>OU744336.1:79923020-81123020 GCA_916610165.2 Gymnosoma rotundatum
GCTTTTTAATAAGACAACATAAAAAAACATTACTTTTGAAATAAACAATTGTGAAAAAATTGTTTAAATTAAAAAAGTTCGAAAATTAATGCAAGACTTGTTTAAATACTGTCGAAGATTTTTCTTCTAAAAATGTTACAAAGTAAAAAGAATAGAGTAACATGTTGAAATTTGCGGGGACAATTTTATATAAGTGATGTTGTTGTTGACTTTTATATTGTAAAATTTTGAAAATCTAAACGTGTTAATGTATAATATCTAGTAGGCTGTCATTATCATTCTCATCAAACTGTATACTGATGCCGCACACAAATAAGAGCAGTATTGATGTCAATACTATATCACAAAAATTCACCAAGTAAGTATAGGTTAACAGCATGTCAAACTACAACAAAAAATTAAAAAAAGACCGTTTACTTGGGTTCATAATTGGTCCCATACTTGGCAGAAAAGAAGTTAGATGAATAGGAACCCGGAAATAAGAGGGACAGAAAGTACAGTAGTTTCTGGTGCCTAATATAACTATGTATGAACGGTGTATATGTATTCCTTCATTTAAAATAAATTATATACCCCGCTAAATAGGTGCAATTTCACTGACTCGACAGCAATTCTGAAGTGCCTACAGCCCTGTAAGATAGACAGAAGTTTAGCATTGTTTCCTTATCCTTATCGTCATGGCATCTCCTCCAGTAGTTATATAAAGATATGCATATTCTCTTGGCGTGTTCATCAAACCTACAATAGCCGCAATATTCTTTAAATAAATAAGTTGCGAATCCAGCAGTAAGACTCTGATCTAGCCCTGTCGATTAAATCCTCTTATCCCGATTGTACATTTACTCATCCATCTGACCTGATCGAGCTAAAAACTTTGCACATTTTATTAGTTTTACTTGTTTTCAGATAAAAACTTAAATCGACTTTTAATTGCCCCAATTATATAATTAATTAAAAAACAAATACAAAATTTTCTTATTAATTAAATTAGTTAGTTGGGCCCGGTCCGCGTTGCTGGTGCCATCTGTCGTTCAATACATATAAATTTTAGTCGAAATCGGTGATATAGGCCTTAAGTTATCTCGCACAAACACCAAAAAAAAGGAAAATTTGCGGCATTAAACAACATAGAAGCACTGTTGGCGACCCATAGAGTATAAATATAAATTTTGGTCAAAATCGGTGCAGAATTTCTTGAGTTATCATGGAAAAACACAAAAAAACTAAATATATTAAACTACACAGGAACACTCCTCACGGCCCATAGAGTACGCATATAAAACTTAGTCATAATCAGTCCAGTAGTTTTTTAGTTTATCGATCATCAACATACACGTAATTTTTATATATGTAGAGATTAAAAAGAGAGAAAAACATTTTCTAAAAAAATAATTGAAACAATTAAACCTTAATAAAATGTCAATATAAAAACGAATAAAACCTTTAAAACCTGTATAAAAATGATTTTGAACGCCTATATCGTACGTCAGAATAAAATTTATCTAAAAGCAAGTAAGAGTGCAATTTCCGACTATGCCGAAACTTATATACCCTTCACCATCTATTTAAATCTAGTTTAGTAAAGTAACTCCAATCAAAAAAGGGTGACAGAGAATTGAAAAATAAAAAAATTTTGTACTATATATATATGTATATATAAATTTTCATAAAAATGCCATCGGCTCGTAATGATTAACCCATTTTTTAAAAATTTTAGTATTTCCTTAAAGATCTCTTCAAAAGTTTTAATATGATACCCATTTTGATATTTTAAAAAATTTGAAAATTTTAAGGCCCCTTGACTCGGAAAATATGGGCGAGCGACAATTTTCTCACTTGATATTTTTTCCCTATTTTTATAATTATCTTCTTATTTTTGATTTTTTTTGATTGGAATTACTTTATTGTACCAAATGACATGAAAAATCAGAGTTCGGCGTTGTATTATGCCTGCTGGCTCGAAGGACACGGACCGAAAATGCTGATTTCCAATAGCACCTCTTTCGACACTATCTGCCAGTCCCACGATATCGCAAGCTATCGATCGTTCTCATAATTACATGTAAAACACAAACAATTTTTTAGAATTTGTTTTTGTTTTGTATGTTATTGCTCGAACGAACGATGACTTGCGATATCGTAGGACTGGCAGTATATCTTATCGATTGACATATTTATTTCTTTTTTGTGAAATCAAGTTTGCCGACAGACAGACGGTCATCGCTCAATAGACTTCGCTTTGCATAAGAAGTCAGAATATATATAATTTATGGGGTCGGAAATGGATATTTTAGAAATTACAGACGGAACGACAAACTTAGATATACCCTTTTTCCAGTTTTTGTGGTGAAGGGTATAAAAGATAATGAAGCTTTTCGAAAGAATATCAATAAGCAACTTAAACCAGTTTCTGTAGGGATGTATTTTCAAAAGTTTATTTTATGCCTGCCGTCAACATTTCCCAAACAAATACGATTAAAGGAACATAATTTTATTATGTTGAATATTACTAATTTAAGAAAGTGTTTTTTATTTAATTTCGCCTCCTTATAATAATTTTGCGATATCGTATAAAATACAATTGTAACACTTTATCAATTTCACTTTTTATTATTATGTAAAAAAAAAATGCCAAAAATTTGCTTTCATAAATTACATTAATTTAATAAGATACAAATATTTGTGGTACTATAAATTTTATATTTTTCTATAAAATCATAATTATTAACAGGCATAACAAACATTATTATATGGCAAAAAATAAGAAAAGCGTTTAAACGATTTGCAGCAACAGCAGAGCATAAAATGCCATAGGTAGCGACAAAGCAACTGCTGTAAAAAGTTATAAAATTTTTATTAGAAAGTATATTAATATGCGTTTATTTTCTAGCCTTTCTACATGCTAAATGATGGCAGCTATTATACGAGTTGACAAATATGGTAGTAATATGAATATTTTGGTATAATTTTTTGCAACGTATTCAAAGCATACTGTATGAGTATTTTCGTGATAAAGTAAAGGGGCCTGTGTTTTATTTATAAAAATTCAGGTAAGAGTGATATATTCGGATATGACGAAACTTATATACCCTTTACTATTAAATAAAAATTCGCAAAAGAAATTCTTTCCTACCTTACAGTTTTTCTATTCAAAAAACGCATTTTGTAGAAAATACATATGAAATTTGAAGAAAAGGTATGGAAAAATTAGAAACAGGCGTGATTTTTTTTCCACTGCCTCGAAGGATATGGTACCGATATTGCTGATTTTCAATAGAAAAGGTTTTAAAACTATGTCTGATCAATTGGAGTATTGCAATTTTCTCTAGCTCGCTATGCATAAGAATTTAGAATATATTTACTTTATGGGTTCAGAAATGGTTATTGCAGAAATTACAAACGGAATAACAATTTTAAATTGATGTTTCCTTTTCCACCTGTGAAGAAGGGTATAAACTTATGTAACTGAATGATCAAACATGCTTGGGAAGATATTATAAACCAATTTTTCCAGTTTCAAATAGTTTTGTTTTTCAATTCGATTTTTATTACATAACTAAATATCCTTTTTTCATAGCATTATAAAGTAATATTAGAAATATATTGGATTTAGTCCCTGCATTTTATTTGCATTGAAGATCAATTATTTTAAATAATTCAAGATTTAAGTTTTACTATATTAGTGAAATACTCTGGTCAATTTATAACAAAACATTTTTGCTATCAACTAAAACAATTAAATATATACATAAGGCCCAAATGTATTCCCAATATAAAAACCACTGGGGTAGTTTTATCAAAAGAGATTTTCAACTGTTAATGGAAGTAAATCATTTTTGTTATTTATCACTCACGAAACACACATTTTAAGTGAATACATAAGTTTTTAAATTTTTCATTTCAAAAACATTTTTATTTGAACTCTCTTATTGTTAAGTAAAAATTCTTAATTGAAATTAAAATTATATTTTAAGACGTTTAGGGCTGATAGAACCTTAAACGGAACAAATAAATAACAAATATGTATGAATTTAGATGGATTTCTTATTTTCTCACAGATTAATTATTAATAATAATAATAATAAATTTAATGAAGACTGATAGAAAAATTCGTTCAATATAAGATTTTGAGATGAATGTGTCTATACCTCTGCACAAATTTTCTAAGTAGAACATTAAAGCGAACCCGTAATAGTAAATCAGGGCAGTCAATGTTACTATTTATTATATTATTATATCGTAAACAAATAAAGCTAATTGAAATCTGAGCCTATATTTTAACGTTTGCAGGCCTAGCAATAAACCTATTGATCTGTATCTGTATGGTATGGGCTAAACAAATTTTATAAGCAATAGAGCAAACCTTGAAACTGCTTCAATGCGAGATAATTAACGTCAACAATATGGAATCCAACTTAATTGTATAAGGATCAATAAAATTATAAAAATGTTTTCTTATTAATGCTAGTACAGCATGAGGTTTAGGAACAATATAATCAAGCATATTTGCTGATTTCAAGAAGAAAATAGGATTTCGCGCTCTAGAATAAGACATGATAAAACATTTAGTGTAATTTAAGTATAAATAATTTTGCGAGCATCAGATAATAAGCTCATTTAAATCACTTTGAAGCGCTAAAGTGTCAGCCATGTTCGAAATTTTAGGACACACTTTCAAATCATCAGCATACAACAAAAAATTAGAGTGAGTAATATATATTAACATATCATTTAAGAATAAGTTAAATAAAAGCGGACCTGGGGTGCCACCTTGCGGTACACTAGAAGTGAGTAGATATGTAAAAGAGTCAAAACCTTCTACAACAACTATATTTATTCTTTTATTTAAATATTTTATCCATTAAAAAAACTTTGAATGAAATTCAATGCAATATAATTTAGAAAGAAGAATATGATAAGAAAATGTGTCGAAGGCTATGCTAAAATCAGCATACGGCATTAACTTGACTTACTTGCCCCAGATTAGAAATGAAAGTCAGTAGTAGTTGATCTACCGAAACAAAAGCCATGCTGATGTGGGAAGTTTGCCGAAAACAAAAACTTTTGGAATACAATATAGAATTTAAGATACACAAGATAACTTACATATCGGTCTGTAAGATGTAATATCGTTACCAACTTAAAAACCAGAGGAACTTTTATTTAAGAAATTTTTATTGAAGGCATTATTATAAGAGGCACTTTTATAAAGAAACTTTTATTAAATTAACTTCTATTAAAGTTACTTTTAGTAAATGTTTCTTTACCAGATAAAATATTTAAAAACAAAGCTTTTTTTAATTAGAGGTTATTAAAGACCGCTCGCTGGTCATCATCTGAAAATATTTATAATATTTGGATTGGTGTTTACTGTTCGTAATGAGATGATGCACTAAATTGAAAAGGAAATCCTGAGTAGTGAACGTGGTTTTCGTACAATAGTTCCAAAAACAGTTTTGAACCTTGAGCAAAAAAAACGACACTTGAAACGACAGTTGAAACATTCCTCTTAACGTTAAGGAAAATATCTCTATTGCCAACAAAAAATTAACTCGAATACTTTCTTGCAGTATAACAAGTCAATGCAATGCCGATTTCTAGGGCTCATTTAGTTTTTCTTAATCCTTATTTTACTGAATTTTTGTTTGTTAATCTGTTTCTAAGATCTAAAATGCGATGCAATAATATATAATAATAAATTTAACTACCATAAAGACCCTAAAATAGACGCAGCAACGCGGGTACATAAAGGAAGTGTATACTACAATTTATAATTGTGTTAACTACCCAGCAAAAATGTTTAGAAAAGCCAATCGAGCGTGGAAAAAGCAAGAAGAGAGCAGCAAAATATGGCAATAACAAAAGTAAAGGAAGAAGCGCAGAGAATTCGTCGTACAATATACTTTGTCTTTATCAACTGACAAGTAAGTTAAACAACGTGTTTTCTTATGAGTGTTGTCACAATCAGTACGTCTCCGTCAACGTAAAGTACAAAATATGGGCGACTTTTGACGTACGTTAAATACTTTGACAGCTGTTATTTGCTGCATCTTCTTGTATGTGCCCTGGCAATAAGTCATTATACGGCAAGTACTTTGTAAAGTAATGTCTAATTTTTGCTGGATACCGTCCTTTAAAATATCACTTAACAAATCGAACAATTCTAAAACAAGACAGTAATTTTTCCAAACTTTTTACCGGTTATAAAAGTTGCGTTATTCAGTCCGTAATATAAGAGATATTTAAACGACAGTTCTAAAATACCGATTAAAATGTTTCTAAGTCCTCCTTGTCCTTGTTGATCCAATTTTTTATAAGGTTTTTCTTAAGACGAGATTATTTAATTTAAACTTTAATTCTATATTTTCTATAAAAGATAAAAAAGTATGAGACATTCTTCTTTATTCTTAAAAATTCAGTACAATATTTGGTGAACAAATACGAATATGAAATAACAAATTTATGTATAGAATACTCGACTAAATGCATTGATACCTGAGATATAATAAATTTAATTTCTTGTACTTCTTTTCAGGAGTAATAAGAATATAATATGAAAAAAATATAAAATATTCTGAATTTTTTTATTTTTCTTAAAAAGCTTTAATTTAAACACGTTTTAAAGGTTCTTGCTATGATTTGCTTGTACTTCATCATATGATTAAGGATTCCTTAGATATTTTATAAGTGACGACAATATATTTCTTTTTTCTATTGCTAACCAGAAACTGACAAACAACGAGACATACAACCATGTTTTATGATCCCAATAATGGCACTTTGATATTTTTCTAAGAATAAAATTAGTGTTGTGGTAAAATGGCATAGGAATGAGCCCAGAGATAACTGTCAGAAAAAAATAAAATATTTAAGGACAACCCAAACCCACTTCTGCAGCCATATATTAAACGCATTCATCAAGTGAAGCGTAAGTCGTAAAACTTGGCTACAAAAGAAAATTATATATTTTACGATTTTTTTATAGCTTTGCATCTGGTTATAAAAAGTTTTCTTTATTTTCAGTTTAGTTCAGTTTTGGTATCATTACTAAATGTAAAGGTGGATTCCCAGTTTGTTTAAAAGTAGTAAAAGGGAGTTTCGCAGCTTAAATGTGTGGTAATGTCAGATATAACACGTGTTTTTTACTTATGCATATTTTATTTAAATGTTGTACAACATGGATATTTTATTTATTTATTAACCTGCAATTTTAGAACTTTAAATTTACTCTGCTTATGGCGATGTATGTTGATAAATTTTATTACAGCCAGTCAGTCTGTTTGCTAGAGCTTAACAGCAAAAGGTATTGGATTTTTAAAACTTAAAAAGTATTTCTTAAATTTGTGGTAAAAAAATCTACCTTAATAATGTATTAGAAAAAGCATTTCTGTTAAATTTCAAAGAATTTAATTTACGTTTACATTTTAGCCACTTAGCCGTGATTGACATACAAACAAATAAAATCAAAACAATTCTAATCTACGTGTAAAACAATTGTTTCACCTCTCCTTAAATTTACTTACCACTTTATGAAAAGCTTTTTTTAAAAATCACCAATTATTTGACTGTAATTTACACCTCTTTTATAACATAGGGTTAAAAGATCTAGGGACCAGCTCTTAAAATTACAACTTTCAAATCTACAATTTTATAATTTGTAGTCATATTTTAGAGAAATTGGCATCGTAACACGCTTCATTGGCAGCTAATTGCGAAAAAAATATTATCCTAATCTGAACTATGAGCTCAATCATAATAAAACATTCCTTCTCAACGTAAGCTAACCCTCCAACTCGGTTATGTCAGAGATAAAAGACATCAAGAAATTAACAAGAGAAGATTCAAGATTCGATTTCTATATAAAAGTCATAGTAGACATTCTAAAGTCAAGATTTTCCAGATATTTTAATACTCATACAATTACTCCGTGTTTTAGAGCAAATGTAGCAGAGGATGAATAGCTTCTTGGAGAGTTTCTCCTAAAATGATAGTAAATAAAATCTGATATTTCTTTAAAGTCGTTCAATGATTTGGTTACACACTCGAAAAAGTACCAAGCGAAATATCGCACGACTAAAGGAAGAATGAGTGTTGAGTTTTCTTAAAGCCTAATGAACTTCCCGTGGCTTATTTTAATAATTTGCAAGTGCCCGTGCATAAAAAGAATAATTATCGCAGTGCTTTGATATTATTTTGCATCATCATTTAAAAAGAAGTCAACCGTATACAATGGATAAAAAAAAATAAAATCATTGAATTTGAAGGAAAAATTGAAGGAAAAGATTCCTGAAGTGCTAAGTAATCGGTAGCGAAATGGCAATCGAGACGTGTTTTCAGCCTTAATAATAACTATCGGTAATTTTAAAATTTGCTCGGGATAAATAAAAAAAAAATGGCACGATATTTTTTAAAATTGACGATTTGTAGTTTGATACCCACTTACTACTTTAATTAAAAAAATAATGTTGTTTTAAGAACAATTTAGTTTTAATATTAGAATGAGTTTAAATTATACACGAAAGAAATTCTTACTAAACACTAATCACTAAAGACGAATTTTTACTCATTTCACCAGTAAATTTTTATGGCTGTTAGAACAAAATTTGATTAAAGTTTTGATCAAAAAACATTTATCGTTAAACCTTAGAATATTTATCTCCTTGTGTTAATTTTCTCAAAAAATAAAATACTGCATCAAGAAAATACATTAAAACTTTCAAGAACGACAGTGTGACAGAACCATTTCGTGTTTCGATAACATACCGTGAAAATTGCATTTATCTTTATATGCTGAACAATCTTTAAAATTCTAAAAAACAATATTTTATTAATTTAGGACCATTGTGTTTCCATAACGAAATTCCCTTCGCTGTCAAGCCAAAATCACGGTCATTCGGTAGATAATAAGCAGACCTTCATAGTTGTTTCTTTTCTTTCTTGCTATATTTCTTAATATAATTCATAATATTTGTTTTAAATTATGTTTATTTAATTTCCTGAAATTTTGACTTAGTCTTCTTTCATACATCTAATGTGAATAAATAATAGTTTTTCAAGCGCACAAACATTTATCATCTGTTAGTTCGTGTGGTCTGTTCAATTTAAATCGCATCAACCGTTTTACCAGTTAGCACATTTAAAAAAGGTGTTAATTTAAAAAGAAAATAGTTTATCTCTGTTTATTTCTTCATACCAATCAATCTAATAGTCGGTTAAGCAACGCCACTTTTAAACGTTAAATACCCAATTGCATGTTGCAACTTAATTAGGAGAAAACAAATTTGTTGTATTTTATGAGTGTATTTATTTTGCAGTTTTAGTTGCGCTAAGTCAACTTAAATTAGTTACTAAGTAAAAGAACACTTTACTTATTTAAATAACACTTTATTTATTTTAATAACATGTTAAATGTACCCACTGGCTTTTGTTAAATTATACACAGTTCAAAAAATTTGAATGTATTAAATTAAAAAAATAAACTTAGTTTTTTAATTATTTAACTTTTTGAGAAAGAAAAATATTTACAAATGTATGCGAATATTTTTTAAAGAAATTAGGAAAAATAAGATACCAGGAAAATTTAATGCATTTTCTGGATCGTTAAATACGCAGCATTGTTCGTATCTACAGATCTACTTTAGGTTGTGTACATTGTAAACATCACATATTTAATCAACTAATTATGTAATTAAAAGTACTAGGTTTATTTATAATCAATTAATATTAATTAAGTTAGATGAAGTCCAGACTCATTTTCTTTTGCTTTCTGCCTACCATCGGTATTATAGCAGTGGTACCACAAATTTTCATAAAAAGCTCTTCATTCGTGAAAAAAAACTTAATTCAATACAAAAAATCTTCAATATTTTTAATTATCTATTACGTGTTGCTACTTTTAATGAGATTACCAAAAATGCATGAAACATAAATATACATACAAATGTCAATAAAAACTAACAATTAAACATTATGCAAACAATTTTTGATACTAAGACTAAACATAGCTGTAACTATACATTGCACCCTTGAGATCTACTACATGTTTATTCTTCTGGTTATAAACCAACAAGTAAAAAAATAAAAGTAATCAAAATTCTATTAATAATTGAAATCATTTTACATATTTCTGATTATAATACTATAAACGAATATTTGTTAACTAAAAAATAATCTTGAGTATATAAAATAGCCTTTAATGTGGCGTTTCTGTATTTCGTTATATTTAAGTTTACTTTTCGAAATATTCGTTCAACGTTGGAAACAATAACTTACAATCCGATCTAGAAATTTTTAAGATTGTGTGCCAAAACTCTTCTTAAAATTAAGGCAAAATCTTCATTGTGACATCGCTGGCCACGAATGCAATTTTTATTTCATTTCTTTCTTTACATGATACATATTTAATAAATATGATTTTTTTTCTTGCCAACAAACACTCCACTTTCAAAAGTAACTAATATCATTGCACTATGCGAAGAACAAACTATTCAGGTTTTGTTGTTTTTATAAAATTTTGCATTGATTTTTATCGGTGTACAAAAACAAAATGCTATTAATCTTAATTTACTAACAGGTCTTGCTATAAGTTGACATGTACAATTCGGAAAAATAAATAAGTACAGCAACTTGTATTTATTTATTTTTAGCTAATTAAAATTTATCTTTTAAGATATAATAGCAGACTATTCTTTCATATAGTTTTTATTTGCATTCAAAGAGATATAAATTAAAATAAAATAAAAAAAGAAGCTTTAGTCCAGACAACTGACTACACAACTTGCGAGTCACTTGAAATTTTTATGTGGATAACGAACATTAAAGTAATTAGCAAAAAATACATTTTCATTTTCATTGTCAGACAACAAAGACTTTTACTGATTGAAATGTCTTTCAATTATATTTTAATTTGTTGATAATATGTTTTAATTACATTTTCTGCAGCTTAAATAATATTTCATTAATATTTACATTTCAATTGCGATGTAAATGTACATGTATGAACATTAGGGAAGCATCCGATACCATTGTATCGGCAATAACATGTAGTTTTCGATATATCAGTATCGACGCTATACCTCCAACTGGTTCCGTTCTCTCTGACAAGAGTAAGTTTTAGTGAGGCTACTGCGTGTGTTTCGAGTACACTCAACCCGAGGTTATACCTCCAACCGGTTACTCGTGCTCTCTGTCAAGAGCTGCTTGTAAACAACTGTTGTGAGTAACAGTGCTCACCATTAGCTGAGACTTAGAGTGAGACAGTGTCTTGCTGATTTTCTGAGCGTGGTACTACCAAGAGCCGCTCACCACCGGACCAAACGGTTGGCGTTGCCATCAACACCCGTGAAAGTAAAAAAAGAGATACGAGTTATAACGTAAAGAGAAAGAGAGGTCTTTTATTCACCATTGCATTTTAACCAGAGTGAGCAACGACCCTGCACTCCGCTGAAGTTACCCCAGCAACCAGCGAATAGGTGTCGTTACAGTATTTCCCTAAAGATCTCTTCAAGAGCTTATAATGATACACATATTGATATCTTAAAAAATTTGAGAAGTTTAGAGGCCCGTAACTCAGAAAATATGTAGGAGCGCCAGCTTTTTCATTTAATCTTTTTTCCTATTTTTTTATTCGCCCTCGCCCCATATAATTGTTTTTTTATTGGAGTTCAATAATATGGAAAAATTAGAGGCTCGCTGCTTCGAAGACATGGACCAATATTGCTGATTTTCAATTACACCTCTTTCAAATATAGCACTTTTACTTGTTTAGTTTAAATTAAAAAAATAATTCTTTGCGATCCCAAATTTAAATTTATAATGCGTATCAATGTCGGTATCGCCGATTTTTTTCTTAAGTATTGGTATCATATCTCCCAAAAGCGTATAACTTTAATATGAAAATTATTTTAATTTAAAATTTCAAATTACGCGATTTTACAAAACTTTGCAATTTTACGAATATTAACCGATCTTAATAAAATCAGTTTTTTAAGATATTTGAAATATACATAGATATCTCCTGATCTATAAGCTACAATGTGCCTAGAAAAACCCTAAAGTTAGACCTAAGTAACGCTTAGTATAATAAGCTAGCACTAAAATAAAGTGATAAATTTAAAAGGTATGAGTTGCGGTTTCTGAATTCACAGGCGTAAATGTGAGATCGACTATTAAAGGCTTTTTAAATTAAAACAGCGGGCAAATTACAACACTCGATATCTATAAAAATTTTAATAGAATTTAAATGGAAATTTCGATCGAATGCCGTTATTTGCGTCCAACTCTAAATTTATACAAAGCTATATTGAACACTAAATACGCTGCAGATATAAACGACTGTAAATAAACGTACAAGGCATCGATATTTTTGCAGACTTTTCAATGCATAAGTAGAAGTTTTCATTATTCAGTTTAGTTTGGATATACATAACATACGCACACACAGTGATCAACTAATGGATTAAAGCTACATTCAAGCTACAGTAATACCTCCTTATTCGAATTTGAACGAATCGTTCAAGACATCAAGACTGAGGGCAGTTCTACATAGAGGTCTTGCAGTTATTGCCGGAGACTTTAATTCGTGATCTATGGAGTAAGTATGCCTAAGCACGGAGAATAAATATGAGTTAAAACACTTTCAGTGCTAGATTGGGTTCTCCTTAACAGGAGTAATGCACGAACTAATTACAAAGAAGAATCTTGATCAATTATTGCGTTCGTGGCTAAAATCCGTAGATATAAAGATCACAAGACTGAAGCGATCTTAATATCCAGTCTCAGTCGCTATTGGGGCAAATCTTGGAATAATAAGAGAACAACGTTTTATTATATCGATTACCTTCTACACCTTACTATAAATTCTTCCATAATGTTTATTGGCTTTCTCAGATACTGCAATAAAACGCTAAAAAGCATAAGTAGCTATTAAGTTAAACCCCTGCAGAAATATTTTAAAACCAGTCTCGGTACTCTGCGCATTAGCTGTAAATTTCAAACAGTCGCTGATGAGGCGGCTCTTGTGATCGCTGAAATGGTGCCAATGGATATACAGTTAATAGTAATACATTTTTCCCTTTCTAGACAAACGTATGGACTCTTTTGGTTGCAAATGCCATCGTGGCTTAATTCTGTCATCAAACTTTATGACTTTCTCCTGCTATACATCTTATTCCTATCAGTCTTGTGAATCCCATGGTTCGTATTTACTAAACATGTGTTATTATTACAAACGTAGCCATCCACGCTACACTGTTATGTTACTCCGGTGAGATATGAACTACACAATGCCTTGTTTGGTAACATTAACCATCCACAAATATCTCCACTACTCCTTTTATCCAAGCCAGTCATCTCTTTTTAATCCAATAGCCACAACACACGTCTGCTATACACTTGTTGTTATGTTGTTACACTTCCCTGCGCTAACCTTGATTACTTTTTATTATAAAGGGCTTCTTGACAATTATCTGTTACTCTTGTATTAAATTAGACGTCTCAACTAAATTATCTGCCATGGCTTTACACAATAATTGCGTTTGCCTGTCTGGAGGTTTGTACTGCTGTTTATTAATTTTATTTGCATTATAACAATTATTATTTTTTCTTTGCACGCATGTCCGAATGCGGTATCGAACTCGGGACCCTCTGTTTTCCAGCACGCACATCTACCAACGCTAAAAACTTGTGGTTTTGTTATTCTATAAACACACCATTAGTTGAATTAACTTATTCACCAGGCTCATACGGAAACAACTACAGGGGTTGTCAGATTTTATTATTCGTAACAATATATTAAAATATATGTTTATACACAGCGTAAGAAAATTTGTTAGGGCAACAGAATTTGTTGTCAATCGGTTGAAATGACATGTTGCAAATGCCTCAGTACTACTTCTCCGAATTTTCTTCCATTTGTTTTAAAAATTGTTTTCATACATTCTTTTGTCACATTGAAATTGTTGAACTAACGAAATGTTTTAAAATTATTCTTATTTGTAAATAACTTTTTTATTCCCTTTACTACAGGTGGAAAAGAGTTTATGTATGTCATTCCGTTTGTAGTTTCTACAATATGAATTTTCAACTCCATAAAGAATAGATATTCCGAGTTCTTGTGCATACCGATGTAGATTGAACGATATCCGTCAGTCCGTCCATGTTGAAATAAACTTAAATGCGCCAATCGATCAGACATATATTTTTGAAAATTTTTCTATTGAAAATCACCAAGATTGGTCCATGTCATTCGAAGCAGCCTGCCTCTAATTTTTCCATACCTTTTTTTAGCTACGAAAAATTGGTGAGCTTTTTACCAATTGATACTTAATCACCACTGTATTATACTAGAATCTGATACAGAAACATTTTTAGTTACTAAGCTTAGACAACAGCCCTAAGCAAAACTTACATTTTTCGAAAAAAAAAACAATAACCTTTTCGTGAAAAACTAATGCAACCCTTTGATATTAAAGGCCGTGTCAGATAAAACTTTATCGCTTTGCGTGACGTTTCAAACTTTGAACAAAAAGCGTATAACGCAAGAGGTATGTCACAATAAAAACTTTAACAGCGCCTAATTATTGTTTGTTTTTATAAGTTTTTCTTCCATAATTTTCTAAAAAAAATAATAAAGGAAGAATATATAAAAAAAAATAATATCTTAAAATTCTTAGCTCTTTTACGTTCGATTTTGCCAAAAATAATATACAAATGTATAGCAGCTAATTGTCAAAGCGCGCAAAAAGATGAGTGTTGCCCAACTTTTCGCTTTGCTTTGCGTTAAAAGTGCTTTATGTGACATACTTCATATAAGTTCGTGCATTTTATCTCAGATGTCAAAGCGAATTTGCAACGCAACGCAAAGCAAAAGTTTTATCTGACACGGCCTTAACGTATTAGAATATTTCCAATATTGTCAAGACAATTTAATATTAAGCCAGCTTGCCGAAGTGGTACTTGCTGTACCTGAAACACAAGTATCCGTAGAGGCACTGAAATTTTCAAATTGTTTTTAAATATAAATATGGGTATCACTTTAAAGCTTTTGAAGAGATCTTTAAGGAAATACTTAAATAAAAAAAAAAATTCTTAACCCAATAAGAGCCGATAGCATTTTTGTGTACCAATTTTTTTCTTTTTTTTTATTTCTCTGTTACCCCAATATTTGCTTTTTTGATTGGAGTTATATGAGGGTATATAAGATTCGGTATAGCCGAATATAGAACTTTTACTTTACTTTCGTAATTTTCTTGTATTTTTTAAACTAAAATATTCAGGCATGTCACAAATTCCGATCGGAATGGTTTGAATTCCGTATTAACAATTCCGATCGATTTTGTTTTACCTTCTTCAGATTCCGATCGATTTTGCTTATTTCTAAAAAATGCTTAATAATCACCTATTTATTAAAATGTAGCAATAATCTAAATAAGGACACATAATAAAAATAAATTTGAAAACCGCAAATAACAAAATTTTAAAGAAACTAAATTTCACTTTGAAATTCAAAAGTGATTTCATTCCGAAAAAATTTTTCGTTTTTTGTTTTCTAAAGAACCAATTTACGGAATTGAAACTACTTTCGATCGGAATTGAGTTCTGTGATATGCCTGATTGTGTTAATTATTTTTATTACGTGTATAAATTTTAATATTAGAATGCCAAAAAAGTTTTTGTTTTTGGAATAAATAACACAATCGATTTTTATGGTTATAACTACCAACACTATTTTATCAGTAGTAATTTGCTGAAGTAATATCTTTACAACTCCTATAAACAGAAAAGTTTATGTATATTACACAGTCGGTCGGGTGAACTTAACTGTTATTGTCGTTGTTGTTGTGACTAACTTTTAATTACAAATATATTTTTTAGTCCTTAATGTAGAAAATATATACCAGGTCTGCAAGTTTAAAATGTCGTTTTAATTCCAATAGAATGCGCTCTTAGCCTATTGAAGGATTTGCTTATCTCTAAACGCTATTTTGTTTGTTAGTCATTTGTTTACAAAAGTCAGTTGTTTTTAAGTCATTTACGTGGACGTATCATACCTTTCTTTGGTGTTAAAAATGTCTAATTTTAAGCCAAATAAAGAGCATTTGCGGCATGTGTGCGAAATGCTGCTTTTACGCCACGAAAGAAAGGGTTTTTTGCATCGAGTTGTAACTGGCGATGAAAAATGGATTTATTTTCAGAATCCCAAACGAATAAAATCATGGGTAACGCCAGGACAACCATCCACATCGAGTGCAAGACCGGATCGTTTTGGGAAGAAGACAATGCTGTGTGTGTGTTGGGATCAGAAGGGAGTAGTCTACTACGAGCTTCTCAAACCCGGCAAAACAGTCAATACCGACCGCTACCGACAACAAATGATCAATTTGAGTCACGCATTGATCGAAAAACGCCCAGTATGGGCTCACAGGCACGCCAAAGTCATTCTTCAGCATGATAACGCTCCTGCACATTCAGCCAGATTTCTTCGCTTGGTTGGGAACTCCTACCCCACCCGCCGTATTCACCTGACCTGGCGACTTCTGATTATCACCTCTTCTCATCGATGGGACACTCATTGGCTGAGCAACACTTTAACAATTTGGAGGATGTAAGAAAATGGCTCGATGAATGGATTTCAAATAAAGATGAAGCATTCTTTTGGAATGGTATCCACAAATTGCCAGAGAGATGGACAAAATGTGTACAAAGCGAGGGCCAGTACTTTGAATAAAATATATTATACTTTTTTTTAAATTACTGTGTATATATTTTAAGAAATAAACGACATTTTAAACTTGCAGACCTGGTATTAAGATTATACTTTATTAAGTTGTATTTACCAAACAGTTTTCCGTCTGTTCTTATAATGCCTTTGCCAATTTAATGTCATTTTAACGATACTATTTTATTATCATCTCTATATATTATTCAACAGAATCAAAAATAACAAGATTTAGGATTTTATACCAATCTAAATCAGTAAGTAAAAACAAATAAAACACACAAAATTTCATTCTTCACAAATATTGTATATATTTACATTTATATTATAAAAGCCTTAATACATAAATACAACATTAATATAATACGACAATAGCAATAAATAATGAATATAATGAAAAGCGAACTGAACCTTTACACGCGAAAACTCTAAACATTTTACTCAGCACGCATAATATAAACAAACATAAGTGTTGGAAGAATATCTAAAGCCTCGCAGGCCGTACATTATTTTTTATTTAAGAGCCGCTCTGCAAAGCAAGATACCGATATCAAATGCACTCTTTTTCTACTCAAATTTGTCCTAAAATACATTTTAAGTCTATATTAACATTTTATGAATACGGCAATTCTGAAAAAATTATATTTTGTCTAGCACTGATTGGATTTAATGCAAGATTTGAACATTTATTATTAGTTTAATTTTTTTTACTAAATTATTATTTGAACTGTGAAAATTATAAACGAATTATATTTCAATTCATTCCTTTATTATTAGTTCCATTATATGAGAGACAAAATTAAATAATTTGAAAAAAAAATTAAATAATTTGAAAAATAAAGAAGAATAGTTAATATTTTCAAGGTTACTTTCTATTTAATAGTAAGTAAGGCCTTCTTCAGTAACAAAAATAGACACATTTTTTATACAATCTTAATATATACATATATATTTATGTATGTAATTATGCCAGTATGCCTAATAAATAAAGCCGACTTAAAATATATATTTAAGAAATAATTTTCCAAAAACTCATATACGCATTAGTTACACTCGTTCCTAAATTATAACAGCTACTCAATATTTATATTCAATGGTAAAAAGTGAACATAAAAAACATCCACCGCATTCTTCCAAATACGCCAACATGTATTATTTAACAAAGTTGACTAAACACGAACCGTTCGTAGTTTTTCAAGCAATGGCAAACAAATTTTAACTTAGCGAAATACCGGCAAAAGTTGTTGGCAAAACAAAGCGATGTCACATATTATAATTCTCTGTCATCATATAAGAGAAAATTAAGTGGATTCTATTTTTTAAGAGAACTTAAATGGTTCAACTTTGGAGATGATAAGTACAATACATTTGTACATTTTTCTGAATAATTGTGATTTTAAAACTGCAATGGCACTCACATGATGATTTAGTACTTGTTTGTTTAAGTGAATATTACAATATTACATATAGAAACATATAGAAACTGGCTCTTATATTTTTATTAAATAATTAAAATCACATTTAGAGCTATGTTTTGTGTTAAGACGTTAAGTTAAATTTTACATACATACATTTTCTTTAATTAAACTTAACACATTAAACTCGGATTTATGAAATTAGCTTGAATATATTTATGTTTTATTTGGATGTTTTGGTTGAAACTTTAACTTTGAATTCTTATGTGTAGTAAATTTTAGGAAAAATATTATTTAATTTTTATTAACTTAGTATTTGAATTGAAAATATTATAAACGAATTAAAATTATTTTGGCTTAAGTTCATTTGTTTTTAATTTCAAAAAATATTTTTAAAAAGAAAATTTATTTTACAAATGTATCGGACGTTTTCCAAAGAAAACAAGAAAAATCAGACGCTAGCAGAACTCAGACTTACATTTTTAAAATGCTAGCTTTTCTTAATGGTTTAAGGCTTTAACATAGAATAAATGTCATTGTAAAAAAGCAGACCAATGCAACAAATCTTATTTTTAGGGTAACTTCTACACAGTAGTTAGTTTCGATACTTTTTATGAAGTTTTTTAATTTTTTATATAATGGATTTATTCTTTTACAGCATGAAATTTTTGTTTGTTTGTGAAGCAGGGGGAGTAACCAATATGGAATTGCTTGATATTTGATGGAATGTTACTGTTGCTTATGTTTACTTTAAGATAACGCATAACGCTGTAACTTAAATAGAAAATTGAGAAAAAAAAATGCCTCAAAAAATTGCATAGTGTAAATCTGGACTTTATTATTCATTTAATATTATATCTAACCTGAGGTTCATAATATTTTACAATTCATTTAAAGAAACAATTAGCAATGCCTGATAATCTTGTGATTGTAGAATTCTTTATAAGTTTTTTTTTCTTAAACCGAGATCAAAACCTGTTAATAATTATGTGGGTCAAATTTTACAAGTTTGTGATAAAAGGTACTTTTTATGTTTTGAGGGGCAACAAAAAAAGTAGTTAATTTATTATATGAAAGTGGATTTATTGGAAGTTATTTTTTAACACAACAATGTTTCTATACAAAGTTTACTATAAAGTATATTCATAAGTATTGTATCAACAATGCTTAAGCATATTAAAATAAAAAAGACGTAAAATAAAGTCTTTAATATTTGTCAAAGCAACATACGAAAACAGAACTCAGGAAAAATGCATTTCGCACTAGACTATTTAGCCGTGTTTCATCCAAATATACATTTTATTTTTGTTTAAGAATACTTATGGGCTAAAGAACACAATGTTAACAACACCGTCGAAGGGAAAGAATCTCTTAATACGATGTTAGTGGTTTAGAGCAAATAATCTAAACCTTTTTTACTATTAAAAAAATTGTTTTTATTGAAAGACTAATGTAAGATAATAGATTTTTAGGATTTGGAAAACAAGTATATTTTACATTTAGTGAATTAGTGTTGTCTTTTCAGCCAAATAATCAATGCAAATTTTCTGTCATTGATATTTTAATCAAAGATTTATAGATCTTTTTCCCGAAATTCAGATTATTTATGATTTAGATGCTTGACACCTAATATTGCAACTTCTTGTTAAAATTTTTCATAGTATTACAATTAGAAATAGTATGTAAAATATTTTCAATTATTAATAGAGTTTTAATTACTTTTAAAAAATAAGTCGTTTGTTAAAAACCAAAAGCATTAACATGAATTAGATCTCAAAGGTACAATATATAGTTACAACTACTTTTAATTTTATTATCAAAAAATTGTTTGGATAATATTTTCGATTTTTAACCGACTTTAAATTTTTAATTTGATAGATTATGCTCACAGATTGGTCCCGTTTTAAAAGCAGTTCATAATCTTAAAGATTAAAGGTCATACAATATACATATTTTTTACGTGTATTATTAACTGTAAAAGGCACTTCTTTAAAATTTAAAATAAATGTGTATTGCTATAGCTCCCAATAACAAAAGTAATGCAAAAATAAAAATAAAAAATTGAAGGGTGTCCCCTTAGGTGACGTATATTAACCCACATATATGGGCCTATCGAATAGATTTCCCAAATTATAAGATAAAGGGTTTCCCAATAGTTAATTTAATTTGATATATATGGCCAAACTTTTGAACCGTTACAGATGAACAACTGAAATTTACAAGGAACCTGTGTTGACAACTCTGCTATAATATTAAGTATAAAATTTTGATTTGGTAGTTAAAGGGTAGCCCAATAGTTGATATAATTTAATGTATGTGGCCGAAGTTTTTTCTAATGCACTTCCCCAGAAAATATTTACATCACATCGTTGCTAGACAAAAATGGTGTGGCTTTTTTACCATAATCTGTATGGCGATTTCAAAACCGAATATCTACAGCTGAAATGCTGAAAATGCTTTAAGCATCCAACACCGCTTTTTTACTGTTTTAGATATTTATTTTTATGGTTGTTTGTTATTATCGTCAGTTCGCCTTTACTTTGCTATTTTTTTTACCAGAAATGCGTTTATTCCTTTTTTTAATTTAAATAGTAATGTTGTAAGTTTTTATTTAACTCTATCGTTGCTAGTTTCTGACGGAAATTTATTGAACAGACCTAATTTTTACATTAGAAATTTGTGTTTGTAAATTTGGAAGAATGAAGAGAAGTTCGGCTTTAAAAGAAAGTTTGCTTGTTTTTATTTGAAATATGGAACTCTTCCAGTCAGTACGATCAAGTTTTGACTGCACGCTAGCTTTGAATCTCCCTTAAATTTTCAAAAATTTTTCATTTCATTTAATTTGAAAATATTTGATTTTTATTTTTATGGCATTTAGTTTGTCATTGTATAAAATTTTCTCGCACTGAACACACTTCACAAGGGTTGTATAAGGAAACTTTATCAATTAATGACTCAATTAAGTACTAATTGAAAAATTTATTTCTTATATGGTAAATCAAATTCAATTAGGGTGTTAATTGCGTAAATTTCTTTATTGCGCGATTAAAACGTATGTCTGAGCAGGGAATTAAACAGATGGTTGAAATTTACAAATAACCTAATCGCTAAGTCTTCTACATAAGCAAGTATATAATTTAAATTTGGAAATTAAAGGGTTCACCTATAGTTAATGCAATTTGATGTATGTAGACATACTTTTGAACCGTTATATATATACCGAAGTACTTAGTTTATCGAAATTGGATAATAATTTGTTATGTACTCGAATATGAGGACACTATTCCCAGCGGAAAGTGAAGGTTGTATGCGTTACTTCCTTTGTGGAACTCGAATAGAGCGACAACCTACAAGTTATGCCGCAGTTTTTTAATCAAAAAGTCTGGGAAATAGCGGGTATAATCAGCATCAGCAAACAAAGAACGAGAAGCAGCTGAACCAAGTAGGGATTCCAGTACTGCCTTTGCAAGTGAGATCACGACAGCATATTCAAGACGTCACATACAATTATGCGACTGTGCAGGTGAGAGATGGCAGCCCATTTCTCAATAATACATTTATAAGATCAGGTTAGCCTTTCAGTGGCCGTCTTTACGAACCACTCTAGGAAAGGAGACCGAACCTCACGAACAACAACCTTTATAGAAGTTACTGCGACTAGAAGAATGATATCATCTAAAGGTCTGTGCAACCTTACCTAAGGTAGGTAAGGTTGCACAGGCCGTCGGCATAAAAGACCTAACGTAAGTAAATGAAAATGAAAATGAAGCAAAATCAGAAGATATGGATTAAAGCAGTAAAGATAATATTGCAATTTAGCTATTTTTGAAAACTATAATTTGATATATTAAAAATACATTCAAAGAAATGTTATCATTTTTTACTTATTTTAATAAGCTCAATATTATAAGCCGCTTTGTAAATAAGCTATCGGACTTGGGATTTTTTCATTACCATTGAAATTGCATTGGCATTGTTTGAAAAAATCACAATTAAAAAATATAACTACTATTAATGCCAATGATTTTATTTTAATTGTAATTGTTTTTGCTAATGGTATGAAACTTTAAAATTCGTTAAAATTGTTACATTACTAATTACAATTAAATCAAAAAAAAATTGCTTTTATGAAATACAAATTTTTGATCGCAACAATTTTAAAAAAAACCATAGCTGTTAAATTTGGATTACGATTAGTAATCAATTAGATTACATTTTAAAAGCTATGGACTGTGTACATAATTCTGTTTTTAACAATTCCTGATTGTTAATTAATTATGGTTACAAGTAATCAAGATTATTTAGGATTACGAGAAAATAATCAAAAGTAATCAAAAAATAATTGACTACTTTCAAAAATTATTTTTGATTATTTTTATAAAAATTTTGAATTTAGATAGTTTTTATGTACAAAATATAGATACATACATATATTTCACTTCAATAACAAAACAATCAATAACAATTTTAGTTCTTCCTAAATCAAAAAAAAGGGAAAAATATGAAAAAAAATAATAATGATAAACAAATACCTTCAGAATACATTCAATTCAAAAAAAAAAGTTTTATTATTTACATATATTTACAATTGGCCTTCATTACAACTAATTTTTCAAAAGAAAAATCAGAGAATAATAAAAAATAAATGCATCCCTTACTAAATCATATTTTTGCCAAATTTCATCAGCACTGGCATTATTATTTAAATGGGTGAAGAACTGATTTTTTATTGAAAAAAGGTGGTCAACTTTAATCTGCTCTTGTGTAAAAGGGCTTACTTCTGTTTCATCATCTGCAAAGTCAAATCTATAAAGTAAAAAGCAATATAAATGTACGCTTAAGCTCACCATCATCAGTGAAATCAAAATTAAATGTTTTACAATTTTTGGCGTAAAAACTATAAAGTGTTTCCAAAACTTTGCTGGTTATACTCTCGACAGTTAATTTCGGCAATTCTGGACTTTATCTCTGCAACACCTTGAGCCATTTCATTTTGATGCTCTGAGTTATTACTGTTGCTGCAATTAAATATTTAAAAAAAAAAGCCACAGTTGGCCAAAAATAATATTACATAGTACGAAAAAACTTAAACTAATACTACTACTACTACATTAATAATTCAAACAATAAGGTTAAAAATGATAAATTTTTTTGCCTCAGGCTTCAGCATAAAATATGGCTAGAACCTTTCTCTTAACCTCTGCTCTATTTTTAAAATAACACATGATAATTGTTGCAGCTCCTGGGAACTGCTAAGTTTATGCAGCCTATTGTTTAGTGTCATAAGAGTTGGTAATAAAAATCCTGTAACAACATTAATATAAATTTATATTTTAAAGAAGCAAAATGTAAAAATGCCATAATTAATGTTGCTTTATCCTCGGAGAAAGTCCAGGGTCTTGCAATTGGTTCCATTAGTAATATATGTTAAGAAATTTAAAACCAATAAAAAATAAAATAAAGTGAAAAAGTTTTGAGATTTTACATTAAAATGCTCATATTTAAAAGCCACTTTAAAATAAAAATTTGAACCCATAGTTTTTTACCCATGTTCTTTAAAGCCTTTTTAAGCTTTAAAAACCGTATATAATATTTAAGGGTTAAGAAAAATGCAGATTTTGGAGAATGCAAACAGATTGCCAATTACCAAATCGATGAACAACAATATTAATAACAAAAAATGTAAAAAAATAGCTAACATTAGACAATTCATGTCGAAAAATATATTTGTGACAGTATTGCCATAATTTCACCAAATAAAAAAAATTAATCAAAAACAATCAAAAGTAATCTTTGGAAGTAGTCGAATTATTTTTTGAGAACTTTTTATTAGTTTTGATTACTTTCTCGTAATTTTTAATAATCTTTATTATTTATGGATTATCTATAACCGTAATCAATTAGTAATCGTGCGAATCTGAAAACAATCGCAAAATAATCATAACTTCAACTTTTAACAAAAAATAATATAATTACTAATTATTACGATTACTTAACAGCTATGAAAAAAAAACAATGCATAAAATAAATAAATCTAAACCCACTTGTCGATAGATCTATATGTGAAAATTTTAATAATTTATCATTTTATAGTGGTGAAACTTCAGAACGTAACTAACATCCCACCTAGCAGATCTTATAACTTACACGAAAACAAAAATATGTTTTCTAGTGTCTCATTTTTCTTGAGAAAGTTAAAACATATAAATTCGTCCAAATTTTTTTCATCTAAATGCCATTTTAAAACAAGTAAGAGTGCTATATTTGGCTATGCCGAATCTTAAATACCCTTCACCATCTATGTAAATCTAGTTTAGTAACGTAAGTCCAAACAAAAAAGCAGAGAATTAAAAAATAAAAAAAAAATTTGAAACTGCATTTTTAATTTTACATAAAAATTACATCGGCTCTTAATGGGTTAAGCATTTTTAAAAGATTTTAATATTTCCTTAAAGATCTCTTCAAAAGCTTTAAAATGATACCCATATTTATATTTTAAAAAATTTGAAAATTTCAGAGCTCCGTAACTCGGAAAATATTAGCGAGCGCTAATTTTGTCACGTGATGTTTTTTCTTATTTCTTAATTCTCTATCGTCCCATATATTTCCTTTTCTGATTCGAGTTACTTTATTGTTCCAAATAACATAAAAATATTAAGGTAGGCGTGGCGTTTTGCCTGCTGCCTCGAAGGACATGGAAAGATCATGCTGATTATCTTTCGACACTATATCTGATCGATTGCCACATTAATTTTTTTTTTATAAAGTCAAGTTGGCCGAGGCTAACACTAACACAGACAACACTAACACGGGCGGACAGACGGAGATGGCTCAATCGACTTCGCTATGCATAAGAAGTCAGAATATATATACTTTGTTGATGTTGCAGAAATTACACACTTTTTGTGGTGAAGGGTGTAATAATGCTTTACAATACTTTAATATGTATATTTAGTGTACAACGACAAGGAATACATTCACTAATGATAATGATTTTACCCCATTTAATCATTAGTCAATGGTAATGATTTTTTTTAAATTAATTATCAATGAACCATTTCCATTTCATTAAAAAGCTTTCCTTTCCTTTCAATAAAAAGCATTACTAAAAGTGAAAATAATGATAAAGCTAAAAAAATCCTTAGCATTATTTATCATTCAATGCTAATGAAACCGAACTTAGTATACTAATTAATTACTTGTAAATAAACTATAAATTATTTGTACTAAATTATTTACTTTCTTTTAACTAAATACATCAAAAGTTAAAAGAAAGTTTATTATGCTTTGGTTGTTGATCTTCTTAAATATATCTAATTTTGGATATCTCTCATAAAACACAATAATTAAACGTACTACCACCACTGTCTCTAGATGCTTGTGCAGACTTCACACATGAAGATTATGCATTTTCATGTTGAGATACTAATAATGAGTTTAATGAGAGTTTTTTCTATGTTGAAGCATTTGACACATTTATGCAGACACAATTATGTACATACCATTTACTTGTTCTATGATTTACACTAATTATTTGATTATGTAAATTTTTAGGTCCTTCAAATTATGAGAGAAATCCAGTTTCACACCAAAGTTATTATTATTCACCAATAGCTTGACAAAAAAAAGAGGAATTATTAGTGAATCATATAAACTTGTATGTACCGGAAATTAAATTTTATTTAGTGTCAGTAATATAAGCTACTACAGTTCTGGTGAAGCAATTATTTTATTGACATATCTTATTATAATTAATCAAATGAAAAAAACACCAACAAATTAATCATTTGATTACTGTAGTCAAATCATTAACCTGTAATTCAAAATAATTTTGCTTTTTATATATCAACACAAAATCTTTTTATTAAATATATGAAGTCTAAAATGTATACAAATAATAATTATGTAACTTAAACAACATAATTGAGGGCTACTGCCAATTTCATTTCATATCAATTTATTTCAACAACCGTATGAAATTTAATCCCTGCTAAAAGCAATATATGTACATAATGAAATGAATGCAGTGAATTTGAAAAATAACAAAAAAAAACTGCAAAAAATTACTTAAATCACATCCTTTAATTAAAATACAATTTTGAAATGAAATTGTACATTGCAAAGAAACTTATGAATTCGCATTCACAAGGATGTTTTGGAGATAACTTATTTAAAGTGGCGATAAGTTGAAAGTTTAATAATGTGGTACTGCATAAAAAACCACAAATTTTCATTTTTCACGTTTAAAAAAACAACAATAATTTTATAATAATTGCTAACAAAAATTGAATTTATATAGTTTGTTAAAATCATAATTATTATATGTTATGTTTTTAAGTTTTATATTTTATTTATTATATGTATACACAATTTAATATCTAGACAGAGACTGAATTATTTTATTCAACAAAATATTCAAGGCTTACTGTTTTTAACAGGTAACTAGATAATTAAATTATTTATATTACTACAGTGAAAATCTTATTCAATATTTTATATGTATAACATTTCTTCTCCCTTTTAAAAAAAAAAAAAAAAAATTGTAGAGTAGCTACTATTAATTATACAAATAGCAACTTAAAATTAAAAGTAATTTTTAAATAAATATACTAGTTCACAAGCTTAGGTAGAATAAATGTACAATAAAAATATTAAATTTACATACATAAGTAATATGACATACAAAAAAAATGTATAGCTATGTACCTATATTAGTTTTTATAATTTGTAGGAAGTCTTTTTCTTAAACGTGCTTTTATAGGTGGAGATTCTTTGTATATTCTATCCTCCTCATTCCTATCCAAATCCTCCGCATCGAAAAACTCTTCCTCATCGCTTTCCTGACCTTTTTTGTTGTTAAGTGTTCCAAAAACTGTGAAATCTTTTCTGAAAGGTTTTAGTTGATTACGGTGCGCTACCCTACGCCTTTTGTGAACTTCTATTAAATATAAAGTTTTTGATATTTTTTTGCAAATAAAACCCTCTACCCACTTCGCATCACTATTAATGTCTGGATTCAAATATAATACTTTTTCACCTATTTGCAAATTAAAATTTTTTGATGTCACTTCGAAATCTACTTTTTCCTTAATTTTTCCTGCTTTATAATCAGTAAGTGGTGATTTTATGTTTTCGTCCTGTGAAGTATTTACATATGATAATAGAGTTATTGGTTTATATGCTAATACTAATTCGCTTGGACAAATACCAGTTACTGTTGAGGGAGTATTACGATATTTAAAAAGGAAATTTAAGGTTACGTTTTCTATTGACAATTTTTTCACTTGCTCCGATAAAAAATATGCTTTCAAACTACGTTTGACTGTCTGCACCCCTCTTTCTGCCAAACCATTACTTGGAGGATGATATGGTGGGCTAAACATTTTCCGAATACCGTTGCATTTTAAAAATAATTTAAATTCTTCGCTTTTGAACTGCGGCCCATTGTCACTCACCAAAATATTTGAAAAGCCAAAAATTTAAAATATAAGTTTTAATTTTTCAATTACCATTATTGTTGTTGTTTTATTTAACATGTGAACTTCAAGCCATTTTGAAAAATCATCGACGAGTATAAAAAAATCTTTATTTTGAAATTGAAATAGATCAACGTGAACTCTTTCAAAAGGATATGACGTGGACGGCCACGTAAAATTTGGACAGTCCTTGACCTTATTCTGAGTTTTCTGGCATACCGAACAGTTTGCTACAAATTTTGTAATATTTGAATCAATTGACGGCCACCAAACACAACTACGCGCCAAAAGCTTCATTCTGACAATGCCTACATGTGTTTCATGTAGTAATATTAAAATTTTTTGCCTCAAAATTGTTGGTACTACTACCCTATCCGCATAGAACAAACATTTGTTTTTAACTTCTAAAGAATTCTTAACATTATTATACGGGGATAATAACTTATCTGATTTCGCCGTTTTCGGCCAACAACACTTCTCTACAAAATTCATTACTTTTTTTATAGCTTGATCTTTTTCAGATAATGTTACAATTTCCTCGAATGAGATTGGTATATAAGTTGTATCAAAATTGAAAAAATTAACATTAGAATTTTTTATGTTGGTAGTACCTTCTACTGGTAACCGAGACAAAGCATCTACGTTCTTCTGTTTTCGACCAGGACGATATTTAATTTTGCAATTATAGTTCGATAGAAATAAAATCCACCTATGGAAACGAATAGAGACGATATTGGCTAGAGCCTTTTGATCTTCTAAGAGCCTTTCCAAAGGTTGATGATCTGTATATACCGTAAGGGTATAACCATAAACATATTTATGGAATTTTTTTATAGCGAATACTACCGCCAAAGCTTCTCTGTGTATCTGAGAATAATTTTTCTCAGCTTTACTTAACGTAGAGGAAGCCATAAAACATGGTCGTTCCTGACCGTCTACTACAATACTAAGAATAGCACCTACTCCATACGGAGATGCATCACAAGCGACAACAATCTCCTTTGATGGGTCAAAATGACACAACAGGTTGTTCTCACAAAGTAATTTCTTACAATTTGAAAAGGCTAAAGAGCACTCCTCATCCCAGTGCCACTGGGTTTCTTTAGTAAGTAATTTATACAGAGGTGCCAGAATTATAGAGCTATTCGGTAAAAATTTTGAATAGTAATTTAACAGCCCCAAAAAACTTTGGAGTTGATCAACGTTAACTGGCTCTGGTGCTAACATTATAGCATCCATTTTATTTTTAGAGGGACGAATACCCTCCGGAGTCACAATATGCCCCAGATATTCTATATTATCTTTTAAAAATTTACATTTATCTATATTAATACGAACATTAAATTCCCGCAACCTATTTAAGACCTTAAATAATTTTTCCTTGCAGTCTTCTTCACTACACCCGGCCACCAATATATCATCTAAATATACTGCAGTACCTTTTAATCCCTGCACTATCTGATCCATTACACGTTGAAATATCATTGGAGCAGTCGAAACGCCAAATGGTAACCTGCAAAATTGGAAAAGGCCCATGTGTGTATTTATAGTCAATAATGACCTTGACGGTTCATCTACGGATAACTGCAAATAAACTTTATTCATATCTAATATACAAAAACATTTATTTCCCCTCAAATTTGTAAGAATTTCATCTATTAAGGGTAAAGGATATACATCCCTTTCTATAACTGAGTTTATGGTCACTTTAAAATTTCCACAAATTCGAATATTGCCATCTTTCTTAAGAACACAAACTATTGGTGTAGCCCAATTACTATTTCGAACTGGCTGAATGACACCTTCATCTAGGGTTGCCAGACGGGCCTGATTTGGCCTGGTTGTCAAGTTTTTTAATGCGCGTCAAGTGTCAAGTGAAAAAGTGTTTTGTCAATGTTTTTTGTAAGTTAACTTTCTTTCTCAAATTTATTCTAGCTACATATGTAATAATACTTAAAAAAGTAAGTTTATATTTCTAAAAAACACATCGAAGGAGCATATTTTTACTATCAATACAACTAAGGACTAATATGATACATATTTTTTATATACCAAAGATAGGAATAGAATGTCCTTCGATCTAATAAAAGCCGAAGAATAAATTTTAATGAGGATTGCAAAAACTTTCAAAATTTTTTAACAACACCCGATGGTAGAGAATTAACTAATTCTGTATCTAAGAATACGAAATATATATGGCAAAATAAATAGGACCTATATTTTTTTTCTTAATATAGTACCTATATTTTTTTTAAATAACGCCTAAGTTTTCTCTAAAATATATAACGACTGAATTTTTATTCTTATATTGTTTTTTGTTTCTTTTACATTGTTTCTGTTATTTTTACTTTTTATGATATTTTTGTTTTTATTCTAATACTCGTAATTTTTATGAAAACAAAAAAAAAATAAAAAAATTAAATAAAAACCAATAGTATGAGTGTTTTTATTTGTCAAGTTTTTTTTTCAAAATCAAGTTTTTTTTTGGGCAATGTCAAGCTTTTTGGCAAATTGGCTCTGGCAAGCCTACCTTCATCCCACATATTTTTGAGTTCCGTTTCAACTTTAGTCTTTAAACTTATAGGGACCGAATATGGCTTAAAAAATTTTGGTTGTGAGCCTGGTAACACCGAAATGTTAGCAGAAAATTGCTTAATAGCTTCCGAACTTTTTGAAAATAATGACGGAAATTTAAGTTTTATCTCCTCCTTAATACTAGCATGGCAGTATTTTTGTACAGAAAAAATTTTACATGACTTACCCTCGGAACAAGTGAAAAAATTCCTCCAAGATGGGAATATGGCATCCAACCAATTTCTTCCCAATAATGGCTTAAAACGAATACTTGATTCTACGACCAAAAATTTTAAATTTTTACCATTTACTAATACTGGTATCTCACCAAGGAGTTCCACTTTAGACCCTGTTAAGACCTGCAAAGGAGGATAGCTACCAATATCTAATTTACAATTTTGAAAATAATATTTATAATCTGTATTTGATATAACAGATACCACGGCTCCAGTGTCAATCTCCATCATAATACTTTTTCCGCTAACCAAAACGTTTTTTAATAATGGCTCGTTCTCCTGATTAACCCATTTAATTGATCCCAATTTATAATCCATCTCATTGATTTGACGACTTTTTTGGTAAGCACTTGGTTTGGCTTTATGAGATGATTTTGAAAAGCAGGCTTTCGACGAATGACCTTTTTTCCCACAACTAAAACAATTCCACTCTGTTGCCGGACATTTACCAACAACATGCCTTGAGGCACACTTTTTACATTTATCATAAGTTTTCCTTTGACGTTGATAACTAACTCTGTTTACCTCGTTCGACGACGATGGTTGCATTTCTTTTTGTTCTCTGTCTACCAACTCGAACGATTGCGCCAGCTTACAAGTTTCCTCCCAGGAAAGATTTGCAGATGACAATAATTTTGTTTGAAGTTGACTGCTACGTACCCCACAAACCAAGCGATCCCGCAATGCCTCTTGTAAAAATGAACCAAAATTACATTGAGATGCCAACAGTTTTAAATTCACGATGAATTCACCAATTGATTCATTTGCTTTTTGTGAACAATTATAGAATTTAAATCGTTCTGCAATAATATTCTTCTCAGGTTTGAAATGTGGCGTAATCTTTTTTATCAATTCCTTAAAAACTTTATCTGTGGCTTTTTCGGGTAAAATAATACTTTTTATACGCTTGTAGGTCTCCGGTCCAACTAACGTCAAAAATAGAGCTACCTGGTTGCTCTCTTCAACTTTGTTTATCTTAAACAATTGCTCTATACGCTCCAAATATTCTTCGAAGTCATCTCCAAAAGCAAATTGTTCTATGGACCCTATGAACGCCATCTTACTTATTATTCACTACAATATATATTAATATACTTGTACACGTGCAGTTTTATTGAGTTCCAAAATTCTCGTCGCCAAAAATATGTTATGTTTTTAAGTTTTATATTTTATTTATTATATGTATACACAATTTAATATCTAGACAGAGACTGAATTATTTTATTCAACAAAATATTCAAGGCTTACTGTTTTTAACAGGTAACTAGATAATTAAATTATTTATATTACTACAGTGAAAATCTTATTCAATATTTTATATGTATAACATTATATTTAATTGATAATTATTTTAAATTGAACCATTAGTTCTAACACGTTGGGTGTTTATTTATAAAATTTCTACTCGATTTTTTTTTTAACTTTTATGCAAATGAAATCAAAGAGAACTGAAATTGTTAAATGTTAATAGGTGTTACAATCTTAAATACTCAATTAGTTTTAAAAGGCTTGAATACTGTATTAGAAGAGTTATTCAATTAATGAGTTTTTATAAAAATTACTCAATTAATTAATTTTATTAGAATGTGCTATAATTTCGTACAATACTACACGGAGATAAATACATTTTTATTTTCAACACTAACAAGTGTGGCGTGTGAAAAAAAGCTGCTGCGATGTATGCGCTGATAGAAGTGTCTGCCTATTTTTTTAATAGAAGACTATAAGTTCAAGTCCCAACACTGCCTGTGTATTTTGACAGAAATTGAGTTTTTTAAGCCGCATAACAAATTAGGAAATAGTGACTCAAACCTAAAGGGTTCCCTTATAAGAGATATTTAAGCTTACATAAAGACAGTGTCAGTTGTGTTTGACTTTGTTAGAAATGTCTGCTTGGTAATCAATTCGCTATTTGTAATAAGACTGTAACACCACATTCCAAATAAGTTAAATAAGTTTATTCCCGAATCCGTTGCTGAAGGAAATAACCAATTCTAACTTAATCATTTATACATGAATTATTATTCTTTAGTTGGGCGTACGTGCGTTATTACTTGTAAATGTGCCCATAATTATGAAAGTGGTCTAAGTCAAAATTTAAAAAAAAAAATGAATTTAGCAGTTATTTTCATACCACATTATTTTAAACTAAATTTACTCAATGTAATTTTTACGAAATTGTCAAAAATAAACCATTAGATAGTGGTTGTCCCATAAAGTAAAAATATTTTTTTTAATTTATTCAAATGCAATTCATTAAATATATTGAAACAAGAAATATATGACTTAGACCACATTCATAATTATGGCCACAAATTATTTATACTTTTAGATGCAAGCAGGTTAACGGCTACTCAAATATATAACACTTTCTGAAAGTCTTTACATTTTTTCCCGATTTACCACACTGTTTTTATCAAACCATATTTCGCAGTAATAATTAATTCGATCTTTATTTTCAGTCCTACCTTATTGTTCATAGTAAATCATATGTGTACTATATTCAAATATTAAAGCGAAAAAAATTTATAAAAAAAAATAATTTCTCACAACTGAAATATTCTTTATATTTGCTTACCTGCACACTAACAAAAGGGGACACCATTTCCATGAATTCTAAAACTTACAGATTTTTGTATTACTCGTATTTTATACACATCAAAGAAACACATGCAGTAAAATAAATATAGGCGTGTGAATGTACAGCTTTGAATCTGCATTGTACAAGATTATACATTGTAACATTTTATGTCAGAATGTAAGTAGATTCATACACTTTTGTTAATTATAGTTTTGTTGCCATGAATATGTGCCACCAGCACTCCAACCTCCCACGCTCAAATAACGTGGCATTATGGTCAACTAACTAATTTGTAAGACTAACTTGGTGATGAATACCAACTCGAACAGGTACTTGAGACACTTGTACAAAATAAGCTTACGTAGATATGCCAAATCTTATGCACCCTGTACCTATTTAGGGAGTAATAAATATTTTGTGAAAAAATGGTTATATCGATTTCGATGGTGAATTAATTTTTCCTAACTTTTAATGTTTTTTGAAGCTTTGCCGATTTTTTTCTGTTACTGACTTTTGTGGATCTCTTTTAAAGTTTTGTCTATTTATTATTGACTAATTAAATAATTATTATACGGCTTAAGTTCGTGTATTTTTAATTTCTAAATGCAAAATGTTATACAGCTTTTAGTGGATCACTACTTTAGACAACAACATTCTTCACAGCTATCTTCAGTAACAGCGTTGCCACTCAAGAAATTGACTTCCTACCAATAATTTTCAAAAATCCTACCAAAATCGTTAACAGCCTACCAAAAATTTAAAAATGCATTTCGTTCACATAAACCCTGTTATACTCACTTGGTTTTTTTCCCGTAATTGTTGAGATGAAAGTTTGTCTTTTGGTGATTTTAAAATGGGTGTTATGATTTAAAGTAGTTTTAGAGCATACTATGCAGAATGAACACCCATCCCTTTCCTGGAGCTAATCAAATTCGCTCAACCATTCGGTTCTAAATTTTCTTTTGACTGCTTCTTTACAATGTTCACTAATAGTACTATATTATTTAAAAATGTTTAAAAACAAGAACTTTAAGAGTGGTTCTACCTGGTTGATGGAATATCGTCTTCTGAAATTATATTATTTCATTTAATTTTGAAGTTTTTGATAAAAATCTGAAAAAAATACATGCAATATTAGTCAATATTTATGTAATTAATAGGTATATATTTACAATAAAAAAAGTATTTTACTTTTCTACTTTGTCTGTTAATTTTTTTAATACATACACTTGAAAATAAGCCTTCACTCAAAAATATTTTTATTTTCAATTTCATAATATTGTTTGCGTTTCTTAAAGCAGAGATGGTTATAGCTTTAATCATCTCTATGCAAAAAAGCAGAGATGTTTTTTATTACATCTAAAACAGTTTTTGAAAACAGTGGTAACACTATTCAAAGTTATTGTTTATTTAATTCAAAGTTACATTTTTTTATTTAATGATCTGAATTTTTAAGGTGAAAAATTTACTATTGCTTAAAAATTGCTAAAGGAGGAAAACCTACCAAAAACTTAAAAAAATGCAACAAACCAACCAAACTACCAAACTGTTTTTTAAAAACGAAAAACTACCAAGTTTGGTCCGATTGGACCAAAGCGGCAACGCTGTTCAGTAATATACGTCGTAAAGATCATCTATTTAGCCGTCTATTTTCAAAAATTAGAATACAAGGAATAACTCATAATCAGTGTTGTCGTTTCTAGTCAGAGCAGGCCGAACCAAACGAAATTTGCCTAAAACTTTGATATGTCAAATATTGATACATTTGATTTGTACATATGAAAAGGGTATTTACATACATACATACATACACACATACATGCATACATACATACTTACGTACATGCATGCATACATACATACATACATACATACATACATACATACATACATACATACATACATACATACATACATGCATACATACATATATATGTATTTAAAAATGAAAAATTAGATTTTGCTAATTTTTTTATTTTTATTTTTTGACGGTGCTCAAATACATTTTATACTAAGTTATTTATTTTCAAAAATATCGAGATCGTGTTCGCAATCATTAGGCCACAAAAAGGTGCAATATACATAAATTTAAAGGCATATGGTTTCTAATTTTAGTTGTAAATAAATTCTTCAAAGTAATTGTCCTTTGCTGTCTTGGACTTTTTTTATTTAAATAATTCTTTTTTTTTATAAGATAAACCAAAAGAAAAAAGGAAAAAAACATCGTTGCAAAAAAAAAGTATAATAAGCAGTTAAAAACAAGAAATTTAATAAAAAAAAATTATAAATACTCATTTTTTAAACCATTATTAAACAAATTTGTGGCAGCGCAGCTCACAATAAGGTCGTGACGGATCTTCAACAGGTGAAAAAGGGTATATCTAAGTTTGTAATATCCATTTCTGACCCCATAAAGTACATAAAATATTCTGAGTTCTTATGCACAGCGAAGTCGGTTGAGTGATGTCCGTCTATCCGTCTCTCCGTCCGTGTTCGCGTTGAAATCAACTTTGCTAAGGAACTAGTTAAGAAAATTAAAAAAAAAACACGCCAATCGATCAGACATAGTCTCGAAAATGTTGCTATTGAAAATCAGTAATATCGACCATGTTATTCAAAGCAGCGCGCAAAACACCTCGCCTGCCTCTAATTTGCCCATATAATTTGGATCAAATCTTGTTTAGTGAAGTAATTCCATTAAAAAAAATATATGGGGCGATAGAGAATTAAAAAATAAGAAAAAAAAACATCAGATGAAAAAATTGGCGCTCATTCATAAACTTTTCATAGAAAAGTACGATTGTGCACCATATATTTTAAAATATTAATATGGGTACCATTCGAAAACTTTGGAAGAGATTTTTAAGGCAATACCAAAATTTTTTAAAAATCATTAACCAATTAAAAGCTTTTAAATTTCACACGTTTAAATCTTTAGAAAGGGTACCCTTCAAAGCGGTCTTAAAAACCCAATTTTATAAGAATAGGAATTAGCTTGCAGCTTAGACAATAACAGCGAGGTTAACGCAAACTATTTCATATATATCACAAAATACCAAGCAGAGTAAAACAATAATATTAAGCGATGAAAGTTAGATTGGTTATGAACAAATTTGATTAATTCATTTGTCTTCTATGGGCAGCAAATCGTTTCGTAGTTTAAAGTTTCTATTGTAATTAGCCTTCACCTCTAAAATATCAAGAAACAGGAGAGAACAAAAACATTTAACTTCCAGTAATATGTGTCACTATTTCATAACTCAGATGTAGGGTACATAGAACATGAAAGTCTGCGGTTTACCAAAAAGACTTAATAGAATGAATTGCTTCAATTTGTTATATTTTTACGAACACGTCAGTAAAGTAAAGAATGCAGACGTTTTAACTCAATGTAGAGACTAAAAAAATTCCTTTTTTTAATAACTAAATTAGAAAAAAGAAAACGAAACGTAGTGAATGAATTGATAATTAAGATACCATTTTGTCTCGTATTTCATGTACGAAAAGATTTACATTTTTTAGTTCATCATTAAAATGAATATGGGAATAAAAAGATCCTTGGAATTTATAATTAAATAAATAATAGAAATGTTGAATGCCAGACTATTCAAACAACACACAATAGAGACATAAAAATAAACCAATAATAAAAACTTAATTATTTAAAATTATTATTAAAATTGTACACGTATGACAGTAACTCTCTGATTTCTCTCAATTTAATAATTTCGGCAAATATGTATTTAGTGATACTTTCAACGGGTCAAGCTCTCAGTGATTCATTTTATAAACAAAAAAGTCGTTTGCAAGCTGTGAAAATGAACCAAAACTTGATTTAAGTCCATCTTAAAGCTAAAAAATGCTTAAGTCGTTAAAGGCATTATTAAGAAAATTTAAGTTCGGAAAAGCTCTTGAAATTGTAAGAAATGTTTTTTTGTCGGTAAATGCTTTGCTAGCTTGCCCACTTGCTGCAATATTAGTCAAATTCCGGCAACTTTTGCTTCCATAAATCCATAAAACATTAAAAATAAGATCGCTAATATTGTTAAACCTGACAACTTATGACCGACGGACTAATATAAAAAAATGAAAGAAAAATCAAGTGAAAATAATTAAACTGCAAGCCACATATACTGTATGTTGTGTCTTATTCTTTGTAACCGACTTCAATAAAAGACGGAGGTTATCAATTCGTCTGAATGTTGCCTTTTTAATTGTTTGTGCCTGCAGAACTCAGTCATTTCTGAATCGATTTCTTTGTAGTTTGATAGATTATCCTTAAAATCAGTTCATAATCTTAAAAATTAAGGAGTGTCCCCTATAACATATATAACATATTTATTTATTTAAGGGCATTATGAACTGAAAAGTTCACCTTTTAAAATTAAAATGACTACGTATTACTATTGCTCCCAATAACAAAAAGTGGTACAAAAATATATCTAAAAATTAAAGGGTATCCTCATAGGTGACGTGATAATAATAAATGTAAATATTTAATAGTTAATGTAATTTGATGCAAGTGGCTGAACTTTTGAATTATTATAGCCAGATAGTTGAAATTTAGAAAAATCATTTATTGCTTAGTCCGCTATAACAACAAATATACCATTTGAATTGAAAAAATTAAAGGGTGTTCCCATAATTGATGTAATTTGACCTACTTGGCCCTATCTTTTGAACCGTTACTTACAAACACTTGAATCTCAGATAGAAAGTCTTATATAGCAAGAAGTATAAATATATAAAGTTATATATAAAAGGGTGTTACAATAGGCCAGACAGTTGAACCTTTATATACAGACAGTTAAAATGTACATAGAACCTTTATTGCTAAGTCTGCTAAGTCATATATAATATAATCAATGTATAATTATCGTCCTAAAACACATGTTTTAAGTTTGTGTGTTTTAATGTCGTTTTTTTAAATAATTATTATGTATATTAACAAAAAGCAATGCCCGTGTCTAATATAAATTTCTGCATGTCGTTGTTAGGAAGTAAAACTTTTTTTCTTTTATTAGTATAGTTTTTTTAGTTATATACGATTATAAATAGTTTCCATAATTTTAGGAAATTTACTCGTGTCGAAACACAATCATTCCCTGCCATTCGTTGTATTTAAATTGTCGTTAGGCTTGTTTCTTAGGGCCAGTTTTTGACTTCGTATTTAAGTGTCATTTATATTTAAGTTCTATTTAAGTACAAACTTTCAGTTTTTCATTGCACACTTAAATGAAACTTAAATGACCAATCTTGCGCATTAAAAGTCCATTTAAATAATACAGTTTTACCATATGGTTATGGCATTTTTTGTTGTTGTATCGCAAAACTAAACAAAAGTAAACAAACATTTTAGCCATTGATAGAACAATATCTTATGTTTTGCACGCGTTTCTTAATGAAAATGTTTTTTAAAAATTTAATTAATAAATAAAATTAGTTTAGGTGGTGAATATATGTGTAACGCTGACATATTTTAATATATTTTAAACATTTTTCACAAAATTTGCAATTCATTGTGTTTGTTAGCAGCTGTTTTTCATAAGCAATGGAGATTTATGTTGATATTTCGTAATGCTGCCATATTTTTATTATAGTTAAATGAGAACGATCATAAATGACTGAAAAACTAAAACTGTATTTAAATACTACTTAAATTTAAATGCAAACTAACTAAATGCGTATTTAAATATGAAGTCAAAAACTGGCCATTAGTGTGACGCAACAACCCTTATTTTTTCGTCCAAAAACAATAAAACTTAATCTCTACAACTGTTTAAGAATCAGTTGAAAGGTCTTGAGTTCGATCTAGAAGAATCCCCTCATAATTTTTAGCTTTTAGAGTTCTAGTAAGGTTTCAGTTAATCATTATATCCATCAAGGTTCGTTTTTGAACATCTCTGCGTAAGAATGATTTTAGTTAATTTAATAATTGTAGTACTTTAGAAGGAAACAAATAAATGACACGAGGGTGGAATAGAGAAGAAAAGCTTAAGAAATGTTAATTTTTTTTTCAAAGCTCTGCAACTGTATTTCTCTTAGAATAGGAATACAGTGCCACATTATATATGGGCAAAGTCGAGCGGGCGTCTTTATATATACCAGTATTACATATATTCAGTTAATTATTAGCATCGGCTAACATTTAAATCTAGACGAGCAATTACTTGCTTTCCAGCACACAGCAAACAAAAAAAGTTTAATTTTTTTACAAAATCGCCATTAGGTTAAATTTTATTATTCAAACAAATTAAAAATGTTATATTTCTTTTTTTTAATTAACATGCAATGTCTCCCAGCATCGTTTGTCATTTATAAAAATACATTTTCGTTTGTTTCGTTTTTTGTATTGTTAACTTCAAAAATGATATAAAATTAAATAATGGATTGAAATTTTTAACTAATAATCTTGTCTTACTTATGGCTTGGTGAACAAACACTTAATAAACTTTAACATCCTATTTATAGAACACGACAAGAGCAACACGAAACCGGACGGCATGTGGACGAATACGTAATAACTAGCGTCCGTGTAACACGTTCCGGTTTTTTGTTATGCTGGTTACCCTTCTTCGGCGCTAAAAAAGGAACAGCTGAGTTTAATTCACAAAACAAAAATATCAAACAATCAATCGTTAAAAAAAATTGTGAAACTAAAAAAAGATTAAACAATAAATAAATAAAAAAGTTTTATAATAAAAATATATAATAATTTTTAAAGTGTTAGTGTACTGATTATATGTATATACAATACTATTATAGTAGATGTATACGTGATGTTTTATTGATGAAAGTTTTATCATAGGCAGTTGCCCAACAATATTAACTCTAAAACTTCCTAAAAACTCCGTATTTTTTACTTTATTTAATATTTTTAAACTTCTTTTGGGAATACAACTAAACATGTACATATATGTACAATTTTTAAAACGAATGCTTTTTTTTCTTCACACAGTTTTGACGTTTTTGACAATACAATTAGCGATACATTAAGCAGAAATAATTATCATTTGTTACGTTTTTAACAACAAAAAATATGACATTCGCGTTCTAAAAACCCAAAGATGTGCGTCTAAACGGTAGATTATGTTTTGTAAACTGGAAGTAATTTAATTTCTTATTAAATTTGTTCTTTTCAAGACAAAATCTAATAATTAATAACTTCAAAAAATAATTTTAAAATATTACTGGATGTTTACTAAAATAAACAAAAATGGGTTTTTGTTGCAAAATATAAAGTAAACTATTAAATATCTGTTTTTAAACTATTAAATTAACAACAGCACAGTGGAACTGTGATACCCTTTACATATTTAATTTCCTGTAAACTAAGGCGAAAATTTTCTTAACGTAGCCATCCTATGAAATGAAAAACCAAGGGTGGTTCAAACACGAAACGGGTTTAATCATATTAAAAATATAAATAATAAAAAAATAGATAGAGTTCGATTAATATTGATTTTTAAGAAAAATAAAAATTGACCGGTTGCAAGTGTTACAAAATTCAAGTAAAAGACAAGAGAAAAAGTTTTAACGTACGGTATGTATGTACGGAATGGTGTTAAATTTAACTCATTCTAAAATCAGCCAAATGACGTTTTTTTAAATATGATGGATTGTAGGGGGAAAATATTTGGCTTTGAACAAGAATATATAAAAAAACAAATTATGCTCCATATATTAGTAGAATTTTAAAATAACTTTAGTTTCATCTCAAAAACGATACATTATTGTTCGGTTGCAACTTGAAATCCTAATGTATCTATTGTGCTTAGTTTTTTTCTCTAAATGAAACACATTGCCCTTATTATTCGGGTACTTTCATGTTTTCAAAATTTATTCCCCTCTATACGCGTATAAATGTCACGTACGGTGATACTTGGTGTCATGGAAATGCCCATATGTTTAACTGACCGAAAATAATCAAGCCATTTTCTTAAAAATCTCCTACTAGATATTTTTGCAAATTGTAGTCAGACAAAAACTTACACAGAATAAATTATTTGCTACTATTAAAGAATTTGTTTGATTTTAGACTGATATACAATTAAAATGCTTATTTGATTCAATTCAATATTTAATCGATAGATAAATCTTTATGTAAAATCAAATAATACCTTTAATGTGTGAAACAATTTTTCTGTGTAGTGGAATATTGTAGCCTCATGCCATGTTATTGTTTATTGTCTTCTTAAAATGAATGATTTGTAGTTTACATAGAAGGCTCTCATGTGGCAAGCGAAGTAGATTACAGCAGCTCATAACACAAATGAATAAAAAAATCAGTGAAAGAATAATTCAATGAATGATTATCAATAGATGTAAAGACAATGAAAAATACCTTTTTTGCCACTTTAAAAAATTATAATATTCTTCTTTATTAATTTCACTACATTTGTAATCTTTTAGAAAATTTTCCGTCTTCTACATGAAATTCACTTATAACAAGAGGCGGTTATACCCTTCACTATATATATAATCACATGTACCATACTGCGGACTTGCCGTTGAATAATTTAAATAAAAATCGGCATAAGAAATTAAAAAAATTGTTCTGTTCAAGACAAGCCTTCTTTACGATGCTTCTAAGTTTTGTTTAGGGTTGTTTTCCAATTTTGTAAATAAAAAGTTTGCTCCTACTAAACAAAAATTAAAATAAAAAATATATTAAAAAATTTAATTCTTGGAAAAAAACGTCTTCAAAAAACATTTTATCTATCTGTCTATTACAGTTTAAAAGTTTGTCTACATATATCAAATTGCATGAACTATTGTAAAACCCTTTAATTTCTAATTTTTAATATTTGTATTTGTCGTTATACCAGACAAAGTTGTGGACATTTTGTGTAACTTTCTAATGTTTGTACATTAAGGTTCAAAATATAGGGCCATATAGGTCAAATTATATAAATTATGGGGACACCCTTTCGTTTTTCAGATCATGAACTTAAACAGGACGAATCTGTAAGCATAATCTTCAAATAAAGAAAAACTTGTTAAAATCTGTTCAGAAGTGACTGAGGTACAAACATTAAAAAGAAGCAACATTCAGACGAATTGATAACCTCCTTTTTTGGAAGTCGGTAAAAATTAGAGGTAGACTTGGTGTTTTGCCTTTTGCTTCGAAGGACATGGACCGATTTTTATGATATTCAATAGCCAAACTTGCTGATATTCAATGTCTGATCGGTTGGCATACTTAAATTTTCGCGTTCATCTAGTGTCTTGGCAAAGTTGGTTTTATCACAATCGCGGACGGACAGACGGACATTGCTCAATCGACGTCGCTATACATATGAACTCAGATTATATATACTTTATGGGGTCGAAAATTGATATTGTAGAAATAACAAACGCAATGAAAAACTGAGCTATATGAACCATTTTCCACCTGTGGTGAAGGGTATAAAAAAAGTTTAAAGAAATCCTACAAGTGGTTTCCATATGCATACGCAAACATAAACTGCCGCAAGAACACGGCGATTTTTTAAAGAATTAAAAAAACGTTTTGTTGTTTTATATACATATTGGTGTATATATATGAAAGTGCGTATGTAAATTTGTATAACTGTATCTTTAGAAATGAAAAACAAGTTATATTGTGTTGTATTTGATGTTTGTGGAGGTGGGTGAAATAACAATATACATTTAAAATTTAAATGAGAAATAATGAGTTTTTAACATCCACTTATCAATTATGGATAATTATAATTGAAAATTCTGTCTTTTTTTTAATGTTGCCATGTTCAAACAAGCATGAACATGTTCATGTAAAGTTGAAAGAGCAGTTATTAATTAGAGATTGTTGTAGTACATAAATAATAGTGCACTTGTTGCTAAAAAAAATTGTTGGCATTTAAAAATGCTAAATAATTAAAACTTTTATTATATTTTTAATTAAGCATACGTTTGTTTCTTTTTTCAGCAATTTATTTTGCGAAAGTGGAAAAATTTAAAACTATATAATTTTCATTACTTTACTCGTATTGGGAGTTTTATGCTTTCTATAAAAAAATAAAATGAGACATAAATGATGAGCTTTTTTTCGGTGAAATATCTTACAATGGACAATTCATTTTTAGCTTGTACGAGTATGAGAGTTTACGAGAGCAAAAAAATGTTTTCCACTTCTGTTTACGTATGACTGTAAGTGTCATTGTAAAATATAACGTCAGAAAAAATTTTTTTTTAGTATGTTTCATAAAAAGAATACCTTAACTTTATTTGAGCCATAGTTAATAATTATTATCCGTTCAGTATTTTAAGTGAACATCTAATTTCTAATTATAGCAACAGTCTCTTTTTATTTGAAACACGATATATTAAGCTAAAAACTGCTTGCTTATGTAACGCAAATATATCTACAATTTCTTCCACATTTTTTCTAATAGAATGGTTATAATTAGGGATGAGCGATCCCGTGATTTTTGAGGAACATCGTTACCAGTGAACGTGATTTTCAAATAACCGTTATTTTAAATAGTTACCGAGATCACCGCTTGCAGTTCTTCTTATATTTAAACAGACATGTTTATATAGGAAGAATATAATACTAAGTACTTTTTATACAAATTGTAATTATAATGGAAAGTGTATTTTGATCTCTACATTAAAAACAGCTGTAATTAAATTTGCCCAAAATTATAGAATTCGGTAACACTGATTGATTATAGGTTCAAATAAAAGAAGCACACAACATTTTTGTTTTTTGCTACATATGTATGTATGTGTGAAGTTTGGAAAAAAATAGTAGTTTTGAATAAGTAGAAGCAAGAAAAACCAACACAGCAAAGAAGCTGAATTGATATACATATGCAAGAATGAAAGAGTCAAAAGTACTTATTTCTCTTTCACAAAGTACAATTAAAATTAAGTTTGTATGTGTGCAAATATAAAAGAACGTTCTTACGCGGAACTGTTATTTGGTCAACTCAGTCACTGTAGTGACCAGTGATTTTTTAATCACAGTGATTTAATCACAGGTACTAAAATATCGCTCATCTCTAGTTATAATCACCCAATTGGGTTACATTAATTTAAAGCTTTTACCTGGAATATTTAATACATAAAAAATCATGTAGAATAGATCTATTTATAGGCGTAAACACATCATTTTGTGTTATCAGAATACAAGCAATATATTCAAGTATAATAATTCATAATTACACTTTGTGAAATTCAAAGAAATGTTTGTAATGGCTACGAAACACATTTTTTTCTTTCTTTCTTTTAAGCGTTTATTTATTTTTTACAATCGGGACTCTTCAAAAATTTTCAAAACTTCTATCATGGCAGATTTATTTGACTCGGTAGTGTCGTCCACCCAGCTGGTTTGTAGTTGGAAATGTCAAAAGTTTTTGTATTTTCCTTTGTTTGTTTACGAATTTCAAAAAACAATAACAACAAGCGTTTGCGAGACAAAGCAAGCATGTGTATTGAGAGCAATTATCTTTTATTTCTCTTTGTGTTTTTGACGTTTCCAACGCACAAAGCAACAACAAAAAGGCATGTTGTTTTTGTCAATGTTGTATTTGTTGTATTACCGCTACTTCCTAGTAAAATGAATATGCCTTGACTTCTATTTAACTCTCTTGTTGCTAGTTTTTGATAATAAAGTTACCAGGGATGCCAGATGATTCTTATAAAAAATCAGCATATCAGCATTTTAATCAAAAAACGGCGAATTAAAAATATCCACTCTAAAATAACAAAATAGAACTTTTAGTATGAAATAATGTTTGCAACATACGAAATAACACAAAATAAATAAAGAATTTACAAATAAATTGCTTCTCTGTTGTTGGTCTATTGGTCGTATATAATAGATATAATGCAATATTTTCATTTATTTTGGTCATTAAAGTCACTTAAAGCAGTTTTAAAAACATCTCATAAGGTTCACTTTCCAGAAATCTCTTCCATTGGATTTGGAGACAAATTAACCAGCAGTATATTGACTGTTCTTGTTATTGGATCTTTTGTCGGAACAAAATTCTGCTGCGACATTCGTTGTAAGAAAAAATATATCTTTCACTACATTGTTCAATCAACTCGTAATAATAAATTAAATTATTAAATTCTGAGAAATACGTAAACCATTAACAGAAAAAAACACGCTTGTCGCAGGGATTGAACCGTGGCCAACCGACTTGTAGTCAGCGCGCTTTCTACCGAAACTGCAGCAGCCTTTCTTTCTGAATGTTTGCGATTACCAACAATACTACTTTTTGCTCAGAATCCCATTAAAAAAGATACTTAAAAAAAAAAACCGAAGGATTATTCTTGGAAAGGTATAAAATATGTGGAAGTATTTTACATTTAAGTGAAAAAATCTTTTTCCTTGTACATTAAAAAAAAAAAACAATTTTTGACAAACTGTATTTATGCTAAGCATTTTAGTTTAATTTTTGTTTATGTTAATCAAATTTTTAAATGCAATTTTCTGATTCCTAATATATGCTGTACATTTTAATTGGTCTACATTTAAGATTACTTTATCTTTTTCTTTATGTGTTCCACAATTTCTAACTCAATTTTTGCTGCACCATAGTTTGTCTTGAAAAATATTTTGAATCCTAAAGGTACGGTCACATTAGTCAAACATTTGACTGAAATCGGCAAATATTTATTTGCCGTAGTCTGACCACAAAATATTTATTAGAAGCAAATAACATCACAGCTGATTTTGGGCAAATAAAATTATTTGCCAGTAAACAAAAATGCTTCTAATGTGAACATAGTGTGACCACTCGACGTCAAATATTTGACTCATTTTTAGGCAAATAAATATTTGTTCTTACAAAGTTTTTGTAAGAACAAACAGAGACAAATAACAGCTGTATCAACAATGTTGCCCAGTATTTAAACTAAATTATTAAGTTTCGGAAAAACTCGATGATAATTTTAAACTTATATGTGTATTAAATAAAAACAAAATACTGTAAGCAATTAATAATAAAATTATAGATAAAAAATAATAAAGTGCAATTTTTGGAAGAAATAGTAAATTAAAAAAGTTGTCGGGCCACATATTTTTCGAGTTATATATCATCAAAGTATTTTATATATAATTTGGTATATTTCGACATTTTCGCTTCAGAATGGTGCAAAGTTTCAAAATTGTATATAAAAAAGATATTATTGGAGATTATTAAATGTTCTTTTATAAATTTTTAGTTAAGTATTGATTTAAAGTAAAGTCGCAAGAAATTATATAACTTGAAAAATATGCGTTGGCGCTAAATTATTTACTCAACATTTTGTTCTTGAAATAGTCATTCCTACAACGTATGTAACTTTTGTTTTCATTTTGGAATTTTATATTAAACTAGACTGGAGCAAATATATCTTTACTTATGCTGAGGGCAAGTAATATTGCCGGAAGCTATAATTCGGGAATTATAGAATTTTAAAGTCATAAATTATATACTATTATGTATCTGAACATAAGCCCTTGAGATGCATTTTGTTTTAAAATGCTTATAGATAACTTTTAAATGAAGTTATATATGACAACAAGCAACATGCTTTCACTTCAAGAATCAATATCAATTAATTTATATTAAACAAGACTTAAGCACGCTTAAATTTAACCAACATAAATTAAACTTTAATTAAGATTTGCATAGTGCCCACGCATTTTAACGGCTTAAAGAGACGAAAAAAGTCGGCTATGTGCAGAACAAAACCAAAATAATTCTTCAGCCCCACTCGAAGCGTCTGAATAGAGCTAAGAGTCATTAGTGAATATCCATTTTAAGCACCTAAAGTGTTCTTTCATAACTTTTGATTTGCAATCAAAAGAGATATGTTCTGTAAGTACTAAGCTGAAAGATTATTTTTGCAGTTAATGTAAACTGTTTTTTTTTTTTTCATTATAAATATATTCGTTTGACGGTATGTTATAATGTAACAATTTTTAAAAACTATATATGTACAAGAGTTTTTCCTCTATTTTCAGAAATCTGAAACATTAAAATTTCTTTAAAATTGTAGAACTTTGTATCCCAATTAAAATCTGCATATTTGCAGTATTATTCTTTGCGAAATTTGCTTTTTAATTTAAGCGACTTTTTACTTCAACATATAATTTGTCTACACTTATATCAAGTAAACAAATAAACAGCTGTAGTTTAAAAAATATATTAAATAAATTAAAAGTTTTTAGAAATTTTAACCAAACAAATGTAATGAATGATTATTAAAATTTATTGTTAAGAAGTGGGATCTAATTCCTATTTAGCTTCATCCTCTTATTGTGCTCCTTCTTCAGAACACCTTTTGTAGCTTCTTTATAGAATAGAATATGAAAAATTTTATATAGTTGCTTGGCTATGTTCATTTGTAACTTTCATACATGGGAGTTATTCATTATAAACTTTCATCTCACATTGCCATTATGTGTAGTAGTTATTTTAATGGAATCTGTATTCACAATACATGCGGTACATAGATATAATATTAGCCATCATTATTTGACCAACTTTTATAGTCTATGGCTATCAGCGGTGGATATTTTATTTTTATATTAAAACCTGGGATTTAAATTCTCGTACAAGGTATAGGAAAAGTATATTATAGAAAGAGAATAAAAACTTAATTTGAGACTTTTAAAAAGATGCGCCTAGAGTCTGCCTAGATGAAAAAAATTTTTCTACAGTTGTATATTTTTGTTCCATCTACAAATGGTTATTATTTGTTTGCTTTGAACTTATGTATGTATATTATACTGCAATTAAATATTTAAGAGTAGCAACTATTTTTCATCATTTATAATTAGCATTTAATAATATTTTAAACATTTTCTTTGCAATTACTTCGAAATAATGCCGAAGAAATTGAATGGCAATAAAGACATCCCATCCGCAGCAGTTTGTGAGCAAATAAATTTACGTTTTTTTACAGTTTGATCAAATATATTTTTAAGGAAAATATTATTTTAAATGTGACCGCACATAAAACATGTTTGTCAGTATTTTATTTCACATTATTTCATAGCTGTTTGAACAAATAAAAATAGGCAAATAAATGTGCGTAGTGTGACCACAAAACAAATTTTGTAGTTTTGAAAAAATTTAAGCCAAACAAAAGCAAACAAATTTTAGGCAAATATTTGTCATATGTGACCGTACCTTAAAGCACACAATAATAGCTTAAAGAAAACGTACGAATGTACGTAATTAAATATCTAGGATGAATATTAAGTTGGGAAACTACGTATGAACATTGCGCTTTAATAAATTCATTTAATAGTTTCTTGCTCGAATTGTAATAGTTTATCCATTTATTAAAGTTGTAAGATTGATATATAACAGATTAAAACAGCTTCAAATTCTCATAATTAGAAAGTTATATGTTGTACGCATGTTTTAAAATGTGTTCTAATGTAAACTAATTAATGGCCTACAAGCAAAACTAAATGAGCATCCAAATGATTTCCTTTCTGGAAGGTCTTTAGATTAAATAATTGAAAGGCTGAAAAAGCAAAAGTATAGGAGTATTAGTTGTACACGTGATTTGTAAATTAATTATTGCATGATTAAAGTTATTGAGTAGTCAATACGTGGACAGCCTCTTAAAATAATAGTAAATCAGTTTTGCATTTAATAATGATAAAATATAAAATGAAGAATTTTGTACGAATAATAATTTTTTTAAAAAGTCAATAGTTTGTTTATTTTAAATACATAGATTTTAAATAATTACGATAAGCCGAATCAGTTTATAATTTTATGAAAAACTCCGTCGACCTGCTTGGATGGTAATGTAAAACAGAGTAGAACTTTATATGCGACATGGCGAATTTATTTCCAAATTATTTCAATTTTAAACACAAAAACTTAATATCGACAAAGAAAGAAGAAAGAAAATTATTTTAGACTATTTTTCAATACTGTAACAACTGACTAGAGGTCAATCGATCCTCTGTGGCTATTAAAAAAGGTAAAATTTTCTTCAATCTTCACAACATTTAATATTATAACTTGAAACCAACGTATAAAAACAAAGAAAACGTTTCATGCAATCAAAAACTTTTTTAAAATCTTTCAAAGCAAAAAACTTGACATCTTTGCATGAAACGTCAGCGAAACGTTTTATTTGTTTAAGTACACTGACGTCAAAACGAATTGTACCAAGGCGAATCAATTATCAGGTGGCAGCGTTAGAAAATTTATTATTTTTTGCTGGTGAAACGAATGTCAAACTTCATATAAAAAAAATGGTAAACAGATTCTTTATATATGGAGTTTGACAGTAGTGTACACGGCGAAAATTAATGAATTCGCCTACGCTGCCACCTGGTAATTGATTCGCCTTGAATTGTACGTTCGTTGTGTTGTTTACTTTTTCAGCGCTAATTTATTAGTAAACGTTGTACCGCTTGATCCATCTTCACGGTTAGAGGGACAGTATTTTAAACTCTAATTTAAAAAAAAAAAAGTTTAATTAACACTAGGGTTTTAAATCTTTTCAAAAATTAATGAAATAATTATATATTATACAGAAATCGATTATAGCCTATGGACCAGGCTTATTTATTTCTTCTTAAATTTATTGGAAGTAGTTAACACAGTTTACAACATGTTGTTTAACTAATTGAATTATTTTGAAGTCATTCAAAATATTCGAAAGAGTTTAGGGAAAATATATGAAAATATTTTATAATAAACGAGTCCCAAATTGAAAACTTTTGGCTTAGTTTTTGACTCGGAAAATCTTCTTTTAAAATAAGAAATTTAAATAAAACCTTTTTTGCTAGAAAGTTATTTCCTAAACTTTGTAAAAATGTGCCAGAGATATAATGAACATCTTATGCTTAAGAATAAAAATAGTTAAATAAGATACATCTTCTTTGCTAAGCGAGGGAGTTTCTTCAGATCAAAGAGATAAACATAATCATTTAATAACTGAGTAATTCAATACTAACCGCCCAAAGTATAAGATAAAAAGTTTTAAAAAAGTAACTTTTTTCGATATAAAGACGTTATAATTTCTTAATATTTTAAAAATATAAACATAATTTGTTTTCATGTTAATCTACGTTAATTGGCCTTGACTACATTAAGCATAAATATTTCATGATATTCTCATAGAATATTAACTATTTACAACTAACAAATTTAATTTTTTTAAAGGGAAAGCATATCCATACGGCCATTTAGAAACTGCTCATTAAGCTCATTAGTGAATTCATATTTATTTTCTAAAATAAGTAATTGAATCTTAATAAATTAAGATTCAAGTCTTTTATTTTATTTTTATTTACTATATATTAAATATATAACTGGGGGCTAATTCCGGGACTCGTGATCGAAATAAATTCGTATCGAAATTAATTTCGATCGTGCGAGTTTTTCTGATAATGACACTCGTTACCTTGCGAATCGATTTTTTAATAAAGTGTTGTAAAAGATTAAAAAAAACCTTAACCAACACTACAAATATGTAAACAAAAAACATATGCTTACAAAGAAAATTAAATAATTTATCAAAAGAATTGGAAATTTATTTTATAATTTTGAAAGTTTTTTCTTTTGTAATCGTGGTCATGCACGTAAATTTATTTTTTTATTCTTCGTCATCAGAGCCTGAGAGTGAGTGTGATATAAATGCAAAATTTTTTCCAAGCTGAATGTTGTACTCTCAATTTACAGTGGCTCACAGCTTATTTCAACCACCCTCTTTAAAAAAGAAAAAGTCGATATAGCTTTTGAATAAAACAAAATATTGGAAAAATTCGAGTAGGAATTAATAAAACACTTTCTTTTCTTCACAACAAATATATTTTTTAGTTTAAAATTAACCTATTTATAAACATAAAAACTAAAAATAAGACAACGTAGGTATTTCCGTAGTCACAGCTTATTTCAACCAGTAATAAAAAACTAAAATTTAACTATTTGTTTTTTTAATTTTAAAATTTGGTGTGTCCTCCTTTTTGATCAATTACAGCCTTTAGTCTACTTTGCATAGAATTCACTAATTTTCGTGTCGTTTCGGGAGTTATTTTCGACCATTCTTCCTTTAGTGCTCTTATTAAGTCTTTCCGGTTAGAGATCTGATGTTGGCGGATGTTTTGGTCTAATATTGCCCATAAATTTTCAATGACATTTAGATCAGGTGATTGCGCCGGCGGTTGCATCAAGTGGGGACAGTTCCAAATTAGCCAAGTCTGGACAATACCTGATTTGTGTTTTGGGTCATTGTCCTGATAGAAGCGAAAATCGTCTTTAATACCTAGTTTTTCGGCACTTTGCAGTAGGTTGGCTTTTAGGATGTTGAGGTATAGGTTCTTGTCCATTGTATTTTCAATAAACTGCAAGTTTCCAACCCCACCTGACGACATGCAGGCCCATACCATAACGCTTCCTCCACCATGTTTTATTGTAGGTTTTAAATTTTTATTTTGCAGCTCTGTATTTGGTTTACGCCAAACGTAAGTTTGACCATCAGAGCCGAAGATGTTAAATTATGATTCATCCGCAAAAATCACACGGTCCCAAAATCTTAAGTCTTTGGTAATGTGATCTTTGGCGAATTTTAGTCGTGCTGCTTGATTCTTTTTATTTATAAATGGTTTTTTTCGGGCTACTCTGCCGTTAAAGTCATGACTTCTTAGGACACGGCGAATTGTTTCTGCACTGCAAGTTTTGCCCAAGTCATTTTTAACTTCTGCAGCTAATTTTGGAGCGGATAGCTTCGGGTTTTTCTTTATCTTTCTCACTATATAACGCTCATCTGCTTCATTAAAAATTTTGTTTGGAGCTTTTCTGCCTTTATCGACTACTCTGTTTTCGTGCCTGAATCTATAAATAATACTCTGCACTGTCGAATCACTTAAACAAACCATTTCAGCAATTTTTCGACGAGAGTGGCCATCTTTATAGTGGCGAATAACTAATTCTCTTTCTTCAATTGTAGTACGTCGTCTCATTATTTGAAAATGTGTCTCTGAATCAACCAGCTATAAAAATCACACTAAAATTTTATCTAAATAATTAAAAACATAACTTCAAACAATAATTATTGGAAATTTACCGTTACACAGTAAGTGATGTCAACTAAACAGGTCTAACAATAAGCTGGTTGATATAAGCTGTGACTGCAGAAATATATAAGTTTTCTTATTTTTAGTTTTTATGTTTATAAATATGTTAGTTTTAAAATAAAAAATATATTTGTTGTGAAGATAAGAAAGTGTTTTATTAATTCCTACTCGAATTTTTCCAATATTTTGTTTTATTCAAAAGCTATATCGACTTTTTCTTTTTTAAAAAGTGTGGTTGAAATAAGCTGTGAGCCACTGTATATAAGTTCCTATTTATAGAAAATAAAACAAATAAATTTGAATAATAATTTAAAACTAATTCATTTATAATTATTGTAAATTTTATTTATGAAAAAAACAGAAAGGTAAACTTCAATACGAAAAAAACAAAAAATAATTCTTAATAAATTAATACTTAAAAGAAGTCTGTTACCAGTAGCTGTTCCTTGGCATGTATTTGGTAAAACACCTTTGGCCAAATTGCTGTGCTCAGACATAAACTCAGCAAGAATTTGTCTTTGTCTGAAATTTATTTTTGTTATATTCGACCTAATAATTAATATTAATTATCTAATTTGCATAAAATTTATTAAAGATTTAACTTACATTTTCTAGTTGTTTGCGAAATAAATAAACTGTGGTTAATTTTGAAAAACAGTTGTGGCAATTTTAAAGCGTTCAAACAAGAATAATTATTTTTTAATTTTTAACAAAAACAATAAACCGTTAAGTTACTCGTTAGAGTTTGTATAAAAACTCCTTTACAATGGTGCAAAAAAGGAAGTAATACAAAAAAGTACGAAAATCTATACGAATAATTAATTAATATAACAATTAAAATCTTAACTAAACACTTGTAATCCAACGAACTATTTAAAAATAAAATTTCGACACCAAATTTGGTATCGAATAAAACTCGCACGGTTCCATTCGATCGTACACTCGCTATCGAGTGCCATCATAAGAAATTTCGATACAACTTACTCGATACCGAGTGCGAGAATCCCAAAATTAAAAAAAAATCCAACTTCGAGTAAATTTCGCACGGTATCGACTGCGATAATTAGCCCCTGGCCTGTAAATATATAACGACTGTAAAAAAGTCGCAAGGTTACTTCGAACCTAACTGACAGAGATATACATGGATTCCTTATCAAATTTACTGGGATACATAGACGGCTTCAGAAGGAATAGACAGCTTCAGAAGGCAAAGATGTGGCAAAAAGTGATAAACATTCCAAGTTTGAAATTTTACCGAAAGTATTCAAAACCGTATTACAGTATAAAGTTTAAAGTGAAAACATTTATTTCATCACATTATAATGATTTAATAGTTTTAGAATCTAATTAACTAATTAAGTTGTGAGTTAGAACAAAGGTTTATGAAGCAAAAATAAGGCAAGAAAATAATAAAATGTGCAAATTGAGTTTTACTTTAATGAAAATAGTTAATAATTAATGCAAATTTGTCAAAAATTGTTTTAATAAATTTCAAAATTATAAATAAGCGAACTTAAGCCGAATTATTTATATCAAAAATTAAAAATATATTATTTCAAATGTTTGACTATGATAATAATCATTATGTAAATAAGTTTACATAAAAAATTTCTTTTATTTTCAAACAGGCAGATAAACAGTGTTATAATGCATTTAGAGAAAAATAATAATTTTAAAAACAAATATGCCATACAATTATGAAAAATTAGTTATCTTATGTATCCTATTTCTCCATAAGAGTTTGTTTAATAAAATAAAACCAGCAAATTATAAATGAATTTCATCCTGCTCACATCCCACTTCATTTGTTTTCTTTACAAAATTAGTAACATATATTCAAAAATTTTAGCCTAACTAATTAAAAATAAATTTATTAATAAATAATAATTTATTACCACGTAAAATCCATTCCATTGTATATTTTCATAGCTTCAGTTTGAAGTTTTATGAGCCGGTAAGTATGGGCTTTTTCGGAAATGCATCACTGCGTTGCATCTGATGCGCATGTATGATTAGTCTGCGATGCCGAGCACCGACTTCTTCCTTTTTCCTGATTAAGTAAGTTACTCTTGCATATCCAATCGAACCCTTATTAAAACTTTCGAATATTTTACATCTAATTTAATTCTAGAAATACATAAAGAAATTTAATTTAACAAAATAAAATACTTTCTCATCCATCGCATCAGCCATTTTTGTGATGCGTGTTTGACGTTTGTTTACGCATCATAAATTTCTATGAGGCATTTTAGAACACGCGACATTTGCATCGATGCTAGGTGATGTTTTTTAGAACGCGACGCGCATCATATGCAGCGCAGTGAGGAATTTTTACCATCTTTTAACTGTATAAAAGAAAGAAAAAAAGTCAGCCGTGTGCAGCAGATAAAAAAAAAATAAAACCATAGTTGATCATTATTGTTTTTGCTTGGACTTTGATTTTTGTCTTCACTTTATTGTTTAGACAATAATCTTTAGATAATTTAAAATGTTTGTGAGAAGTTTCCAAAATAGCTAAATAAACAGTAGAGAAATGGACACCGAAACGTGTTTTAACCCTCAATAATCAATATCGGCGATTTAATTAATTAATGGGGATAATAGAAAATAGCACGAAAAAAGATTTTTTTTTTTTTAAATTTAGTGTTCCCAGTGTTTGCTAGAAAAGTTCGGTATCCGTAAAAGGATTGGCTACATTAAGCCGCAATACGTTAGCCGTGCAGCAATCAGCCCAATTCGCAAAAATGTTGCAGAAATACTGTTAAGTGTCTATCAAATCCTCCGTTCTTTTTGTCACTGTGGGATCTCATGAGTAGCTCCATAAATTTTAAAAATTATATTTATGTCTTCGCTGGTCTTTGCCAAAGCAAGAAAAAAACAAAGGAATTAAGAAATATATTCCGGTTTAGTGATGGAGTGAAAGAAAAACCAACAACTTTCACATGAGTGAAGCTTAGAAACAATCGTAAGTAAGTAAACTCTAATAACGAAAATCCACATTCTGCAAAAAAAATTTTTTTCTCTGTACAGCAATCAAAATTAACCTACAGGTGCCGTCGTGTTAATTTTTAAGTGCATATAATATACATCAATTCAAAAACTTAACAAAAGATGTAATAATAAATAAAATTTTCTATTATATTTTTTAATTTGTTTGTAAAATTCAGAAGAACAACTACGTCAACTTGGTGTAAAAAAAATTTTTTGCGCACTTCCGCATTTTTGCAATTGGTGCCCTAAATATCTTTAGAATATTTACATCTCGCATTAGCAATAACAATAAATCGGGATGTTTAATCCTTTAGTACATTTGTACTTCAGTAAATGAATGACATACGATGTAAGTGACGCCCTTTTGAATAGAAGTGTCGTATTTAGTTAATTGAAAAATCTTTTTTAGTTTCTCTTCGTCTCTAGCGACTCTTTGCAATTGTTAGGAATACGAATACATACCATAAAATTTTCATAAAATTACATATATGTATCTGCTAGTAGTTTATTTGTTTTTTATTACAACATATTGTTAACTTTACTTCACTCTTATTCACAGTGGAATAAAAATATGCACAAGTTTAAAACCGCAAAAAATTTCCTGCGATAAAAAGTCTTAGAAAATCACAATTAAAAGAAATGCGATGATTTCTAATCCCATTTGAAACTACTAAATCAAGTTTTATTAAATAAGTTTATTATAATTTGTAACATATATTGTAAATATTTTATAAGTCCTTAATCTCTTGCTGCAACTTTTTTTCTGCTTTAATTTTGCGTTTCCTTACTTTTTATACATCTTGATTTCATTAATTTTAAAACTAATGATAAGACAATGTATAGTGTAAGCCGCTTCTATGTATTTGCTGTCTTTTTAATGTTTTTATGGCTGTTGGATTTGCTTTCCCCGCAATAACCCATTTTACTAATTAGTTTATAAAAATCGATCTGTTTTATACAATCAAGAACAAATAATGCTAAGTTAATAATTCAAAATAAAAGTTTTGTGTTAAGAGCTAAAACGTCTATTAAAAAAATATAATAATAATAATTAAACTACCCAGCAAAAAATTAGACATTACCGTAAATATAACGACTCAGTTTTGTGATTGCCATATTTTTTCCACTGGATTACACAACACATTACATTAGTTCGCAAAAGAAAGAAGTAGTAATTGAACTATTTCTTTATCAATAAAAGATTGAAAAGTCTAACGCACTTTTAATATCATTTGGTTGGTAACATAGTTAAGAAGTTCTGCCGCCAAAAACTATTTATTCCACACTCGATTACCTTTTCTTAAATTTTTTGTTGTGAAGAATTGCTGATTCCAAAATATAAGAGAAAATAGAGATGCAGAAGAAGCGAATAAAGTAGCAAAATTAAAATATTCGTTTTATACACCCTTAATCAAATAAAAAGTATCAACATTAGAAGTCTGTCGGCCACCGTTAGAGTTGACTGCCACAGCCGAGTTTCTTTACCAGCATTGTGAAGTTTTTTCCAGATAAGCTCCGAGGACATTTTAGGCTTCCTTAAGAAATGGGCAAATATAAATGTAGACATGACCTTTCCCTTACCTTGAAGTGTCAAATCTCATTTTAAGAGGAAAACGAATAAAAGGACAGAAAAAATGGCTGTGAATATGTAATGTAAAAAACTGTTATTTATTAAAAAGTGTAAAAAACAGTCTATTTGAACACACTCAGATAAACTTAGTTATGCTTTATGCAATAAACACAATCAAAGGCTACCGAGCATCGACTACCGACTACAAAAGTAGCTGGCTACAAAAATAGCCAAGTCGCCAGCTACTTAATTCTTTTAACGACTACCGATCACTAACTACAAAAAATAAACATCTGTTTTGACATATGTATTAAAGTTAACCAAAACAAACTCGATTCTTTAAAGTGAATTTGTGTAAAAATAAAATTTTTAATGTCTCAAGAAAATTTAATTAACTTTATAAGTACTATTGCTAAAATAGTGGAAACAAATACTTCAGTGTATGAAGTGTCCACGTCCATATTTGCATGTCAATTGAACTAAACATTTTCATTAAACAATATAATAAATACATATAAACAGTAACAGTAATAAAAAACCCAAAAAATAAATATAAAAGAACTAAATGGAAAATTTCACAAACAAAAAGGAAATGAAAAATGCGCCAAATAAATAGTAAATAAAAAATGTAAACAAATGAACAGATGATTATTATTTTTTAATGGTGCCCCTATAAAAGTTTTTCGCGTTTTTAATAGCGATATTTAATCTATTGCGTTTTTTAAATCACCATTTCATGCATTTATTGTAATGGCAGCAATAATCTGTTTTTTGTAGCCAAGAAAAATAGAAATTAGCCTAAGTTGGCTACGGGGTACAAAAATAGCCGTGTAGTCGGTAGTCGTGTAGCGGCTAAAAGAATTATCCTCATAAGCACGCATGTATTCTATTTTTGACATCTTGTAGTCAATGGTCGGTGGACATGCTTGTGTTTATAGCAATAATTTCAAAGATCTTCATGACAATAATTTACTTTAATTGTGCTTGATTCCTTTAAATATAATATAATAATATTTATTTTTTTTAAACTAAAAACTATCCACTGATGAGCTATATATGAGCAGTAGCGGAATGGCCATATGGATATGCTTTTCCCGCAGTAATACATTTCATTTTTAGTTTAGTTTAAAAAAAATAATAAATATTTCATCAGAATATCATGAAACATTTATATTTGAAGGAATCAAGCACAACTAAAGTAAATTATTATAAAAAAGATTCCAAATAATAAATTTTCTTATTAAAGATCTTCATGACATTTTATTCGATTCTTTTTTAAAGTTTTAGGGAGTTTCATACAATAAAATTTTTCTTGGCATAGGAATTTGCACATTTCACTTTTAATTTTATATTCGTTATTAAAGTTGTTTGTTTTATTGTAAATAAATAACAAACAACAAAAACGTATGCATGGAATGTACACAAAACCAAGCCATTTTGCTTACCCCGCTTGCTTCGCTACACTTCTTGCCAACAAGCAAAAATAAAATCATAAAAAATTTCGTGGTGTAAGTTGGCTCTTATTTAGTTTTCAGTCAGAATTTATCTTGTGTATGTTTCTATTAATTCAGTTCTTAGATTGGTAAAACTAACACACTGTACCTTTTTATAGCTTTGACACTTTTACTTATTATAGCTTTTGCTTTTTATTCATTTTTTATTTCTAGAAGAAGTACATCTTTAAGCATAAAGTTTGTCTTTTTTATGGGTTTTTGTGTCGAAGCAGAAAGTGATGAATGTTATTTGTGATCAATTGTTGACTGGTTGGTTGGTTGGTTGGCTGAATTATAAAAGGCAAACAAAGTGTATTGAATTGTATCAGAGAAAAAAATGAAGTACAATTTAATCAACGTAAAAGTTATAGTATAAAAAAAATAAAGCCTTTCTTTTCTATTTATTTATTTAGGAAAAAATGCGAGGGATTTAATTTTAACAAATAAATGTTACAAATATGTATTAAACTCCTTAATGAAAATTTTATTTAAAAGTAATAAAAATTTTATGGTTTCTTTAATTTAAATTTATTCTTCAAGGAAATGTTTGCTGATTTTACGACAAACTGCAATTTAAATTTTCTAGTGCGAGAATTCATAATCTAATCTTTTAACAACTATCGATTTTAAGAGTTTTAATCGTAAAAAAGTGTTGTGTTTTGCAAACCAATACAATTTATAGCATGTTTACACGGCAATGTGAAGCACTTGCTTCGCTCTCTGAATCATGATTCGAAGCATGCCGTTTCCACGACACATACTACATGCTTCACATTGACTTCTGTTCTAAAATTTTGTTTTTGGTTTTAATTTTAGTGTTTGTAATTAATAAAATTTTAAATTATAATATAATTATTTGTTTTTATATTAACACATATTCACACAGCACTTTTAATATTGGTTTACTTTATTTGTTTACATTTATACACAGCTAGTTCAGATAAACTTGCGATAAAAATTAGGGAAGACAGAAATTTTTCATGCTTCGCAAGTAGATTCAAGCTGAATCGTCTCAAAACAAAATGCTTCGCTCTCAAAATTTTATATGGCGAAACACGTTGATTCGGTCGTGATTGAGCTGTGAATCATGAAAAGAGAGCGAAGCAAGAATATTGGGCTCCGTGGAAACATAGTATTAGAAAGAATTCTTGAATAAAATTTTAATTTTCTGAATATTCAAAATCTTGTTTCATAATTTGTACAGCTGATTATTTCATTTATTTTTTAATTATTGATTACTTTGTTTTTTGCTATCAACTGGTTAACATAAAAATTCTATAGAAAATGTTTTTTCAACTGATATTTTCAGGCTTCTCACGCATTCCGATCGGAAAGGTTTTAATACCATGTTAACCATTACGATCAACAGTATTTTTAACTTTTTCAGATTTCGATCGATTTTGTTTATTTCTTAAATGCTGAATCTATACATATAATAAAACTGTAACTGTAATATTTTTTGAAAATTTTGTTGCTGGTAGATAGTGATCGAATGGTATAAAAAACACCTAGTTTTGTAATTTTTGTCTGTGTGTATGTCTGTGCTCGCATCACTACTGGATGTATTTGAATAAAATTTTGTGAAGATGTCCCTTAGAACCTTGGTTCATATTCAGAATACCTTTTTTTCGTAAAATCAGGTCATTTGCAGTTTATTTTGAAAGTGGCATAATTTTAAATATTAAGAGCTGCTACGATTTTAAGTTGACCAAAGTTTCTGTTGGGAAAAAATAAGCATCCTGAGATAAGAAGTGCAAGTAAGTTTTCTCGAGACTTAATACTTTTAAAACACAATCTTCTAAATTATATATATATATATATATATATATATATATATATATATATATATATATATGTATCAGCTTAAAAGTAAAGTGACATATGCCACTTTCAAAATAAACGGCTCAAATGTTAAGGCACCTAATTTTACCGGTATAATGGTACTGAAACAGTTGTCAGCACTATTTACTTTTGTAGATGAAAATGTTCAACACTTTTTACATAAATCTACAATAAATATTTTAAATTACATTTTTTTAATTTGTATTTTAGGAAAATAGGAAATAGCACGCGGACCAAATCCAGGAAATTGGTAGTTTACTATAAAAGAATAAGTAGATTATATTTGTTTACTATACAATGTAATTTGTGTTATATTAATTATTTACTTGTTTTTTTATATGCCCATTCACTGACTTTTTACTTTTACATTCTATTTAACTAACGACAAATAAAATACTTAATGTCCTTTTTACCAGTCATGTTTGCTTAAACCGACAATTTATTGGTATTTATTATAATTTTGCTAATAGTGCTATTAAAACTATTTAGAGCATACACTCGGAAAAATACAATGGAGCTATGAAAAGAATACCCATGTGACAATTCATTTGTGGACCGTCTGTTAAATGAATTTTCCCACGGTTTTCTTTGAATTATTAAAATGATTAGTCAAATATAACTAAAAAAAAATTTTATTGAATATGAGACTACTTCTTCTGCGTACGTACGTGAACATGTATAAAGAAATTCTTACAATTTTTTAAAGACAACAGTTGCAAGAGCATGTTAAGTTATGAGTGTTATTAAGTTACAAACTTTGGTTGCGATCGGAATTAAGCTCCTGCCTCCGGTTTTATATGAAATATTTTAAAAATATTGTTTAAAAAAGACTAAAAGCATACAACCAAAGTATATCTATTACAAGTACATACAGAAGTTCAGCTGATAGTTTTATTGGTGTGCGTGTTTATCATGTTTTGTGTCAAAATTTGTTTACATTTATTTAAATTTTTATTTTGCTATACATTTCTCTTGTTTTTTACGTGTTTCTTTTCATTTTTATTATGTTCTATCAGGGATGGTAAACGAAATATTCAAATTACACTTTTCAAACTCAAGTTGCATTGAATATCCTTTTATTGTATTCTTGTTTAAATTTACATTAATATAGTCGTTAAAAGGTTATTTTCTTACTTTTTTTTTCATAATAATTAAGTAAAATTAATATTAATTTTTTAGTTAGAAAAATTATAAAATGCTACCCACTTTACCGTCTCGGAACTGTTTTTTGACATAATACATGATATGTTGTAGACTTGCATGTACTTAATATAAATATACTTTGCATACAACGCATAAAATTATAATTACGTTTTTATAAAAAAATGTAAGAAAGCTTGATTTTCCGACAAAATAAATTATCCGTTTTAACTTCGGCGTTGATTTCTTTGATTCTATCTTCGCGTTAATGAATCCTTATCTGGCTATTTTGTTACACAAGGTATAAGACTCTTCACTCAAAGTTTTTTGATTGTCTTTTCTACTGTTTGTGTGTAATAGGAAATGTGTAACAATTCCTCAATAAGTTTCTTTTTCAATAACCAAATTTTTATATAGTTGGTTCAGTGATAACTTTTTCCCAATTTATTCAATCTTTACAGTTGTCGTGAGTTTGTATAAAAAACCAAATTTGAGCGTGTAAACATTGACAATATACAAGCTAGGATTTGCAAAAGCATTCACAATTTAAACGTACAGAGCTTTCCATATTCCATATTTATTACTAATACAACCACATAAAAATTTTCTAAAAATATTTTATGTACAGAAATTACCCGTTGCGGTCTTATTATATGTATATAGAAAACGTCTTCAACTATTTTGTATAAATACTTTTCGTCTACACTTATATCTTGAACAGAAAATTTTGGTAAGTCTTTTTCCTTTTCTATAGTTCTCACGTACCACTATTAAAACATTGAAACAAGTGTCTTAATCGAAGCTCATTCATATGCAACATACAAATCATTCACTTTTCTAGGGTTCCTATAATGCCGCCACATTTACCAACAATTTACATTTGCTCTATCACATCCAATTACAAACAGAAAGGCCATTTAAGCAAAACTGCATATTTTTTTCTCTACAGAGATTACAGTGTCTGTAGAAGGTGAAACATATTCTGAAAACATCGAATCAGGTTCTTTAATTAAAGAAATAAGCTCGTCCATTGTACGAGGGCTGCTATATATATTTCTGGCCTGGCAACACTGAGTACTGCCAAGTGCAATCTGACATTTCCATTGGAAAGTTTGTCATTTTTAAGCATAATCGTACTCAAAATGTTTTGACGTACGACCATTATTTGTGTTGTTTACAGTGACTTGAAAAAATTAATATAGAAAAAAAATGGAATTAACTCGTGAACATTTTCGTGCCATCATTTTTCACAACTTTCGACGTGGATTATCACGACAAGAGTGCATTAATGAACTTAAATCTTTGTATGGCGATAAAGCACCATCCTATAGCACTGTGAAAAATTGGTATAATGAATTTAATCGTGGCCGAAGCTCGCTCAAAGACGAATTCCGTGAAGGTTGTCCAAAAACGGCTGTTGTGCCACAGAACATTGGTGCGTGAACTCATAATGCAAGATCGGCATGCGACATACCGAGGGATAGAGACATCCTTGGACATTTCTTCCACCAGCATACATTCGATACTGCATGAACACCTGGCCGTAAAAAAGGTTTGTTCTCGTTGGATCCCGCACAATTTGAAAGTCACTCAAAAAAAGGCTCGTGTCGATTGGTGCAAAGAAATGTTGCAAAAATACGATTGCGGTGCTTCAAAAGACGTTTATAAGATCGTCACAGGTGACGAATCATGGATCTATGCGTATGAGCCCGAAACGAAACAACAATCGATCGTGTGGGTCTTCAAAAACGAGCAAAATCCAACGAAAGTTGTTCGTGAAAGAAGCACTTCGAAGCAATAGTCGCCTGTTTCTTCGGCAAAACTGGTCATGTCGCGACTGTTCCGCTTGAGCAACGTAGGACGGTCACTTCTGAGTGGTACACTACAATTTGTTTGCCTGAAGTCATCGGAGAAATTCGAAAAATCAACAAGAGAAGACGAATCATTGTTCACCATGACAATGCGAGCTCTCACACATCGGCTCAAACCAGAGCGTTTTTGACCGGCCAAAACGTCGAATTAATGGGTCATCCGCCGTACAGCCCTGACTTGGCACCTAATGACTTCTTCTTGTTTCCGCACATCAAGAAAAAAATGCGTGGTCAACGATTTTCGTCGCCAGAAGAAGCTGTTGAAGTGTTCAAAAACCATGTTTTAGAGGTGTCTCAATCGGAGTGGAAAAAGTGCTTCGACAACTGGTTTGAGCGCATGCAAAAGTGTATAAATCATGCTGGAGAATACTTTGAAAAACAATAAAACCATTTTTGATTATAAATATTCGCATTTTCACTATTAGGCCAGAAATATAAAGAGCAGCCCTCGTATACCTTTTTTGTCTTTTTCGGATATAATTGAAGTTTGTGTTTTGTTCCATCGAAATATAAATAATATACAAATTTGTAAAACAGTTCGTGTAATCATATATTTTTTATGTTCTACTTTCTAACTCGGTGAAGATTATTTTTGTCTCTTGATGTGTGCAGAACTGCTGATGTACTAGCATCTCCTGCCCTATCTGATACTCCAAATCTTTTACATGTTTTTAGTAAAAAATTAAAATCATTTTTTTCTCTCTCTGTTTCAGTTTTCGAAGTATTCATTTAAAGTTGCTCTGGTTAGTTGCAATCTGACTGCACATATTCTTTGCTAATTATATTTGAAGATTTTTCGGGTAAAATCTGCTTTTGCATAAATTTTCTTGCTATAATTTTCTTTTTAATGTTTTTCTAAAACGTTTTGTTAAGCCAACATCTAAGCTCAGTATAACCAGGTATTTTTGTTTTTAATGCAGGTACATTTAAATACATAAATAAAAAAAATTTAATTTCTTTTTAGGTAATTTTGCCTGAGTCTTTGCAATTTTTAACACTTATAATGATACGTTTTAAGTATTTAAATTTCTTCCAAATGACAGATCATGTAATATTACAAATACCCGAAACGACACGTCAAAATTATATCGTCCTCGTACATCTTTTAGTTGTTACGCGGGTTTAGATCACAAAGGTACACAGCACCCTGTTTTTTAAAGTTTGTTTTTTTTTTTATATGTAAAAGAGCAGAATTTTATATTGCAGTCTCTTTAAGGGACAGTTGCCATATATGTTGATTCATGTTGTAGATAACAATGTTAAAATGCCTCATTAAAGCGGACTTTCCCAAAAACTTCTTCCGCGATAAAACAAATTAGCAACAGGGGGCTAATTCTCGCAATCGATACCGTGAGAAATTTGGGATTCTCGCACTCGCTATCGAGTAAGTCGTATCGAAATTACTTATGATAGCACTCGATAGCGAGTGTACGATCGAATGTAACCGTGCGAGTTTTAATCGATACCAAGTTTAGTGTCGAAATTTTATTTTTAAATAGTTCAATGGATAACAAGTGTTTATTTAAGATTTTAATTGTTATATTAATTAATTATTCGTATAGATTTTCGTACTTTGATGGATTTTGGTGGTTTTTGTAAGCCAAAATGAATTCCATCTACACAGCCAATGACTAAAAAAAGAAGTAGTTAGTCATTATCATAGGTATGTGTATATGAACATATGTACATTAGTTGTACATGACATTTACCTCCTGGAAGCTTGTACTTCTTCATAGAAATTTTTTTTGCTTCCTCCCAACTATCGGTACTGAAATTCATAAATCTTGGACACAGTTTCATTTCCATTTCATCCAGAACTCTTGAAACTATTTTCCAAAGTGCGCTTTGACTTAAACCAATAATAAAATCGTTGCCGACAGTATTTTGAAAGCCTCCGGAAGCCAAAAGCAATAAAGTGGTGGACAATTGTATTTTTGCCGTACCAGGCAGTATTCAAATGTCTAGCAAATTCAATTTCCTCAAGAATATAGTTAAAAGCTTCCTTGGAAACTCTAAAACGTTTCTTAAACCTATAAAAATAGATTTTTACACGTAATTTTTACAAATCAAGGGGATGTATACTTACTCATTGTTTGGCAAGCCCACTTGTTACTCGGATTTTCCTTCTAATTGCATATATAACACTTACTCTCAGATTCTGATGACGAAGAATAAAAAAATAAATATGTTTTTGTTTACATATTTATAGTGTTGGTTAAGGCTTTTTTATCTTTTGCAACACTTTATTAAAAAATCGATTCGCAAGGTAACTAGTGCCATCATCAGAAAAACTCGCACGATCGAAATTAATTTCCATACGAATTTATTTCCATCACGAGTCCCGGAATTAGCCCCAAGTATTTAACATCTCTCCACCACTGATCGTTTTAAAAAAAGAAAAAAAATGTTTGAAACAGCAGGCGTGCTTGATAATAAAGTGCATGTTGTGATAAGTAAGGAAAGGAGTCAAGGCACGGTCAATAATTATTATCCACTTTAATGTGTTTTTATTTCAATAATGTCATATGATGTGCAAACGAATTTAGAATAACCCCAACTAATTTCACTTTTTTAAGCTTTCACAAGTTTGTTATTTGAGCAAAAGCGCTGAAGGGCCTTGAAAGATAAATGTTGTGATATTTACCTTCTCCCTCTAATCAATGATGTTTACAACGTACATCATCTAAGGTAAATAAACTCAAAGAATGTTGAAAGAATGGAGGATGTAGTGATAAAGATTTTATTTAACTAATATCTCATTTTTTCATGCATTTAAAAATTAATACATCATTTGAAAATACATATGTTTTCTTTCTGAATAAAAGTATTGTTTCAGTTAATAATTAATTTTAAAGTGATTTAAATGGGCAATTTATATTTAATCTCTAAAACCAGGTGGTTAATAATGGAAAAATTTAAAAGTGACTGAAAAATTGGCGGTAAAGTTTTATAATGCAAAACATCCAATAATTTTTTTAAAACAAATATCATTAAAAGTGTAATGCTACTGTCATTTAGGGCGGTGCCTGCTTCTGCTATTTTAAAATCTTTGTGACAAAGAAAAGAACAAAATTAGCCTATCTTAATAATTAAATGAGACTACGTTAAAAATGAAACGCATTTTTAGCCGAAAATATATTTTATTATTTTTTTCTTGAAAATAGTCTGTAATAGAGTAAGACATCCTTTCAGTGTAGTGTATAAGAGTGACATAAATACAAAGAAAGCAAAGAAGTCAAATCTATGCCAATTGAAATTTGGTAGCAAATTCTAATTTCTACTTCTATTTGTTTACCAATGCATCGTTAGACAGACAACTATGGCAATGTAGTTTCTTACCATAAATGAATAGTCGATACAAGATAACTAGTAGTACTGTTATACAAATAGCATTCTTCCTTGTAACTGTCTTTGTTTACTTTTGCCTATGTTTTTCATTAAATTGCAGGCATTTTCTGGGATATTATTATTAAATATTTATAATTCGATATTTAAGGGAACAAATAACACATCAAGAAAAAAATGTGTACATATGTGTATGCCCGCAAACATGTATAATGCTTTAATTTACTTTAAGTGGATATTGGCAATTCCACAGAAAAGTCCACCCTAATGGAAAACTTAAAAGTTAACCAATAGTATTAAACAAAAATATTCAAATTATTTAAACTAAGAAGCTTAAAGCTTTCCTTGATGCGGTGGCGAGACACTGGGTTTCAAAGTTCAAGTTCTCATTTTGGTGAGTTTTATTATACCGTGCACTACAGGTGGAACAAGTAATAATGTGTACCATTAGTACGGTAGTCTCTTCTAACATAAAGAAATAGTTCCATTACAACTTCCTTTTTTGGAAACTAATGTAATGTGTTTTTTAAGCGAGTAAAAAAATATGGCAACCACAAAAGTAAGTCATTATATGGCAAGTACTTTTTAAGGTAGTGTCTAATTTTTTGCTGGGTGGTGACGGGTATATAAGATTCGGAATTGCCGAATATAGTTTTGCAATTACAATTGCAAAGGTTGTGCTTTAACGACAACTTAACGCAAACTGAACGCAAAAAGGAAAAAATCAGTTGACAGTTTTTTTGCTTGTAATAGTATTTTAAGATAACGTCATGGCAAGCAAAAATACCTATTTTCATTACCTTTACACGGTCGCAAAAAATATCAAATGAAAATTGATGAAAGATGACGTTAAGTAAGGCAACGCCAGATACAAAAGCTAACAAAAAAATAAACTACTAAAGATTTTTAAATTTGATAATTTAGAAAATAAATTCATACAGGTTGTGTTATGGTCACAATAACCATATTATGTTCTTTGTAACAATGTGTAGTTGCGTATAACCAATTACAGTTGTTTTCACCAAAACTTTAGTCACGATAAACATTAAAGATTATATGGTTACTGTTCACAAAAAATAAAACATCGTTAGTTTTAACTTAAAAAAATTTCAACCACAAACAAAGTTTTATATTATATTAAAAATAATATAAAATATTTATTCATAATATATTATTATTAATCATAGTATGGTTAAAAGCAACAGAATAATGTTTGCGCTAAAAAATATTTTGTTTTAAATCTTAACAGTTTAGTAATTTTTCTGGTAGCTAATATTTGAAATTGTTTTTTATTGTTAGAAAAAGTAAAAAATAAATTAATGTACAAAATAAATAATTAAAAATAGTATGCAAAATATGAAAACAAATAAAAAGGGAACCAACACATATAAAAAAGTTGAAAAAAATAAATATGTACGTATTGTAAGCATATAAATCTTTATTTTTGTGTGAAGCGCAATTGTGAAATCATTTATTTGGGCTTAAAAACTATGGCCCAAATTCATAGTTAAAATAAAGTATACTTTAAGGGAACTAAAGTCAGTTTTACTTTAGAATCGACTCTAACTCATTCATAGACAATTTAAAATATACTTTTGGCGAGAAAGTCAACTCTAAATTTAAAACTACCTAATAGTGCATTTACATTATACCCAAATCTAGTACTAATGAGATTTCGAGTAAAATCTACTTCGCCACTAGATTTTGACGAAATCTACTCTAAATCTAGTAGTACTTACCAATGCAACTATGGTTATTTTCATATTCTACCAAAAAATACTACGCTGTACAAAAAAATATTACAGTTTTATTAAAACAATAAAAGGAAACTTATTTAAAATGTTAATAAAATGATAATATAAACAAAAGGAAAAAATGAATGATGTGATAATTATAAATGTAAATTAAAAAAATTTTTTAAATAACAATTTTTTTGATTTTTTATTAATATGAAATCCTGCTAGTGTCAAAAAAATACAGTGTAAACGAACTGGATTTTGAAAGATATTTCAAATCAAATCTAGTAGATTTCGATGTAATGTAAATGCACTATAAAGCTGTTTTTAACTAATTTTTCCAAAATTATTTTATTTGGTTTTAGAACACAATACTCTTTATCTGATTTTTATACCAAAACAAAATAAAAACAAGGTTACTTTTTTCAAATGTTTGTTTAGAAATTGTATGAAAACATTTATCAAATTACAGTCGGCACCCAGTGGAAGGCGTCTAAACTTAAAGTATACTTTATTCTTGACTATGAAAGCAAAAAAGATAATGAGAGCTTTTTATTTTAGAGTATACTTTAGCAAGAGTCGACTTTTTTCTATAACTATGAATATGGGCCTATATTTTTATATAACTGATTCTTGCACTTACGAGACTATAATATAATTCAATTAAGTATATAACATGACATTTGCAGCCATATTATGATATTTTAATTTAACCATTTAATGTTTATATTTGAACATAATTGTGTTTATACTTTAGAATGTTATTGTTTTGCTAGACAACAATATGGTTGCAAAGGTAAGAATACTATTAAATGATTTTCAAAAATTCTTTTTTTCGTGCTATTTTCCCGATTTATTATTTAAATCACCGATATTGATTATTGAGGCTCAATGCACGTCTCGATGGCCATTTCGTTATCGCTTACTTAACTCTTCAGGAAACTTCTGACAAAGATTTTAAATAAACTAAAGATTTTTGTCCAAACAATAAAGCAAAGACAAAAAATATAACAATACTATGTTTTGTTGGCAACCATAAAATGTTGCTCTTAAATTATGGTTACCTCAACCATGTTTTTTCTTTTTGCGTGTAGTATTCCTAATCCCAGGAAAAAAAGGTTTTATACAAATAGTTTTGCCAATTCGCATATTATGGTATTTTGTACTACAAGTCGAACCATTGTAAATGTTTTTGTAACGCTACGCCAACGTATAATTTTACTTATGTCTTTAAAACATTAGGGCCCATTGTTATGATTGTTTACAAACGTTTGTATGTTTGTTAAAGCATAATACCTTGTTAAGTGTAAATTAGAAATAGAGAAAATAGACATTTTGAAAGCCTATGATTCATTTGGTCTAACTGCGTGTCATATGTAGTTATAAATTTAATAAGAATCTGTTTTTACAATTTAAGATATAGTAAAATATATAATAAATTTATTTTGCCACAGTCTCAATTCTTCTAAAAAAAAGTGGGATAACATCGTTTTGCATTTTAGGTGACGATATGGTCGTAATAATTACTTTCATTTGCAAAACAAGTATTTTACTAAATTGCTTACTTTTATATGTTTGCTTCAAATACCTGTTCGATAAAAATCTGGGCTTAGGTTACACAACCTTTTCTTATTAACAAGAAATCGGCTAAAACATAAAAGCAAGACGAATTCATAACAGGAGAGCCTGATAGCCGCGGTGACTATTTTTGAGCTTGTACAATGTGTCTTCTTTAAATGTACAAAGTTATAAAATCCTTTTGCACTTCTTTGTTTTTGTAAGCCAAAGATGATGGTTTAAATCGATTTGTATAATAACAACATGTACATATTTCTTTTTCAGCGTTGTATTCATTGTCGCCATGAATTTAATTGTTATGAATTTCTCTTTTTATTTCATACCAGAAGAATAAAAATTCATTGTTATGCATCCGAATTTATAACGAACACTAAGTGACACACTCTAGTTGTAAAAACTTAAACTAAATAAAGGATATTACGACTCATATTAAATGTTTAATAATGCAAAAATACGTACAGATTTTTTAATGTATGTTTAAATATTTATAAATATACAGACTTGTATGGAAACAGAAGAAAATCTAATTAATTCTATTGTTATATTAAAATATTAATTCTCAACGCATAAAGATTTTGATTAAGAAAAATATAGCAAAATCAATTTTTATGACTTCTGTTAAAAATTGAAGCCAGAAGTAAAATAATTAGAGAATTGAATTTTTAAAACTTGTTGACAATTTTTATAGAACAAATCACTATGTTAATTAAAATCCAGCTAGAACAAACGTTTTCTCATATTAGATCTTTTACCCGCAAGCAACAAGAGATCGAAGTGATCATGGTTGACAATCTCTACCGATTCAAGAGATTTTTTAGACAGAGATTGCGAAAAAATGTATATTATACTAACAGAAAATTAAAATTTTTAGTTATGAACTAAACTATACAAAAAATATTTATCATTTAAAACAATGATTTTCATTTATACTGTTATTGTGTTGCCTAAAACAGGTCACGAAAAATAAAATAACTTCAAAACAATTCAATTTTGCCATCCCTAGTTTGAAAATTTATAAACAAAAATGAAAAGCAGCAAAGCGTAGAATGCAACAACAAGTCGGTTAGATTTGATACGCTAAGCTGTTAATTAACTGTAAATTTTTAAGAAATTATAATTTACAATTTTTCGAATCATGTTGTTATTTGACTTATCTTGAAATACCGAACATCATAGAATTTTCAAATAAAATGCATAAGATGAACTGATGCGTAAAAGCAACATATGGTCTTTCAGCTTAAGTTCTAAGTTTGGGCTTTTGAAACAAAGTTTTCTTTTATGTTTGGATGAGTATAACAAATAAAGCTTCTCGTTTAGATGAAATCGAACTAAAAAGTGTAATTGCGATTTACACTCAAGTGCGTTTAAGCCAAGAAAGGAATATCATTTCTAAAAATCACTTCGACAAGTTATAAAAAATGTTTAATCAAGCTTAAGAATTCAGGCAAGATCCGCATTTATTAAAATTTTGGTACTGCTCTGGTCAAGAAAGGTCAGCGAACATAATCAATATGTTTTAGAAAGATATGAACAATTTATAAACTATTGATTCGGAAGATCAGTCTTATTCATGAGTATATCAGTTCTTAAAACAATGTCTTGATTTTGCGAGCATCTTGCCTTATTTTAGCCAATTCTATAGAAAAACCTGGACGAACAAGATAAATACAACTCATACTAGGAAGACTCACGTAAAGAAAAATGCAATTTTTCCAAAAGATTTGGCGTTTCCAAACACTAATATTATCTCGAATGATCCTTCCGTTTGTACGAGCATCTTATACAAAGTATTCCAAATCGAGTCTTATTTCCAAAATGGCGATCCAACTCACTACTAACTTTTAACAATTTTTATACCCTTTACCACAGCTGGAAAATGGTACATATATTTAAGTTTGTCATTCCGTGTGTTATTTCTACAATATCCACTTCCGGCCCCATAAAGTATACATGTGCTGACTTCTTATGCATAGCGAAGTCGATTAATCGATGTTCGTTTGTCCGTCCGTGTTAGTGTTGAAATCAAGTTTTCCGAGGCAAACTTAATTTCACAAAAAAATATGTAAATCGATCAGACATTGTATCGAAAGAGGTGCTATTGGAAATCAGCATGATCGGTCCATGTCCTTCAAGGCAACAGGCAACACCACGTCTACTTCAAATTTTTTCATGTCATTTGGAACAATAAGTAACTCCAATCAAAAAAAATAAATATATAAAACATCAAGTAAAAAAATTGGCGCTCGACAATATTTTCCGGTTTACGGGGATCTGAAGTTTTCAAATTTTAAAAATGTCAATATAAGTATCAGCTTTAAGGTTTTAAAGAGATCTTTAAGGAAATTTTAAAATTTTAAAAAAATATTAAACCTGTTGAGAGCCAATGGCATTTTTATGTAAAATTATAAATATATAGTACTTAATTATTATTATTACTAAGTTTCTCATTCCGTTTGTAATTTCTACAATATCCATTTCCCATCCCTATTTTTCAAGTTACGGGCCTCTGAAATTTCCAAATTTTTAAAAACATCAATATGGATATTATTTTAAACGTTTTAAAGAGATCTTTAAGAAAATACTAAAATTTTTAAAAATGCTTAACCCATTAAAAGCCGATGACTTTTTATGTAAAACTATATGTATGTAGTACTTGATTTTTTTTTTTTTCTTATTTTTTAATTCTCTGTTACCCCAATATTTGACTGGAGTTCTCTAAACTAGATTTATTAAGAAGGTGAAGGTTATAGAAGACTGGGCATAGCCGAATATAGCACTCTTACTTGTTTATAATTTCAAACATAAATACGGCCGTAATAATATAACAGTTTTTAATGCTCTTTCATAAGCTGATATTTTCTAATTTTTGCATGAATATGAAAAGTCTCTCTAAAAAATGTGCGGTTATAATATTGTACCGCAGGTTGTACGTTTTAAATTTTAAACATTGCTTGAACTCTTTGGAGCATAAAGTTATTTTATCATTTAATTTACATGGTATATCATAGTTTTCTTATGACTTATGATTTCGAATTGGTAGTCTGCACTGTTCATAATCAGGTACTTCTTCCACTTAAAAATTGTTCACATTTTGCATAAGTCACTTTCACACCAGCTATTTTGAATATTTACATTAAGTTATTTTTTAGCACAGAGCAACAAGCATAGACTCATTGACCCAAATAGGAGTGTCTTAAATAAACTTTATATTTATTTTTTGTTTTATATTTAAGAAGCCAAACTCTACATCCTTTACAAAAGCACATACATAAGCATGGATAAAAATTTGTCACACTGAACCTGATAGCTTCTTAAAGTAAAAAAATACAAAATCAAATCAAACTGACTTTTCTAACCTAAGTAAAAAGTTAAGTCATTTTATAAACAAAACTTATTCAAACATCAAAAGCAACAAAAAAAAAGATTTAGTATTTTTGGCAACACAAACCTCCCAACAATTTAAATATCAATTTAAGTGCGGATTTCGCATTTGGTTTTTGTTTCTAGCACATTTCATTTCATAAAATTGCTTTTTGTGTGGTTTCGTTATAAGGAGCAGGCATTTTGTTCTTGAATGCATGACTCTTTAGTGTTTGAATCAAGTATAAATGAACACGTATTTTGTTCATCGTTTGCAGTTGTTGTCGATAATGAAACTACCTCTTACTGTGTCCTTAATGATCAGAACTGAAGTCATAAAAGTTATTTCATTTCTGTTTTAATGACATATTCCACTGTAAGAAAATAAAGTAAAATTTTTTTTATTTTATTTTATTACTTTACCCCTGTATCGCAGTCGGTTTGGTAGGAAAAGTTATGAAAATAATGTTAAGTGTCATAAATAATTTTTTTGGGTTATAAAGAAAATTCTTAAATTTCAATTTTAAATTTGGCTATTTTCCTATTCATATAATATTATGTTTAGTATGTACATACTGAAATAGTATGTATGCCTTAGTATACTATTTGGTGGAATAAATGAGTATAATAGAAGATATTGTGATGTTAACAAAAATTGCCTGTGATATTTTATAGTTTATATTATTCAATTTTTAAGTTTGTGTTTTGTTTCTTGTCCACTATACACCAAATTAATTTTAAATAACAAAAAAGATTATATATTTTTAATAAATTATCCCTGAGGAAGTTGGAAAATACCAACGAAACGTCGGTTTAATATGAAATAAATAATCTTTTATTTACTTAAAAGGAAGGAAATAAATGACCTTGAAAGCCCAAGTATAATTTATATATAATAAATTAGAAAAAAATTTTGTAGTATACAAAAAAAGGTCGGAAAATTAATAAAACAACGGAATTAATTTTAATTACTTTCTCTCTTTCAACACAAAAAAAATTGTATTTTTTATAAGGTATGTTCTGAAAAACATGTGTTTTCAAACCAAAAACAGTTTTGAAATCACTTAACGATTAGGTGCTGTTCTACAAATCACGCGATTTTAAATTATTCGGCGTAGTTTTAATTTTTATAAAACACAAGAAAGCAGCTGTTTTTTGTTTAAATATGTATGTGTTTTGCTTGTTTATTTCTTTACATTGGTAATTTAGTTCAAATAATTCAAGATGCCTGGATCTATGTTTTTTTTTAGATTTGTCACTAAAAATGCGCCGTAGAAACAAGCCGACCTGGATGATGTCATTATTCCTTTGTTTAAAAATAAGCGATGGCAGTAGATACTTTTCCGAAACGTATAATGAGGGAAAACGAAATTCTTGCTTTTTAGTATACTCAGGATATGCGTTAAGACCATATTTAATGGCCCCTTATAAAAATCCTAACTACGATACTGCACAGCACACACCTCTTTGAACTTGTTTTTCTAAATCTTTTTAAAAATGTCCCGTTGACTGTTATTAAATTTTTTTAACAATTATCAGTACATTTTTCTTAAATTAAGAATATGTTAGCAAAATTTTGATCAATTTTAACCTCAGAATTATGTTTCAAAAAAAAAACAAAAAAACAAACAAACAAACAAACTGTTAGAGAAAAAGTGTATAACGAAAATTCATGAATAAACGGAAAAAATTTTACCAAAGAAGATAAACATAATTTTTTTTCAAAAATTAATAGAAGACATGTCATTTTAAATAATATTATATAATACCAGTATCATTGAATTTTAAACGAAATAAGTAGAAAAAGTGACCAAGTGATTTCAAATCGGTAGTCATTTAGATAACCGTTTTCAAATCACGTGATTTCAGTATAATTTGTGCACAGAACACCTTCGTGACATTTTAAGCCATATTATGATATTTAAATTGAACCATATCATGTTTATATATGCACATAATTTTATTACATTAAATTATAATATGTTTACATTGTAAATATAGTTATTTATAACTTAACTTAAGTTGATTTTTGGCTTAAGTTTAGTTTTATAAATTTCTAAAAACCTTGTTTCAGACAGAAAAATTCTTTTACAGATGTGTGACGCCGCAGAATTTAATGCTGCATTTTCTGGAGCTCTACATCCTTCCTCGGCATTTTTCGCGTTTATCTAACTTAGGTTGTGTACATTGCAAATATCAATTATTTAAGCAACCAACTGTGTAAATAAGAATACGAGGACTATCATATCAATATTAATTTGGTTAGAGGAAGTTAAATAAAAATAACATAATATGGCTTAAAGTGTGAATCGTAATATAGTATTGAAAGTGCAAACTGCTCCTAACATAAAATACAGTAATTTGTTGTTTTGCTTATTAAAATTTGTTACAAAATTTCTTTAAAAACATAAATTCACAAAAAAAAACAATTATTTATTTTTTATATTTGGTATGTTATTTTTATACCCTTCACCATAAAAAGTGGAGAAAGGGTATAACTAAGTTTGTCATTCCGTTTGTAATTTGCACAATATCCATTTCTAACCCCATAAAGTGTATATATATTATGAGTTCTTATGATTGCGAAGTCGATTGAGCGATGTCCGTCTGTGTTAGTGTTGAAATCAAGTTTGCAAAGGCAAATAACGCCAATCGATCAGATATAGTGTCGAAATAGGTGCTATTGGAAATCAGCAAGATCGGTCCATGTCCTTCGACGCATCGGCCAAAACACCATGCCTACCTCTAATTTTCCCATACTATTTGCAACAATGAAGTAACTTCCATCAAAAAAAGAATTAAAAAATAAGAAAAAAACATCAAGTGAAAAAATTGGCGCTCGCCCATATTTTTCGAGTTTCGGGGCTCTGTAATTTTCAAATTTTTTAAACATCAATATGGGTAACGTTTTAAAGTTTTGGACGAGATCTTTAAGGAAATACAAAAATTATTTAAAAATGCTTAACCCATCAAGAGCCGATGGCATTTTTATGTAAAATTATGTTTAAGAAGTAGTTAATTTTTTTAATTTTCAATTCTCTATCAGCCCAATATTTGCTTTTTTACCCAAGTTACTTCACTAAACTAAATTTGTACATGTGGTGAAGGGTAACAAAACTTTAGTTATGGCACATATATACCGTGTAATTTAAACAAAAAAATTTAAGAACTATACATTGCTAGAGAGAACATAACATGGTAATTGTCATGACCATGTTTTTCTCTGCATTTAGAGCTAAGAACGCAATGTTCTTTTTCAATTTTTAAAATAAAAGTGTTATTTAGCCAAATTTATATGATTGGATATAATGCTTGTGTTTATAAAAAATTCATTGATCTTCAATGATGATGATGAAATAAAATAGAATAAGCAGAATATAATAAAAGAATAGTTGAGTAAATGTTCGTCGCCTAGTTAAGACCATTGACATATTAAATGGTTTATTGATAACCTGTTTTCTCAAAAACTGCTATTCAATGTCATTCTTTAATAATTATTGGTAAAGTCCGCTTGCATTAACAGTGGCATCAGTATTGCGATTTACTAACTTTTAACACTTTAAAAGCTGGTTAACTTTAACCACACATTTTGTTGTATGCACTAACCACTATGTGATTCACTAACTTATTTATAACCATGGTAAACAGTTTTATATATTTCTCTGTATTCAAATTAACATTACACGGTAACTCCGCCAAGCGAAAAGTCAGAATAGGAGAAAACAATGAAGAAGAATACGAAACAAAACAAAAACCTTGTGATTAATAAATTTTAAACAGTTTTCATACATTTTTTAATTTTAATTGCTCTTTTTTCTTACAATTTTTTTGCTTTGTACTTTATTATTTTTATTATTATTAATTTTTTAAATTTCATTGAATGGTTTATCTTTTTATTTACTTTTTCATTTTTTAACGTTATTCACTCCCAGTATACAACTTTTTTTTTCAATAATAAATACATAAATAAATGAATAAAGTCGATTTATTTCACAAAATCATTAAAAACTGTTTTATTTACTAAAATTAATAAATGGCACATTAAATACTCCAAAGCCATACTGTTCAACGATTATTAGGTACACGGTAAACATGCACTTTTTTAAAGGGATTAAACCATACAAAAAATACTGCTGTTAATAAACCACAATTTGTTATGCTTAAAATAACAGCTGACTAAAGCAGCTTGCTTTAAATACTTTTTTATATAAAATAGTAGATATCGTTTAAAGTGTTAGTGAATAGCAAAATGGTTAATTTTGTGGTTAACATTTTTAAACTTAACAATTGTGGTTTAAAAATCAAAGTGAATTGCACTACAGAAGGGTTCTCAAAGCTATTTTGAAAACGTCGATAATACCATTAAATAAACTTCTTTAAATTATTGTAGGGAAAGCCAAAATGCATCGAGTACACCCCTGTTCTTCTACAAGATCAAGAAAATAAGGATCATTGCTCTATGCTGCAGCTCAGCTCTACCGACAGATCATTTATTAGCTCAAATAGCGGGCAATTTTATTAAAGTGATTATAAATCATTAATTACAAAGAATTTTTTGTTTATTCTGACCCGTAGAAATAAAAATCTTACGAATTCATCAAGATATTTCTTCAATTAAAAAATTTTCATTTCCTTTTATTAAGTATATAAGTATATAATTTTATATTAAGTCTACACACAAGCCTTAAGTCATAATCTCTTATTTACTTATAATTTTACTTTATTTTAAAACAAGGCTTCAAAAATAATTGGCACAAAGAATCTTTACTGCCAATGCACCAAATGTTTTAGATTTTAAATGAAACAGAGCATACTAAGTGAATCCAGCAGAAAGAAGATATTGTAAGAATAATTTTTATTTCAATTTAATCTTGGAATCATTCCTTGCTTTTGTTATTTAAAGCATACAATTTTTGTTTAATCCTCTCTGAAACAAAAACAAAAACTTGTATTTTCTTAAACAAAGCAATAAAGAAAATCCTTAATAAGTTTCCAATGACCGCACTTAAGCGTCTCGCATGTCAGCTTTATACTGATTTTCAAACTATAGAAGTAAAAATAATAGAAACAATAAAAAAGAACAATTGCATATAAAATAATCATTAAGTTTTGTATGTTCTTGCAGCCAAGCATAAGTCAAATTATTGGAACAGGAAGTGGATAGTGGGTGTCTAAAATAATAGAATGTTGGAATACTTGGTTAAGCCATCAGCATTTTAAGTATTTTATTTGCGGCTCAGTGTCCTAAAATATGTATGAATAAAAAAAATAAACATTGGACTGGCTGTAAATAGAAAAATTAAAAAACAAATCTGTATTTAATTTTACTTTTGCATGCAAAATTTTTATAGACAAAAATATTTTTTGTACAAATGTATGTTTCTTACATAAAAAATTTATATAATTATTAATTTAAGATAAAGCTAAGGGATCTTGTAAGTGGATTTTCTTTAATCTAGGGCTTAATAAAGTTGACGATGCCATTAAGAATAAATATTCCACTTGCCAACAGAATGCATTAAACAATTGACTTCAAATCTTTTTTTTTCAATTTCTTCCCCAGTAACGAGTTGCTATTGATTTTCGTTTTTTAACCATTTTCAAAATGTACAAAAAATCATTTCTAGCTTGTTCTATCGTATTTAAAAAAATTTTTCACATCGATTAATTTGATATAAACAAGCAGATTTTATAAGCTGCAAGTGCCCAACATTTTTTTTTTAATTTTGTTCTAATAAGTACATAATCGAAAAAAATGTTAAAAGCTACTTAGAAAAAACATTTAATATTGGAATCTTTAAATCTTAAAATCCTACTAAAATTAATAAAGCAAACCACTGTTCCTTTTTTCTAATAAGTACTCAATACAATAATTTTTAAACCAAGAAATTTTCAAAAAAAATATTATAATTTATGGTACTGAGCAATCTTTCCATTTGTTTGTTATTTAAATCGGGTTCTCCTAATTGGCATTATTTATTATTAAATAAATGAGATTATTTAGTAATGAATTACTTCAAAAACCAGTTCTAATTACCCTAAAATCTAAAAAAGTAAAATATTAAGAAGTTTAAGCGTTAAAAATAAGTACATTTGTTCACGGAACCCAAGAAACGAAAATTGGATGCCAAATTCTCGCCTATAACATTTTGAACATTCGAAGCAGAATTTGCAATAAAAATAAACTTGGTTTTAGTTTTCAGCAAGCTTTTCAACACATACTTTTAACATATTTTGTATTTGCTTACTTTTTGCTTCATACATTTTTCATTTGACTAGATTTTACTGGAAAAAGTGTGCTCAGTTACAGCTTGTGAATACTCAGCAAATGTACTGTCTCGTTTTTTAGCTTGTGTTTCTCATTAACAGTAAATATGCCGACCTAAGAAAGTTACCCATTTTTATTTATAAGCACTGAACGGCTGAAGTTAACGCATATGTTAATTTCTAAATTTATCGAAAAAAAAATATTTTAAAATTTGTGTGTTAATTCTAAAAGAAACTAGAAAAAATAAGACACTAGCAGATTGTACGACAGCATTTTCTGGATCACTATGTCTGTCATCAGAATTCTTCGCATTTATTTAGGGTATGGACCTTTTAAGCATCATCTAACAACAAATCAACAAATTTGTCCAAAAAGAATAATATTTATAAGCAATCAATTATCATTTCGTTAGACGAGATCTATACAGAACCCAAAGTTTTTATCCTTGTTCTCTTTATTACTTGAGATTAAAGCCGGGATTTAAAATGGTGTCCTAGTTGCCACAGTATTATACAAAAAGGGTGCAAAGACATATGGTTTGAATATTTAATATATTTTAAAACAATCAACTCTGATCACATAGAGAAAAACATTTTATGAATTATTTCAAAAGATTATAAAATCGTACAGATCTGTCAAAAGTCTATTATACACATACACTATCATACCTTTTGAGCACCCATGCAAAATTGATAGATCACCCGACTGGGTATTATAGTGAATCCTGGCCCTTACTGCTACAAAAACTCAAATGGTTCCTAATTTTGAAGTCTTATGCTTTTAGATACTTAAACACACCTCTTCACATTTATAAGGCAAAAACATTTTTCGCTTCACTGTAAGACTTTAAAGCTAATTCTAAACGTGTATGCTTGTCCTTAATGTTGTTGGGCAGAAGTGATTACGATAAAACAGAGTTGTGGAAAAGACATGAAAGACAATGAAAGTGGAGTTTATAATTTAAAGTCAATTGTGCAAAGTTATTTGTTCTGTTTTTGTATTTGAGAATTTTTCAATGTTTTTTACAAGTCAATTTCCTTGTAAAATACTAAAATAGAGACGTATTTTATGGCTCTATCTCTTAATTTGTTACCGGTAGTACTACTTCCGCTATATTAACAAACTTAAAAATTATAGGATACTTACATAGAGACATATGTTATATAAATATATGCCCTTTTATTTTAAACCGATTTATACAGACACTCTTCATTAACACAGAGTTTGCAGAACTATTCCCACCAAAGGGACAAGTTTTAAAACCTAAGTAAACTTGACTTTGAAATATAAATTAGAAATTAAAGGGTGCCACGTATTTTTTTAAATATGGACTGCATTTTATAAAACAATGCCCCCTGTTAATAAAAAAACAAACTTTAGAATTTGTGCAATAATTGTTTTTTATCAATGGCCTTTTTAACGGACAGTTGTTCAGGAATGATACTATGCAGACTAACAGACGCTGAAATATAACTACAATTGGAAAAGTTTGAATATAATTTGCAAAGCTTTAATATGTTTGCTACTAAGGACGATTGGAGTGAAAGCAAAGATGAATCACTTATCAAATCGAAACCGAGTGCGAATTGCTCCTAGCATCTAAGTACAAAGAGGAAACTCTTACCATTTTTGAAACAACTTTGATAATAAATAAGTAGATCATTCAAACATAGATACCACAACCAAAAAATTTCCAGCCTTATACTCAAGGTACTTACTGGACACTGTCTAATCGGCAGGCATGCTGAAAGACTCGGTCTGCCCTTTAATGATTTCTGTCGCAGCTGTAGCTCCGAGGATGAGGAAGAGACCATACTGCACCTCCTGTGCCACTGCTCATCCCTGGCTCGAAGAAGACTAAGAGTTCTGGGCTCTCCTTTCTTTGGAACGGAGCTATCATGTCACTCTGTAGGGGACATAGCGAAGTTCATCCGTGAATCCTCATGGTTTTCGGCTGGGTAAGGGGAGTCGCGCCGCCTTCCTTGTGGTATCACAATGGGCTATTCGATTGTGCTCAAGTGAGCTTCGTCGCGAGAGGCTGCCACTCCTAACTAACTATAATCAAGGAACGGGGCCGTACATAAAATGGATCAGTGAGTGTTTACCGTTTGCGAATTAGAAGTGGTGCTGGCCAATTATTGAATATTAACTGAATGTATCGGATTTATGTGAAAACTTGAGCCTAGAAATATGTAGCGCACATTATCTAAAAGCATCTAAAGTAACTGCAGTAAACGCTGATATCCGGTATTTGTGCTATCATTTAGCAGACTATTCTAAAACAAACCAGAGATGTGCAAATTGTTGAAAAAAGTTTCAGTTTTATGCATTTAAAACAAAAAGGGTCTTTATTCAAAAGAATGCTTTAAAAATGTTTATTCGCTAAGAGAATAAATTATATAATGTGGCTTAACACGACGCCTTCTAAAATCATTTTACTTTTCTATGAATAAATCTTTTAAAATGCATTTAATACTTTTCTTGCATAATAAAATTTTAATAGTATGTAGAAAACCTTGTGCACTAATGGGTTAATTCCATTCACAATTATCTATTTACAGTAAAATTAATATTTGACCTGTATTTAAATATCGCATATTATATTTATTTATATAAATTTTAATACATTCAGTTTAACCTTCTACCATAGAATCTTGACTATTTACAAAGGAAAATACATCGCATAACCTTTTTTCTTAAACAAAAAGCTTTTCTTATAGTTTAATTGAAATCAAGATTCACAAACTGTTGCACACCAACTAACTTTCATTTAAAACCATTATATTATTTGTTTAACTAGGTTAACATGTTGCAAATTCTGTAGAAAATAAATAAAACAACAACATATAAAATTGAGTTAAAAAGTTAAATTCATTTTATTTATTTGAACTGAGTTCTTGCAGCGGAAATTAAGTATGGAATCAAAGCATTCATTTTGAATATTCATTAACCATTATTAAAAGGAATTAATTCGTATACCAAATGGTATGTAAATAACAGTTGGATCAAAAATACATATGCAAATCCACACAAGGGACGCGTGTCACAGAAGTTTTATATTTAAACAGAAATTTATGGTTTTCAGCGCTATTAAATAACTAAAAGTGCTATATTCCTCTGTGGGGAAAACTTGTTAACGGAAATGATCAAAAATATTATTAACTTATATTATAATGTCATTCAGTTATATTTCTATAATTCTATAATTAGTTTTTATACAAAACTTTATTGGCATGGACAAAGCTTCGAATTTTCTCGTATCTTTTTAACACACATACTTAAAAAAAAGAAGGAGGTTATAAAATCGACTGAATGTTGCTTCTTTGTATTTGTGCCTCCATAACTCAGTATTTTTTAAACCGATTTTTAAAGGTTCCTTTGTTTGAATTTCAAAAATTAAAGGGTGTCCCCATACATCATATGTACGTGCTTTTTATGTGTTTTATGACCCGTAAAGTCTAAAAATAACTGCAAATTGTATAGAATTTCGGCTGCTATGACCGTTTTGGTAAAAAGCATTAATATTCAAAATTATAAATTAAAGGGTGGCCCAATAGTTCGTTTAATTTTATGTACATGGCAATACTTTTGAACAGTTGTAGACAGGCGTTTAAGTTTTACAGCAAACATGCATTGCTAACTCCACCACGACAACAAGTAAAAAGTTTGGAGATGGAATACAAGGGTGTCCCAACAGTTAATGTAATTTGCTGTATGTGGCCATAACCTTGAATCGTTATAGAAAGACAGATGAAATCTGTTTTTTTCGCAAGAATTATTTCTGACACTTTATTTATTTTTATTTTTTTAGATTTATTTTTTTCCGGAGCTAGGACATAGACAATAGACATTTTGGTATTATTTGGCATTAAAGAATGGTTTGAAGTTGTGGTGAAAATTGAATTATGCGAAATTTTAATGTTTATGTCCTAGAAATCTTATATTTATTATACTTAATCTATCTAGGAACTCTTTGCTAGTTGAATATTAAGCTCTTTCTCGTTTAATGAAATTTCGAGTCAGATAACATTGCATTTTTTTTTTTTTTGTTGTTAAAATTTTGCTAGAATTTATTTATATTAAAATTGTTTACATTTTTTTTATCATTAAAATAAACTGAATTCATAACTTTGAGAGCAAATTATTTTTAAGCTTTAAGCATGATATTGTAGGCACTACTTTATTAAAAATACTTTGCATTCAAAAATATGTATTTTAAATCAAAGTATCATTTTTTATATTGTTAGTTTGGTTTATAAAATATTTTCACTTTCGAATTTCATTTTGTACTTATAACAGTTTTTTGTGTTTAAATTAATTAAATATTACTTAAATATACTTATTTAAATATTTTTTGGAAATATAAATGACTTCTCATTTATAAAATACTGTCAAAAAAGTTTAAAAAAGAGGAATGTTGTCGAAGTTATATTCTATTATTCTATTTATTGTCTGAAAAGTTGCGACAATACATTTCGTCTTTTGACATATTGTACTTGGACATGTTAACAACATCAATCATTTACGCTCAGCTTATACGATGGATTTTGAAGAAAACTTGGTTAAATAAATAGATCAATTGGTCCAGGCTTAAAATTGACACTTGTACATTGGCAAATACTGCACAATACCAACTCAGCAAACATTCTAATAAAGATTTTTTTATGTTTCTATAATTTGATAACGATGCGACTTAAGGTTCCGCCAAATAATTAGGCAGCCGTCGGCCACTTTAGTATATGGAATTAATGAGTGATCGATCGTTAATAACTTTAAAAATCATCTTGAGCAGTTTAATCGTATGTGGAATATTGTTACATGAAATAACGATCATACGCCTTGTGTAGAAAATTTCGCATGAATATTTTCCGAGTCGGAAAGCCCACGTGATAATATACGTAACCTTCACGAGCAAATCCTTTTAATAAAACTAATCCCAAAAAATGTCAGATGAGATAACAAAAGTTGTTTACCAACTTTCCGGTCGCTTGGAGAAAGTAATTTAACAAACAACAGCACACTTATTCCTGTTGATATAAAGCCTAGAATTGTCTTGTGCATTCAGTATGACACTACAAAAACTTCCTATTTTAAAAATACGCGTTCTTACTAAAAGTCTACAAAGTTTATGGTACAAAGGACATGATAACCTGGAAATTTTAGATCATTTTTTTATTCCAAAAAAGTTTTTATTTTGCATTTACTACGTTTAACTACGTGCTGCACTCAGACAAGGGGCTTATCTTGCAATTCAAATAAAAATAACACTTTTGTTCTTTTAATGCTCTCTATAAGTACTTATATAATTTTTCGTTGTAGAACTCAGTAAACGAACTTGCACAAAAAGAAATTATATGATTGATAAGATATGAAAAATTTTCATTATTTAAAATTTCTCATCTTCTTTTTATTAAGTTCCCTTAAAGTCACCTCTTAAGTTTTGTCTGCTACCAATTTTTTTTTCTACAAAATGCTCCTCATTTATATTCTTTTTATCTTAATTTTTGATACAATGTTTTATGCCAAGTTGTACTGTTAGAAATGCGTTTTAGCATTGTTGTTGTTTTTTTAATAACCGTGTAGTTTTATATGTCTTTGAATGAAAGAAAATAAAGTTTTTTAAACAATTATTTAATGAAAGTATTCTATTTAAAAATTAAAACAAAAAGAGAATCAACAGCAAAAACAATACCAAACAAATTTCTTCTACGAAATTGTCTGCAGGTATTCAGACGCAAAAAGGTAAAATTTGTAATAATGGAAAGGCACCAATAGATATTAAATGTAAACAGAAGTTTGTATGTCACAACAGAGTAAACGTTGTGTTAAAACATGTTGTAATCGCCAACAAATCTTTAAAATTCCATGTACAAATATTTCTATCTGCGCAATACCAAAAGAAAAGTTGCCTAGAAAATTAGAATTCTGAAAATCAGTCTGTTTTGTTTACAGATACTTTTTATGACAAACAATAAAACATGAAGAATGTCTTTAAAATAATTTTTTTTTCTTTTTTGTTTGGGGAAAAACTTCATTATCCGAAATAGCCCGAAATAGAATAGAAAAAAATTACCCCAATTGATTCAAATCAATCTATCCAAATTTACTTTCTTATTTTCCTCAAATTTGAGACCTTATTAACTGTCGTTTCAGTGAAATCGTATACCAATTATACAGTCGTCTATTGAAATTCATATAATTTCGGTTTCCCAACATCCACTTGATTTCAACTTATTTTAATCACTTATATTCAGATATGAAAGGAAGTAGAACAATTCCTATTAAAATGTATTTATTAAAATAATAATAAATGTTTGCTTACTGCTACGTCACATGAAAAAAAAATTGTTTAATGCACTCTTTTATATCAATGGAATGCTCAGAAGCATAAGAATTCGCTTTTATGTGTTGAAACACATACATGCAGATCTTTACTCTTCAGCATAATAATGTGTAAATAAATTTTTATACAAAATGTATTTAAATTTTTCTAGGTGTAATTGTAGAATTTGCAAAGATTTCACTGCAATCAAGAAAAAAGAAATTTAGTTACTACTAATGTGAAGTGAAAGTTACAGTTGAAAATTATTTATTCTCAGCAATCACACTTTTCGTCGCAGTATTGTTAATTTTTACCCATGTTTGTAATCTAGAAAATATATTTTTTACGCCACAATTGTTTTTGAAACAAGTTTTTCCCATTGGCACATTTTGTATTTATTATGGTCAAGTCACCCTAATAGTTTAAAAAGCTAAAAAATTTTCTTCAAAATAAAAGCTTTTATTTAAAAATTTCTTAAACTATAATTTACAAATTTTAAAAGATTTAAAGAGTATTAAAATATTTTTCATTTTTTATTTTAATGCACTTTTACTAGGTGTAGAGTATTACAGTGGCTATTTTTATTTAAATATGCTGCAATGCATTGGCTCTGCCACTATTAGTTAAGTGAAATATAAACTTAATTTGTAGGTATGGATTTTAAGTACAAGCCCTCTAGAAGTTTATAACTTGTTGCTTAAAATGCGTAGAAATACTTAGGAATATGGTGATGTGTTTATAAAAAAATGTTTTCGCATAAAAGTTTATTTTTAAAGCTTTTGATTGTATTAAATTTAAGATTATTATAATACTTTCTTGTGAACATTGTGAAAAGTCAATACATTTAAACAAATTCTTTAAGGTTTTTGAATCCATCCCCTACATCGGTATAGTAAATAATAAGAAAAGTAAAACTTGGTAAAGAGCTCTTAAGATCTTTGAGCTTAGGTTCGCAGCTAAGCATTTAGAAGGCTTAATTACGCTTTTTGGTATTTAAGGTTAAAAATTTGTATTTCACCTCGTACATTTTTCAGCAGCCACAAAACGAAAGAATTTTTGTTTTATTTAGATGGAATGCTATTTAATTTAATTTAATTTTTTTTTTTTAAATAAGCATGCCATTTAAGCATTTTAGTGCTTTTAAAATAAAGGCACTAAGTAGGATTATTACAATAGAAAAAGTTTTTAACAGAAAAATTTAGCTTGTTCTGGGTTATTCACTGCGTTTAAAAAATTAAGTCTTATATATCAACCCAAATTGATTAAATGAAAACTACATTGAATCAATAAAGCAGTAGCAAAATGGACACATCGATATGCTTCCCCCGCAGTAATACATTTCATTGTTTAGTTTTAAATAACAAATACAAATATAAATATTTTATTAGAATACCACGAAGTATGTATATTTAAAGGAATGTATATTTAAAAAATGTTTATATTTTTCCTTTAATACAAATTAACAATATTTTGCTAAAAAAAAAAGTTTCTGTAGATATATATATATATAAAAAACAAAGTCAAATACGAGGGCTGCTATATATATTTCTGGCCTGGCAACACTGAGTGCTGCCAAGTGCAATCTGACATTTCCATTGGAAAGTTTGTCATTTTTAAGCATAATCGTACTCAAAACGTTTTGACGTACGACCATTATTTGTGTTGTTTACAGTGACTTGAAAAAATTAATATAGAAAAAAATGGAATTAACTCGTGAACATTTTCGTGCCATCATTTTTCACAACTTTCGACGTGGATTATCACGACAAGAGTGCATTGATGAACTTAAATCTTTGTATGGCGATGAAGCATCATCCTATTGCACTGCGAAAAATTGGTATAATGAATTTAATCGCGGCCGAAGCTCGCTCAAAGACGAATTCCGTGAAGGTCGTCCAAAAACGGCTGTTGTGCCAGAGAACATTGATGCCGTGCGTGAACTCATAATGCAAGATCGACATACGACATACCGAGAGATAGAGACATCCTTGGACATTTCTCCCACCAGCATACATTCGATACTGCATGAACACCTGGCCGTAAAAAAGGTGTGTTCTCGTTGGATCCCACACAAATTGAAAGTCGCTCAAAAAAAGGCTCGTGTAGATTGGTGCAAAGAAATGTTGCAAAAATACGATTGCGGTGCTTCAAAAGACGTTTATAAGATCGTCACCGGTGACGAATCACGGATCTATGCGTATGAGCCCGAAACGAAACAACAATCGACCGTGTGGGTCTTCAAAGACGAGCAAAATCCAACGAAAGTTGTTCGTGGAAGAAGCACTTCGAAGCAAATGGTCGCCTGTTTCTTCGGCAAAACTGGTCATGTGGCGACTGTTCCGCTTGAGCAACATAGGACGGTCACTTCTGAGTGGTACACTACAATTTGTTTGCCTGAAGTCATCGGAGAAATTCGAAAAACCAACAAGAGAAGGCGAATCATTGTTCACCATGAAAATGCGAGCTCTCACACATCGGCGTTTTTGACCGGCCAAAACGTCGAATTAATGGGTCATCCGCCGTACAGCCCTGACTTGGTACCTAATGACTTCTTCTTGTTTCCGCACATCAAGAAAATAATGTGTGGTCAACGATTTTCGTCGCCAGAAGAAGCTGTTGAAATGTTCAAAAACCATGTTTTAGAGGTGTCTCAATCGGAGTGGAAAAAGTGCTTCCACAACTGGTTTGAGCGCATGCAAAAGTGTATAAATCATGCTGGAGAATACTTTGAAAAACAATAAAACCATTTTTGATTATATATATTCGCATTTTCACTATTAGGCCAGAAATATATAGAGCAGCCTTCGTATCCAAGATTTTAAATTGATTTGGGAAAATAGTTATTTATTACAGCAAATAATAAGCGTCTTTATTGTTATAAATTGTATTTAAATTCAATACTCGAAATAATTTTATAAATAAAAAAATATTGAGTTTTTAATTCTAATGCGAGAAAGAAATAAACATGGATGCGTTCATTTTACTTACTTATTACTTAGTTTTTTTCACCTCTCTTCAGACAATACTTTATATTGAACTCAAAAAAATTTTCTCATTTCGTTCTTGGCGTTTTATTACTTAATTTCTTACGCTGGTAAAGATTTTCTAATCAGCTAGCTTTGAAAATAAAAAAAAAAAACCAAAAAATATTTATAGATACGTTTAATTAACAAAAAAATAAAAAGCTTAATAATCATAATATAATTTAATTTTATTTGTAATACTTGAGTAACAATTGATTTTTCTTTCTCCTCTTTATTCAAAAATAAGTGATGCTTTAAATCCAGTTACTTAAAAAATTACGATTAAATCGGTATTCATTCCTTCCCACTCAATATTAATTTACTCTAGGAAACTTATTTTTAGAAATCGACCATTAATTTAAGCTTTCCTTTTTATCATAGAATCACATGTAATTGGAGTATCTTTTGACTGCTGCCGACGACCCTCACTCTGATACTAGCGGATGCTGGCCATTCCGTTTCCACTTATTTGATCCTTGAAGATTATCTAACCTGATAATCTGAGTGAGTCTAGTTTAATTCAATACCCTTAAACTTCTTCCCTAGATTGATACGTGCAGGTTTCCTCGCTGGGTAAATCACTACTAAAACCAATGTAAGATTGGTTATAAAAATCTGAGGATAATGAAGGGACATTTAATACAAGAGAGCAGAGAATATAAATTTTTGAGATTTTTATGTATATAGATGACATAAATATTTATCTAGGCCGTAAGGCAAAACACGCTGGAAGCCTTATCAATTTCTTCACTCATGCCAACCTCATTCTAAGTTTATGTTATGCATACGGCTTTGTGGATTCTGAATTGAACGAATATTTTTCGCTAATGCACTCTGATCAAAAACAAAAAAAAAATTAAGTGAAATTTAATGCTGTAAAAGCAGAAAAACACTTTCAATAATAATTTTCTTATATTAAAGTAACCTTTTAAGTTTAATATATTATAATTGTCTGCACCGACTAATGGTTTGATCCAGTACTTCTACTACTAACTAGCATCAGTGTTGCCGTTAGGTTACATTTTCTAAATTTTTTCGTAACTTTTGAAGGCTCGACGTATTTGGCCAAATTTTCGTAACTTTTGGCACAGACAAGAATTACACCTTTCTGTTAAGCGTTTTTTAACATATCAAAACAAAAATTGTTCAAAAATTTTAGTTTATACCTCCAAGTTTAACTTTAAACTTTTATTTTTTGATGCGTGTGTGAGGAGAATGTTTAGCCAATTGAAATTTTTAAAGACTGGCCGTCTTACCCGCGGTTGAATACTAATAAAATAGCTGCGTTAATGTTGGCTATAGAAAATATTAAAGACCATCAAAACTATGATCCTTTCAAGTTCAATAATTATATTTAAATATTAGAAGCTAAATGATTACGTTAAATATTTAAAAACCTCTTTTAATTTTTAAATATGGAACGTGGGCCTGAAATTTGTTATTTTTAAATTAATGAGTTTTTATTTTAGTTGTATTTAATAAATAAATTTGTTACCTTGTTTGTCTCCCTGAAATATGGAATAATTTTTTTTTCTATATTGTATATAAATTACATAAAATCACAACTTACACCCAGCAAAAAATTAGTCATTACTTACTTTTCTGATTGCCATATTTTGTTACTCGCTTACGAAACACATTACATTAGTTCGCAAACAAAGGATGTAGTAATTGAACTAGTTCTTGAAGTTAAAAGAGAATACCTTAAAATATGTACTAATGATAATTATAACTTGCTGCAATAATCTATGTATTCAGTTCCCAGTAATTGATTATAAAAGTCTCATGCCTTGTTAGGTTGGTTATCTAGTTGGGAAGTCCCTCCGCCAAAAATGCTTAATTCCACACTCGATTTACTTTTCTAAAATTATTCAATATATTCCAAATGCAATTTTAAAGCATAAATATATCTTTTTTGGAAAAAAATTGCATTCGTGTCCAACCGATGCACTTAGGGGTATTTTGCCAACACTACTTTTTTAGCTTATATTTTTCTAAAATTAACTGAGTGCACGTAGATTAATGAAAAATCTATTATCATCAAAGGCTTTTAAAGCTGAAAAACAAAAAAATCGGACCAAGGAGCAAAAAGTTCTCCTCAGAAGAACTAATCCTGACTCTAAAAAGTGCAACGTTTTTTATTTCCCGTCATTTTGTTTAGCAATTGCAAGTTTTAAGGTCAAAGAATGTTTATTGGGGACTTATTTCATATGAAATAACTCCCCAAAAAATTGGGGTGTTATATCATTTTAGTTTGGGGAGTTATTTCATTCCTTTGGGGACTTATTTCATATGAAACAAGCCCCCAATTTGGAAATGAAATAAGTCCCCAAAGAAATGAAATAACTCCCCAAACTAAAATGATATAACACCCTAATTTTTTGGGGAGTTATTTCATATAAAATAAGTCCCAAATTCTTGAAATGAAAAAAACCCCAATAATTTATCAAGAGATAAAATAAGGTTGGCATGAGTGAAGAAATTGATAAGGCTCCCAGCGTGTTTTGCCTTACGGCCTAGATAAATATTTATGTCATCTGTATACATAAAAATCTCAAAAATCTATATCCTCAGATTTTTATAACCAATCTTACATTGGTTTTAGTAGCGATTTACCCAGCGAGGAAACCTGCACGTATCAATCTAGAGAAGAAGTTTAAGGGTATTGAATTAAACTAGACTCACTCAGATTATCAGGTTACAAGCTGGTAGAAACTACTTTAAGGATCAAATAAGTGGAAACGGAATGGCCAGCATCCGCTAGTATCAGATTGAGGGTCGTCGGCAGCAGTCAAAAGATAATCCAATTACATGTGATTCTATGATAAAAAGGAAAGCTTAAATTAATTATCGATTTCAAGCATCACATATTTTTGAATAAAGAGGAGAAAGAAGAATCAATTGTTACTCAAGTATTAGAAATAAAATTAAATTATATTATGATTATTAAGCTTTTTATTTTTTTGTTAGTTAAACGTACCTATAAATATTTTTTGGTTTTTTTTTTTTTTTTGATTTTCAAAGCTAGCTGATTAGAAAATCTTTACCAGCGTAAGGAATTAAGTAATAAAACTTCAAGAACGAAATGAGAAAATTTTTTCGAGTTCAATATAAAGTATTATTATTATTATTTCTTGTTTTACTGACTAGTCTGAAGAAAAGTGAAAAAAGAACTAAGTAAAATAAGTAAGTAAAATGAACGCATCCATGTTTATTTCTTTCTCGCAAGAAAATTAAAAACTCAATAGTATTATTTATAAAACTATTTCGAGTATTGAATTTAAATACAATTTATAACAATAAAGACGCTTATTATTTGCTGTAATAAATAACTTTTTTCCCAAATCGATTTAAAATCTTGGTAAATTTCACTTTGTTTTTTTTTTTTATATATATATCTACAGAAACTTTTTTGTTTTAGCAAAATGTTGTTAATTTGTATTAAAGGAAAAATATAAACATTTTTTAAATATACATTCCTTTAAATATACATACTTCGTGGTATTCTAATAAAATATTTGTTATTTAAAACTACAAAATGAAATGTATTACTGCGGGGAAAGCATATCGATGTGTCCATTTTGCTACTGCTTTGTTGATTCAATGTAGTTTTCATTTAATCAATTTGGGTTGATATATAAGACTTAATTTTTTAAACGCAGTGAATAACCCAGAACAAGCTAAATTTTTCTGTTAAAAACTTTTTCTATTGTAACAATCCTACTTAGTGCCTTTATTTTAAAAGTACTAAAATGCTTAAATGGCATGCTTATTTAAAAAAAAAAAATTAAATAGCATTCCATCTAAATAAAACAAAAACTCTTTCGTTTTGTGGCTGTAGAAAAATGTACGAGTTGAAATACAAATTTTTAATCTTTAATACCAAAAGCGTAATTAAGCCTTCTAAATGCTTAGCTGCGAACCTAAGCTCAAAGATCTTAAGAGCTCTTTACCAAGTTTTACTTTTCTTTTTATTTACTATACCGAAGTAGACGATGGATTCAAAAACCTCTAAGAATTTGTTTAAATGTATTGACTTTTCACAATGTTCACAAGAAAGTATTATAATAATCTTAAATTTAATACAATCAAAAGCTTTAAAAATAAACTTTTATGCGAAAACATTTTTTTATAAACACATCACCATATTCCTAAGTATTTCTACGCATTTTAAGCAACAAGTTATAAACTTCTAGAGGGCTTGTACTTAAAATCCATACCTACAAATTAAGTTTAAATTTCGCTTAACAAATAGTGGCAGAGCCAATGCATTGCAGCATATTTAAATAAAAATAGCCACTGTAATACTCTACACCTAGTAAAAGTGCATTAAAATAAATAATGAAAAATATTCCAATACTTTTTAAATCTTTTAAAATTTGTAAATTATAGTTTAAGAAATTTTTAAATAAAAGCTTTTATCTTGAAGAAAAATTTTTAGCTTTTTAAACTATTAGGGTGACTTGACCATAATATATACAAAATGTGCCAATGGGAAAAACTTGTTTCAAAAACAATTGTGGCGTAAAAAATATATTTTCTAGATTACAAACATGGGTAAAAATTAACAATACTGCGACGAAAAGTGTGATTGCTGAGAATAAATAATTTTCAACTGTAACTTTCACTTCACATTAGTAGTAACTAAATTTCTTTTTTCTTGATTGCAGTGAAATCTTTGCAAATTCTACAATTACACCTAGAAAAATTTAAATACATTTTGTATAAAAATTTATTTACACATTATTATGCTGAAGAGTAAAGATCTGCATGTATGTGTTTCAACACATAAAAGCGAATTCTTATGCTTCTGAGCATTCCATTGATATAAAAGAGTGCATTAAACAATTTTTTTTTCATGTGACGTAGCAGTAAGCAAACATTTATTATTATTTTAATAAATACATTTTAATAGGAATTGTTCTACTTCCTTTCATATCTGAATATAAGTGATTAAAATAAGTTGAAATCAAGTGGATGTTGGGAAACCGAAATTATATGAATTTCAATAGACGACTGTATAATTGGTATACGATTTCACTGAAACGACTGTTAATAAGGTTTTGGATAGATTGATTTGAATCAATTGGGGTAATTTTTTCTATTCTATTTCGGGCTATTTCGGATAATGAAGTTTTTCCCCAAACAAAAAAGAAAAAAAAATTATTTTAAAGACATTCTTCATGTTTTATTGTTTGTCATAAAAAGTATCTGTAAACAAAACAGACTGATTTTCAGAATTCTAATTTTCTAGGCAACTTTTCTTTTGGTATTGCGCAGATAGAAATATTTGTACATGGAATTTCAAAGATTTGTTGGCGATTACAACATGTTTTAACACAACGTTTACTCTGTTGTGACATACAAACTTCTGTTTAATATCTATTGGTGCCTTTCCATTATTACAAATTTTACCTTTTTGCGTCTGAATACCTGCAGACAATTTCGTAGAAGAAATTTGTTTGGTATTGTTTTTGCTGTTGATTCTCTTTTTGTTTTAATTTTTAAATAGAATACTTTCATTAAATAATTGTTTAAAAAACTTTATTTTCTTTCATTCAAAGACATATAAAACTACACGGTTATTAAAAAAACAACAACAATGCTAAAACGCATAAAACATTGTATCAAAAATTAAGATAAAAAGAATATAAATGAGGTGCATTTTGTAGGAAAAAAATTGGTAGCAGACAAAACTTAAGAGGTGACTTTAAGGGAACTTAATAAAAAGAAGATGAGAAATCTTAAATAATGAAAATTTTTCATATCTTATCAATCATATAATTTCTTTTGGTGCAAGTTCGTTTACTGAGTTGTACAACGAAAAAATGATATAAGTTCTTATAGAGAACATCAAAAGAACAAAAGTGTTATTTTTATTTGAATTGCAAGATGAGCCCCTTGTCTGAGTACAGCACGTAGTTAAACGTAGTAAATGCAAAATAAAAACTTTTTTGAAATAAATAAATGATCCAAAATTTTCAGGTTGTCATGTCCTTTGTACCATAAACTTTGTAGACTTTTAGCAATAACGCGTATTTTTAAAATAGGAAGTTTTTGTAGTGTCATACTGAATGCACAAGACAATTCTAGGCTTTATATCAACAGGAATAAGTGTGCTGTTGTTTGTTAAATTACCTTCTCCAAGCGACGGGAAAGTTGGTAAACAACTTTTGTTATCTCATCTGATATTTTTTGGGATGAGTTTTATTAAAAGGATTTGCTCGTGAAGGTTACGTATGTGAAATAACTCCCCAGAATAAAAAAATAAAATAGGTCCCCAAAAAAAGAAATAAGTCTCCAAAAAATGTTATTGTTGTTTTCCCGTATATTTTTTTGGGGAGTTATTTCATTTCTTTTCGGGGAGTTATTTCGTGGGGAGTTATTTCATGCCGCCAATATAACTTATTTGTGATTGTAAAGGTAAATTTTATTTAAAATTAAAACAATTAATTTATTTAAAACAACTTCTCCTTTGCAATAAAATGTTGATAAGTGCCACGGTCCTTCTTCGTCTGATTCTTCAAAGAACTCTTCCCAATCTAAATCCTCTTCAGCGTTAAGTACAAGTGGAAGCATAAAAGAGAGTTAATAACCTTTTTTGGAGTGGGTCTTATACTAGTAAATAGTGGGTTAGGTAGGCAAACAAAATTTTTCTTAAACTTTAATATAAGTATAACAGCTACTTATATTAATTTTTATATATAGTCTTGACTTTAACAGTCTTTCACTATACGATGCAGAATGTTACCTGTCCAGCTGTGTAATTAAATTTTTACTTTTCTCAAAATTAATTTTTGGCCGAATGTCCGTCTAGATTGGCAAAATACCCCAATGTGCCATGGTTGGAACAAAAGTAAAAAACAAATGCATAAAACGAAATACCGAGAATACAGTGAAGAAATACTTTGGTTTGTGTATAAACTTTGTCTAACCATATTAATATTGATATGAATTCTACTCGGATTCTTATTTACAAAGTTAGTTGGTTAAATAAATAATGTTTACAAATACACAACTACGGTAGATAGCTGCGAAGAATGCTGATGAAGTGCTCCTAAAAGTGCAGCATTACAATCTGCTGGTGTCTAACTTTTCTCGTTTTTGTTGACAAAACTTCAGCATACATTTGTAAAAATAATTTTTCTTTCTTAAAAAAAGATTTTTTCAAATTAAAATAAATAAACTTAAGTCAGAATCAATTTCGATTTATTTATAATATCCACATTTCAAATCCTAATTTAATAAAAATTAAAAAACAAGAAAAGCGTAACTTTTTCTTGTCTTCCCCTGGCGACACTAAATAGCATATATGTAAATATTTTTACGCCCAAAAATGCAACCATCCATGATACGCATCTCGTTTCCAACTTTTTGCACAAAACTTTTTGTAAATTTTGATGTCATTAAAATATTTAAATAACTCATCTTCCTGAAAAATACTAATCAACTTTCTTGTTTATTAATTATTTTCGAGTTTACTCAAAAAGTTTCACTTTTTTCCATGGATGAAATAAATTTACAAGTGCGGTAGACTGTATGCCGGAAATTATGCTCTAATTAACAAATATTTATACTGAGCAAATATTGTTTTTTAAGTAAAATAAATGTTGTTATATAATTTAAAAAGTAAGAAATTTAATTATCCCTATAATTTTTCTACTATTAGTAACATGTTAAAGTGTAAATCCATACACATTCCTACATTGGATAAATTCTACTTATATTCACGAAGTTTAATTATACAAACACATAAGCAAAAAAGGATGATTAAAACAAAAAATGATACTTCAAATTAAATGTATATTCAAGGAAAAATTCAAATAAAAGAAAAGCAAGATCCTTAGAATGATGTTGAATTTATTCAACCAAAATAATATTTTATACTCGTGTGCTACACACGACTCAGGAATTCAAACAAACACATTTATTTCATTACAATCTGTCATATTCATTTCAAACCCGACAAACATACATTCATACTTACATACCTTTATACAAGTTATCATCATATAATGAATTTCATATGAATTTATATTTGCTAGTTTGTGTGTGGGTATATGTGTGTTTAAATAGATGCTGCACAATAATTTGGTATATTTGTTCTAAATTGCATGTCATCATATAACTTTCCTTTAAGGATTGTCATTTCTACATAAAGAAATTATATGTTACCAGAGAATATCAATGAGACACATTCAAGAAAATAGTTTTGAGTAAGCAAATGTGCAGCGCTGCATAAACAACGATAACATCGAATACTACTTGTGCAAAATATTCAGTTTTAAAAATAATACCTTCAACTGGCAACAATAAATCGAGGAATTTTTTTTAAGATTACGATATTCCTACTCGTATTCGTTTAAAACGAACAGTTTTTTTTTAAATTCTTACCTTAAAATTTTTTAGAAAATAACTTACAGACATATCTAAATTAGCGCGTAAAGTGCAAAGATACTGAGGGCATAGCTTTTACGTTGAAATGTCATACCTAAATATCTTGAATAGTAATGTTAACTCACTTTAATCTCCTACTCTATAAAAATAAAAAAAGAGGTAAAATCGCTGAATTGCCTTGAAAATAACTAAATTCTCATTACTTATAAAAAAAACAAAAACAAACAAGCATCCATCTTGACTTCCCAACATCACATCTTGACTAGCAAAAGTTTTCTTATGATTACTAGTAATATCTTGTCAAGACAAAATCTTAAATAAATCTTTTCTCGCACAATTACAATTAGTACCAGTGTTGCCAGAAAAATTCTGGTTCTTGTCCCTAATTTGATGAATGATCCCCATTTCTAAACGAAAATCCACAATTTTGTCCCCAAAAAGAAACAATTTAAAATATGAATCTTTATTAAAAAAAATTCTTCGTGATCTTCTTCAACATTTCAAACTCTTTAGTTTGGTTTTCGTAGTGTTCATGTACGGATATATTCTTTCTTCAAATGCATTCCTTATTGGCACAATTAACAGATTGAACACAGAAGCAGCGATTCTACGAAAGAAATAATTTCCAGCATTATCTTCGTATTCGTAAACTATTGTCCAAAAGCCAAAAATGTCTTTGCGCATGTAAATTTGTGAAGAGTTCGTAGTTTTTCATATTTTCGGGGAATCTTTTAAGCATTTCCCTTGCTAGTACTGTTAAGTATTGTAAACAAATTTCTTTAGATTCAACAATAACTTCTATAAACTACCTGATGGACTCGGCATGGGAAACCCAACATCCGCAATCTTCACAGAGATTTTCATGCAACACTTAGAACAACTACACATCAAAAAACTGATGGAAAAACATAAAATAAGCCATTACTACAGATACGTAGACGACATTATATGCATCCTAGAAAGAGACAACGCCGAACAAATTCTTATAGACTTAAACATAATACACAACAAAATCACATACACAATGGAAAAAGAGCAAAACAGAACTTTACATTATCTTGACATATCAATAATACGAGGAATTGATACCTTAAACTTTGACATTTATAGAAAACCAACCATGACAGACACAACTATGCACAGCTCCTCAAACTATCCTACTCAACATAAACTCGCAGCGTTTAGACACATGATTCACAGACTTAAAATAGTCCCACTCGCTCCAGATAAATACAACAAAGATCTCGATACAATTTACACTATAGCTAAAAATAACGGTTACAACCACACAACCATCGACAAACTACTCAGACAATACAACAACAAAAACAAGAAGAAAGAAGACAAAGAAACAATCGACACAACACGACGACACATCTTTACTTACACAGGACCAGAAATATATAGATTAACTAACCTTTTCCGGAAAGAAGGTTTACACACAACACAAAAAACGAGCAACACTCTATGCAACAATCTCAAGACATCAAGAGAAACAACCGATAAATTTAGCACCAGCGGAGTATACAGACTTACTTGTACTTGCAACCATACATCGGATAAACTGGACGAACATTAAAAACAATGTTTACAGAACACATACGATCATACAAAAGGAAAAGGGAAGACTCCAATTTCGCAATACACCTTAAAAACACATGGACACGAACCAAAGGAAATAGATGAATGTATGACAGTATTACACCCAAGTAAAAAAGGACGAAGACTAGACATTCTTGAAAACATGGAAATTTACAAAACACGAACGTTTAACAGAGACATTATTAACGAACAGGTAAACACAACCTCTGACACGATTTTTACACCACTAAAATTACTAAAACACTCTTACAAACGAAAAACACCCACAGACGGTCACACTTACCTATCCAATAATAAAAGACCTAAATATTAACTATTTACCCCAATAAACAAGACAGATATCAGGCAATCTACCTGCATAATACTATTTAAACGGACAAAAAAAAATTACCTAAACCCACCACCTTTTATTCTTAACGCCATCAATTTTTAACACTATCTCTTCAGTTTTAATAAAAACGCGGCTTGAAAATGATGTTATCACATCGAAAGCGCTCGCCGAACATCCAAAATACACAGCCAGTGACGACGGTTATTACCGAAAATTATAACAACAAATTTCTTTAAAATAAAATTTGTCCGAAAGTGGTAACAAGCGCAATTCCTAAGAACATAATACGCCAATATCTATGTCGATGATATCCTTCTTTATGACTAATTAAAATGTTTGTTTTGAAAAAATTGACATAAAAAGTAACATTAAATGCTCATATCGAGAATATATGTAGATCAATATTATTGCTTTAAAATGATAAGTTGGCCGCATTTACCTCATTTATAATTGGACCTAAAAAAATTAAATACGACTTATTATAATTGATATTAGGCTCAGCCGACAAATGTTGTGTAATTTTATCATTAGTATTTGTAGGTATCATTTAAAATAATTTTTTAACTCAATCCATTGCTCCAAGACTCTTTCCACACCGATCTTGTATTTGATATTTGCACAAATTTAAAAAATTTAGTTTAATCTACATACAATGGATAGTGCGAGAAGTAGTTATACAGTTGCTTCACAAGAAACTTAACAGAGTTGGGGATTGATTTGGCCGATCCGAGCTGCATAAGTTTAGTGATTGACAAACGCATTTGACTAATTGAATAGAACGTTTTTCATTTTTAAGCAAAACATAAAAAGACCTTTTTGCATCACAATGTTCCAATGGTAGTTAAATTATTAAAACTTAAACCCTTAAAACGTATAAAAATATTTAAACCACTATCTGGTGTCTACAAATACAAAATTTACATCATGCTTTTAATATGTTAATTCGACTAGACAGTAGTACAGGTAGAAGAAACATTTAAAATATAAAATTCAATGCCAATAAATCAAAGTGCTAATAATGAAAAAGCTATGAATGATAAGTCCCCAAATCCCTCCCCACGAACTTCTGTCCGCAAACTTATGCTGAAATCCCCACTTTGGGGAGAAATCCTCTTATCTGGCTACAACGATTTGTTCTCGGTTTATTATCGGATTTCAATTTGTATAATACACTGCTGAGATTGGTAGTATATAGAGTTAAGTAAATATATTTATAGGTATTATTCTTTTTATGAAATGTACTAAGCTCTCCTAGTAGAAGCATACTATCAATTACTCAATTCCTAATCTATTGTAAATTGTATATTGTATTGTATACAATATACAATTTATTGTGGAAAAAAAATTATAAAATTTAAATAATTAAATTTAATTACAATATAGATAAGAAAATGTCTAGAAATATTGAAACATTTAAATAAATAACCTAATAACTTCTTTTCTTGCCTTGCAACATTGAATAAGCATATGAAAAATTGTTGTGAGTAATGCAGCAAAATGTTTACAATAAAACGACCAACGACGTTTGTACAACTAAAGTAGAATTTTCGATAACTTTACAATATTTAACTTGTTTCATACACACTTTAAAACTTATATTATCAACCAAACTCTGAACTATATTAAAAACGTATATTAAGAGCGAAAACATAATACACAGTGTGAAATATGTGACAGTTATGAAAATCTTTTGTGGTATAGAAATTACATTCATATGAATTCGTGTTATTAAATATATTTAAGTTAGTAGAATTATATTTACTGATGTGATATTTTTAATAGTTAAACATACACACATATGTAATGAATTATAAGGTTCAAATGTAATATGATATTTGATTTAAATCGTATTTATTCTTATTTTTTTTTTTTTTTGTATGAAAAAAATTTGTTATATTATTAAAAATATTTAACAAAAATTTAAAAACAGTTGAAAAGTATTTTTTATGTAGATGTTAAAGTAAGCATTTTTTAATTTATTTATTTTTGTTCCAATTGTTTACACATGTAGTTTTAGTCATATGCATCCTTTGAGAAACAACATGTGCATTCCCTATGTGTATAATAAAAATGCAGTATCTATTTTTATCCAAAAATTCTTTTTTTTTTTTTTTTGCAAAAAAAAAATTTGTGTGAGGATAAGTCACAACAAAGTTATAATAAAGAAGTATATAAAGCTTTTAAATTCGAGTATATTCTGTACTTGCACGTCTACTCAAGTCTGAAATATTTTTAAGTTTTATTGTTTTTTAACCTGCACATATGAAAAATTATGTGAATGTAAAAGTGAGTGAAAGTAATTTCCCTTCGAGTGGTGTGGAATTACAAAGCATAAGGATTTATTAGCGATGCACAATACAATTGCATTTCTTAATAAGTCCATTATTTAAGAGAAAGGAAGAACAATGCTTGCTATTGACTCTAGTATTGGCAGATTCTATTTTTCTAGTAGGTTAGCTATTTATATCTTCTGTTCTAGAGTCTCCTCATAATATTAAAATCTCCCGCCGATGCGATTCATATTTATTTTCCAACAAATTTTATAAAAAAAAGAAATTAAACTTTTAAATTATTATACATCTTATAAATATTCTTTGCATACAAAAGTTTTTTCAAAGGCTTTTCATATAAATACAAATTAATTGTATATTAAGCCACGGGAATATTTATTTAACTTAATAAATTTAAAAAAAAAATATCGTGCTATTTTTTATCCCGATGGCCATCTGCTACCACTTACTTAGGGGTCTTCAGGATTCTGTAACTCTGAAAATATGAGGCTTCGCAGCATTTATCACATAACATTTTCTACGTACTGAAAACTTTTTATTTCATTTGGAGCTACTGGTCTAAACTAGATTTATTTAATTAAATTAAAATATATGTATATATATATATATATATATATATATATATATATTTGAATCGTGATGTATATAAAACGTAAGCAGCTCATTATAGAACTCGTTATACGAATACGTTTTATTTTATCTATGACCAAAATAAACAAAACATATTTATTTATAAATTTTCTTATTACATTTCTAGTTCGGGTATTTTGCAGCTACTAAGAATCTTTTTTTTTCATTTTAAATTTTTTCCCCCATCAGGATTTGAACCATCGATTGTATAAATTAATGAAAATTAACTTATTTTCGGCTTTTTTTCAGATGCAAAGAATGCTGATGAAGGATGTGGCGGTCCAGAAAATGCTGCATTTTATTCTGCTGGCGTCTATTTTTTCTTGTTTTCTTTGGAAAACGTCCGCATACATTTGTAAATAATTTTTCTTTCTAAAAATGTTTAGAAATTAAATTAAAAAGTACCAAAAAAGCCGAAAATAAGTCAATTTTCATTAATCTTTATTAGTTTTTTATTAAATTATTTTCTATTTTATTAAGCTTTGGGTCCTTATATTTTTTTATTAATATTATATTTCAATATTTCGGTACTTTCTGCGTACCTTCTTCAGGAAACAAAATTAATATTAATATTGAAGCAAAATAACAAAATTAATTAACAATTGAAAAAAATTTTTGGTTATAATGAAATTAAAAAACAAAAATTTAAAAAAACAAAAATATAAAAAAGTGTTTTGTGTTACGTACATATATTAAGAACAAAACATTTATGTTATTTTGTGAATTAAGTGTCTGTATATATGAGCGACATTATCTGTATCTGCTTTAAAATTAATTCTTTTAGTCAATGGAGTATTTACAATGTGTAACATTTCCAAAATATACCGTCTCTTATAATTTTTTTTTTCAATACTAAGAACTGAAGCATTTTCAAAGTTAGGATAGTGACCTAAGTCAAAACAATGAGTGGATAATGCTGTTTTTTGTGAATTAACATATCTTAAGTCCGACTTATGTCCAGCAATTCTAGTCTTAAGTTTATTTTTTGTTGTACCAATATATACCTTATTGCAAATCTCCTGATCACTACCTTTACAAGGTATTTCATAGACTACATTAGAAATGTCAAATTTATTAATTCTATCTTTAGTCTTACTAAATAAACTATTCAGTGTATTATTTGTTTTAAAAGCCATGTTATATTTTTCCTTATTGAAGATTTTTGAATTCTTTAAACGTTCTGAAAAACCTTGTACATAAGTTAAAGACTTATAAATCTTAGGTTCCAATGTGCTTATCTTAATTGTATTTCTTTTATGTCCGTATTGTCTAATAAATTTATAAATAAGTCTTTTTGGAAAGCTATTATCCGCTAGTATATTTTTAATCTTTTCTTTATTATTTTTATGAAATTCTTCATCACTTATAGTTAAAACTGTTTCAATTAAATTTTTAGCTGCATTAATTATTATACCTTTGTTGTGCTTTGAAAAATAGTTAATAATTCTTCCTGATGCTGTCGGTTTTTGATACCAATCCATTAATATATTATTACCTCGTCGAATCAATAAAGTATCTAAGTAAGGAAGTTTGGAATCGCATTCCTTCTCTATTGTAAACTTAATATAACATCAAAAGAATTGAAAATCTTTAACATATCATCAATTGCACTATCAGAAATAATGCAAAATAAATCATCAACATACTTAGTATTAATTTTTGGTTTTATAATTAGTTTTTCTAAGCAAAAGTCCAATAATTTCTCCATAACAATGTTTGCAACAATTGGAGATGCCGGAGATCCCATCGGAAGACCCTGTTTCTGAACATATATTTTTTTATCATACTGAAAATATCTATTATCCTCTATGCAAAATTGAAGAATACGTAAAAATTAATCCTTATCAATTTTAGTGTGTGGTCTAATTATATCCCACTTTTCTTTTATTGTATCAATAGCTAAATCTACTGGTATACTAGGAAATAGAGATATCACATCTAAAGAAACTAATTTTTCATTATTTTCTACTTTAAGTTTTTTATCTTATTCTTAAAATCTAAAGAATTCTTTACGTTATATTTTGAAAACTCAGTGATTTTCTTCAAAATATCTGTCACATATTTGCATAGTTCATAAGAAGGCGAATTTACAAAAGAACAAATAGGTCTTAAAGGATATTCAGGTTTATGAATTTTTGGAAGTCCATATAACCTAGGAGCAGTAGCAATGTTGGTCTTTAGTTTCTTCTTGTCAAAAATAGTTATAATTTTTCGTTTAAAAAGTTCATCTACCAAATCATTGTTAATCTTCTGCAATTTGCTAGTCGGATCTTTATTTACTAATTGATATTTAGAAATATCTTCTAAAATATTATTAATTCGAATGTTATATTCATGTTTCATTAAAAAGGCAGTTTCCTTTGAAAAGAAAGGAAGCTTTCGAAGGATTATACGCCCTCCAGAAATTTCACAGCCATTTTCTGCATATGTAGATATTTAAAAGTGCAAAATCAATAGCGTTTTAGATTGATCTATATCATGGCCTGCAAAACTCGCCAATTGATCCTATAAAGGGTCTAAGCCCACGACAAGCAATCAAAACTAATCTCTTCTATCTCACTAGTCTTTGCATCTAGTGAGAAGTCGAAAAGCGGACAGTTTATTGGTAGACTAAGAGACCCCTTCTCTTGATACGCAGTGTAAATTCTCTTGGTTCTCACGAGAATATCATGACAGTTGACACCTAGGTACTTAAGCCTGTCTGAAGTCCCAATCAGTTTTCGTTCGATAATGTAACTAGGTATGTGAGGTTTAAAATTTGGCTAAATAAATTTGCATCCACCGTCTACATTTCGGTCATGGTCTTCATAATGTTTAAGGGGACACCCCATTTTGGTAAATAACCAACATAAGACCGACATAAGACCGTCGTGCCAAAAAGTTCTAAAATTCTTGTCAGAGTTCGCCAAACTTTACAAAAGCAAGGAAATAATAAGTTCTCGCATTAAATAGTTGCAGCGATACATAAAACGCATTTAGCCACTCAAAAAAGGAACACAGGTCTAACAAAAAACTATCTATTCAATTACATATGAAGTAAAAGCATAGCACGACTGTAAGCCGATCACGTGGGATCCAAAATCTTAAAAAGTCCTAACCAATAAGATCTGGCAAACTAAAGCTCGAATTCTCCTCTTACATTTAGTTGTTAAGCTTTATAAAAACCGTAGCAATAATAATTTTTTCACCCCACTTTGATTTGCATAATTTTCATTAACCATCACAATCTTCTGTTCTTGACGCTGCACATAGCCAAACAATTTTGAGAAATGTAAAAATGTAAGTACGCAGCTGCATCGATAACAAAATTCTGCATCGTATAGTGAATTTTCAAGTCTTGTTTTTGAGATTTGTCGGTATGGGACACAGTTAAATTTAGGAAAGTTGGATAAATCGCATAAGTTTTTATTGACTTTATACGATTTTGAGAGGCTTGCAATATATTTTCTTGTGGCCGCTACTTATACTAATTTTTAGAAAAAGTTTGTTTTACATATTTAAGATATAAAATGTCGTTCGAAATTAAAAAAAGGATTTTTTTTTTGATAAATTATTTGTAAGATTTTAGATTAAGTAAATTGGCAAAATACCCCTATGTGCGCTGGGTAAAACCCGTTAGAGCTCCTAAACTACGAATTTAGAAAGATTTTATTTTTAAATCCTCAGTGGTTTATTTTATCCTAATGACAATGGCAATTAGTAGCTTTAACTAATTCAAAGTTGTAGAGGATAAAAATATATAAGTCACCATTTCGCTTTTTCATTACAACAGTAGGTAACAAAGCTAAAATCGCTGGCTCATTTGTAGATACAAACACTATATTTTGTATATTTCAGACACGAATCTAAATTTTTAACACGGAGAAAACGGCATGATTATGATCGAGAGAGCAACAGTATGTTGTCTATATGTACTCGTATGCTTTCTTCTGAGTTAAAAAAGAACTACATACGTGTTATCGGACATTCAACTAAAGTTTTGTTACTATTTAAACATATTCTAGAACTCCTAACCATAAAATATCATTTATAATCATATTTTCAATTGATTCATGTATAATCAAGGAGTCAAATAAGCCGTAAGCAGCCTGCACGGTAAGTGAAAACAAGATAACAAAATAACGCAAAAATAAAGAAGTAAAAAGGTAAGGGAATTATTTTTAATGTTGATTTTACACACGTCGAATAGACCGTGTCTTTCAGTAAACAAAACAGGCCATTGCTCTTCAATAAACCTAAGTGAAGACTTTGCAATTGAATTATATACTTGCTACTTAGAGTTTAAAAATGATCATTATAAGAAAAATTGAAAGAAGGAGATGAATGAAACAAACAAAAAGGACCAAAAAAAATTATGAAAGTATTTTTAAATAATAAATATATTTAGTTAACTGTCATTAAAAACAGAAATGCTTGATAGTGATTCTATGCTTTCTTTCAGTCCAACAAATACTTGTGACAGAGTATTTTCAATGTACAATTTCATTAAAACAAAACCAAAAAAAAATAGATACAGATACCTAAAGTATTTAAATTGTATTTTGTTTGTAAGAAATTATTTAAGGCACATTTAGAACCACATATGTTGATATCTATACAAGTTTTCATTTTTCAATACAAATCTGAAATTGTGTATCCTAATATTTCATTAGATCTCAGCCATGGCGGAATAATACAAGGGGGTCGCGATGTCAATGATGGTAAACTCCATATACAAAAAATATGTATAATATTTTTTTTATGATCTCAGCTATTTTAATTTTTAAAAGAAGCTTTTATGTTTGACAATTTATTTATACATTTTAGATTGTTTATGATCAAATGAAATTTAAATTTTTGTCTTATAAAACAAAATATTTTTTATACAAACTTGTATTTTCCTTAAACCTTTGACACGGGAATTAATTTCGACCGATGAAAATTTCTAAAAATGGTTTTTATAGCTTAAGAAGGCTTAAAAAATTGTGTGAACAAATTTTTATTCTAAATTGGGTTTTGAAGATGTACATTTTAATGTAAAATCTGCCTTAATCTAAAAACTTTATTACTTTATTTTATTTTTTATTGGTTTTAAATTTCTTTGTATACATATGTACATAAATAAAAGAAACATTTGAAAATTTATTAAACAAATAAGCGAGAAAATCATTTTTTTTGTTTTTTAATATGAAAATAAACTTTCACATATCAGGGGCTGCGTAGATGATGACTAGACAAAATATATAAAACTGATCTCAAGTTGTCTTGAAATTTAACAGCTTCTTTAGAAATTAAAAAAGAACATCACAAGGAATCTGTAACTGCAAATTAATTGCATGTTTGCTAAAATTTCAACCAATGACGGGTTGATAAAATCGACTTACATTATAATGTACGCCACGCATCAAAGGGTTAAAAACTGGTTAACCGGGTGGTTGTTGCCAGAGATAATTATTAACAAGGGTTTCTTGTAAAAATCATTGCAAGTGTGACTTTATAACTGACGAACGAATTTTATTAAATTTTTAGGGTTTGTTCGTATGGTCGTGTAGATGGTTTATTGAATATAAATTTGCACGAAATCAGTCGTTGAGTTTGTAAGTTATGACTTTCTATTTCAACATGTAATTTTTTCCATATAAAACAAAAACAAATACGTAGGCGACTTTGAACGTGTGCGATAGGTATACTGTGTGCTGGCACGTCTGGATCCGCTATTATATTATCAATCTCTTGTAAGGTTTTTTTGTTTGTTTGTTGGGGCTCTAATTATGGCTGAATGACTGAACTAAATTATAATCGAACCTAAAAAAAGCTTCTTCCTCTTCTGGAATAATTATGCATCTGAACCAATTTAAAAAAATAAATCGATATTAATGCGATTCGAAAAATAGATAATTCCACAAGTAGAACAGAGATATATATTTATTAAAAAGTTTCAAGAGAATTTGCTCAGTTAAAAAATAAGGAAGAGGAGTAGTTAGAGGGGGAGAAAAAAAGCGCGCTAAATCGATTTCAGCAAAAAGAAAGTTTTATTGATATTTAAAATATAGATAAGACCTGATCCATGAGGTACATTAGGCAGTATGAAATCTGTTGTAGCATAAAAAGTAATTGTACAGAGTAAAATAAAAAACTGGCTTGGAAACGTTTTCGTTGTACGACTATTCTGATTGGGGAAGCTAGTAATCTGTAATATCAAGTTTTTAATAAATAAAAATACAGACATTGAATAAATAAAAATGTATTCCGTCCATAACATCAAAATATAGTTCAAACTTAACTATACTAAGAGATTTTTAGAACATAATACTATTTAAGAAAAGAAAAATTAGCATAAACTTACCATGTTACCGTTTTGTGCTTAGTAACCATTAGATTTAAAAAAAATTTATTTTGAATAACGTATTGTTTTTAATAATTACAATCTGTGCACTGCAACCTAATTTTATTTATGTGTGAGCATACAACAACCAAAATGTTGTTAAAGATAACTATTTAAATATTTGTATAAGTCTCGTCCAGTTTACTATAACTATTTATAATAAACTGTGATCATAAACAGATATTTAAAACAAACCGGAGATCCTAAACTATTCTAAACAAGCAAAACTTCGTAATTTTTGCGGTGTAACTGCTACTCCGTCTGTTTTGACTTTTTTTGAAAGTATTTCAATGCCAGGTTTAAGGACCCCAGTCCATACAATTTGCTAAGTTTTTGTAAAAAAGGGGAATGAAAGTTTGACGCTATTGCTAATTAATTTTTAACAGTAGAATTACAAATTTTTATTTTAATGAAAATTTAAAATTTTATTAAATACATACAGTTTTAAATTTTTTGCGATTTATAATTTGCTAAGCAATTTGGACTAGCAATACTGTAATATCTTTATTTAACAATTTAAGAATATCTACTTTAGATTTAACAATAAAAACTCTAATTAAAAGTCAAACGCCATAGTAGAAAAGTGTTATTAAGACAAAAAAAAAAAACAGAAACATCCACCTGATGCCTTTAATATAAAACAAAGTCTTTCTATGCTTAATAAAAATACAAAAAATACACTTTTTAATTCAGTAAAGAAAGAAGAGAGAAACAATAAATCTTTTTTTAACATCCACATAAAATATTTATTAAACACCCAAAAGGTAAGAAATGTAAAAAAAAAACAAAAGAATAGAATAGAAATGCAGTTCAACCAGGGTTGCCGTTCGTCCAACTACAGTCGCAATTTGAACCTCTTCGACTTCTTGTGAGACTTTTTTGTCACCTGTTTTTGCAACTTTTTTTAATTTTGTTGCGACTTTTTATTCTTTTTTAGAAGTTTCTCACAAAAACATTTAATTTCCAGTAAATTATACTTTCTCTTGTCAATATTTTAAAACAATTCACATTTTATTTTTTTTTCTGCAACATTTTTTTCACTTCTTTGCAACCTTGTCATGTACCCTATGTATTTTCTTTTTCGCAAATTTTCAGTAAAAGTTTTAAATAGAGTTTAAGCAGAAAAGCTTTTTGAAATAAACAAATTATTTTTAGCTGCCGAGTTTTCATTGACTCAGAGAAGTTGTGAATATTTTGCTTTAACTTAAAGGAAATGATATGAAGCTAGAAATACGTGTTGAGAGGCATGAGAAACCACGAAGTCTGAGATGTATATCGTTAACATTGCTGCAGGGCCTTTCACGAAATGCAATATTTTGCAATACTATTCGAGAGACTGGGAACTGAAGTATAAATGGCTTAAACAAGACATGGATTTAAACTGGCCTTTTTGTAGTGTTTGTAAACAGCTTTTAGTGAGCCAAACCATATTCAGGGACATGTTAAAACAAAGAAAAAAAAACACATTAATAATGCAAAAAAGGGTTCTAAAAATAAGAAAATGCAACTGACTGAGTTTTTGCCAAGAGAAACTTGTGACCTTTGGAAAAATGTTGCAATCGCGTTATTTTCAAAAATTACTATTTTAAATCTACGGAAGCTTTAAGTAAATTTAACAGATATATTTATCCAGACCCGAATATAGCTACAGCATTAAGTAAAGTAAACTATTAATAAAGTATGTGTGAAATGATTTAATAAAATAACAACCATGTTATTACTGCAGGTTACGTGCGGTCGATTGAAGTGCAAACAAATTGCGTCGTCAACATCGTCGTCAATTTTGAGACAACATCCCTAACAAACTAATGACGACGTTGACTGTTTATCGATAATATAAAAAAATTAAACACACATATCTAATATTTGAGTCAGTTGATTCAATTTGTTTTCTATTGTGTTGAGTGTTGTGGAAAATTTAAATTTTGTAAAAAAAATAAAATACTTATAAACAATTATTTAGCAAAACTATTACAAACAATTAAAATAAATAGCCTGAGGGCCATTATTACAACTTGCCGTTAGTTAAAGGTAGGATTTTGTCTGCCTGATAAATAGCTTTTAGCAATAACAATAATTTTTAATGGATAAAAAAATAATAATAAGTGAAGTTTTTATAATGCAAATCCGTTTTTCATTGAATTCTTTTTTCATTGGATTCTTTCTAACTCTTCCACTAATTTTTCAAATTGGCAGAAGTTGGTAATTTTAGTTTTTTCCATTTCTTTTTTTATTTTGTATATTTCTATTTTGTTTTTTTTTAATATTGCTGTATACTTTTTCATGTTTTTAAAATTTTCCTTTGCACTGAACTCATCATCAAAAATGGCGACAACACACTAAACGGCAACATCAACATCAATTCTTCTTATAAAATACCAAACATATTTTTTTTCCTTTTTTTTAAGAGAAGTACCACTTCAGGCATTAATAGCTACTTAGTTTGTAACCGTGCTACATTCTTTAGGAAAGGGCTAGATAAGAGAGAAGACAGGTGGTGAAAAGAGACAGATATAGCCATTTTATTAATTTTTTTACTTCTCCGGCGAATAAGCTATGAAGAAGTGCCGACGAAAGAGGCTGCATTTTTTAATGTTAATTCCGAATATGTATTTATACCAAAACAGAAAAAAAACTTTTTATTTTTTGACACCCGCAAGGGTTGAACCCAGGTCAGCCAGAGTTGTAGTCAACGTGCTTACCACCTTGACTACAGCAGCCTCGACAACCATCGATTAATGACAATATTGACAACGGGAATACCGATTTACAACAAACCAAGAAAAACGACGTCGTCTTGTGTTGGCGACGCCAAACAGAATATGGGTGAATATGTCTTTACAAAATGAGAGTCAAGAGTTTAGTCTCATCATTGACGAAACAGTAGACATTTCAGACGACAAATGCCTTACACTGTGGTAAGACTCTTAAAAATTAATCATGGCAAGACCGAAGATATATTTTTAAAATTAATGAAATTTTACTTTATTTTCGGCTTTTTTGGTACTTTTTAATTTAATTTCTAAACATTTTTAGAAAGAAAAATTATTTACAAATGTATGCGGACGTTTTCCAAAGAAAACAAGAAAAATTACACGCTAGCAGAATGAAATGCAGCATTTTCTGGACCGCCACATCCTTCATCAGCATTCTTTGCATCTGTCTACCTTATGTTATGTACATCGTAAACATCATCTATTTAACCAACTAATCTTAATGTTAATTTGGTGAGACGAAGTTCACACACAACTTAAAGCTTTTCTTTGTCATTCTCTTTGTAACTCGTCTTGTACATTTGTTGTTGCTTTTTTGTGCTAGCAATTTGATAGTCACAAATGCAACTTTTTATTTTTAATTATTCATACTTGTTTGCTCACAACATTATAGACACTGTTTCAGTATCATATTGACTTTTATGAGTTAAGTATGAATGTTTTCTTTGGAAAACGTCCGCATACATTTGTAAATAATTTTTCTTTCTAAAAATGTTTAGAAAATTAATTAAAAAGAACCAAAAAGACGAAAATAAAGTAAAATTTCATTAATTTATAAAATCGATGGTTCGAATCCTGGTCAGGGTAAAAATTAAAAGATATATTTTTTTAATTAGTTCAGCCTGAAAACGGATCTATGTATATGCAATGCTGACATAAAACACGACTTTTTTTCTTAAACAACTTTTTTGTGCGTTTTTATTTTTATAAAACGACCTTTTGTGTGACTTTTCAAAAATTTCTAGCGGTAACCCTGAGTACAAAATAAAACAAAAAGAAAAAGTTTAAAAAACTACAAATTAATACGTGGCTAGAAAGCTGTTACTTTAAGATATAAAAATTTGAGCTTGTACCAAATCTTATGGGCGAGAACTGAATTAAGATTAGATTTTGCTAGCAATATCATGGTACAGTGTTGCCAAATACACAACAGTCAAAAAGTTTTTTGGGAATAATTATTTTATATTTTTTAAACTTTCAGCGTACTAATAACTTTAATGTTTTTTTAATAAATAACAAATAAATAAAAACCGACTTCAAAACAGACTTAGCGATCTATCTATAACGGTTTAAAAGTTTCGCCATATACATCAAATTCCACCAACAATTGGGACACCCTTTAATTTCCAAAACCAAATTTTATTCTTGCTGTTTTAACAAACTTAGCAATATAGGGTCGTTGTAAATTTCAACTGTGTTTCTAAAACTGTACAACCATAGCTTGGGTATATACATCAAATTACATAAACTATTGTAATACCCTTTAATTAGAAATTTTGAATAATTTTTAAAGAAAACAAAGTAGTGTACATTCCGTCTGATTTTAAAGTGTTTGTCTATAACGGCTTAAAATATATGCCTTTATTGGTCACTTTAAGCCAACTATGAAGACAACCTTTACTTTTTAGAATTATTTTTGTATTTCTTTTTGTTATTGGGAGCTTTAGCTTTTTTTAATTTTAAAGTGTACGGTTCAAGTGAAAAACATGTATGTTGAATGGGGCCACCCTTTAATTTTTAAAAATAAAGAAAAAAATTAAAACTCAATTCTGAAATGACTGAATTTTGCAGGCACAATCATAAAAAACCGATATTCAGCGACAAGCGACATTTTTTGAAGTCGGTTAAACATACTTTGCCATGTCTGAGCTTACCCTCAGTTATGCATGTTCTGCTAGTCTGTTTAATATTTAAATATAAAATACATGTGGATACTTTCTTTTTAAGTTCAAAATGTATTTATTAAATTTAAACAACTATTTTCAAGCCCAAAGTAAAGCCAGATGCAATCAATAACGAACCAAATGTTTTAAAATTCTCTTTTGTTTGAACAAAGTTGAGCAGAAATATAAAACTATTTGAAGTTTTAAAATATGAAAAAATAAAAACATTTTACATATGTTTATGTTAAAAAAAACAGTAGAGATAAAAAGAAAATTTACATTAAGTTTCCTTGAAATTCTCGTTAGAGCAGTATTTACAAAGAAAATGAATAATTCATATTGCAATAAAATAGCGTAAAGAAAAAGACTTGTGTACTCGAAGTATGTAGAAATGTTGAATATATGTAATAAATATTTTAAAAAATTTTCGTAAATATTTAATTTATGTATGTATTAAAAAAATCTAAAAGTAATTAATAAACTTCCTAAATCCATGGCTGAAACAAATAATAAAAAAATTAAATAATGTTTTAGTGTTTAAAACTTCTAAATACTTTTCCTTATTATCCGTTTTTTTTTTTTTGCAAATTCTTTTACTTTAACAAGGCCAATAGAATTTGAAATATTTTGCTTTTTTCTCTGTCACTAATTAAAAAACCGATTTCATTTAAACTCACATATAAAACCAGGTCATCCTTTAAAAAGAAAAATTGCTAGAGAATAAATCCAAGTATAATACTTTCTTAAATAAACATTTTTATAAATGTTATCGCGATATCAAATTAATGAACATGCCGTTTGCCATCATTTTTGTTATTCTACATTTCCATTTAAGAGGAAAAGCAAAAAGTCTACTAAAAAGTATCACAATTTGCTAATCTATGCTGTTTAAAACAAAAAATGATTGTGAATGATGTTTCCTCGTATATTTTCTATCCAAAGCTGTAAAGCTTTTAGAATTAATTTGATGAGTGCGAATGCAGATGTTTGGTTACAGATGTATATCAATAATCACTGCAAATACTGGTTGGTGAAATCTAAAAAGAAAATTACATGAATTGCCAGTGCTTAAGTGTGCTGGACACATTTCATTTTCCGTTAAACTGTTTTTCACTTTTTAATAAATTTTGCAGCTGGAGGTTGTTTAGCGACGAATATCAAAAGGACGAAAGATAAGAAAAATGTATGTCGATGTAGGTCGGGCTTAAAGAGTTGAATTTTGTAATACAAAGTAAAAAAAATTTTAATACTATCAAACATTGTTTTTGTAATAAATCTAGAAATGAGGAATTTGTTTCTTATAAAATGTTCCTAGTTCCCCACTTTTTTTTAAACTGAAAATAATAAAATATCCCCAAAGCCCATCCTATTTATTGTTTTAAACTTTGAAATTTTCTTCTTAATAAAAATGAATAGAATTTTAAATCTTCTGGTGCCCTTTTAAATCCGATAAAATTAACTAAAGGGTTAACTGTTAATCGAACTGTTTTACTTACTTTTTGACATTTATGATCAGTTTGCTCTGGCAAATCATCATAACTAGATTGTAGCTTGAACAACGCTACCAAATTATCCATAAATTAAGTCACCAATCAAGTATTCAGTGATAAGGCTCATTGCCAATCCACAACAGAACCTACAAACTATATTGCATCCATTGAACCATGATCAATAATATTTTGTTGGAAAATAAAGATGACATTAATCCGGGCGAGATGCGGTTTTAATAGGATGGCTTCAAGTGCTTTGTCAAGAACTGTCGCGGTAGTCATATATGTATCCGAAATCACTCTTAAATGCTAATGCCATGTTTTTATTTAGAATTAAAAAAATTTTTGGTTAAAATTCAATGTCTTATATTATTTTTTACAATTTAAAGTTCTATTGGACCCGAAATTTTAAAAAAGTGTAAACACCAGGTATATTTCCAAATACCGTATTATGCTTGCTAAATATTTGGACAGTAGAAACCAAATCCTTTAAACAACATCTCTCAATCTTCACTGTTTTTTTTTACATATCATGTGATTTGCAGTTAAGTGAAGAAGAAAAGAGGCTATTTAATAAAAAATCGGAGGGGGGAAATTTAGACTGATTCAAACAATTTAAAATAACCCAATTGCTAAAATAGGAAGGGACAATAAAAGTGTTGTTTACTGGTTCGTGTTTTTGGTAAATGGATAACACTTTTTATACCCTTCAGCTCAGGTGGGAAATGGTACATATATCTCAGTTCGTCATTCCATTTGTAATTTCTACAATATTCATTTCCTACCCCATACAGTATATAGTTCATATTCTGCGTTTTTAAGCATAAGGAATCGATTGAACGATGTGCCGCACGCATATATTGAAAAGCCGGTGCACCCAAAACGAGTCACTATTTGATGCGGATTTTGATCCAGAGGCATAATTGGGCCATTTTTCTTTGAAAATGAAGAGTGGCCGTTACAGTCAATGGCGATCGTTATCGGGCCATGTTGAACGAATTTTTTTCACAAAAATTGAAGAGGAGGATATTGGCAAAATTTGGTTTTAAAAGGACGGCGCTACGTGCCACACAGCCGAAGCTACACTGTTTTTTATAGCATTTTCAAAATAAAAGTTATTTGGCGGATCCATTATTAAAAAACCCAGATTTCTGAAAAAAGAACTATGAGTTAGGTAATTGCAATATCACTTTCACCAAAGTATAATAATTTCACAATCTTTTCACCAAAAATATTAACCTTTAGAAATTCAATAAAAATTTCGGCAAAAAATAGGAATTTCACAAAAATATTTATTTTCTCAAAAAAAAAACTTTAATTTCTTAAAATAATTGTAGTTGCAATTAAAAATTCGAAATTTCATTTAAAACCGAAAACGAAAAAAAAAAATAAAAACTTGAGACTTTTGGTGAAGGATATATAGGATTCGGAACAGTCGAATATGGCACTTTTACTTGTTTATATTATAAAGCACCAATGGAGAATAGAAACATTAGAGAGGTAATGGATTTCAAAGGGGGTAAGAATGAACCCTAGTCAACCTCTTTGAAATTCCAATGGAGGACCGGCATCTATGTATTAGTTAATAAGATATGACCTGTAGAAAGCAACTAGAATTCAATAATACTATAAGGATGATTTATGTGGAAGAAGTGGGCCAATAAACTCTAAGTATCAACGGTCTCCATTAGGGCTAAATGTTTCGTTTTTCGGTGCTTTTATATTTTTTACAAAAAACCTCACAAGTGGCAGAAAATCTAGCTATTCCGGGGGATCTTCGCTGCCCCAATCCAACCAATTTTTCATGTGATTACGCACGCTAATATGAAAGTTACTTGTATGAAATTTTAAAACCTTTCCCATCACAATTTCCTAGGTAAACAGCAAAAACTTTTCACTTTGTATGGGAGGTACCACGTCCGCTCTCCCAATCGATACAGTATTTCTCCAAACAACGTATATTAATAAGGAAATTTCAAGTGCAAAAATTCAGGGCTTGTTTTTTATATCATATTTTTTTTAATCACATGTTGTCATAAAAAGTCGCAACTCACGAACGCGTCAATCAATTTCGTGCAAACTTTACTTACGACCATACGAAAACCCTAAAAATTTTATAAAATTTGGTTTGACCGTTCTTAAGTTATAAAGTCATAACACACTTTCAACCATTTTTATATACATACATATATAGATTTTTATTAATATTGTGATTTTTTAACCAGGATCTGAATGATACTAAACAAGCTTTTAATATTTGCGTGGTCATAAACCATAAACTTACCTTATTCGATTAGACACTCCTATTTTATATTCTCTTACTTATTTTTAGGAACTTAAAAGAAGTAATACGCGTCAGAGCGCTGCTACTTAGAAATCTAAGAACTTTGTGACTTAATTTTTTTTTTTTATTTCAGGGTCTTATTTATTTTGAAGCAGAAGCATTTTATGTATTTCACAATGACTTGCGTTTATTATCTTTAGGCTGACTTTAATGTGAAGAAAAGTTACTTGCTTATTAATGCACTTTTTCGCTGATAGGATAGCCTAGTTCGTTTCACTGAAATAGTTTTCTTACTCTAAGCCACAGGTAGAAGTTAAATAAAAGTTATGTACCCTTAAACTAGCAACTGTTACCAATATTAAACTAAAAAATTTATTTAAAAAGCAATTAAAAAAAAAGAAAGAAAAATTAAAGATCCCTGACTGCATCTTATATATATATATATATATGATCAATTATTCATTCTTGAGCTTTTTTAATATTGATAGTGTATTACATAACTTTTGGTTTTGGTTTCAGTTTTTGTTTATCTTGTTTAAACCATTCAAAAAATTTAAAATTAATGTATGAAGTTTAATTTATATTTAATTTATATATATATATATATATATATATATATATATATATATATATATATATATATATATATATATATATAAGATGCAGTCAGGGATCTTTAATTTTTTTTTTCTTTTCACAAAAAATCTTTATTAAATGATCTTTGCAAAAAACAGACTGTAAAACAGATTTTAGATGTCTATAACGGTTCAGAAGTTGGGCCACATGCATCAAATTACATCAACTATTGTAACACCCTTTCTAATTTTTAATATTATAAAGACAAAGCAGTGGTCATTCTGTCTAGTTTTCAAATGTTTGTCTATAACGTTTTAAATAATAGGCCTTTTTTGGTTAATTTACGTCACCCATGGGGATCCCCTGTAATTATAAGATTTATTTTTGTATTACTTTTTCCTATTTGGAGCCATAGTGGTGCGTATTTTTTTGTTTTTTTTTTTTTTAATTTTCCAGTAGTGCCCTTTCCGGTTCGCAATACACCTTACGAACAAGTATGTTGTATGGGGACAGCCTTTAATTTTTTAAATTATAAACTGTTTTGAAAACGGTACCAATCTGTAAGCTTAACTTTTCAAATGAAACAATAATTTTCAAAATCGGTTCAGAAACGACTGGGTTCTGCGGGCACAAGAATAAAAAAGCAAATCCAGATGAGTTGATAGATTATCAACTTTTTTTGAAGTCGGTTAAAAAGAATAATCAATTTAATACTATTTCTTGCGAAAATATTAAACGCTTAAATTTATTTCTATGGGATTTGTTTTTTTTTTTTTTAATAGTGAGGCAACAGTATACTTTTAAAGAAAAATTAATTTTTATGACATTTTAATCCGTTAATTATATAAAAACATTTAAAAATTTACCACAACTCATTAGTCTTTAAGATTTTAAGCAGCGGGGGAAACTTTTTTATTTTTTTACTCAACTTTATAAGTTATTTATAAAATCTGGCTACCACTATTCTTTTAGCAAAATTAAGGAGTATTGTTTCTTTCCTTAAAAATTGGTTTCAAATATTCAACTGTGTTTAAAATCATTCAATTTTTAAAACGTTTTTATTTTTATCTCCTTTATTTTTTTTTTTTTTTTTGTTTTTTTTTTTTTTTGTTGCTTTGAAAATAAAAACATACAAACAAGTTCTAACTATTAACAACAATTAGTTCTCACAGCAGTTAATGTTAAGCATGTAGCAGTTAATGAGGTGGCAATAATGCCGAAGAAAATAAACAATAATGAACGCGATTAAAAATGTACATGTGTATTAAAAGGCGTTATAATGCTTGAATGTGCGTACGTGTACATACTTTAATACTCCTTGTAACCATTAAAGTTAACAATTTAATAAAATATAAAAAAGGCCTATTTGTCCTGAACTTTTAATAAGAAATACGCGATTAACATTATGTAGCAGAAATAAATGATGTAAATTGAAGGGGGCTCTTATACACACACACACAAACAATGCTCATTCCAAAATATTTTAATAAAAAAAGGAGACCTCAGTTTAATCGATAAGAAATTTTTAACAGGAATAAGGCGACTTTTTAAATCGTTAAAAAAGAACTGATTCTAATGCCAAAAAATTGTCATGACTGTTTTTTATTTTTAAGGTCAAGATTAGATTTATTACTCTTATTTTGTTACCAGTCATTCTAAAACCCTGCCTCCGGTAAAGAAGCGTATGTGGCTTATTAATGATATCTTACTCTATTGAACAATATCTTGTCACAAATTCCTCAACTGCTAGGAAAAAATATGGGCATTTTCTTAATTTAATTTAAAACATAATTGTAGGACCTCTGTTTAAATGGAAAAGTGGCTATATATTCATAAGGCCTGATGAATATATAGTACTTGGTGCAAGTATACGCTAGTGACAAGATTCCTTCACACTTATTCGAAAATGCAGTTCTTAAAGCCAATACTTTTACGTTTACGAGCGCTATAGATCAATGATGAAAATCTCTTTGGACTTAATTTAAAAGACATGGATTTTTTTTTTTAAATTGCGGTGTGACTTCGAGAATAGTGCTACTTTCTAAGCTATTAAATTATCAAAAAATTTCACACGAACTGTGCGAAGTAGAGTTGGGTTTATCAGCTCCTTAAAGTGAGCGCTCCTTTTAGCTCAGCTCACTAGTACGAACTAGTTCGTTTATTTAGTTCAAGTTCACTTAGTGAGCTCAATTGTTTTTAGTTCAATTGCTTAATCAGTGAGCAGAAAACAATTGAGCGCATCCAATTGATTTGTTTAGCTCACACTATTTTTAGTATCCTGAGATAAATTTATCAGAAATTAAAAACATATTCACACATACTAATGAAAAATTGTGCAACTGAAAAACAATTTAAAGATTAAATATATGTGCACTTTTATTTGACTTTATTTTTGTAAACCTTTAAAAGTAAAAATAATAATACAATAATATATTTTCTGATTACAAAAGGATGTTTTTCCTTAATTTGTACCAAAATAAGTTTTAAGATTTCACTCAAGTATTTTATATTTGTTTTCATATAAATAATGATGAACTTAAAAAAGCACTCAGTAACTGAGCAAAAGTGCTCAGTAAAAAGAGCGCTCCATATAGTTCAATTGATAGAGTACTTCAATTGAACTAAGTCGTTTACGAACTACACAACTCTAGTGCGAAGTCACAGCGTACCCCACATCAATTTATGGCTATAAAAAATAAAAACAAAACAAAAAACAGCGAGAAGAACTTAAGCCCACCAAAAACCAAAACTCAAACTATATAGGAAGGAAGTGAATATTCTAGATCAACGAATTAATGCATTGAAACATGGGAGTTGAATTTTTCATAATTTTGAAAAAGGATCAACATACATATGATCACGATGTCTAAATTGAAATACAAATTGTAAGATTTTGTTTGTTAAAAGTTTAATTCTTATATTAACATTATATGTACACAAAAAAACCGTGCGTTAGCTTATTTTTTAGATGGTATAACAATTATATATTCAGAGAACATAAGCGCCGGATTATAAAATTTATACTTATACTTTGAATTTTCGTTTACATGAAAAGTGTATCCAAGTTTATCATCAGGTATTACACCTAGAACTCTTATTTAATCAACAAATTCAAGCAGCTAATCCACCAAATTTTAAAAGCATTCGATCGAATTTATTGAAAAGTACATCATCCGAATTTCTAATGCACTTAAAGTATTATGAACTACTGTCTGAAGTGTGTTAGATAAACAATCTCCAACAAAAAAGCAGAAGTAGAATCTCTTCTGCAAAAGCAAAGGCTGCATGAGTCCAATCGACTTAAGCAAAATAATCGTGCTTTTACATTAAGAATAACAATGGCCTGACTTCCATTGAAATTGACAAATTGCTCACGACCACATAAATATGATTGTATAAATTGACAAGATGATCAAGTTAATCTGAAATCTAAGTTTAGTTTTTTTTATAATTTTGATATGATCAATGCGATCAAATGCCTTAAACAAATCAAAGAAAATTAAATACAAAACACGCTGGCATAATTGCTATCTCTTATCGCTTCAATGATGCCCAACACGTGCTGTAATTTTTTCGAAAACCAGTTAGTCATTTGAGAAATAATACGAAATGTATTAACAAATTTAGAATTGCAAAACATATGCAGGGCCTCAAATAAGGTTGACGTTGTTACAACAGAAATGAATAAATGTTACTCGACAATAGGAGAAAAACAAATTAATAAATAAAAACAAGCATTAGATTTAATCTTTTCAAATGTCGTACAAGGTGTAAAAACGTAAATACGCATTAAAAAAATACTGTAAAAATCAAACTCTCTACTGGAATTCAAATTTAAATTTTTACAAAAATAGTTATTTACTTTATTAGGATCAAAATCATCATCTGCATGATAAAGTTTTTTAAGCCATCAGTTTTCAAACGCGTCCACATTTACCTGGTATTCATTTTTCCGTATTTCCCCTTAGTCAGACTTTTAAAAATACTTAGGGCATATCACACCTTTAAAGCTTTAAATTCCTTAAATCTTTAAAGCCGTACAACAATGACAGCATTCTAATTATTATGCCTTTTGACTTAAACTTTTGCATTAAAATCAATTGATTTACATAAAACGGGCGCTTTTTTACTTTATCGCCCTCCGAGCCCGAGTTTCAAAAACATAGCTTATGTTTCAAATATCATTATAATAAATTGATCCGTAATAAATTACCATTTTCCCTCTTTACTATTTTACTCCCGAGTTGAGGATGCTTCAAATTTCATTAAGATCGGTGCAGCGGTTCGGCGGCCATTGATGCATAAACAAATGAGCAAGTACACAAACTTGTAAATTGCTCTTTTCTGTTATTTTATTTAGTCTCTAAAAGTTTTATAAGTTAATATGGCAAATTACAGTTCACCTTTATTAGACTGGTTAATACGGGAACACAATTCATCGATACCAACTATAGAGTATTTAAGAATAATTTTGTGTACTTCATTCGTATAGTCAGAGTATGTTGGCAACAAAAGCAATTGTTTGTTTGAAAGTCAACGGCAGTTGCAATTTATTGTTACTGTTGGATAGTAATAATACTACAATTTTACCGTTACTATTTGTATATTTTCTTTATTTTTGTTTTGTGTATACTTTGAAACATTTTTTTTTCTTTTAATTTTAGTACTTTTTTGAGCCAAGTCCAATATCGACCAGAAACCAGCGACTACTTAATAAACATGAAAACATATCCGTTGGCATATCAAAACCAGCAACATCAGTTAAAACAACAACCCATGTTAAAACAACAACGCAAAAAAAGACTATTACAACAACACAAAGACAAACTGCAGAAGCAGTTTAATGTTTGTAAAAAGGAAGCGGATGTTGCACTTGTTGTTGGTCGAGCAGCATGGTGGGTTCCTTTATTGGCATCAAATAACAATATGCGAAATTTAACATTCGCTGAAGCATTGAGAGATTTTCTACAAAATGTTTCATTTCATTGTTATGGAAAATTAGTTGAAACAGGACTTCGTTATCAAGAGAGGTACGTTTTTATGTATATATTTATTTGAGGGCATATGTGTACATGCATTTAAATAGATGTTTGTTCGAGATACCTTCTCGAAAGAAACACAAATTGGTTATTCTTTTCGTGTGTGAGTGTTTGAATGTTGTCGTAGTTGGTGTGCCAAAAGATGTATTTGCTTTTTACACCCACTTTGCACAGCAGTAATTGGTCGATACCCCATTTTATAATCATATCCTCCTTTTTGTTTTATATTTTTTTAATACACACTCTGTGTTATTTTAAATTGCAACAATCCATTACTCCTTCTTAAAAGGATCACAACAAAAGAAAGAAAATTAATTACATCCTCTATTTACTTTGGAGCCAGACTATTTTGGTTGGTTTTCCATATAACAGCACTGGCTACGCTAATTATTTTCATTTGTTATTATCTCAATACTTGGGGTCAGCTATTGACGACAACTATGCATGATCCTTTGTATCCTATACGTAAGGTGCCATTTCCAGCAGTTTCTATTTGTTCAATAAATCGCATTTCGAATGCGTCTGCCTTACGTTATGCCGAAGAGCTGTAAGTCATGATTTTTTTAATTCTTCTTATTGATTTCGATTTGTAAAATTTTTTTGCATATTAAAATTATAAGCCATCTTTTCATTTGCAGCAACAGAAAAGATCCCGAAGGACGTGGTGTCCCCTTTTTTTATGAACAAATTAAAATATTACGATATAACTATTATGTACCAGACGAGATTCAAAACTACCACGAGGTATTGGCATTTCAAAGATTTTTGGATATTTACGACCGTGAGGATACCGAGTTATTTTACGACACAAAAAAGCGAATGGCAATGGTAAGAAGACATGAAAAATTTATAAACTATATCTCCAAGATGTAAATGACAACGAGCCTTTTTAAGCATTTCGAGGCAGCAGGCCAAATACCACTCCTACCTGTAATTTTTTCATGTCATTTGGAACAATAAAGTAACCCCAATCAAAAAAATAAATATATGGGATAATAGAGAATTAAAAAAAAAAACATTAAGCGCAAAAATTGGTGCTCGCTCATATTTTCCGTGTTACGCGTGGCTCTGAAAATTTCACATTTTTTTAAAATATCAATATCAGTATCATTTTAAAGCTTTTGAAGAGATCTTTAAATTAATTATTTTTAAAAATGTTTAACCCATTAAGAGTTGATGTCATTTTTATGTAAAATTGTGTATATGCAGTACCAAAATTATTTTTATTTTTAATTTCTCTCTCACCTAAATATTGCCTTTTTTTGTTTGGGCATTCGTGAGTTATAAAGCTTGCAACAACTTTTTATAAATATAAATATTAGACTAAAATGAGTGTTAATGTTCGTATTTTAGCTTACACCCAATTGTTCGGATATTTTGGTTCAATGCCGTTTAGGTAGTGATGACATTAAATGTGCTGAGGAATTTAAGGAAACGTTCACATCAAGAGGCCTTTGTTGTTCCTTTAACACCGATAACAAGTAAAAATAAAAAATAAAATATTTAATTTTTATACAATAAGTTAAAGGAATCTGTAAATACAGATACGCAGTACGAAGTTTTCGCAGACAATTTTTTGGAGAAAAAATGGGCTTAACATTGTTACTAAGAGCGCCACAAAAAGACAACTTTTATAAAATGTTTACTTTAGATGGATTTATAGTAAAACAGATATAAATGTACGAATTTGAGAATCCAACAATATTTGATAAATCTATTTTCTGCAGGTATGGATATATTCCCCAAGATTATACCCTAATCATTTGTCGGGAGGTATTGAGGAGAATTTCGCCTTAACTGGTACCGACACGTATTTCTCAATAACAGCACGAGTGCATGAAACAGTCAGTGAAGCTCTGTTCTTAGGCCCTAAAGCGGTAAGTTACACCATTAATTTAATGTGACTGCATGTTTTCTAAATAGTCAAGCTAAGGAGCTGTTTAACTTCAAACATCTTTATTTACAGCGCAATTGTTTGTTCAGCAATGAACTTCCAAAAGCGTATGGAAATTCTTATACTTTGAGTAATTGTATAACACTTTGCCGAATTCGTAGTATATTTGTGCTGTGCGGTTGTATGCCTTTCCAAACATCATTTGAAAATATTTCTAAGCCTACAGACGCAGTGTTTTGCAGTTTGCAGCACAAAGAGTGCTTAATGCGTTATGATTGTAAGTCCATAAGATAATATAAAATTAATATAAAAAATTATTTTTTTTTTAGGTTTTGTTACGCATTTTTGCATATATTAAAATCGAATGCATATTTTTACGCGATAAAAGCTTTTTTTTTTAATTAAAAGCAAATAAAATAAAGTTGGCTGCCAGGCAAAAGGGTATGGTTTGCGTAATTAAATTTCGGCTGCAGACAGGCTTGTACTTAGTTTCTGTCTTTGCTAGGAGGCTGATTAGATTAAGTCTTAAGAACTCCGTATACCTGACGACCTTCAGTTTTAATATAAACTTACCTGTACACATTGAGCTTTGTGTTGGTAGACATCTTTTTTTTTATAAAACCAAAAGATGACCCTGAGAATTCGCTCAATCGATCAGATGCATTATTGTTGAATATTGTGAAACGATAGCCACAAGTCTGAATTAGTTATTAGACAAAAACCTATTACACCTTTCTTCTAAGGGTCCAGCTACTTTCAGAGTTGAAATGCCCAAACATAAAAATTGGTCACCAAATTCCACAAGCAGAATAGATAGTATTATTGCCATTTTGAATTTTAATCGAACCTATGCTACCAAGCCCGTGTACTGTATAACTCGAATTGTATTTTATCCTACCAATAAACTATTTACAAATTATTAGTGGGAAAATATCTACTATTTCTAAAAGTCTTTTTGTTTGATGTTATGCTTTTAGATGTGGCCTAATATCTAGACCATAAGAAAGTTCTAAAATTGTTTAGCGATCTAAATTATTTTTAGTGATGCTCTTTATACGAAATTGTTAACAATAAAGACTTTAATCTTAAATACCTTAAAAGTGAGCTTTATCTAATGAAAGGAAGAGTTTGTGAACTGGATAAAGCGGACATGTTTCAAAAATATTTTTTAAACTGAAGTTACATTTAGGTGTATATGTCTTAGTCAATTCTCTTTTTAAGTTGCAGCGATATGCGTTATCTTAAACAAACCATACATCCCCTAAAAACTCAAGCTAAAACACTAAACAAAAATTTCATACTATAGTGTAAATTGGCTCTTTGTTGTAATGATTATAATTGTACAATGTATACGTATTTAAATAGTAAAATAAGAAAATTTAAATCTATTCCTTTGCAGTGTTGCAATGACCAAACAAATTTTGCAAACAAAATTTTGTAAAAAGGTTACAAAATAAGGAAAAAATAACCAAGACTAAAATCTGTCGAATCTACTTTAATGAAATATGAAATATAGCAGGCTATGAGCTACGGCTCAATCGATTGATAATGCCTCTAGCATTAAAATCGTAATTGTTGAAATAAAAATACATAATCTAAAAGTGAGAAAGGAGGCTTAAAAGTTAAGGTTTTACTTAATTGTCCTTTTAGTGTTTATAAATCTTAACTTGAAAATTTGTCTCACTTGCCGTATGCATTAGAAGAATTTCCTTTTGTTTTATAAGAAAATTTAAATTGTTTAACACTCCAGTACTTTTGGTTTATTCTATTGAAGAAGGAATATTTGCATTCTGTGAAGTTTATTTTATTCGCATCACTATTAAACGGAAGAAATTTACCGATTTATTTGTTAATCCTTAATAATTAATCTTAAAATATTTAAACAGATAATCAAGCAAAACTTTATCAGTTATTGATTAGCAGTTAATTGATAAAAATCTAAGTTACAAAATTCCATTTGAAAACGATTATAACTCAATGAAAATAGTTTTTTCCTTTTTTAAGAAATTTGAACATTAAGAAAAGCTGTTGATACATTAATGGTTTTCAAAAAGAAAACTTATATACAACTTATGAAGATAAGTTGAAAAAATATAAAGATTAATTAATGCAAATCCCCAGACCACACAACCATCGACAAACTACTCAGACAATACAACAACAAAAACAAGAAGAAAGAAGACAAGGAAACAATCGACACAACACGACGACACATCTCTACTTACACAGGACCAGAAATATATAGATTAACTAACCTTTTCCGGAAAGAAGGTTTACACACAACACTAAAAACGAGCAACACTCTACGCAACAATCTCAAGACATCAAGAGAAACAACCGCTAACCAGCGGAGTATACAGACTTACTTGCACCTGCAACCATACATCGGATAAACTGGATGAACATTAAAAACAAGGTTTACAGAACACATACGATCATACAAAAGGAAAAGGGAAGACTCCAATTTCGCAATACACCTTAAAAACACATGGGCACGAACCAAGAGAAATAGATAAATTAATGACAGTATTACACCCAAGTAAAAAAGGACGAAGGCTAGACATTCTTGAAAACATGGAAATTTACAAAACACGAACATTAAACAGAGATATTATTAACGAACAGGTAAACACAACCTCTGACACGATTTTTACACCACTAAAATTACTAAAACACCCACAGACGGTCACACTTACCTATCCAATAATAAAAGACCCAAATATTAAGCTATTTACCACAATAAACAGGACAGATATCAGGGAAATTACCTGCATATACTATTTAAACGGACAAAAATTACCCAAACCCACCACGTTTTATTCTTAACACTATCTATTTTTAACACTATCTCTTCAGTTTTAATAAAAACGCGGCTTGAAAATGATGTTATCACATCGAAAGCGCTCGCCGAACATCCAAAGTATACAGCCAGTGACGACGGTTATTACCGAAAATTATAACAACAGTTTATTATATACTGGCGGAATCAACCCAATTAATTTAATACCGGATACAGCTAGTCAAGCTAAGGTACTATTAACTAGACTCACTAACAAGACACTACAACTACACAAGACAATAGCAAACATACGATTTAACAAACAATGTCTTAAAAACAACATTACTCCACGATACATAACTATTAACATTACGCACCAAACGTACGCTTCCCAACGCGCAAAGCGTGTAGCCCAACTGACATGGATAAAGACTGAAATACGCTCACTTTACATTAAAAAAGACAAACTCAATAAGGAAACTTATCATCTTCACTTAAAAGTAACAGACTTATTAACAAGACATAATCTTTACCATTTATTTCCCACATTTTTACATAACTTACATGAAAGGATACAAAATCAGATGACTGACAAATACAAGCGGATGGAAAGAAAATTTACAAAACTCACAAAACAGACTGAAAAACGTACAAACTCAGAATTTTACCCACGAGTGAAAAACCTGACAAACATAGAATTCAGCGACAATGAAACAAAACTAATAGAGAAGGGACTAAAACATAATCTACCTTTTGACAAAATAGAAAAAACAATTGAAACCCAAATCGTAGACGCCGAAGCTACTATTACACACTTACCAACTGACCGACAAGAACACATGAGACACAAGATAGCCGATGTACTTGAAAAAACAATAAGAGAACACACTTCATCTAAAACTAATCCTGATGAACAAAAAACTACTAGACAGATAAAAGCAAAACTTCGAAATAATAATCTATTACTTACTAAAGCAGACAAGGGGAACACAACTGTAATAATGCACAAGAAAGACTATATAGAGAAAACACAACAATTCATTCAGCAAGTAAAATGCACAAAATTCAAGAATGACCCAACCGATTCATTCCAAAAGGAAATACGAAGCCTACTAAAACGCTGCAAAACGTTCACTGACGGAAAGTTATACATATTCATGAACATGAACCCAGGACCCCCTACACTCAGAGCACAACCCAAAATTCATAAAGAAAATATTCCAATCAGACCTGTAGTAAATTACAAACCTGCGCCTGCATATAACTTGGCCAATCACCTTGCCACATTCTTAAAAGAGAAAATAAATTTGCAGAACACATACATGTTACGAAATACACAAGACCTCATAAACAAAATTAAGGACATCAAAATCACTGACAATACGAGACTCGTTTCCTTCGACATAAAGGATCTATATACATCAATACCCACACACGAAACTTTGACTATCCTACGTAACATACTTTCCAACATATACGACAATCAATATATCAACGAAATAATGGATATTGCAAAGACGATATTAAAACAAAACTACTTTAGATTCAACAATAACTTCTATAAACTACCTGATGGACTCGGCATGGGAAACCCAACATCCGCAATCTTCACAGAGATTTTCATGCAACACTTAGAACAACTACACATCAAAAAACTGATGGAAAAACATAAAATAACCCATTACTACAGATACGTAGACGACATCATATGCATCCTAGAAAGAGACAACGCCGAACAAATTCTTATAGACTTAAACATAATACACAACAAAATCACATACACAATGGAAAAAGAGCAAAACAGAACTTTACATTATCTTGACATATCAATAATACGAGGAATCGAGACCTTAAACTTTGACATTTATAGAAAACCAACCATGACAGACACAATTATCCACAGCTCCTCAAACCATCCTACTCAACATAAACTCGCAGCGTTTAGACACATGATTCACAGACTTAAAATAGTCCCACTCGCTCCAGATAAATACAACAAAGAACTCGATACAATTTACACTATAGCTAAAAATAACGATTACAACCACACAACCATCGACAAACTATTCAGACAATACAACAACAAAAACAAGAAAAAAGAAGACAAGGAAACAATCGACACAACACGACGACACATCTTTACTTACACAGGACCTGAAATATATAGATTAACCAACCTTTTCCGAAAAGAAGGTTTACACACAACACTAAAAACGAGCAACACTCTACGCAACAATCTCAAGACATCAAGAGAAACAACCGATAAATTTAGCACCAGCGGAGTATACAGACTTACTTGCACCTGCAACATACATACATCGGACAAACTGGACGAACATTAAAAACAAGGTTTACAGAACACATACGATCATACAAAAGGAAAAGGGAAGACTCCAATTTCGCAAAACACCTCAACACACATGGACACGAACCAAAGGAAATAGATGAATGTATGACAGTATTACACGCAAGTAAAAAAGGACGAAGGCTAGACATTCTTGAAAACATGGAAATTTACAAAACACGAACATTAAACAGAGATATTATTAACGAACAGGTAAACACAACCTCTGACACGATTTTTACACCACTAAAATTACTAAAACACAAACAGACGGTCACACTTACCTATCCAATAATAAAAGACCCAAATAATAAACTATTTACCCCAATAAATAGGAGAGATATCAGGGAAATTACCTGCATATACTTTTTAAACGGACAAAAATTACCCAAACCCACCACCTTTTATTCTTAACGCCATCTATTTTTAACACTATCTCTTCAGTTTTAATAAACACGTGGCTTGAAAATGATTTTATCACATCGAAAGCGCTCGCCGAACGTACGAAGTACACAGCCAGAGACGACGGTTTTTACCGGAAATTAAAACAACAGTTTAATATATACTGGCGGAATTAATCTAATTAATTTAATACAAAAATCAAAGTAATTCTATTTTTCTTTCTCCACTGTATACGGATGACTTTTATTTGTCTCTTTTATACAGTTGAAAGAGGATAAAAAATAAAATATCACAAACCCCTACGATATTTTATTTATACGCACGGGAATTTTTTATTATATTAATTATTTTTCAAAATAAAATCTCTTTTTCGTGCTACTTTCTATCATCCCAAATAATTATTTTTGCTTTATTTGTTTCTAAAATCCAAAGGAAAAATAAAATTTTGATTATTTTTCATATTTTATAGCCATATGATGTTTCATTACAATCGAGCTAACCGATTAGAAACTATTGAATTTTTTTCATTTCTTACCAAATTCCCCACTGTGTAATGTGTTAATTAAAAGACGATACACTTTAGGGACCTTAGCAAATTAAAATGTAATAAAACCAACTTCTATACTGCAGGTTGGATTTATCTGAAGCATGAAACGTCGAAAAAGAAGCATTCAAGCCTTATAAACCGCATCTGATCGCTTGTAGTTTAAGCACGAACGAAGCTGCAGTAGATTAAAGTTGACCATATCGGGTTCAAATCAATTTAATAAGACTTGAGACTGTCTGAAGAGACTTTATATTTGTTACTCTTTCACTCTTAGTTTTAAGAAGAATTTTAACATTTATAAAAAAAAAGTGTGATGTTTGTTTTGAATCTAGTTTTTTGTTAAAAATCTTTTTGCACGATTCTTGATAAAATATTAAGAAAATCAAATTATATGCAATTGTTACAATAAATATGCCTGTAAATCTCTTTTCAAAAATATATTAATTATATATTTTTTCATTTAGTTAAATGGTTTAATGTCATAACACAAAGGCAGAATATTCGGGGCCTGGAACGCGAAATGGAAGACTCTTTATATTGTCCAGATTGTTTGCCTTCGTGTTCGGAAACTCGATATAAGGTGCAAGTAATGGGATTACCACTAAATCAATATAATATAAAAGCATTTGTGTAAGTATGACAAATACTTATGTTTTATTTTAAATAAGTATGTCCGTCCACACCCCTGTTCTGTTTGTAAAATACAAGTAACTTTCTCAAATTATAAACTCATTGTGGTATGTTGTGGTTTTCTTTTAAATAATACATAATATAGCTTAATTTCTGAAGACTGGGTTATCAGAACAGGGATTATAGTATTTTTTTCTTCAGTACAATTAAATTTATGCTTTTTTTCAGTGATCATAATCAGAGTTATTCCGATTTAGCTGTGGTGCGTATATATTTTGGTAAAACAAATGCTATCTACTTTAGGAGAATTCTAGTCAGCTCATGGTTTGAAGTCTTCAGTAAGCTCTACTAAAATGTTTTTTTTTTTTAGTTTAGCTTAGTATTTGTTATTGTTTCAGGTTATGTTGGCAATTTTTGCGGAATAATTGCTGGGTTTTCTTTGATTGCTGTTTGCGAGTTTGTTTCTTTATCATTCAACAATTCGTTGTGGCCTATAAAACTGAAACACAGCAGAATGGAAATAAAAGAGTTACTACCGCTCAGATAATCTTACCATAAAAAAAACATATTTTTAAGAAAAATATTAACTATTATATAATAATACTAACTTTTTTCGAATGCAACTTTGTTAAAATTTTTACTGGAAGTAAATAAAATCTCATCATTAAATACATAATTATTGAAGCCTTACTGCCATCCCTAAATTAGCGCATAAGACGCAAATCAATGTAATTCATAGCTTTTGCGCTGGAATGTCATCCCTAAATAAGAGCGTCAACTTTGTGTCTTCAACAGTAATGGTAACTCATTTTATTTTATAAAACTCGCTGTATAAGAATAAAGAAGAGATAAAACCACTAGATTGCCTTGAAAATAACTAAATTGTCATTACTTTTCAAAAATAAAAAAACAAACGAACAAGCAGCCAACTTCACTTCCTAATGCACTGTCAAAATTGGATTTTCCAATTGCTAAGCGTTGACACCGTGCCATTTAGAGATGCTTCATACATTTTGTATGTACATGAGAAAATTTGACAGATATCTTGCGCTTTACGCGCTAATTTAGGGATGGCAGTTAGACAAAAATACGGATAATTGGAATATTGAAATTGTAGGAATTTTAATTTTTTCCAAAAAAAAAAATATATTTCGAGTCAAAAATGAGGCCGTATTCTGTAATTCTTTTAGCTAAAACTTATACTAAATTGCCTAAATGTTGAAAATGTACTTTTTTAAATTAATCTAATCTGTAAGTCTAACACAGTATATAGGACGGTGATAAGTTTAGGGTTACATGTTGCAATGTCGTATTTGTAGCAAAAACTGCTTTGTTAAAATTAAATTATTTTAGAGGTGGCGATTTAGCTTTAACTACTTACGGAATGCCGCAGCTGCTTCTCTTCCAGCCGGTATTGCAGATGACTGCTGCTGAAACAATATTGAAATTGGTTCACATTTACAAATATTATATGCTCTGAAAAATGCTAAATTTTTGTCTTTGTCTTGTCAATTTGACTTTTCTGTGAATTTTCCTAATTCAGTATTTATTCTCTTTATTACTCCGTGGTGCTGACTAGATGTCTTCCTCTGGTCTCCTGTTTAAAAAATTTGAACTCTTTCGAATTTGCTGCACTGCACTTGTTCATTAAACATGCCCTTAAAACCACGAGACCAATCAAACTGCTCTCCTGTTTACCAACCAATTCAACCCTCGTATACATAGGATCATACAAGCGCCTTGACTAACCTTATTTGTAGTGCCAATATACAGGCGTCTTTCATTAACCACGGGTATAATTTTTTCCACGAGCCTCTTATCATCTCTGTAGCGACCAACAACCGGATTAAAATTGATTTATTTACAAAAATAATATTGTTATAAAATACAATAGGGAAGATTTTTTTATAATCAAGTACAAAACTTTTAATTCAAGAACGAAATAATCAAGTCCTGAATTCTGAATCTTTGTCCTCATAAAACCTCCTTACAAAAGAGTTTGATCCACTTTTAATATAAGATGCGATCCCGAACTTTATGGATAACATACACTAACAGAAGAGTACAGAAAAAGCATCCTTAATTGTAGACATGCCATGCCATGCCGTCGTTCATTTTATTTATATGTTCTTAAATTTCAAACGTATTTACAACGTTTATATTATTATTTTTTTGTTTTTTGGGTAAAAAAGACTTTAAAAAACCACTTTTAGCGGACTTTTGTGAACACGAAATGTAAAGTTTTTGTATTTGATATTGTTTACTTTTCAACCAGCTGATTATTTAGCAGTTCAGACAGTCTACCCAAAAAAAATTCTAGACTGTTTAGTGTAAAAAGCAGAATATATACAATATACACATATATATTTTTTCCTCAGTCTTCGCAAGGGTTCTCGGTAACTTATCAAATATAAGTACACTGATTCTGCGTGTACTTTTGTTTGAGTAAACCTCAACATGTCCGTAGATCAGACGCTAATTAATGGCCAGAGAAACATGAAATTGTTCAGGGGATTAATTTTACATGAAAAATTCTGAATAAATACAATCTCTTTATTAATTCCAATTTATTTATTTTTCTCACAATTTTACTATTCTTTCTTATTCTTTTAACCAAGGCAGTATTTTTTTAAATTTCATAATAATCTAAAATAGCGTGAATTAAAAATTTAGACAATTTAAATATTATTTATGTATGTCATTTGTTTAATATTTATTTGCGTTTCAAGGCAAAATGTACAATTGATTAGATTTAAGTTGTACTTTATTCTGATTCTTTATTAACTTGGAGTTATTTTGACTATTTAGAGCAAACATTTTCAGAGCGATGTATAAATATTTAATCACGAAAAACAATATTTCAAATACAGCCACCATAGAGAAACCCAAAAATATTGAAACAATATTTCCAACAGTACCTTTGTGTAAAAGAAGTAAACAGTTATAAACAGTTATATTAAAATATACAAGTATATATACAAAACTTACTAAAAGCTTCCTCCCAAGTATTGCTAATCACACGTTTGTAACAGAGAGCAGTGGATGCACCAAAATATACACGCAACACTGACATGTCTTCCACTTTCAAATTAAAATCATCTCTACGTGTAATACGGGAATGAGAAAATAAACAAAGTAAAAGAAGATTCACATTAAGGTTTTAAATAGTTTTTATTAAATTTCATTGCATTCATATAAACTTACCCCACATTATCTGGTATGACTAGACGATCTGTAGGCAGTGACATCATAGATATATCGTGTTGTGTATCATCACAAGATGGCAAACATTGAGGACAATATAAGGCCTCCTCCAATTCACGTTCTAAACCCAAAATTCGTATCCGCTTCGTCAACACGTTGTGCCATTTAACTAGATATGAATTTAAGTGATAATTTAAAATACAGACTCTTTTTGTTACTGTTTTCTACTTAGTTTTTAAATTCAAGAAAAACAGTTGGTTGAAGTAAGACATGAAGGTAATTATTAGCATGTGTGCTGCTTAGAAATGATGTTATTACATAAATGTATCTGTACATAATGTGTAGTGTGCGATACAAAGGTGAGTGAAGTAGTCATGTTAAGAATGTAAAATAAAAGATAAAGAAACAAAAGGAGTTTATATTTGCTACAATTGTTCTTATCAGAGGAAATGGTTCATTGATTTTATTAACGTTCACACATGTAAAGCACTAGCAGTCACATATATGTAACTGTATGCTAAACTTAATACAGTTTTTCATGAACATATCAATGCTAATAGAATAATAAAAGACAAGTGCGCAATAATGGAAACATTTTCATTAATTTTAACTGATTTAAAAACAAGTAAGAGTCGTATATTCGGCTATGCCGACTCTTATATACCCTTCACTATATATGTAAATGTAGTTTAGTAAAGTAACTCCAATCAAAAAAGAAACTATTGGGGTGACAGAAAATTAAAAAATAAGAAAAAAATTAAAAACCACATATATACAATTTTACATAAAAATTTCATCGGCTCTTAATGGGTTAAGATCTCTTCAAAAGCTTTTAAATTATACCCATATGAATTGTTTAGTTTTTTTCTTTTATCCTATAATATTAAAAACGAAAAAAGAGGTAAGAGTGCTATATCTAATCTTATATACCCTTCACCAGATATGTAAATCTAGTTTAGTGAAGTAAATCTAATCAAAAAAGCAGAGAGAGAATAAACAATTAACAAAAAACATTGGTACTGCATTTACATAAGTTTACGTGAAACCACATAGGCTCTTAATGGGTTAATCATTTAATTTTAGTATTTTTTTAAAGATCTCTTCAGAACCTTTAAAAAGTAGCCTCATTAATATTTAAAAAAATTTTAAAATTTCAGAGTCCCGTAACTGGGAAAATATGGTCGAGCGCCAATTTGATGTTTTTTTTTTCTTATTTTTTAAATATCAATCGCTTCATATATTTCTTTTTTGATTGGAGTTTCTGTATTGATCCAAATGACATGACAAAATTAGAGGTAGGCGTGGTGTTTTTCCCGCTGCCTCGAAAGACATAGACCAATCGTGCTGATTCTCAATAGCACCTCTTTCGACACTATAACTGATCGATTGACATTTAAATTTTTTTGTGAAATCAAGTTTGCCTCGGCAAACACGGACGGACGGTAAGAACCACAATGCTCAATTGACTTCGCTATGCATAAGGAGTGAGAATATATACACTTTATGGGGTCGAAAATGGATATTGTAGAAATAACAAACGGAATGACAAACTTATATAATGTAACCTTTTACAACTTTTTGAGGTGAAGGGTATAAAAAGGGAAGAACAGCTTTTCATATTTGCTTAAAAAGATGTAAGATTTTGTATGCAAACACTTTCGGTAAAACACTTTCTCCACAATTGTATTTTTAATAAGTTATTTTACAGAGTCTCCGCCGGTAAGGTATACTACTTAGTTTTGCCGCCATTTTGAAGTAGACACGTGGCAATTTTATTATGGAAAATATGTGATAAACCAATGTGTTTTAATCCCTAAAACAATTTATCAATCTTCGATTACTGAGACGATGAGAAAGTTACGTGAAATTTTTGGGGGAAACAACGTGGCAACAAAACACATTATATTGTGTAGTTAATGATTTCGAAGAAAGAGGGTCTGTAGGTGATAGGCCTAAGCATGGACCACAACGTAGTGCAATATCGACTGATAACATTACTGCTGCTCAAGAAAGTGTTCAAAACAATCCATCATATTCAATTCGACGCATTGTTCAGGAGCTTAGTCTTCGCAAAACAACTTCACCACATTTTGCACAAGGGTTTGTATTTGTTTTCATTCAGCATTCAATTGACACAAGAGCTTTAACCACAAGACCATTTACGCCGCCGTACATATGCCAATAGAATGTTATAGCTCGCCCATGACAACCCGGATGGATATAAGAATAAACAGAATAATCGGTTCTGGGCAATGCAAAACCCTCAAATTATTTATCATTTACCTTTGCATCCATTAAAAGTGATATCCTGGTGTACAATTGGGTCAGGAGGAATCATTAGACCCTATTTCTTTGAAAATGAAAACGACTTAACGGTAACTGTGAATGGGGAGCGATATCGTAATATGATTGAAAACTTTTAAATACCACAACTGCATGGCTTGGGATTGATTAACATGTGGTATCAACAAGATGGTGCCACATCGCATATAGCCAGGATTACAATGGAATTGCTGCGAGACCTCTTTTCCCAACAACTTATTGCAAGAAATAGTGATGTTGATTGACCTCCACGGTCGCCTTATTTGACTTCTCTAGACTTCTATTTGAGAAAATACCTAAAAAGCAATGCTTATGCAAACAAACCAGAAACGCTTCAGCAAATCAACCAAAATATTCGTGATAAAATTAATGAAATACCGCGTGAAATGTATGAGAATGTAATGAAAAATGTGCTCAAAAAAGCTCGCGTTTGTGAGGCCTGTTTTTAGCGAATTTTTATTATAAAGCCGTCTACAGAAAATTATCTTAAACATTCAAAGGATTTATTTCTGTGTAATTTTATATTTACATATGTGTAAAATACATTTGAATTTTATTCATATTTATGTAAGTTTCTTTCAAATTACACATATTTTTATAAATATTACCAAAATATTTTTTTTTCCTTTTTGTACCTGTAGCAACGCAAATTTTGTTGTTTAAAGAAAATATATTTCAAATAATTAGGCAAACGTCGAATATTACTATTATCTTCTTTGATTACAACGTAACTTTTACGTACATACTTATGTAAGTTTGTAACTTCAATATAATTTATTTATTTTCTACGCAAATATTATTTAAATGGAATTTTTATCATTTTTATAAATATTCGGACATATTCAGCCCAATTATGAATATTCTCATGGAATTTCTTTCCCACGGAAAAAATTATTTTCGAGAAATATTTCTCCAATTATAAATTCCGTGGGAATAATTTCAAGTAAGTTTTTTTGTTTATTTTCATATAATTTTTATTTTATTATTTATAATTCCTACTTTTTTCCCCCGAATTTTTTTTACTTTCCGCAGTCAATCAAAAGGGAAAAAAATTATAACTGGAGAAAAAAGAAAAAGTGAAAGTGGAAGTGTTTAAAAATATAGAAATGGATGTAAAGATTTATGGAAGCTTTTTAAAATAAGCTGCCGATTTGGCAGATTATTTCGAAGAAATATTGTTCAATTATACACATAAAAGTTCTGGCAACACTGACCCCAAGATATCTAATCTAACACCAGCCTTGAAAATATTTCGGTTTTATTATCTCAAATGTACTCTTATTATGACTAGATCAGCTTACGTTTAAATCACTGACTCGTTGAAAAAAAATCTACATTTTTCTTTAAAGTGAATTCCATTTATGCATCACTATTTCTTCTTTTCATACCTTTCACCACAAAAAGTGGAAAAAGAGTATATCAAAACTTGTCATTCCATGTGTAATTTCTACAATATCCATTTCCGACCCCAAAAAGTGTATATATTCTGTCTTCTTATGCATAGCGAAGTCGATTGAGCGATGCCCGTATGTCTGTCCGTGTTAGTGTTGAAATCAAGTTTGCCGAGGAAAAAAACACAAAAAATAAATAAATATGTCAATCGAACAGATGTAGCTTCAAAAGAGGTGCTATTGGAAATCAGCATGATCGTTCCATGTGCTTCGAGGCAGCAGGCTAAACACCACGTCTACCACTTATTTTTTTAATGTCATTTGCAACAAAAAGTAACTCCAATCAAAAATATAAATAGATGGAATGATAGAGAATTAAAAAATAAGAAAAAACATGAAGTAAAAAAATTGCCGCTAGCCCATAGTTTTCAAGTTAAGTTTTTTATAATATCAATATGTGTATCATTTTAAAGCTTTTGAAGGGATCTTTAAGGAAATACTAAACTTTTTTGAAAATACTTAACCCATTAAGAGTCGATGTTATTTTTGAGTAAACTTTTATAAATGCAGTACCAAACATGTGTTTGCTTTTTTTTATTGGAGTTACTTCACTAAACTAGATAAAGATATCGCTCATTTACTTCGATAACGTTATAACTCAAAATTTCAAATTTTGGAGTTAATTATACAGAATTGTTCGCCATTTCATGCTTTATATTTTGTATAAGTTTCATCTTTATGTTTTTTTATTTTACTTTTTACGTTTTAAGAGAAGAAGTCTTTACTTCAATAAGAACGACACATTTTGAGTTGTGGAGTAAACTTCATAACGTGAAGATCATATCGCTTTCTAAAATATTGTCACATTTCGTTTTGTGACTGTATATATGAAAAAAAGATATTTTTAAAATGTATCCAATTTTCGCATATAATGTATTATTTACAATTACGGCTATGTTGATGAAAATATTAAGTGAAACTCCGTTTTTCTTTTCACAAATAACGACATTTTTCAGCTTATGGCACAGTATCGGATATATTTTTACAGCAATAATGTCATAATTCAAGCATCCCACATAGTTTGTCCAAGACCTCCCCTTTAATACATAATTGATGAAAGTTTTCTTAAATGTTTTTTTTTTTACTTATTAATCATTTTACTAATTGAATCAAAGCCGCGAATAACGTTGTAAAAGACAAATTTTCCAACAAGAAAACATTAAAATTATGCATTTTATCACCGTCAAAACGCAATTACAATGAGTCAATCAGTGGAGATAATCAAACCATTTAAATACGTTTTTTTGCTCTCCTGAAAAATTATTAATTTGTCATTTGCAACGTTATTCGCGGCGATCCTTCAATTGTAGCAGGACCTTAAGCAGTCTGATATTTTTATCGATGGTGAGAACAAGTCAAAAACTTAAACTGCGATTATCTCGAAATGAATTTTTTTGAGTTATGACGTTTTTGAAGTAAATGAGCGATATGTAATTGGTGAAGGATATATAAGATTCGGCATAGCCGAACTGTTACATTTTATATTTTTTTTTTCCTTTTTTATGTATTTTTGCTGATTGGTAATTTTTGTATTTTTTTTTTTTCTTTGATCACTCTTCCATTCATTTGTTCTGTAGATATTACATATATTCGGTATTTCAGTCGTCCCTCCAAGGTTTTTGCACAATCAATCAAAACGAATACTTATGGCTGATTGAAAAGGCTTTTACTTGGATACAATTATCAAAGTTTCAACCATAAAAATAAACGAAGGCGCCGCAAAACTGTTAGTGCCCGAAAAGTATGGACAGGCCTCAGACTTTTTTTATATATGGACTTTATTACACAATTGAACCCAACAGTTACTCTAAATATTTCTAATATTAAAAACGGCATAAACAACGATAGTAAATAAATTACCTCAAAGAAAAAATTTTTAAATTTCAAAATCAGATAAAACTTTCCAGTTTCTACTTACACTTATAACGATGCATACAAGCAACATGATGTAATGAACAATACGGAACTCGAAGCTTATTTATTAACTCGGTTGCTACAAAAAATGGCACGCAACCACATAAAGCAGAAATACTACGAACACGGCAACGCATTATACAATTAGAAAATGTATATGATTTGCGGAGTGAAAAATCGGCTGAATTGGGCTCTTCGTCATCAAAATAACATTTGCGCTAAAAAAAAAGCAAAAATTTAAAGAATTTTAAACATCTACACATGATGAGTTATATATAAATACATACGTATAAAGGATGAAAAGTTTTTAACTCTGTACTGGTATCTATAAACTTGGAACTAAGAGCTATGAAAGATTCCTCATTATTCATAGGAAATACTTCAACAGCACCACCCGAACTAACTCCTGGTAAATCATTAGGATTGTGAATAATAACCACATTAGCATCCATATTGAGCAGAGAAACCATGTCGTCAGAATGTGAAGCATTTAGTAATACCGTTAGTCCCAGACCAGGGGTCATTAAACGAAATGAGCTATTACGCTGGCTGTAACTGTTTAATAATTTAATATCAAAAGGAACGTATTAAAAAATAAGACGCACACACACACCTATTGTTAGAATTAAATGTACAACAAGGTCCGTATACTGTAAAACCCTCTTGGAAGGCCTTTTCACTAAAACATTCAATTTCCTTGCCATTTAGAAAACATTTTACGATCAAATCACTACATTTGGGTGAAAGCTAAGATTCATAAAAAAAAATATATATATATTGTTTTAAATTGAGTTAAACTGTCGTTTTAGGAACTTACTCTCTTAACGATTTTTCTAACATCGTAATAAGTTTCATTTTCATCCGTCCCATAAATATCCAAAAATGATTGAAATCTGCTGAGACTTTCATAATCATCCTGTCTTTGAAATTTGTAATAAAGACTGTTGAAATATGATATGTGGTTCAGATAATATCCTGCAGACCTATTTTTAGGATCCCGAAGTGATCTACAAATAAAAATATTAAATAACAAAAGTGTTATATTCGGCTGTGCCAAATCTTATACCCGTCACCTTATATGTATAACCAGTACGATATATATTGTTGTATTAAACGAAAGTTGAAAAAAGATATGTTCGTTTGTCTGCTGCGTTAAAGAACATGGACCGATCTTGCTGATTTTAAAAGCGAAATTTTCGAAACTGTCTGATCGATTGGCGTACTTAAATTTTCTCTAGCTTATCTAGTGCATAAGAACTCAGAATATATACACTTCATGGGGTCGAAAATGGATATTGTAAATATTACAAACGGAGGAAATTTAATATATTTCGATCAGATTTTACATTTAGAAAAAAATACACAACCAACTGTACTGACTGACTGCCTTCGGACTTACATTGGTAGTAAATCATGTTAAAAGTTAAAGATTGGGAGTAAAAGACTCAATGAGACAATGAGTCGAAGCAAAATTATCAAAATGTCAGCTTGTGGTTGGTTTATCACTGCCCCTGTGTGCATGAAATAGCACTTTAGTCCCTAGACATTAGAGCTGTGTCGTTCGCGAACGAACGGGTTAAATTGACCGAATCAATCAAGTGAACGAAATGATCCGGTCATTTATCTCCGGTCTTTTCGTTCAATAGTGTACGGGTTAAATTGAACGGATGACTTAATTGAACGAAATGAGCCAGATATTTAACCGGCTCCTTTCGTTCAAATTAAACCGATTGAACGAATTGAACAAACGAATCAGTCTTTGATAATTGACCGAAAAAGACCAGTCACTGAAACGAACGACCGGGCACATGTCTACTAGACATTAAGGTTCTAGAGCAATTAGGGGCCAGCTTGGAAATAAGCTTAAGCATCACGCTATATGCAACAGAAAGAACCTTAAAAACATGGCAGAAAATGTATGTCTCAATGTGTAAAAAATAAGTGGAAAATATGCTGCGGAGATTAGAGGAAGCTATTAAAAATAAAGGAATCTAATTCCTAAACCCTAAATATATACCTGTAGTTCCTGCCTGATTGATTTGTTTTTTTTTTTTTAATTTTTATGTGTTTTTTGTTTAGGGTAAAATGTTGCGAAAATAAAAGTTTAACTTACTTACTTTAACATTTCTCTTCATTATAGTTTATAAGTACTTACAGCTCAAGTGCATATTTTTCAGCTGCCTGACGTGATATACGATTATTTGAACAAATTGATACACTAGGAAAAGGTATTTTCTCTATTGGATACAAGGGATCATGCAATAAAAGCGCAAAATATTGAGACACAAATTGTTCCCATGTGTACGAGAGCACAGTTATCACAATGACCAAATTTGTCACATGCAGACAGAACCAAATAAATCTATAAATAAATAAAAAGTGAAAGAAAAGAAATGCGTTAAAAGTCAGCCACCAAACATAAAATACATAACAAAACCAATCAGACAAAATTTAAGAAATGCCAAGATGAAAGTAATTTTAACATGGATTTTATAAAATGAACTTAATGAACCCTTTATCTGTTTCCTACCAAACAATTATTTAATATGTATCATGCGTAAGATATAATATACGTGCTTAAGCACCAAACTATTTATTTTTCACATTACGTTTCATTTTGACTTTTGAACATTTTGATCCTTTTTTATTCAGACTAAAGTTATTCATTTTTTCATTATTTAACATTATTTACGTTTATTGTACTTTATTCCTTCAAAAATTATTTTTTCACAAGAAACAATTTTCGATATTCTTACAAATTATTAATCAGCAATCATTATTACTGTAGGAAATGGATATTGCTTACTTATTTTTTGACTTGCTGTCTTAAATGATTGAAATTTTTTTAAAACATATTGTCTTTGTGGGGCAGGCTTTCCAAACTCGCATCTGTTGACAGAAATTCTTAAAGATCAATGTGATAAAAGGCGTTTAATTCAATATATCTTAGAAGAATTTGGGTAGAAGGTTTGTTGAAAGGTCCTGCTTAAAAGACTTTTTACTGAAGACATGTTAAAAAAGCATCCAAGGAAAGGCTTCCATTTAACAATAAGAAAATCTTTGCTCCTTCCTTCAAAAATTTTAAGTAAAAAAATACTTCTAATTTTTTAATTAAATTGTAATTATGTTTATCTATCTGCTTTGAAAGTAATTCAGTTTTTAGTTAAATAAAAACAACAGCTCCTTAAAAAAACAAGTAAGAGTGCTATATTCTGCTATGTCGAATCTTATATACCTTAAAATAATCTAGTTTAGTGAAGTAACTCCAATCGAAAAAACTTTTTCTTTGTTAATTTTTTTAAGCACTAGGTCAGTATTACATTGTTTATTATATTTAATTTTTTTAATATTTTACTACATCATTACATAAACATTAAAATTATATTATAAAGTGAGCAATATTTTTAAAAGATTTTGAGCGAGTGACTTGTTAATCGTTTGTGTTTGAAAAAAATATTAATATTTTTGTTTCCCGTTTCCTGAAGATGCCAACCAAAGGTGTGGCGAAATATTAAAAAAAATAAAAGTTATAAACAATATTTTGATTTGTGCTTTAAAGTTGGAAAGGAAAATTAATTACATATAAAGGTCAAATAAACATTAATATTCAAATATTGGGTTGACAGAGAAAGAAAAAAATAAGTTTGATATTTTCTAAGAAATTTTTTGAAAATCCTTTAAATGATGCACATGTTGATATCTTAATAATATGGTGCACAATCGTACTTTTCTAGGCGAGGACCAATTATTTTACTTGATGTTTTATTTCCTATTTTTAAGTCTCCAACGTCCCTAATACCGTGTTCAGAGATACGCTTTAATTGCGCAATTAAGAAATTTACGCAATTAAGGTCTTAATTGAAGACAATTTATCATTTAAGAAGTCAATTTATAAATTGAGCTATTAGTACTTAATTGCATCAATAATTGAATGAGACGCGAAATGCAACCCTTGCCAATAAGTATGTTTACTGTGAGAACTATGTTTAGTCAGAAGAAAAAATTCATTAAATTGACAAGACGCAAGTAAAAAATATAAACAAACAAATTAAAACAAATTGGCGGATCATACGAAAATGACTTTTGATACTTCCAACTTCAAAGCAACAACAAAAAGCCATGTTGTTTTTGTAAAAAAAAGAGAAATCAGCTGGGCGGACAACACTTCCTAGTAAAATAAATATGCGTTGTGCTAATTGAATAAACTTAATTTAGCATGTGTAAACACCAAATAAAATTGCGCAATTAAGACTAAATTGACTCAACTAATAACACATGTCTGAACAGGGTATAATAGAATCGCAACTAATAGAATCAAGAAGTTTTTCTCTATAATTTCTGTTTTTTATGTCAAAAATAACGGAAATTAAGTAAAAAGAATTGTTATAACAAGTTTTCTTCTTGATTTTATGTTTTTCTTCATAATAAAATTAAAATGATTTTCCACATGGGGAATCTCTACGAAAAAGTCTTTACTTCTCTTTGCTGGTATACCCCTTAGCCAGAAAACGTATATATATATATATATATATATATATATATATATATATATATATATATATATATATATATAAAACTAGATTTTTTCCAACTTATATGGAAAAATTAGAGGCAGGCGTGGTATTTTGTCCGCTGCCTCAAAGGACATGCACCTATTTTGCTGATTTTCAATAGCAACATTTTTGAAATGTTGAAATGCGAAGTTGATTTCAACCCGAACACGAACAAACAGGCGGATATTGCTCAATCGACTTCGCTATGCATAAGAACTCAGAATATAAATATTATAAACGGAGTAGCAAACTTATGGCGTTTTCTTTTCTGACAAAAATGTTGCATATGTTTAACACTTTTTACACCTTTGTGTTCTTTTCTAAAAAATGTTCGATAGGGTAAATTAAAAGTATGTTCTTTTGAAAATATGTTGCACGAAAAAGTCTAAGATATGTTACATATTTTACCCTCAGTTTTATGTAAGGGTAGTATGCTACACTTTTTTTTAGTAGTTTTTACTCTTGATAAGTGATGTTTGCTTTTGTTGCTAAACCCAGTGTTATATTACTTTATATTTGAAAAGCTAATTAAACATTACTGACATGTAAAGGAAGTTAGAAAAATTCAATAACAGTTTTTGTTCTATTGTGCTATAAAATGTGTAGCATATTTTCGGGGTTACGGCAACATACAAAACATTTTATGTGATTGTTGGGTAACATTTATTTTCAGAAAAGAAAACGCCATTAGATATAAACCCTTTTTCCACTTTTTGTGTTGAAGGATATAATAATTTTAAAGTAAATATGAAATTAAGTTAATTAATTTTTAAGCTGCATTTAAAATTACACAACAACATAATCATCGATTACAACGAATTTGCCCATAACAGGCCAAAGAGATTTTTTCATGTTTTCAAAAAAAACATTTAAAAGTTAGGAAAGTTGGATTTTAAAACCTAAATGGTAATATAAAGATAATAAAAGTTTAATCTATATATAAATAGGCAAACATAAAACTTCGGGATTCTTTTCTCCTCTGTTTGCCAACCGATTTTGTTTTTTCTTTCACATATTCTCCTATTCACCTTCTTCATCTCATTTAAATCGAGTCAGTATTTAATAAAAAAATTAACCCTTAAGTTGCTACCACTACACACGCAGAAAATATACATATACTCAAAATATGAGTATGTTAATAAAATATACAAAGAAAAAAGTGTTCAGTAATAAACTTGGTCAAATTTTAACCCCAAGGCAAAATTTGTTTTATTTGGAATTATTTTTGATCTATTTTACCCAATAGTGGATTCTTAAAAAAAAAAAGAAGTATTATATTTCCATTAAAATTGTGCAGCCATATTATTTATTCCTTTCTCTTTTTCTTTTCTTTGCAGTTTTTGTTTTAAAATAATTGTTGTTGTTTTTTACCTCGGACCAGCACTTAGGGGAAGAGCTCTGCTCAAGCAATTTTTTGTGCTAAAACTAGGAAATTAGGTTATGGGAAGGAGGATAGAGGGAGTATTGTTTCTGAAAAGTGACAGGAAAGATCTCTGCAAAAAGATGATTCCACATGCAAAACTGTTCGGGTAAAAAACGAATTCTCCCAGCACTGCGTAGTGCGATTCACTGGCCAATCCACCACAAATGGATGAGCTCTTAATGAATGGCGTGTGGTACGCCAAAACGTACGGATATCAGAAACGAGTTCTTTTATCTCATAAGAGGACATTGTAGTATCAATAAAACAGCGAAATCCAATCAAGATTGCTTCGGTGTTTCTGAGCGTCAATAGTTTGACCCCAAGTCTCTTTTCTTTCTTTTTACATGTGAGGTGTATTCCATTTTTGGCCGGATGTAAGTGGTATAAATAGAAAGAAGATCAGATGGCGTGAAATATCTTTAAGACTTAAAAAATTTAATTAATCCATCGAACGTTACACTAAATTTTCATGCCAAGAGCTTCTGATTCCTTTCTACTTATACCATCCGTACTTACAGACGAAGCACCATTTTCGATCGAAAGTCTGTGCATAAAAGTTTGACAAAGAAAAATAAGAGATTGGGTAGGAGAAACAACAGTGCTTTGTGATATCTCTGAATTTATCTTAAAGTTGTGTGATGAGATCCCATATGTAACAACTCGTATTGTGCGATCCCTAAGGAAGCTCGATACAAAAAGCATTAAGTTTTAACAGAAACGCATTATGCCTCACTCTATCAAACACCTTGGAGATCTCCAGAGCCATCACCTTACTTTCCCCGAAATGGTTTCCGAAAGGAAAGCTAGAAAGTCTCCTATAGAGCGGCCGCTTAGTAAACTGTTAGACCACGTTGACCACGCATTTTTTTCTTGATGTGCGGAAACAAGAAGAAGTCATTAGGTCAGGGCTGTACGGCGGATGACCCATTAATTCGACGTTTTGGCCGGTCAAAAACGCTCTGGTTTGAGCCGATGTGTGAGAGCTCGCATTGTCATGGTGAACAATGTTTCGTGTTCTCTTGTTGGTTTTTCGAATTTCTCCGATGACTTCAGGCAAACAGATTGTAGTGTACCACTCAGAAGTAACCGTCCTACGTTTCTCAAACGGAACAGTCGCCACATGACCAGTTTTGCCGAAAAAACAGGTGACCATTTGCTTCGAAGTGCTTCTTCCAACTTTCGTTGGATTTTGCTCGCCTTTGAAGACCCACACGGTCGATTGTTGTTTCGTTTCGGACTCATACGCATAGATCCATGATTCGTCACCTGTGACGATCTTATAAACGTCTTTTGAAGCACCGCAATCGTATTTTTGCAACATTTTTTGGCACCAATCGACACGAGCCTTTTTTTGAGCGACTTTCAAATTGTGCGGGATCCAACGAGAACAAACCTTTTTTACGGCCAGGTGTTCATGCAGTATCGAATGTATGCTGGTGGGAGAAATGTCCAAGGATGTCTCTATCTCTCGGTATGTCGCATGTCAATCTTGAATTATGAGTTCACGCACGGCATCAATGTTCTCTGGCACAACAGCCGTTTTTGGACGACCTTCACGGAATTCGTCTTTGAGCGAGCTTCGGCCACGATTAAATTCATTATACCAATTTTTCACAGTGCTATAGGATGATAATCCACGTCGAAAGTTGTGAAAAATGATGGCACGAAAATGTTCACGAGTTAATTCCACATTTTTCTATATTAAAGTTTTTCAAGTCACTGTTAACAACACAAATAATGGTCGTACGTCAAAACGTTTTGAGTACGATTATGCTTAAAAATGACAAACTTTCCAATGGAAAAAGTGTTACAATAGTTGATATCATCTGATGACTGTACTGTTGCACAGTTGCAGACAGACAGTCAATTATAGCAACAAGTCTAACATTTAAATTTGGAAATTTAAGGATACCCCTATAGGTGATGTAAGTTGATGTAAATGGTCAAAATAATAAACATTTGTACACGGACGGTTGAAATTTACAAAAAAATATTTGCTGCTAAGTCCTCCATGTCAACAAGAATAAAATTTTTTTAGGAATTTAAAAGGGGTCCCAAAAGTGAATGTAATTTAATGTATATAGCTAAGCATTTTAACCGTTATTGAGAGATAGCTAAAATTTAGAAGAAACCTTAATTGCTAAGCCCGCAACAACAGCAAGTGCCTCTAAAATTGATGTAATTTGATGTATATGGCCAAACCGACGGTTGAAATATATAAAGAGACTATATTATTACGTCTTCTGTAACAGCAGGTATAAAATCTGTATTTGAAAACTAAAGGATGTCGCAAGAGTTAATGTAATTTTATGTATGTATATGGCCAGACTTTTGATCCATAATAAACAGACAGCTGAAATCTGTTTTGAAGTCAGCTTTTTGCAGGAATTATTTGAGAAAATAAACTAGATCGGAATTTTGAAAATTTTGTTAGTTATCTGTTTATTTTTTTTATGTTTAAAATTCAACCTTTTTCGTTCTCTGAGTCTGTAAAGGCACTGCCATAAATTGTGTTTTTCCACAAAAAATTCCATCTACAAAAGGCACAAAACGGTGATTACTCTTCAGGGACGGATAGATCTTGACAATTAATTCAACTTGTACAGCTTTATTTGTGACGATTCCCTACTTGATCAGAGAGCTTTTCGTCGTTCGATAATAAATTCGAGACGATTGGTTCTGTAAATAGTTTTTTTGTTATAACCCCAAGTCAATACATCGTTGAGAACCTGTCCTTTTCCAGGTAACAAAATTAATGTGCGGTTTCTGTATTGCAAGCGAGCGACTCGTCTAAAAAATTTGTATAGGAATAACTCAACAAATTGAGTGCTTTTTATACAAAATTTCTAGACGAGTCGCTCGTTTGTAATGCGGAAACCGCACATAACTCTTAGCGTTGTGAGGTCAACTAGTTTTTACTCTCTAAGGCCAAGATAAAATCAGTATAATGTTTTATGTCAGCGATAACATGCAGATAGCTTTATTCTTTAAAATACTTATATATTTACGTTATGTACTGTTATGTTATGTACTGTTTATGTAATACAAGCATTTAATTTGTCTGAACAATTTGTATAAAAAGCGCTCAGTTTTTTGAGTTTCTATACAAACTTTTTAGACTAGTTGGTCGCTTTTATTACGTAAACAGCACATTAAATTAAAAATTAACAGCCATATTAATAAAAAAAATTAGGGATATAAATTTGTCCTAAAATGCGTTTCAAATCCACGGCAGTAAATATTTATTTAAATTTTAAAAGTACCAAAAAGAAAAGCTAAACAAATTCTTTAAAACACTCAAAAGTTCATATTAATGAGCCGTAGAAAAGAAGAACATATACAGTTCGAGTATATCGTCAAAAATATGATCGGAATAGGTCTTGTTATTAGGCGGATTATTTTTATATACAGTGATGTGCAATAAAATAGAGCCACCTGATCCCCAATATTTTTATCCCTTATAAATCCCTCATACAAAAAAGTAGGCATAAAAGAGTTGTTTCACTAATTTTACACAACTCTTACAAATGTAATCCAGCAATGTTTAAAATAGCTTCAGTACCCTTAATCATTATTTTAATATCGGTATAAATTTGGATGCGAAAACGGGTGTGCAAAAAGTAGAGCCAGTTTTGAAAAATAATTAACTTTTATAATTTTTTTAATTAATTAATTAATTAAGTGTATAAAAAGATAAGCTTAGTGTTTTTTAAATACAATTCGAAAGGAATCTTACAACATTTTTATATAATAGTATTTAAAAAAGGCAGAGGAAAACATTGTACCTTTTAAGAGCTGGGAGACAATAAAAAATTCCATAATAAAGGAAAAAGTTATAGAAAAATTGTCGAAATAATTAGATGCTCTAAAAAAGGTGGTGGAAAACGCCGTCAAATATAAAAGCAAGGCAGAAAATAGAGGAAGCCGTCGAAAATTACACCTCTAGTGGAGCGAAAAATTTTGCGTCGTGTAAAAAAAGATCCTTTTGTTATCTCTTACATCCTTAAAAAGGAGCATAATCTAGATGTTTCTACCTCAACCATAAGAAGGCTTCTTAATAGAAATAATTTAAAGGCTAGAAGTAGTAGAAAGGTCTCATACCTAACTAAAAAGCACCTAAAGAAAATAATACAATTTTCCCAAAATCATGTAGATTGGACTTTAAGCAAATGGAGAAATATTTAATGGTCTGACGAAAAGAAAGTTAATTTGTTTAATTCAGACAGAAGCAATTTTCCTGTACGAAGCTCCGCCAACACCGAAATTCGTCCACAATACACCACAAAAACCATTAAATATGGAGGCGGAAAAATATTGGTATGGGGATGTTTTTTCGTATTATGTTATTGGACCTTAATTTTGGATTGCGGGTAGAATGGATGCCGCTTTTTATACAAATATTCTTAATGATACTATGATGCCTTATGCCGAATTGAAAATGCCGTTTCGATGGGTGTTTCAACAAGATTATGACCCGAAACACACATCGAAGCAGGAAAAGACTGGTTTGAAGAACATAACGTCAAGATTTAAGGCTAGCGGGCGCAGTCCCCAGACTGAATCCTATGTGGAACTTATGGCAAATAGTAAACATGTGTCTTTTAAGAACAAATCCATCCAATAAAGACGAAAAATATTTATGCAGAAACCTGCCAAAAACTTGTGGACTCAATGCCAAAACGATGCTGAGACGTTTTAAAACATTAAGGTTATATCACGAAGAACTGAGGTAAAAAAATAATTAATGAGAAAAAATACAGTCATTAAACAAAAAAATTTATTTTAGGTAACTAAATTTGCTGTCCCTATTTTTATGCACAGGCAGGACCTGGTGACTTGTAAAAATTTAATGGACAAATTTTTATTTAAGTCTTTAATTTCCACACTTGCATTATTTTTGTATCATTTGGTTTATGATTAAAAAGAAATAAAATAAAAGATATATTTATAAAGTTTGTTGTGCATTATTTTTAGTTTGAAAAATGTTAGATCAAGGTGGCTCTATTTTATCGAACACTACTATATTTATTACCAAATGAACAAATGTAAGTTAGCTTAAGTTCATATATTTTTTTTTTTTTTTGTAGTTTCTAAGTTTATTAGGAAACACCAATATTTTTTGAGATCTTTTTTTATTCTGTGTACTTAAGTTGTTGACTTGTAGTTTACATAGTGCACCACCTAAAGTAAATAGATAAAAAGAATTCTGGTGTCTAATTTTTCTTGTTTTCTTTAACAAATAATATAAAACTTCCATTTTTTTTTTTCAAAAGAAGTTTAAAAAGAAAAAATACGCGAACTTTATCCGGATTAAAATTATTCAGTTGGTTGTGGTCGAAAAACTGCTAATATTGGGGAACTTTTAAAATATATGCAATCAAAGACACGGGAATATCCCCCCAAAATATAATTCCCACAAGAAACTTCGTGCTATTTTTTATTTAAATAAAATTTTTATCTTTCAACTGTAAAAAAAGCCGAAAAAAAGTCGACCGTATACAGTAGAGAAAGAAAAATAGAATTACTGTTGGTTATTGTTGTTTTTGCTTAAACTTTGATTTTTGTCTTTGCTTTATTGTTTGAACAAAAATCTTTAGTTTATTTAAAATGTTTGTCAAAAGTTTCCTGAAGAGTTATGTAAGCGGTAACGAAATGGCCATCGAGACGTTCTTTGACCCTCAATAATCAATATCGGTAATTAATTTAATCGGGATAATTAAATAAAAAGTTTTTTTTTTTGGGAATTGAATTTAAAATATATATTTAAAAGTTTAGAGAAATTGGCGCTGTTTGCAATATAAATACGCTGTCCACTGATAATGTAGTTTGCTGAGGTATTAGTGGAATTCCTGAAATAATGTTTTAGCAGAGCACCTTTTTATTCGATTGTGACAACCTTAAATTGACATATGAATTGAAGATAAATTGTTTAACATCAATCCCAATCTTATTTGATGGTTATAAATTAATTCAAGTCTTGAGTTAATTTTGGTAAACCCTTCAAATACTTAAAAAAAATATGGATTTTTTTATTGTTGTCTATATACATACGTACTTTTCATGTAAAAATAATTCTGTTTCCAGAAGTTTATTGTATCCATGCATGGATATATTAAAAAATAAGTCTGTCATATCCTGGCACATCGTAGTACGACGTTCAAATTTCGTTGGACGTTTTATCCACCACACTGCGTTCGAAGTGGATTTAATATCAACCATTGTTTTAATTTTTTATGCTCGATTTTGCCTTATTCTTCCTTAAATAAACTTCACTTGATGATGTAGCAATATGATTTCTGTAAGTAAAAAAAAAATGTAATACGCAAAAATAAAAAACGACACGCACGAAACGCAAATAAAAACTGGTAAAACGGATATGAACGCAGGCATTTTTTATAACTTGTTGTTGTTTTATATGTACAGGCTGGAACAGGATATTTTTATTCCTTTTTGCAATTTTGTATTGGTTTTTGTTTCCTGTTATTCAGCAGTGCTCATGTGCTGCCATAACACAGTATCCTTACTTTTCTTATCTCGATTTAAGGCGACTACTTTGTCAGTATTTTATTATTATAAGCCACTACTGATGACGTGTGTACGTGTGTATTTGACGTTTGCGTCGCTCAAAATGCAGTTAAGTGACAACTTAACAATTTTATTTACTTGATGAGTTGGTAACTTGCCGAAATATGTTGTTTGTTAACGTTATAATGTACGCTTTTATAGCAAAATAACAAGTGCTAATGAACTACTTTTTAATTATATATTGATAACTTTAACCAAACATAGTGTTATTAAAAGAATTAATAATAATATGGGGTGTTTTACGATAGAACTTCTTAATTACATGTAAATAAGCTTAATTAAATATTCATTGTAATGCATTGAATACAATTAATTTTATATTTAAATGGCTTAATGTACCCGGCGTTGCCTGGGTCTAATTTGAGTGCGTTTCTAGGCTCTGTAAAATATGTGTTACAGTCCTTTGTTTGCTATTCTGGCAAAATATTTAATAATCGAAAGTGTATTTTCAGATATAATATATTGAAAATCTCAGAAGAGGCGTCACCTATCCACTCTATTAAATAAATTTAGATCTTATAGATCAGAAAATATCTTTATTTCAAATATCTTAAAAATCTGATTTTGTTAAGATGGGTTAGAGTGCATAGAACTGCTCATTTGCCTTCTCTCACACTTTCTCCTCCTATTCCCCTTACATATATACACTCAAAATATTATGTAGGTAAATTTTAATGAAAAAACACTTTAAACAACTACTTTTTCATTTAATAAACGGTCCACTTACATTTCATTTAAATTAAATGTAATTTACAATTGTTTTTGAATGTTGATTTTATAACTAAAAAAATATGTAAAAACAATAAATTTTTCCTTTATTCCAACGCACGAAAAAACAACCTACCAGAAAAGTAAAAAGTACTGTTTTATCATTTATTTCAACTAACAAAATGCAACCTACCAAAACATTAAAAATAACTGTTTCTGTATTTATTTTAATTTATAAAATTTAACCTACTAAAACAGTCTTTTATTCCAACTCTCTAAAAGTAACCTACCAAAACAATAAAACTACAGATTATTTATTTTAAACATTAAAAGTTATTACTTTATTTACTGATTATTTATTCTACATATTTTTACACAAAAATGCTATTTTTTCTTCTTATTTTCGTTCCTTCTTGAAAATCAAAGGATTTCAGGAGGCTTATTCTGAATTGCGATGCGAAAGTCAATGCGATGCGAAAATACATAAATGCGAAAAATTGCTATTCTGTATTGCGATATTCGCAAGGTTCTATTTTAATCGCATTTCAAATGCGAAAAGGTGGTAAATCGGTATTCTAAATTGCGAAAACATATGTCAAATTCGCAAAATTTATTCGACAACAAAGTAGCATTCGCAAAGTACAAACATGTAAGTAAAAAACAATATTTTATTTATGTATTCATCATATATTTATTATTTAATTCAGGGAAGTAAACAATAAGACCAACAAACCGCGTCAACTTTAAATAAAAATAGAATTTATGAATAAGCACAGCCATTTGGCAAGAGGCCATTTAAAAACACCAAATGCACGTTAGTCTGCAAATACTTTGTGGCAAACGTTAACTGAAGAACTAAATATTAATGGACCACCTATTAGAGAAGTTCAAAAATATTTGACTTAAATTTTAATAGGTTTGGACCTATTAAATAAATTTTAGAAACAATTTTCACAGCGAAGCACAAAAATTTTATTTATTTTTAATTTGACGTTTGTTGATACTGATGTTTATTTGAGCAGCGTTGCCAACGATTTGAAATAAATTGCGAATGCAATTGCGAAAGTCTAACAGAATACCAATTTTCTTTCGCATCGCAGTTGAAGTTTTTGACTTGTAAAATGATTTAGAAATAAGAAGTAAATTTAAGAAAACGTGCATCAAATTTGTATTAAAGAGGATGTTTTGGACAAACAAAGTGAAATGTTTTAATTATGACTTTATTGCTGTAAAAATACATCCACCACCGTGTCATAAACTAAAATGTGTCGTCATTTATGAAAAGAAAAACCGAGCTTTACTTTGTTCGTAAAAAGCCAATACATTTTAAAAAGATCAACTTTTTATATATACAGTCATAAAACGAAATGTGACGATGTTTTAGAAAGCGATGTGATCTTCACGTTATGAAGTTTACTCCACAACTGAAATGTGACAAACAAAGTTTCTAAACATGAAATGAAATAAGGGCCCATTCTATTCAAAAGTGAAAAGTATAAAAGGCATAAATAACATGGCGAAAAAATCTGCATGATTAACACCAAAATTTTAAATTTCCACTTATGACTTTATACGAGTATTACTAAATGAACGATATATCTGTAATTAAAAAATTTAAATAACTGACCTTAATTTGGGACCAACAATGAACCCAAGTAGGCTGCGGCACCACGGCTACCTGCCTAAAGAGTCCAGAATTTATTTTCTTTATTCTCTACCTGCAAAAAGGGGGCATATTTTTTTTAAACATATTGCAAATTTTAAATACTATGTAAAATACTTACCATTATTTTTTTTTTTATTTTTCTTACTAAATTATTTTGTTCTAAATTTTTTTTGTAACGGACATTTTTTCCATCAGTTTATATTTTTTTATTTTATATTTTAAAGCTGTTGTAGAAGAGTGCTTTTCTACTGACGAACTTTTTTTTTAATTAGGTATTTCATTTTTACTGAAACAAGGTAAAAATTAATTGATAATTTTGACTGCACCGAAAATCAGTATTTTTTTGTCGTTTGTTTTTCTAACAACAATCAAAAATAGTTAAATAAAAATTTTCTTCCTAAAACAACCATATTTTCAACTTTACTGAAAACTTCCTAAATAAACTGCAAACAGTTAATGTTCAAATTTTTTGAGTGTATCAATGTTTTACTTTTAATTGTAGTCGGCACAGACGGTATAGCAAAGAATGCTATTGCAGTTAATCAACTTCTCAACTTCGGTCTATAAAAAAGCGACCGCCTCTATTTTCCTTACGCTTTTCAAACATAATTTTTTTATGGTTGTTTGGACTTTGTTGTATTGAAAACCAAAATTTCACACAAAAATACTATAGTTTAACAGGTACTTGTAATATCACCATCATTTATTTCACAAAAATTTCACCAAAAATATTTATTTTTTCAAAAAAATTTTATTTCCAATAAAAAAAAACAAAAAATACCTAAAAACTCAAAAAAATACATTTACACTACTGGGTTATTTTTATACTCTTCACCACAGGTGGGAAAAAGTGTATATCTAAACTTGTCATTTCGTATGTAATATCTACTGTATTCATTTCCGACCCCATATTCTGAGTTGCTATGCATAGCGAGCGATGTCCGTCCGTCCGTGCTCGGGTTGAAATCAACTTTGCAAAGGCACTAAATTAGCAAAACTACACTACTCCTGCCACTAATTTTTAATATCATTTGTAACAAATCTAGTTTAGTGAAGTAACTCCAATCTAAAAAAAATAGATGTATGGGGCGATAGAGAACAAAAAAATAAGAAAAAACAGCAAATGAAAAAATTTTCGCTAGATTGTGTACGATTGTGCATCATATTTTTTAACATATCAATATAGTTACCATTTAAAAGCTTTTGAAGAGATCGGGAAGTACAAAAATTTGTTTAAAATGCTTAACCCATACCCATATATAGTACTTTTTTTCTTACTTTTAATTCTCTGTTATCAAAATATTTATTTCTTTAACTGGAGTTACTTTACTAAACTAGATTTACATATACGGTGAAGGGTATATAAGATTCGGCATAGCACTCTTACTTGTTTTATATTTGCCCTATTCACAAGCCCGCTAGTACATGCTAAGTGCTAACAAAATACAACAGTGCTAGCTGTGTTGTTGGTTATTTTCATGCAAACATGCGATACAACACTTAGTACTTTTTTTCATATGTTTTTCAAACGTTGTATTTGTTTAAATGCTTTATGTTTTATGAATTATTATTTTTGTGTTCATGTGTGAATTATATTAAATTAAATTGAATTAAAAGATATTTTTATTAGTTTTATTTATTTAATTTATTGATTTGACTGATTTATTAGAAAGTTGAAGTTGAAAGTTGCCAATATAAAAAATGTTCTTTAAGATTTAATATTAATTGGCTTAATGACTCGATTTCTAATATTTTGTATGGTACCGCCATCACCTATACGAACACAAGCACCATTTCCTGCAGATCCCAAGCAGTAAAGTACAATTTTAAGCTGCAAGTCAATGCATAGTTGGAGCTTTTCGCCAATTGTGTGAAAAACATCGTAATTTTTTATAAGGTTGAATATATAGGCAAATTCCTCTGTTTTTATCAAAATATCTTAAAACCCGATTATGCCATAATGATGATTTTGGTAGCCCTAAATTATAATTCTGCGACTAGAGAACAAGTACATTAGGTTCATCCTAAAAATGTCTTGAACTTCATCCTCACACAAAAAATTTATTAATTTACCTTTTTCTGTTTTCTCCCCAATTTGGCTTATATATAACAAATGATGAATAGCACTTTTCTTCTTCTTATTTACTTTTTGACATATGAAGTACAATGTACAATGGCACACTGATACAATGGTTGTTCACAAAGAAGTAAACAAAAGGTAGTATGCAATACTACCTACACCTTAGCAGAGCTTGTGAATACGGCAATTATAATTGTACAAGTGAAACTGAAAATCAAATATCCGACAGCTTCATAATATAATTTTTTGCGAAAGCTCGGCTACTAAAAGCTTTGCTTTCCACAACTCAATAATCCTATAATGATCTTTATTTGGGCTTAATGTTTTATATGTATAAGAACCGTCACAAAAGGCACGGGAATCCAGTCGGCTTCTAGTGGGCACAAAGCAGACCCCAAGGTGACAAATAAACAACTCAAGAACAAATCAAATATCTTAATTATATCAAAGATATACAGTACTGTTCGAAACCTAAGCAACTTTTCCCCAGTAAATACTAATGGTCGTATATGTTCTCTTTTAAATAGATTAATAAAAAAATTTCCCTTTTATTTATTATTATACATATAGTCTAGATACTAATAATAACAACAAAAAATACATTTTATGTCTTTGGAAGAAAATATAAAACAAAAACAAAATTAACTTAAAAATTCCCTGTTCGAAACCTAAGCAACTTTTACATTGTTGCATTTGTGGCGAAATATTAACATAAACAACAACAAAAATTTTAAACAAAAATTTTAGTCCCGTTATGACTGCTATTGAAAAAAATAATTTTGGTTGATTTTATGCATTTAAGTAGTACCAATTCTTTAGAAGTGCAACCATGACGCGAACACGTTATGGATCAGCTTTGAAGCTAAAGATTATTGAACTTTTTAATAAAGGTAAATCCCAAATTGCTATAGCAAACCAATTAAATATTAATTAATCAATAGTTTCCCGACTTATAAAAAAGTACAAAGCTACTGGGAAAGTAGAGGAAGCCAACAGCGGTGGGCGACCTCAAAAAACTTCTGAGCGAACAGACCAGAAAATTTTCCGTCTATTTAAAAAAACCTTTATTTCGTCGAAAGACATAGTCAGCGTTGCCAAAATGATGATTTGATCATATTTTTGATGATTTTTGAACCAAAATATGATTTGATGATTTTTTTTCTTAAATTATGATTTCTAATTTATAAAAACTATGATTTTTGTATTTTAAGTGTGTAGTACTTTTATTGTAATTAAACTACATAGTGAAGTTAAGTTTTGCATCAGCTTGTTGTGAACAAATCAAATTTTTTTAAATCTCATCCTGTCAAATACATAGAATGTATGAGGAAATTTTAGACAATTTTATACAAATAGAATATGTGAACATGAGTCTCAATAACGACCTTGACTTTGAAAACAAAAGTCTATTTCTACACAACAAAGAAGTCTATCTGGGTGTTTTTGTTAAAGAAAAAAATTTCTAGCTCAAAGCTCACTGCAAATGAAAAAAATGAATTTATTGCAAATGGTGTGGCATTTTACATTGAGTTATGTAAACAAATATTAAAACGATTTGATTTTAACGATAGGTTTTTTAAAGAGCTCTTATGGTTGACCCTTTGAAAATTATAAATAGAAAAATTAATTCTCTAAAAGGCTTAATACTTAAAGTTTAGATAACGATTGTAGATAATCTTAGCTGTGAGGAATTTTGGTCAAATGTTTTAAAAATAATTCGTGCTGACAACATTTCAGCTTTTCCGCTGTTTCCAAAATTTTTTAAAACTTAATTAATCTTCCCATTTCTTCAGCAAATGTCAAACGAATATTCTCAACAGTCAATTTAAACAAAACTTAAAATAGAAATAGATTAGACAACAGCACTCTCGAAGTTATCTTATACGCAAAACATTTCTTAGCAATAAGAAACTGTTCCTGCTATAATATAAAAATTAACCAAGATATTAAGAATATGAAACCATGTATATATTATAGTAAAAGTTCTTCGTAAAACTTTGTACACTCTTAACAGTAATAACTTAAATATATACAATGTATGTTAATACTTGTATGTATTTTAATTATAATTTTTAAATAAAATTTTTTATTAAAAAAATTATGATTTTTTTCCATAAAATATGATTTTTTTTTCTGCATACGATGATTTTCTTCTCAAAGCTTCTGGCAACGCTGGACATAGTAAATGAGCTTGAACTTCAGATTAGTTCTTCCACAGTAAGAAAACGTTTATTGAAACAAAACTTAAGGAGCTTCATGCCATCTAAGAAGCCTATGCTGACTAAGAAGCATTTAAAAAAGAGGTTTGTTTGATTGACTGCAACGTAGTCTCTGATTTTCTCAGTTTTTGGTTGTTTTAGGTTGGATTTTGCTAGAGCACATATGGATTGGACTATATCCAAATGGAGAACTGTTTTGTTTAGTGATAAATGTAAATTTAACTTACTAAATTCAGATGGAGTTTGCCACGTGAGAAGACCAAAAGAAAAGCGGCTACATCCTCAGTACTCAAAAGCCACAATAAGGCATGGGGGTGGAAATGTGATGGTTTGGACTTGTTTTTCGGCCAGTGGTGTTGGTCCCTTTGTAGAAATTTAAACAAAAATGGACCGTTTTGTTTACAGAGACATTTTAGCAACTCACATGCTTAACTATGCTAAGTGGGAAATGCTACTTCGATGGGTGTTTCAACATGACAATGACCCAAAACACTCATCGAAGTTAGTCAAGGATTGGTTATCAGCTAATGGGTTTCAAGTTTTGAATTGCCCACCTCAATCTGCAGACTTGAATTCCATAGAGAACGTCTTTGGAATTTTAAAACGGAGAGTTGGAACTCGACGCTTTAAAAATAAACAGGAGTTGATGAACTGTCTAAAATCAGAGTGGGAAGCTATACCAACATCTATTTTATCGAATCTTATTGAATCTATGCCCAAAAGATGCGCTGAGATCGTAAGAAACAAAGGATATCACAGCAAATATTAAAAGTTGCTTAGGTTTTGAACAGCCAATTTTTAAGTTAATTTTGTTTTTATTTTATCATAACTTCCAAAGAAATGGTTTTTAATTTTTGTTTTTATTTTAAGGTTATAGACACATTGTTTAATAGTAAATAAAAAAAATATTTTCTATAAATTTATTTAAAGAAAAGATGTGTCTATTATTACTTAGTGGGAAAAAGTTGCTTAGGTTTCGAACAATATATTAAAAAATAAATACACAGTTCATATGTTAAGGCGTACATAAGATTCGACACAGCCGAATATATCACTGCAACTTTTTTTTATTGTATTGTGTAAATGATACCGAGCGGGCTTGCATTAATCTATCAAGATTATTGGATTACATCTTCTATTAAATAAGTGGTAGCTAAGTAAATGTAATAATTTCGATAAGTTGTAATTCTAATGTGCGATTGCAAGAAGTTAAATTATTTACTCCGACCGTTATATTCTAAATTTCTCATTTCTCAAAACTGCATTCGTGTCAAGGTCATTTATATCCGATTGAAATGTTGTTTTTCCACTGTTTGGTATAGAAAATCCCTTTTAAAAGAAGAGTCTTTAGTAATAGGACCCGACTTGCACTAGTAAATTGTTTTTGTACTACCATGACTTGAAAACATACAGCGGTGTAGAGATACATTAGCAAACAAAAAATGCTATGGTATACGAATAATCATTTATTATATAGTATTTTTCCGACCAGTAATTTTTCTAGTCTATTTAAAGCAGCACAATTAACCCGTTAGGGATCTTGTAGTATGCACGGTGGCAAGAAATATCCCAAGATATATTGAGTCATTAGTACGCCCACTTAAAGGAAGCTCAGTAAGTAAATTTTTAGTAGAAATCACTAGTTCTAGACAGACAGGACGATTGCAAGTTTTAAAGGGCCCTGGTTCCAGGCATAGGGCAAAGGCTTCGTTGTCTGTGCGAATGATTCCACGTTATCGTATTACAATTTTTAGTTTTAAGCATAAATTGATCAATAATATAACAAAAAAACTTTTCATATTGCAGCTTGAAGAGTTATCTTCATTATTTGATGGTTTATTTCATGTCGACTACATACATAAACATTTTTGTACCATTCACGACAAAAAGAGGAAAAATATGTATATCTAAGTTTGTCATTCCGTGCCTGTCCGTGTTAGTGTTGAAATCAAATTTGCCCCGGCACGAAAAAAGTAAATATGTCAAGCGATCAGATATAGTGTCGAAAAAGATGCTATTGGAATTCAGCATGAGCGCTCACCCATATTTTCCGAGTTACGGGGCTCTGAAATTTTCAAATATTTTGAAATATAAATATGGGTATCATTTTAAAGCTTTTGAAGAGATCTTTCAGGAAATACTAAAAATTTTTAATAATGCTCAACCCATTAAGAGCCGATTGCATATTTATGTAAAATTAAATATGTATATGCTGTTCCAAATTTTTTTATTTTTTAATTCTCTGTCACCCCAATATTTGCTGTTTTGATTGGAGTTACTTCACTAAACTAGATTTACATAGATGGTGAAGGAATACAAAATTTGGCATAGCCGAATATATTACTCTTACTTGTTATTACTTTTATTTAAGAAATGTTTCGGAGAGTGCACAAAAAATACATATTGTGTAATGACAAGATAAGATTCCACATAAACTCATCTACAGACGATGTTTATAAAATACACAACTAAGGTAGATAGATGCAAAGAATGCTGATGAAGGTCGTAGCGGTCCAGAAAGTGCAGCATTTCATTCTGCTAGCGTCTAATTTTTTTTGTTCTCTTTGGAAAACGTCCGCATACATTTGTAAAATAAATTTTCTTTCTAAAAAAAAAAGATTTTCAGAAATTAAAAAGAATGAACTTAAGCCAAAATAATTTCTATTCATTTATAATTGAAATACTTAAGACAAGGTCACAATAAAACTTGGAAATATAATTTAAATAACTGATTATTTATTAGACTTTTTCATCTTTGAATACATCGTTTAGTTTTATTTAAAAATTAATTTATTTAATTTATACACGTTTTTACTAAGAAATTATAATGAAAACCAAATGCCAAATACGAAACGAATAAACCAGAAGACCAAGTTTAAGAATATACTAGAATACTCTTAAATATGAATAGAGACTATAAAAATATAATATGATTTATAAATTTATAAGTGTATTAATTTTAATTAAAATATAAAAACATTTAATGCAACACTATAAATATTAACTAAAAAAAGAAAACTTACAAATAACATAAAAACATTAAAAATAAATAAAATTGGAATCAAATAAAAGTGGATAATTTTGTTTGTGCTTTGTTGTGCTTGTATGCGTAGGATGTATGAGTTCTACCGTGTAGCTTTGCTCCTGCTTAAAAGTAAAATATTTGCATAACAAAATACAATAAATGTAGGATCAATACAATTCTACTTATCACAAAGCATTGTTTTTAGCATGATTGCTAAATAAAAATTTAAAAATAAAGTTTAATGAGCAAAACTTTTTGTTAATCTTCAAATGCAAAATTTGAGAGCTTCAAGTGCTGCAAATTATTACGCGCCTCAAAGTATGCAGTATCTGTAGGATCGTCTGGATTTGGAACAAATGGTGGTTCTTCTGTCTGCAAATTCTCCCAATCAATACACTTAAAGAATGCCATTTGATTTACCTCTTTGGCTGCCGGTCTTTGGGAAGGATCCATGGTAAGTAAAAGGTCGACTGCTTCTACGGCATCATTTGATAAAGCTTCATCCCCTTCAGGCCATTCAATATCTATGAAAAATATTTAATTAGAAGCACAAATGTGCAAATTAGAAAACATTAAAAAAATAAGTTGATATATGAATATATTTGAAAGTATTGTTTTCATAATTTTTAATATTCTCTTTTATTTCGTCTTCACTCTATTCGACTTTTTAAAGTCTACATGCATAATTAATATTACTCAGAGCCGAATATTGTCCTCATAGCAAAACATTTACTTTGGGTATGCATTGTAAAAAATAAGTAAAATTATTCTTTTAAAATAAGAAACAAATTTTATAATTTTTCAGTTCTTTCTCTTATATATTTATTGCACGTGTTCCAACTTATTGTTTGAAATCTAAAAGATTTCTTATAGTTTACTGTTTATTTTTCTAGGTTTCTGTACACAAAGTTTTAAAACGTTACCCTTATTTTATATCCTTTGTAATTCTGTTTGTAATTCCTAAAATATCCATTTCCGACCCATAGAGCATAAAATATATTCTGAGTTCTTACGCATAGGGAAGTCCGTCTTCGTGTTGAAATCAGCTTTGCCAAAGCACAAGATAAGCTAGAGAAAATTTAATACGCCAATCAATCAGACATAGTTTTAAAAATATTGCTATTGAAAATCACCATGTCCTTCGAGGCAGCGGGCAAAATGCCACGCCTGCAGTGTCAGTAAAATTATGTGCGTTGTGAAAACAAGTGGTGTCGAATACTTAAATAAAATATTGTTTTTCAGTTACATGTTTGTACTTTGCGAATGCTATTTTATCGTCGACTAAATTTTGCGAATTTGACATTTATTTTCGCAATTTAGAATACTGATTTACCACCTTTTCGCATTTGAAATACGATTAAAATAGAACTTTGCGAATATCGCAATACAGAATAGCAATTGTTTGAATTTATGTATTTTCGCATCGCATTGACTTTCGCATCGCAATTCATAATAAGCCTAAAGGCCTTATCTTCTAAACAAAAAAAAAACTAAATAAAATTAAAGGAAGGGTATCCCGATAGTAACGTGATTTTTACATATATGACCTCATTTTTTGGACCGTAATTGACAAAATTTACGCCAAGTATGTATTGCTAGTTGGCTATAAATTATAAAAAATAAGAAGACGTCACAATAATAACGTTATTTTAATAGGGCCTTACTTTAAATCTACTATGTATTACTATGTCCGCTGTAACAGGTTCTAAAAATAAAATTAAATATAAGAGGTAGTCATTACATGGTACGGAAGGAAGCCTTCGTGTTTGAGTCCAGCTCGCACTTGACGGATTTATTTCTTTTTATTCTTAATTCTATACCTGATCAAAACGTTTTTGAAAATTCGACTCCAAAAAGAAAATACAGAGTAGCTTCAGCTATTAGTGAAATATTCCATTTATAAAAAATTCTTAATTTGAGTTTAATAACAAAGTCTAAAAAGTGTAGATCAGAGAACTGCAAGAGTGTCTATTTTTAATACTCTAAGTTTACTCTTCTTAAATGCGGTTGCGGTGTAATCGCCACCGCATTTCTTTTGTGCGAGTACTTACTATCAGCGTTGCCACACAAGAAACTGACTTCCAACCAATAATTTTCAAAAATCCTACCAAAATCGTTCACAGCCTACCAAAAATTTAAAAATGCATTTCTTGCACATAACCCCTGTTACACTTGGTTTTTTTTTCCCCGTAATTGTTGAGATGGAAGTTTGTCTTTTGGTGATTTTTAAGATGGGCGTTATGATTTAAAATAGTTTAAGAGCATACTATGCAGAATGAACACCCATCCCTTTCTTGGAGCCAATCAAATTCGCTCAACCATTCGGTTCTAAATTTTCTTTTGACTGTTTCTTTACAATGTTCACTAAAAGTATTATATTATTGAAAAATGTTTTCAAACAAAAATTTTAAGAGTGGTTCTACTTGGTTGATGGAATGTCGTCTTCTGAAATTATATTATCTTCATTTAATTTTGAAGTTTTAGATAAAAATCTGAAAAAATATACATGCAATATTAGTAAATATTTATTTAATTTTCCATTTTCCATTTTGTCTGTTAATTTTATTAATACATACACTTGAAAATAAAAAATATTGTTAATTTCAATTTCATAATATTGTTCGCGTTTCTTAAACCAGAGATGGTTACAGCTTTAATCATCTCTATGCAAAAAAGCAGAGATGGTTTTTATTACACCTAAAACAGTTTTTGAAAACAGTGGTAACACTATTCAAAGTTATTGTTTATTTAATTCAAAGTTACATTTTTTTATTTTATGTTCTGAATTTTTAAGGTGAAAAATTTACTATTGCTAAAAAATTGCTACAGGAGGAAAACCTACCAAAAATTAAAAAAAAATGCAACAAACCAACCAAACTACCAAACTGTTTTTTAAAAACGAAAAACTACCAAGTTTGGTCCGATTGGACCAAAGCGGCAACGCTGCTTACTATACCCATTCCATTTGAGTATTGATGAGTTTAAGTCTCTAGCATACTCATGTAAAATGTTTGCGATGCTGGCTTTACTTTGTTCGTACTCATACTTACAGCAAACACCAAGAGAGAGATTTTAACGTGTGTAGTGTGAGAAAAACAGAGTTATCAGATCAGAATTATTAAATTAAACACAATATCAAAAGTCGCCAATGTCTAAATTAGCTAACATACATACTTCTTTGAAATTATGAAAGTTTATTTAATATATAACAGAAAATAAATTGAATAGAGACCGTAAAATTCACCATTTTTTCACTTATTAAAAACACAACAAATGTTTACTAATAACTCAAGAATAGTTCATTGGTTATTATATTACGTTTTAGTAGGGTTCTTTTAATTCACACAGGATACAAATTTATAAATTTTATTAAGCAAATTGATTTTTATAATTAGTAAATAGGTATAAAAGCAATAATTTTAGTTGACAAAATAAAATATGTAAACTAAAAACTTTATTGCAATTTATGAGGTCTGATGAGATTCAGTCAATCTAATATTACATCTGCGTATATACAGTTTAGTTTAAAACTAAAAAAATTATGTAATTTTCCTTTTATTCACGGATTCGAAAAATAAATTTATTTTATTTTTTATCATTTTGTTTTCCTAAATACCGTTAGTAGCACGTTTATGACAACAAAGCGCATAAACTGAAAATATTTGTACATAAAAAACAGCAACAAAATAAGTATTAGGGTAAAAAATGTGGCAAAGCTGCTTACAAATAAAGAATTAAAAAATTCTCGCGTACGAGTATAGAAAATACTTAAAATTCTGATTGCTAGAAAATACTTAAAATTCTGATTGCTATATTTTTTAGGCTCTTTGTTTTAAATATACCCATAACAAAAAACACTTACAAGAATTGATAAAATAAACACCGCAACTTTTTATTGCGGTGCTTAAAATACTCGATTATGCAAAATATAGAGTAAGTATGCGATATACTCATGGCTGCGGTGTACTCGTGCCGTTCTCTGGTGTAGATATGCTCCTACGGATCACCGATGTTATTCCTGATCTTGTGGATTATTATTATTATTGCACCCCAAAACCCTTTCTCAAAAGATTTCTCTTTGGGCTGTGTGTATACACGGATGACTCCAAAAGAGCGACGGGAGTTGGGGGTGGGGTATACATTGAGGAATTTGGGATAAGGATGATCTTCAGACTCCCAAATGACTGTAGTGTAGTGTAGGCGGAAATATTTGCTATCAGAAAGGCGGTGTGCTGGTTGAGGTACTATAACATATCCAACAGGGATATTTTCATCTGTACCGACAGCAAAGCCGCAATTGCGTCCCTCAAAGGTGTGTTCACCACATCAGAACTTGTCTTGCTTGACGAGGGTGCCATTGACATCTTCTGTGGCATACCCCTCTCCGCTTGCAGACAGTGCATCGACGCTGCTATCTATGAACTGGCCCAGACCAGATGGTCTAACGAGTCGACATGTTCGACCGCTAGAACAATCTGGCCCTATTTGGATCGGGGCAGAGCAGCTGCACTATTGCAGCTACCGAGAATTCGACTATGTGACTTGGTGGCTGCGGTCACTGGGCACTGTATATTCGGGACCCATGCTAGGAGAATGGGTATCCCTTTCAATGACTTCTGCAGAAGTTGTCAGGACGAGGAGGGAGAGAAGACGGTAGAACACATCCTTTGTCAATGCTCTGCGCTGGGGTGTATACGGCTGAGATATCTCGGTCAGCGGTACTATGACGGCCTATCTGATATATTGTCAATGGGTCCAGGTAGGATTAGTTCCTTCTTAAGGTACAGTGGGAGGTTTACCGGCCCACAATCAGACATGGTGACTCATTCAGGGGATGAGCGCACACTTTGGTCGACTGATCACACTTAGCGGACTTTTCTCTGCATTTTTCTTGGACCTTCTCCGTATTCTCTGACCCGCGGTATTTTTGTCTTTCCCTCTCTGTCCTTCTCGTCTCTTCATCCCCATTTCTCTTTTTCTTTCTTTCTCTAATTCCTACCTTAATCTTCTGTCCCTTCTAACAGCAGGTAACACAAAGGGACTAATCATTGGACCCAAGTGGGCTGTGGCAACTCGGCTGCCCGCCTGACCTAACATAACCTAACTTAACCTAGATATCCTCCGTAACAGCTCTGCTGCTATCGAGAGTTTTTCCCTGAGGAAAAAACTTTCGGTTTGTACAGTTGTTGCTGGGTTGACAATCTTTGGCCGAGATGGTTTCATGTCGTTCCGGAGCGTAGATCCAATTGTCGGGGGAACGTTGGTTGTACTGATAGTTTATTACTTATAAAACCAGTATGCAATCCAACTTCTAATAAATGCATTAAAGTTAATCGCATTCGTGATATTTTGATTCAAAACCCTAACACTAATGATTTTATGGGTCTTAGGTCATGTTAATATAAAACGTAATGAACATGCAGATGACGCAGCCAAATTCTCTTGTAAAGTCTTCATAGTAATGTTAAACCAACCGGAAAAGCCTGATCTTCGAAATTTATTAAAAGATTACATTTTTAAAAAACAAGCCTTAGCATGGTCCAATTAGTGCCATCCTCATTACAAGGAATTAAACAAAAAATTCATTCATCCGAAGTTCCCAACTGTTACGAGACACCAAATCCACGACTTTTCCCTCCTACCACTAGGACACACATATGCAACACACGGCTATATACTCAACAAAAGACAAACTCCACCTTGTTCTAAATGTAATTTGCCGCTCACTATCAATCATCTCTTAATGGAGTGTTCGATCGGATAGCCCAAAAAAATTACTCAAACTTCCTACCCAGGACAATATAGCAAAAATATATAAACTTCAGTCTGTGTCTGGCATTTGCCGCGATCGCACGTGTTTTTTCACCTCGGACGGTTGAATAGAGTGTATTCGTTTCTTACAGACTTACTTTGGTTATTTTCAAAAGCTTTTTTTTCAAGCATTTTTGGTTCTCTTTTTGAAGTAATTCGTTTTTTTATTATTGTTTTTGGTCTTTAATTTATCTGAATCCATTGTACCGTCTTAAATCAATATGAACGGGGTTCATCCCCCGGATAACAACCGGTTTCGGGATCTAGACTTCTCGACCGGTAAAACCAGAGGTAACAAAACCAAACGTCTCCGAGTTGAAGAATTTTTACCACTGCCAGAAACCTCAACAAATCAACAAAATCTTCCACGATACCTAGTCGCAACTGCTACACCAGAAAAAGAAGGCCTAGAAGTCCGCCCGCTATCATCACATAATGTCTTTCAAGTAGAAAAAGAAGTTAAAGAAATGAAAAGCGCTTAGAAGTTAAAGAAGTGAAAAGCGGTGATCTACTGATAAAAGTACCTGATAACAGAGTCGCAGAAAAATTTCTCAAATGCACCTACATTGATTGTATTCCCGTTAAAATTTCACTTCACAAAACTCTTAACACGGTTCAAGGTCGCATTTTCTCTAGGAAAATAATAAATATATCTCAAGAAGAATTGCTAGCATCGCTCAGTGATCAGAAAGTTATCGAAGTCCGGAAAATAAATAGAAAGGAGAACGAAAAGCTAATTGCAACAGGCGCAGCAATAATCACATTCGATCTAATTTACCGTCCTGAAACCTTAAAACTTGGCTGGGAGAGGGTCCCGGTTGAAGAGTACATACCTAATCCAATGAGATGTACAAACTGCCAGAGATTAGGACATACAAAAAAATGGTGTAAAAATGTCAGCCAATGTAAAGAATGTGGTTTAAATCAAGAACATGAACTGTGCACCCGCAAATATTGCGTAAATTGTCGAAATGAAAACCATACATCATATGATCCGGAATGCCCCACATTTTGGAAACATAAATCGGTAAATTATGTGAGAATATCCAGAAAATGTACAACACGTGAAGCGTGGAAGCTTTTTAATGATAATCCATCACTTAACATGCTTCAACCAATTAGAAAGAAACAGACGTACGCACAAATAACAGGTGCTGTAGCAGCAAATGATAACAAAACATCAAAAAATGACGCGATGGACACAATCAAACATGCAGAAAACCCAAAAAATACACAAACAACCATTAAAAATCAAACTCAATTCTCCTTTTCAAAAAATTCCGCAACAAAAACTCAACATATAACTACAACAAACATAAATACTAACACAGAATCAACCGACGAAAGCTCTATCATCCCAATACAAAATGCATACTCTAAAATAATTTCAAAAAGCACACAAATAATATCAGAAAAACCACATTCATCAAAAAGTGATAACCCCAAAATAACTATTAAGAAAAAACATGTAAAAGCAACAGATGAAAACGATATTAATTCTGATATTGATGACGTCACATTTAGTGACGACAAATCAGCCAGTAATAGTTTAAAAGAAAATTTCATAATGACTGAGAAAATGATGATCGGAGAAATTACGGATAGTTTAGATCTAAATTCGCCACCAAGAATAGGGCAAAGCTGCTCAAACGACCATTGCACTCCTGTGTCACAACTTTATAATAATTTCCCCCTGCTAAACGTACTTATTACTCCTACAACTTTGAAAAACACACAACAACAGGCCCAAAAGGGCAATTCAGAAAAATAATTTATGTCTATTCACCAACACATAACGATTCTCCAATGGAACATTCAAGGTTATATCAATAATAAATATGCTTTAGAACAATTAATTCTCAAACACAAACCTAACATTATAGCATTGCAAGAAACCCATATAGTTAAAAAAACTTGCACTTACTACATTTATCGGGTTTTAGAATATATCACCACAACTACGATTACACTTATGCCAAATAAGGTATAGCCTTGATGGTAAAAAATGACTTGAGTGTCAAGAGCCACTTCACTTCTGATCGAGACCTGTTATTTCAGACTATTGCAATTCAATGTAATACAGAACTCCACATTACAAATATTTATAGAGAAGGAACCACAAACTTATCCTCAAACATGATAAAAAATATACCAATTGCCAGGAACGTGCACAATATTCTGCTTGGAGACTCAAACTCACAAAATGTTTTGTGGGGATCTGCGTCAAATTCACCAAACGGAAGGATTTTAGAAGATTTTGCGAACGATCAGGATTTAGTAATTTTAAACGACGGCTCTCCAACCTTGCTTAGCACACGAAACACTTTGACAGCGGTTGACATTTCAATGTCAAGTGTAGACATTGCACCCAGCTTAAGCTGGAACTGCCTACCTTTGCCAGATGTGGGGGACCATTTTCCCATTATTATCTCTAACAACAAAAGCCAATTTAAGAAAAAATTTGTACCACGATTTCTGGAAAAACATGCTGACTGGGCCTTCTTTCAAGACAAGGCTACAGAACTTATTAAACAATTTTCAATATCACCAAATATCAACAGGGAAGCTGCCCAGTTGAAGCGAATTATAAGGAAAACAGCTAATGAAACTATTCCATTAAGCCGCCAGCCTAAGGAGAAGAATAACCCGATCTGGTTTAATACCGAAATTTCAAAACTAATACAGCAGAGGCAAGAATCTTGGAAATTATTTAAAAGATGTAGGAATAAAACCAACATAATAAATTTTAAAAGACTTTGTGCGAAGATTAAAAAAGAGTGTAAAATAGCCAAAACAACAACTTGGAACAATTTCCTAAACTCGTTAAATCCTTCAATGGATGTGCGAGTTTTATGGAACAAAGTCAACAACTTAAGGTCTAAAAGAACGGATTCTTTTCCCCCCATTTTTGCAGTTAATACTCTTTCACATCCCGTGGACATCGCTGATGGGTTTGCAAAATTTTGGTGCAATCTCGGTTCAGACAATACATTTGATCGCGGAATTGTAAATGATAAAAATACTCTACACATTGAAAGTCTTCCACAAACAATTGAAAAATTTTCAGAGCTGAAGTGCCCGGTTACTGTTCATGAACTCAATGATGTTTTAAAGAGTTTAAAAGGTTCAACACCATCCCGAGATAAAATTACGTACGCTATGATCAAATTTGCCCCTTACATTCTAAAAGCTCGTATTTGTCAGCTGTACAGTAGTATAATTGATACTGGGGTTTTTCCACATGACTGGAAATTAGCTGTTCTATCACCTATTCCAAAACCTGGTAAGAATAGGAATGAGTTAGAAGGCTATAGACCCATTTCGTTATTACCTGTGCTTTCTAAAATTCTGGAAAAAATAGTTGCCAAACGATTTTGGACCTCAACAAAAGGGCAAATTTCAAAAATACAACATGCTTTCATTCCCAGACATGTAGTTCACAGCATTTGTCACCAACTAGAAGAGTTGCTTAAGCATAATTTAAATAAAGGAAAACACAGCTTAGTACTTTCAGAAGATATTGAAAAGGCCTTCGATCGTGTCACATCGGTAGCATTTATTCGGGAGCTGAATAAATGGAGAGTACCCAAAGAAACCCTACAACTCATAAAATCCTTTCTAATCAATCGTAGAATTATTGTGAAAGTAGACGGTTACTTCTCCTCAAACTATCTTTTAGACAATGGGGTGCCTCAAGGGTCCCCACTCTCTGTAGTTCTGTATATAGTTTATGCAAATTCGTTAGCAAAGGTAGTTGAAAATTTACCCGGAATCGACTATGTCGGCATTTACGCAGATAACATCTTCGCGGTAGCATCAGGAAATCCAAATGAGGTAAACTTCAACCTCAACAATATAAACAGCGTCATACAGCGATGGGCCAAAGAAAAAGGAGCTGTTATTCCCGCATCTAAATCCGAAGTTCTTCACGTATGCAGAAAACGAAACTGTTACACCTGCACAATTTGCATTGGAAGTGAAACCATCCAAATTTCAGATAAGTTGAGAATACTAGGCATTTTATTTTCCATGAATATGCTATGGAACCATCATATTAAAAATCTGTCATATAAGCTAGCTAAAATAAACAATATTTTAAAACTGATATGCTCTCGAAAAAAAGGACCCCACATTGAAACAGCACTCAACATTTGTAAATCGCTAACAACCGGAACAATTCAACATGGCATAACCATTTATGGCTGGACATCAAAGGCAAATATCAACAAATTGAACACCTCAATCAACACATGTTTTAGAACTGCATCGGGCTTACTGCGTACAACACCCATTAAAAATTTACATACTGAGGCAAAATATTCCGATTTCCAAACGTTACTAGAGAAAAATTCTATAAATTTGGCCTCCAGATCTTTAACAATAACAACAGAAAGTCTACATTCCACGTTTTGGAAATATACAGACTCTTCAGTAGAATCACCACCAACGGCGATCAGCAATGTCCTTTCAATTCTTAAGAAATGGAACATATCCTTACCAGATAAACCTACAAAACCTATTTGTTCTAAAACAACCATCAAAATAGATGACAGTCTAAGTTGCTTCAAAAAAAATTCTACTAATCCTATTTGCTTTAAAAGTTTATTAGCGGAAAAGATATCACACTTGGCACCGGAAGATGTATACTTTACAGACGGCTCTTTTTATCAAGGTCGAACGTCATATTCTGTGTTTAGACAGCAATCCAAAACTCAATTCGAAAAAATAATTGAACATCGCCTACCTGATCACACTGGAGTCTTCACAGCAGAGATAGCAGCAATAAAAACGGCAATTAGCTATGCGTTTAAAAAACACAGCAGATCTCTAATTTGCACGGATAGTCTAAGTGCAATAAAAGCCTTAACAAAAAATAGAAATGGCGCATATGACGACATGCTGTGTTTACAGAACATTGGTAGTAAAATTATTCTAATATGGATCCCATCACATATTGGAATCGCTGGCAATGAATACGCCGATATGGGTGCTAAAGAAGCGTTGAATCTGCCGGAAGTTACAGAAATACCTTGCTTCCCCAAAGCATTGATAGGGCCGTACAAAGCTTTACATAATCTTCAATATCAAGTTGCAGAAAGACCAAAATACAACGAACAGTTATCAAGACCGCAATGTATTATGATTGCTCGATTAAGATTAGGTAAAGCAATGTTTAATTCCAAACATTACTTCGAGAAGTCCAACCCGCCTAAATGCAGCCGCTGCAATGTTGAACTTACTATAACCCATGTACTAACTGAATCAACCATTGGAGAAGCTTCTTGACTGTGCTCAGCGAGATAACATACCAATTATAATAAAATGTTTCGAAAAACACAATATTATTGAATTTTAAAATTTATTACTACAAGTGAAATGTTTCTTTCTAGTTTTTGTATTACATTTATTTTATTTTTTCTTAAAACCTATGTTTCTTTCTTATCTACACATGTACATAAAATTCGACATAAATTTATTAATTTTTCTTTAACCTGTGTAAATATTCTTTAATTTTGAATTTATCATAAATACGTGCGCATATGGTCTATTAACCTGCGCCTTTAATTTATATATTTTACAAATTTACTTTGTAATATATATCGTAAATAAATAAATAAATAAATATAAACTTATACGTCAAATTGGATTAAATGATTCTTCATTACTATTACTAATCTTTTCATTACTAATTATTTTTTCATTTTTGACTAATAATTATTTAAAACCTAGAGCCGATGGCCTGTAAAGATAGTGCTCCTTATTATTAATATTAGGTTTACTAATTTTTATAAGGGTGTGAAGATAGCTCCGTCAGTTAGCTTCGTTTTAGACAACCCTGTTATTGTTTACATACATCTCACTCAGAAAATGTTAAGTTAACAGAGTTGAATTATATTAACATTTGCGTTTGAAAAATAAAAATATTAATAAAAAAGAATATAAATGCATATAAAATTAAGTTTATATATTAATAGCAAAATATACAAAGTCAAAATATAAGGATTTTTAAAAAGAGGTCGAAAAATTTATTTTCTTTTTTTTTTATACAGGTATTTATCAAATACCCAAAAATAGGTAAAAATTGAAAAGGTGCGGCTTAGCGGACTACTGGGGGAGAGAGCCTCGACATTATAGATTTCAGAACTGTAAAGGTTATATTCAGAATTTGTATAGGTTTTTAGTAATGACATGAAGAAAAATGTGAAATTACGCATTACCCCATATGAAATTTTTTAAATGCCCAAAAATGGGTCAAAATTGAAAAGGTGCGGCTTAGCGGACTACTGGGGGAGAAAGCCTCGACATTATAGATTTCAGAACTGTAAAGGTTATATTCAGAATTTGTATAGGTTTTTAGTAATGACATGAAGAAAAATGAGAAATTACGCATTACCCCATATGAAATTTTTTAAATGGGTCAAAATTGAAAAGGTGCGGCTTAGCGGACTACTGGGGGAGAAAGCCTCGACATTATAGATTTCAGAACTGTAAAGGTTATATTCAGAATTTGTATAGGTTTTTAGTAATGACATGAAGAAAAATGAGAAATTACGCATTACCCCATATGAAATTTTTTAAATGCCCAAAAATGGGTCAAAATTAAAAAGGTGCGGCTTAGCGGACTACTGGGGGAGAAAGCCTCGACATTATAGATTTCAGATCTGTAAAGGTTATATTCAGAATTTGTATAGGTTTTTAGTAATGACATGAAGAAAAATGAGAAATTACGCATTACCCCATATGAAATTTTTTAAATGCCCAAAAATGGGTCAAAATTGAAAAGGTGCGGCTTAGCGGACTACTGGGGGAGAGAGCCTCGACATTATAGATTTCAGAACTGTAAAGGTTATATTCAGAATTTGTATAGGTTTTTAGTAATGACATGAAGAAAAATGTGAAATTACGCATTACCCCATATGAAATTTTTTAAATGCCCAAAAATGGCTCAAAATTGAAAAGGTGCGGCTTAGCGGACTACTGGGGGAGAAAGCCTCGACATTATAGATTTCAGAACTGTAAAGGTTATATTCAGAATTTGTATAGGTTTTTAGTAATGACATGAAGAAAAATGTGAAATTACGCATTACCCCATATGAAATTTTTTAAATGCCCAAAAATGGGTCAAAATTGAAAAGGTGCGGCTTAGCGGACTACTGGGGGAGAGAGCCTCGACAGTATAGATTTCAGAACTGTAAAGGTTATATTCAGAATTTGTATAGGTTTTTAGTAATGACATGAAGAAAAATGAGAAATTACGCATTACCCCATATGAAATTTTTTAAATGCCCAAAAATGGGTCAAAATTGAAAAGGTGCGGCTTAGCGGACTACTGGGGGAGAAAGCCTCGACATTATAGATTTCAGAACTGTAAAGGTTATATTCAGAATTTGTATAGGTTTTTAGTAATGACATGAAGAAAAATGAGAAATTACGCATTACCCCATATGAAATTTTTTAAATGCCCAAAAATGGGTCAAAATTGAAAAGGTGCGGCTTAGCGGACTACTGGGGGAGAAAGCCTCGACATTATAGATTTCAGAACTGTAAAGCTTATATTCAGAATTTGTATAGGTTTTTAGTAATGACATGAAGAAAAATGTGAAATTGCGCATTACCCCATATGAAATTTTTTAAATGCCCAAAAATGGGTCAAAATTGAAAAGGTGCGGCTTAGCGGACTACTGGGGGAGAAAGCCTCGACATTATAGATTTCAGAACTGCAAAGTTTATATTCAGAATTTGTATAGGTTTTTAGTAATGACATGAAGAAGAATGTGAAATTACGCATTACCCCATATGAAATTTTTTAAATGCCCAAAAATGGGTCAAAATTGAAAAGGTGCGGCTTAGCGGACTACTGGGGGAGAGAGCCTCGACAGTATAGATTTCAGAACTGTAAAGGTTATATTCAGAATTTGTATAGGTTTTTAGTAATGACATGAAGAAAAATGTGAAATTACGCATTACCCCATATGAAATTTTTTAAATGCCCAAAAATGGGTCAAAATTGAAAAGGTGCGGCTTAGCGGACTACTGGGAGAGAGAGCCTCGACACTATAGATTTCAGAACTGTAAAGGTTATATTCAGAATTTGTATAGGTTTTTAGTAATGATATGAAGAAAAATGTGAAATTACGCATTACCCCATATGAAATTTTTTAAATGCCCAAAAATGGGTCAAAATTGAAAAGGTGCGGCTTAGCGGACTACTGGGGGAGAGAGCCTCGACATTATAGATTTCAGAACTGTAAAGGTTATATTCAGAATTTGTATAGGTTTTTAGTAATGACATGAAAAAAAATGAGAAATTACGCATTACCCCATATGAAATTTTTTAAATGCCCAAAAATGGGTCAAAATTGAAAAGGTGCGGCTTAGCGGACTACTGGGGGAGAGAGCCTCGACATTATAGATTTCAGAACTGTAAAGGTTATATTCAGAATTTGTATAGGTTTTTAGTAATGACATGAAGAAAAATGAGAAATTACGCATTACCCCATATGAAATTTTTTAAATGCCCAAAAATGGAAAATGTAATTAGTAGTGATGTAGCCAGGAAAATAAAATCAGAATCCCTAAGAAGATTCGATAGAGATAAAGATCCATTATTAGACCTAATATTTATGCAAAGGGAAAAAAGTTGGGCTGTTTTCATACAAAAAATTTCTACCCCAATGGAGATTTATTTGTTCTCTAGAGAACAACTTAAGCTTACGGAGATTAACAGAAGAAAACTTCTTAAATCTAGTAAGAACTCCCTCTTTATAGATTCCACAGGTGGAGTTGTGTCTAAGTTTAATAAATCATCTAAGAGAATATTTTTATATTCAATTGTAATGCATGTGAGAGCGCGAAAAGGCAAGGGTATTTTAATTCCAGTTGCAGAGGCCTTAACTTGCAGGCACTATGAGGAAGATATAAAGAAGTTTTTTATGGAATTAAAAGTTTATTGTGTTACAAACAATATATCGTGGCCAATTTGCAAAAGAATTGTTGTAGACTGGAGTTGGGCCTTAATTAATTCCAGCATCAAGGTTTTCAATAATGACATAGCTAATATTAATAATTATTTGGCAAAATGCTACTTATTTTTAAAAGGAAATAAAACAAAATTAAATTTTGTGATAATACAAATTTGCTGCTGTCATTTTATACGAATTGTTGTTAAAGACGCACAATCTTGTTCTGAGAATGAAGATCAGGCAAGATTTTATAAGTCTTTAATGATTAAAGCAATAAATATTTCTAGTATCGACAAAATTTGGGTATGGTTTGAAGCAGCATGCGTTGTTCTGTTGAGCAATTATACGAATAACATTTTTAATAATGCGAAGAGTAAACTCAAACAATACAATGTTGAAGACAATATTGATGAATCTTCAGTAGAAAACCTGGCAACCTACGCAAAAGGCGAAAGCCAGTCACAGTACTCAAAGAGTCCATTTTACAAACGTGCACTACATATTACACTGAAGGTTAAAAATAGAATTAACCACTCAGTAGAGGAAGGACCTTTAAACGCATACAAAAATGAAGCATTTTTCAATATTATTTTGACCAAATGGATGCCGTATGTTGTGTTATGGTCAAATGTAATGGGAAATTTTGTTGATAGTTCTGAAAGCAGGATTTCAAATAGCCCGGCAGAGGGTTATTTTTCGACATTAAAAAATATTGTTTTAAATGGCAAGAGAAATGTTAGAGCTGCTGAATATGTGAGAAGGTCCTTTGAATATATTCACGCTAAAATAAAAGAAATAGAATGTGAACATATTTTCACACAGTGTAAAGAAAGCAGACCTTATAAAAATGTTGACCTCATAAAAGAATTTTGGAAAAGGACGCCAAAAAAAAGTAAAGAAAAAATAAACCACACCATGGTTGTTGGCGAAAAAAATTTTAAAACTGACACTTCAAGACTTCCAAGAAAAATACAACGTATAAAAATTGTAATTGGAAAATATGACCATATTTTCCAATATGTAGACGAAACGATCAAACCATTTAGATCGACAACAATTTTGCTAAACGAAATAGATTCTTTAAGTCCACGGAAAGAAATTTTTAATCACTTGTTAGAAATTTATATTTACATAGTAGTTTTCGAAAATAGCTTAAAAAATGTGGCAATAAGTACGTGTCAGGAGGGCGAGGCAATATTTTTTTTTTAAAAATTGCTCATTAAATTTAAAAAGTATTTTTGAAATTGAAAAAAAAAATATATTTATTATGCCAATTTTAAGAAATCACCATTTCACACTTTTTTTTGCAAATTTTATTGACAAAACATTTTTTTACATAGACCCAATGGGTGCAAGTAATGATATCATCCTGCAAATTACCGAGACATTCTTCAAAATATTAGTGGAAATCGGTCTAACAAGCGATAACTGGAATTTTGAAAATGTATCGCATGCCATACAGAGAGATAAGTTTAACTGTGGAGTCTATTGTTGCCAATTTGCAGAAGCTTTGCTTAAAAAAACTTCTTTGGATAATATAATGAATCCAAATGAATATAGGCATGTGATGAAAGACAGACTATACAAATATAGCAAAAATATGCAAAACGAGTGTGTTCATTGTGAGGATTTGGGAAATGCAACATTTCGGCGTTGCAATATTTGTCAAAGACCTGTTGACAAATATTGCTATGAGCAGTATTCGGGGTTGTCATGAAATCCAAGTCGGATTTGATAATTATCGTTTTTGAAATCCGATATTGGATTCATTTGGTGTCATGAAAACATGTCGTTTTTGTTACTTTCGATTGGAAATAAAACCAATATTCGAATTAGGTGTTTTCTGTTTTTGCTCTTTTGTTTACAATTTTAGGTGTATTTTTTTTCAAAATTTTCCAAATTGTACTAAAATATTGCTAAAAGTTGTGTTTTTAACCGACTTCAAAAAAAGAAGGAGTTTATACAATTCGGCTGAGTGTTGCTTTTTTATATTTGTGCCTCCAGAACTCAGTCATTTCTGATCCGATTTTGAAAATTATTGGTGATATGATAGATTATGCTTACAGATTGGTCTCATTTTAAAAACAGTTCATAAAATTATAAATTAAAGGGTGCACCAATAGTTCATTTAATTTGGTATATGGCCATACTTTTAAACAGTTATAGACAGACAATTGAAATTTACAAAGAACCTGTATTACTAACTTCTCTATACATAAGTATAAAATTTGGATTTGGAAATAAACGGGTGTCCCATTAATTCATATAATATGGTGCATGTGGCCGAACTTTTGCAACGTTCAAATATGCAGTTAGCAGCCACGTTACGCTTTTTAGCTGAAGAATCTTATCAGAGGTCTGTTGGGAAGGAATCCAGTATAAGTTTTGGTAGAAGCACTGTATCAACAGTGTTGCACGATGTGCTCGTGGCTATCGAGGGTTACCTTTGCCCGCAGTGGGTAAAAAGTAAAATTAACACTCGTATGTTACTTTTCACTTTTTTATTTAATTACATTTTTGCAAATTATTTAACTGTAATAAATAAAAACAATTAATTAATTAATTCCGTCAGCTATTAACCTCTTGTTTTACTTCCAATAAAAAAAACGATAATATTGGATTCTATGACACCTAAAACCAATAAAATATCAAGTTCGAACACAAAACCGATAACTTGGATTTCATGACACCAAAGCGATTTTTTTGTCGGTTTTAAATCCAATTCTAATAAAATTGGATTCCATGACAACCCCGATTATAAGCCCAACTATGAAGAAACCGAAAACTTTCAATGCCACCTATGTAAATACTCAATGTAATAACAGTTTTATTACTCTTGTTGTCAAATCTAGTCTTTATTTTATAGTTTAGTTTAAAGTTCAAAAGAGTTAAACCTAATTTTTTGCCAAGTTACACATGCCTTAAACGTATGTATTTAATAATGGCGTTTGCACTGCTTTTTATTATATTTATGAGGATTCTGTTAAAATCGCATTAAACTGTCACGATTACTTTTGCTTCTTTTCCAGTATGTTTTTAAAATTTTTTCTTTTCGTGGGTTTTATCAATTTAAATAGACTAGCATTTGAAGTGATTTTAAATTTCAGGAAGTTCGGATTTTATATTTTTTTGCCACACAATCTTTTTTATTGTTTTTTGATTCGATTCAATTTTAATTTTAAATATAACATTTTTTTTTCATATGTTTCTTAAAAAGTAAAATTTTTATTTTCGTACATTGTGCACACTTTCAGAACTATGAACATATTTCCCTAAAGGTAACATTTTTTTAAACATTAGAAAGTTAACGGCTTTTTTTATGTTTGACTTAAAAAGATATGATTCCTTAATCATAAAATCATAATGTTTCGCAATTGTTGATGTTTGTTTTTTTTTTTATAATATACTAGCGGACCCGGCGAACTTCGCCTCGCCCCAATTTTAAGCCTTCAGACAAATTTTAGAGTAATAATACAACACAAATATTTAAATTTTCAATGTGATTTATTTGATGGAATCAGTAGAGGCGATTTTATGCACAAAATTTTATAAAAAAATGAATTTTTGATTTTTCCAATTTTCTATATTTTCCGCAAATTTCCATGATTTACACTAAGAACTTTCTATTTTCTGATTTGGAAAGCCATTAAGGAATAATTTCAAGCAAAATTCCATACAAAAACTCGATTTTCGATTTTTCCAATTCTCCGGCTTTTTCAGAGTGATTTTCCAAAATTTTCTTCCGTAGATACCTTCTTCTCGAAAATACGAATAACTGACAAAATATTTAACAGAAATCGGCATAGCCGTTCTCATTTTATGAATTACTTTTCGTTTTTCGGTTATCATCATTTGTTTTAAGGGTTTTACCTAAATAAAAATAATCGCGGTCTTTTTTTGGGAAAATTTTCACTCCTTGGGGTGGTTCAACCCACCTTAAAACGCGGATTTTAAGCTCATTTTTCCGCAGAGCAAAAACGGTTAAATATAAGTCAAATCTAATTTCACCAGCCGAATCTGCAGCAAAAATTGTTACAATGAACGTTTTTTGAATCCTTAAAGAAGTTCAAAAAACCCACAACAGAGGGCGCAAATGTCATTTAAAAAAATAGGTTTTCTTAAGCATGCATGATGAAAAGGCATTATAAACTTAGCAAAACGGTACCAATATTTTATTTTTATCACAACCCCTTAGAAAGTTATATGCCTTTTAACATTTTTTGTTAAGGCTAAATAATAAGTTGTTAGAAAAATGTTAAAAAAATAAACTTTTTTTTTATTAATTATTTGTTTTTTGTTATGAAATAATTTTGAAGTCTCATAACTTTTTAACGGGTTGTGATAAAAATAATATATTGGTACCGTTTTGCTAGTTTAAAATGCCTCTTCATCGTGCATGTTTACAAAAACCTAAAAAAAATTTTGTTAATGACATTTGCGCCCTCTGTTGAGGGTTTTTGGAACTGTTTTGAGGATTCAAAAAACATTTATTGTAATAATTTTTGCTACAGAATCGGTTGCTGAAATCAGATTTGACATATATTAAACCGTTTTTGCTCTGCGGAAAACGAGCTCAAATTCCGCGTTTTTGGGTGGGTTGAATCACCCCAAGGAGTGAAAATTTTTCAAAAAAAAAAAAAAAAAAGGCCGCCATTATTTTTATTTGCCCAAAAACCTTCAAAAAAATGATGATATCCGCAAATCAAATTTTTAAAATTTACTCTTATATATATATATATACATTCTTGATTACAGTTACAAAAATATTGTGTAGCTTGACCTTTATTATTTTAATTCTTTTTAATTCAGTTTGAAAATATAGTAGTTTTATAAAATTTTATTAATGTTAGACTATGTTTTCTATTTAAGAAATACATAGGGTTCAACTTTAGTTAATCAGTTTTGTGGACTTCTAATTTCAAAATAGCATCTTTACAATGTTCTCATACTGACCTCAAGGTAAGGCGTTAACAAATTTTGAATTAATTTATCTGAGTGCTTTTTTTCTTATCCATTTAAACGTATGGCCGAAAAATTGATCTAAAGTATTTTTAAATGTGAAATGTAACTCTTGGATGCTTTATCGAATTCGCGAAAGTACTCAATTTTTTTACCCATTTGCATTATTATTTGACAATTAATGGATCTTTGGTTCAGGAATTCGTTTCAGGAAGCAACTGAATTTTTAAATTATGCTGTACGAAACAGATCGTTATAATTCAAATCCTTTCAAAGTTTTGATAGTATATTTTCCATATTTTTATGTATTTTTATATATCATCCAGCATTTCGCTTTTTTCTTCATGCTTTCCCTGTGTTGTTCTAAACTTCTATTAATAAAATATTATAGGTATTAAGCGTTTTTGAAAAATATTCTGCCAGTGTTAATTATTAATTTTTTCTCTTCTTTAATTCATATTTAAATCTTGTTTTTCGATCATAAAGGACCGCCTTTGCATATTTGTTTCAATATTATTTAATTTAAAACGGCATCTTTAATATAAAAATTGAAAATCTAGATATCTATATGGAAAAAACGAACTAGAAATCATTTAACCTTTAACCATTTTATTAAATTAAAATTTTTTTGTTAACTAAAAAAGATTACATTTGTAAAAATACACACACATATTTTATGTAAATACCGGTATACAAATATACATGCATTTTTCTGTCCGTATTACTAACGTCAAAATTAAATAATCTCTAATATTTTTAATTTTATAAAACCTCTAACATTGTTAAACAGAACCAATTTGGTAATTATGTACATAGATTTGTATTCATAAATTTTTTTTTAAAGCTACATATGTATGAATGTATATAAAGATAAAACAAAGCAATAAAATGACATTTTTACCACTAAATAAATATATTACAAAACTGAAACTGAAGTTTTTTACTACTTAATCTAATTACTAAATAAAAATATTGATGTTCATAAACACCCTGAAAGCAAAGATATACTAAAGAGCTGCACAAAATGTTTTGAAAGTTCTATGTTCTAGTGTACACACTTCCAAACACAGAATTTCAGTGTAAATATAAATATCAAAACAAGCATAACAAAACATGTCTCTCACTAAAACAAAACAAGCACCATTCGAAAAGTTTCTCTTTACAGCTTTGTTAGTGCTTGTGTTTTAAAACAAAGTAGAACATCAAAACAAAAGGCGACAATGAAGTAAAAAAAACTGTAAATCATAGTAGAAACATCGAGTGAACTAGAACATATACAAAAATGCTCACGATAATAAAGCAGTGTTGTTAAATAATGCGATTTAAGGCTGTTGAAAGAAAATACTTTTATACAAGCAATTTTTGTACGCATATGCTATTTATATATTTAAGCTATTTGAATTAGTTAAGTTTTTAAATAATAGTAACATTTTGAAATGCTCCATTTATAATTCTGTGCTAATAAATAATAATATTAACTCGGCTTAGCTCGAAATTAAATAAAATGCTATTTGAAGCGTGAACCAAATCAATTAACCAAAAAAAAAAACCATCCGTTTTTTTGCGATTAAATTTTAGTGCTTTAAAATTTTAAAGTTAACAACTATCATAGAAAAATATGTGAATTTAAACAATACACAGTAATCGTTAACGAGAAATGGATACATTAAATGTAAGTGATATTTTATATTATTATTTTTCTGGTTAATTTAAAATAATTGTACATAGAGACACACAAACGAAACCACCGCTAATAACATAAATGAAATAAAGTTAAAGCTTGTATCTGGTGAATACAAAACGGTCTCAAAACGCGGACGCAGCAAGGTATGGAATTTTTTTCAAAGTATTGAGAATGATCGCGGGGAGGAAATTTCCGGCCTTTTAATATGTATCAAATGTAAAAACATTTATAAATATAATAAAGTGACCACGTCAAATTTGGTGAAACATAAGTGCTACATTAAGGCAAACTTAGAAAATGTTTCTGTGGCACCTAAAATTGTTGCAGATAATGCTTTAAAAAAGGAATCTGTGGACATATTTACAAAATGGGTGGTTATAAATTGTAGACCATTTAAAATTGTAAGTGACTCAGAATTAAAAGAAATCGCAGAATTTTTTATTTCTATTGGAGCTAAATTTGGGACAAATATTGATACGTCAACTTTCATACCTAAACCAACAACAGTTTCACGCAATGTCAAGTTATTGTACAAACTTAAATTTGAAGAAATAAGAAATGAAATTTCTGCAATTGTTGAGATTGGGTACGGCTTGACATCAGACTTGTGGACCGATAACTATTTAAAAAAAATCGTATTTGGCCCTAACAATACATTTTATAAGAGATGGAAAAATTTACTGCAGACTACTGGGAATGCAAGCAATGAACAATGAAAGGAACACATGTTAGTTTTTTTATTAATGTTCTTTTAAATGTTATATAAATAAATATTTTAATTTCTTTAGCTCAAAACATTCACGCAAAAGTGGTCAATTTGTTGTCGAACTTTGAATGTGCTTTAGACAATAAGGCAATAATAGTAACAGACAGAGGTTCAAACATGGTCAGCGCTTTTCGACCCTACAATAATCTGTTTTGTATTAACCATTTGTTGCAAAATGCATTAAAGAAGTCAATTGATGAAGTAAAGGAGTTATCTGATATGTGCAGTACTGGTACCAAATTAGTAAGATACTTCAAAAAAACTGGAGACAATTCAAATTTTACAACAAGTTTAAAAAGCTATTCTCCGACCAGATGGAATACTTTCTATTATTTATTTCAGTCTGTAAAAGATAACTGGAATGAAATTACTCAAATATTACAGGAAAAGAATGAGCTTTGCAAATTAGGTGACCTTAACCTTTCACATATAAGCTATTTCATTGAAGTTTTAGAGGTATTCGAAGAAACTTTGAAGAAACTTGAAGGTGAAGATTATCCGACTTTACATCTAGTCATTGTACATATTGACATGCTGTTACGAAAATGTGTTACTAACGATTGCGACCTACAATTTATAAGAGTTTTTAAGGTAAAAATTTTATTTTATTTGAACAACGTAGTTTTAGAGAATTTAAACATTTTCCATAAAGTAGCCCTCTTCTTATTTCCACCGGCAAACAAACTTTTGCATTTCAAGGATGAAGAAAAGTTAGCCATTAAAAAAGCAACAATAGAATTTATGTCTGAATTCTTTGAAAACAATCAATTAAATGCACCAGCAACACTTTCGCAAAGCAATAACGAATTGTTTGGTAGATTTGTTTCTCAGCAAAGCCTAACAAACTCAATAGATGCAGTTACAGAAGAATTAACCAGGTATGAAAACACAGTAATACATTTTTACGATGATTTCGATGCATTGAAGTGGTGGGATATACATAAAAAACAATTTCCCTTCTTATATAAAACAAGTCTCAGGGTACTTGCTGTTCCTGCATCAAGTGCTCCATCAGAAAGAGTTTTTTCTTCTGCTCGGAGCTTATTAACGGATAAAAGGTGTGCTTTGGGTGATAATACTGAGACTGTATCTCAAATAATGTTTTTAAATTACAATAGTTAAAACACTGTATATATATTTTTATAATTTTTTTTTAATGTAGAAGTGAATTCTTTATTTAATTTAATGTTACATCTAAGTAACTACCTATGTATATTATATATAAAAATTTCAAAAATAGCTATCTATGTGTTTTATTTTAGTGTACTAGGCAGCATTGTCAACTAAGTGCGTTTCACTACATTTTTGGTGCTTTTTTAAATTGTGTGTGCGAAAAATTTCTTTAAGTGAGCTTTTAAATTTTTCTAGCACCAAAGCTAATTCAATAAAAAATTTTTATATAATTACAATTTGAAATCAAATCTGTTTCATATAATGATAACAATAAAATATAAACTTGGAATAACTATTATAAATTTTTGGTCTCATTTTAAAAAGTTTTAAACAGAATTTTTCAAAATAATGTGCAAAAATTATATGTAAACACACAAATTTGTTTTTTATTACAGGCTGTTTTTTAATACGAAAATATTATACTTCTGATAAAAAATAAATTTTTAAAACATATATTCATAAAAAGATAAATACTCCCACGTATTATTAATTTTAAATCCTTACTATCAATCGCTGAACTCTTTTTAAAAACTTTTGTATAGAACTTGTAAAAAAAAATTTATCTGGTATGATCGAATACATACAAATTTGTTGTATTTTTATTTTTGTTAAGTTTCATTACTATTCGTTTTTCTAAAAACCCCGAAATGTAAAAGACAATTTTACTATTATATTTTTAATATAAAACTATTGAATTTGCTTTGAAAAAGTAATTCAGTTAACATTTTAAATAAAACAGATATTATAATGTTTTTTTTTCTCCATTTTTAGGCGTTTTCAAATCTTAAAGTTGACGACACTCATATTGAGAAAAACGAAAATGATTGTAGTTTCTCTTTAGCCTAATTCTGCTATCAAAAACTTCAAGCATGTTTTGATATTCTATTTCATTTTTGTTCTAGTTCAGTTATGTTTTACTTCAATGTTGTTCTAAAACACTTTTGTTCTCTTATTCTATATTTTGATAGCAAAGCAAAACATTTGTGTTTGGAAGTATGTGTTTGAAAATGAGAGTGTTCTATACACACACTACTTGAAATTTACGTGATTGCTTATAAGACATTTTTCTTATGCTTGTGCAGCCCTTTAAGATATACATTACCAAAGCGGCAACACTAACCAATTAAATAAGAGAGAGTGTAACAAAATAAAAGTAAAAAACACACTCTTTAGAGTGACCAGAGGTATGCCAAAGATGTATTCTGCAGATAAATGTATATTATGTATATATGTAAATCATGTTTAATAAAATAACATTCATATATTTAGAATTTCAAAATATTCTACTAAATCAAGATCACTTCAGTTAAAAAAATGTACATACAAAATAAGCTATACTGTAATGTGTAATTTCACATTTTTCTCAATTCTATTACTAAAAACCTATACAAATTCTGAATATAACCTTTACAGTTCTGAAATCTATAATGTCGAGGCTCTCTCCCCCAGTAGTCCCCTAAGCCGCACCTTTTCAATTTTGACCCATTTTTGGGCATTTAAAAAATTTCATATGGGGTAATGCGTAATTTCTCATTTTTCTTCATGTCATTACTAAAAACCTATACAAATTCTGAATATAACCTTTACAGATCTGAAATCTATAATGTCGAGGCTTTCTCCCCCAGTAGTCCGCTAAGCCGCACCTTTTCAATTTTGACCCATTTTTGGGCATTTAAAAAATTTCATATGGGGTAATGCGTAATTTCTCATTTTTCTTCATGTCATTACTAAAAACCTATACAAATTCTGAATATAACCTTTACAGTTCTGAAATCTATAATGTCGAGGCTTTCTCCCCCAGTAGTCCGCTAAGCCGCACCTTTTCAATTTTGACCCATTTTTGGGCATTTAAAAAATTTCATATGGGGTAATGCGTAATTTCTCATTTTTCTTCATGTCATTACTAAAAACCTATAAAAATTCTGAATATAACCTTTACAGTTCTGAAATCTATAATGTCGAGGCTATCTCCCCCAGTAGTGCGCTAAGCCGCACCTTTTCAATTTTGACCCATTTTTGGGCATTTAAAAAATTTCATATGGGGTAATGCGTAATTTCACATTTTTCTTCATGTCATTACTAAAAACCTATACAAATTCTGACCTTTACAGTTCTGAAATCTATAATGTCGAGGCTCTCTCCCCCAGTAGTCCGCTAAGCCGCACCTTTTCAATTTTTACCTATTTTTGGGTATTTGATAAATACCTGTATAAAAAAAAAAGAACATAAATTTTTCGACCTCATTTTAAAAATCCTTATATTTTGACTTTGTATATTTTGCTATTAATATATAAACTTAATTTTATATGCATTTATATTCTTTTTTATTAATATTTTTATTTTTCAAACGCAAATGTTAATATAATTCAACTCTGTTAACTTAACATTTTCTGAGTGAGATGTATGTAAACAATAACAGGGTTGTCTAAAACGAAGCTAACTGACGGAGCTATCTTCACACCCTTAATTTTTATAGATCTAATAAAGCGTAATAATAATAATAATTTTTACTCACTTTTGTTAAGAATGTTGTCAAACACTTTTTGGGGAGTCTCATCATTAAACGGTGGAATACCAGTTAAAAATTCGTAAAGGCATACACCTAATGCCCACCAATCTACAGCAAAACTATGACCTTGTCTATAGAATGAATAAAAACAATGACAAATTAAAAATGCTTTTAATATAAAATTGATCAAAAAAATTTACTTTAACAATAACTCTGGTGCTAAATAATCAGGTGTACCTAAAATACGCTCATTAGATGGACGTGCACCTCTTCGTACCGATTTAGGTGTTCTAAAAGGTGTATTAATAGTTTTTGGTGTTTTCGGAGCTGAATTTGTATTTAAATTTATAGGTGACATAGTAAGATCATCATGAGCCATTTTTAGATATTGTGCACCTAATTTTTCAGTCGCAGCTTCCCGTTTTTTAGTCTCTATTGATAGTGGCAAAGCGAAGCGCGTAGCTTTTAATTTTCCCAATAGACCATCACGCCTTGGTAACTTTTGTGTCGATACTGGTGTTGAAATTACAACATTGGCAATATTTTCATTTATTATTTGTGGCATTTCCTCATCATATAACGAACGCACTTTTAGTACACTTCTTATAGGCGATTTTGATTTACGTTTTTTCGGCGTACTTGAACCAATATCCAGAATATCTATTTCTTGTGTTAATCCAGTGCAGCCTGAGCCATTGTTATAACTATCTGCATCGTCTGTGGAATTATTTTCCGAACGATTTACTAAATTTATTTTACGTTTCATACCTCTAAACGAGCTGTGAAAATGTAAAGGATATGAAAAAGTAATTAATTGTTTAAAACAGTTTAAAACATGTAAATTATTAGCAACCACCTTTGGAGTTCTGGTCGTTTAAAATTCCTCGATATATTTCGAAATGGTGAATGCATACGTATTCCGCTATTTTCGTTTGTGTTGTTGATATTATAGCTAAGAAATATATAAATAAAGAGAAATATTTTGTAAGCAAAATAAATTTTTGAAATTTTAATCCATAAAGTTAATAAAAATGTAAATATATTGTGCAGTTTTTTATATTTAAAACTAATAAAGACTTTTTTTTAATGATTACGTACACTAAAATTTAAATTATCCAGGCAGAAATTACGACTCTTCCTGATAATAATATACCATCACAACACTGTGAATCCAGAATTACGACTTTTCTAACAATACCTGTATCATTACAAGACTGTAAAAACAGAATTTCAACCTTAGATTCGCAATGCTGTTATTACGAAAATCCCATACCACAACAACACTGTAAAATACAAAAATATACAACCTAACTTTTGAAATTTCGTTATCAGAGAAACCTAGTACTGCTCCAATACTGTAAATACAAAAATACAGCTTTAAACAATAGGTCTGTTTCTTTACTTTTTTGGTAAAGTTCGTGAAAATGAGCGCAAGCATTGTTTTCTCTCATAAAGAGACAAAATTATATAAAAGTACGGGAACACGAAATCTAAATTTTTAACACAAAATAAAAACTCAGTGTTTTGACTGTTTTAATAGAAAAAATTAATTTCAATAAATCAACAAAAAGAAATAATAATTTATTACGTATTTTGTTTTGTAGTAAGGCTGTTGCACAAGTTTAAAAAACTTGCCAGAAGAAAAAGTTTGGGCTGTTTCGTGAAAGAAGAAGAACTTTATTCTGTCAAACCCGCTCACATTTACCCAATTTTAAAGAAAACAAATTGGGATCCCACGGGATCCCAAAGTAGAGTAAAGAAACAGACCTAATTATTTAACATTTGTTTTTATTTTAACATCGCAGAAACATTGTTAAATTGTAAACACAACGCTGTAAATTTAGATTTACAGTATTGTGCCAACATTAAAAAGAAGAGTCGGAAGACGTTCATTTGATGTTATCATTTAAACATTGTGACTGAACCGTTAATCTGTTAAACAGTAAGCTATACTGATGTTGAAGAACTGTCATCAACGACGAAACAGCGTCGTGCCAATTTCCTTTTTCTGCCTGGGTATTTGTACAAAATTTTAAGACCCTTTCCCTACAGTTCTCTAGGTAAACATCAACGTATCAAGTAAAAAGCCAGAGACTTCGGTTTTCACCGAAAGATATAACAACAGTATAATATTTAGTGGCTGAGCAAACCAAATTAACTTAATACCAACAACTTTTCACTTTGTATAGGAGTTTGGGAATTATCTCGCCCACTGTCGCAGCCGGTATTTCGTTAGACTTTGCGTTTTAATAAGAAAGTTTCTAGTACAATAATTCAGGGCTCTACGTGGTATAATTCCTAGATACACGATGACAATTTTTTATAGGAGGTACCACGCACGCACTTTATTCAAATCCAGTCGGTTTTTCGCTACATTATGCATACCTATCACAGTTACCAAGTAATACGATAATAAATATTTACTTTGTATGGGAAGTGCCACGCTCACGTGATATGTCAAAAAAGAAATACGCTACACAGTGTCGTGATTTTATACAACGGGTGGCAAAAAATAGAAGCAGCTAGAGTAAGGAGGTTAAATTTGGCATGAAAGTTTTTCTAAGGAGAAAAGAAGTAATAATATAGTTTTTTATTTGACCTTTTTAATTATTTATTTTTTAATTTATTATCCAAGCACAAGGTCTTTTAATTTTTATTTTTTATTTTTTCAATATTTCGCTACTCACTTTTGTATCATCATCAGGACAAAGAAATAAATAAATAAATATTTCTTTGTCCTGGTGATGCTACACAAGGGAGTAGCGAAATATTGAAAAAATAAAAAATAAAAATTAAAAGACCTTGTGCTTGGATAATAAATTAAAAAATAGAGAAAAGAAGTATTTATCGGAAATTTCAAGAAAATCTAACAAGTGACACGCCCACCTTCCATGCAATATTACACAATTTAGTTATATTGCTAACCCAAAACTTTTTAGGAAAACTTACATTACTTATGAATTCACCCAATAATTAGTCACTCAACTCAGTTTCAAATCTAACCCTAATGATATTTAGACCAATTGTTACAAAATTTTAAAAGATTTTGCCTTATTTTCTGTTGTTCCCTTTCTAATAATTATCGTTTAAAATGATTATCTACAGGTCTGTTTTGCTTTATCTCTAGCCACAGTTAAAAAATAGTACAAATCCACAACGACTTCAACACTACAAATAATCACAAAAAGAATTCGGGCAATATCGGGTAGCTGAACTTTAGATATATTAAAAAAACATACCTGTAGCTACAATAAAAAAAATAGGAAAAGTGTAATTTCTACTTTCTTTTAAATTCTCTATGAAAATTAACGGTTGTCGAAAAATCTTGACAATGCCTGACTACTAACTTTATTCTATTGATATTTGACATATGATCAATATTTATAGTCAAAAATAGTGTTGGCGTTACATTCATAAAACTTGGGAGTTTCCCACAAATTTCGTTTGCTGTACACAAACTTTAACTTTGAACCACTATAACTTTAAAATTTGTAAACATTTTAAGAAGATATTTTAGATATCATTTAGCGAGTGTTTTTGAAATATAAACTTAAAAACAGTCAACACAGTGGTTTACCTATGGGTTCTCCAGCATCACCTATTGTAGCTGACATTGTTTTGGATGAATTATTAAATGAAACGAGAAAAAAATTGAAAGTACAGCCTAGAGTCCTGACGAAATATGTAGACGACCTCTTTGGGATAGTGAAAAAAGATGCAATTGACGAAACTTTAAGAGAACTAAACAATTTCCATCCTAGAATTAAGTTTACAAGTGAAGAAGAGAAACAAGGCAAGTTACCATATCTTGACACATTAATTATAAGGAGAGACAACAAAATTTATATTGTTTGGTACCAAAAGCCTACTGGATCTGGACGGATTGTAAATTTCTACTCGTGCCAACCAAAAACAATCATAATTAATACCGCAAACAATTTTATAAGACGAGTTTTGACAATAAGTGACGAATGTTTCCATGAAAATAATATCAAGAAAATAAGATGTATTTTGAAAAGAAACTCCTTCCCTGACACTAATAATAAAGAAACTTATTTTTAATAATTTAAAACATAACAGTTTGGAAAAAACAAATAAAAGTAATACTGAGACAACAGAAAAAATTTATAAATCCGTTCTATATATACCAGAGTTCTCAGAACGAATAAAAAATGCTGGATTATTTAATGCAGACAAATATAAAATAGCATTTAAAAGTCAAAATACGGTAAGACAACTATTCACAAAAACGAAAAGCAAAATAGACAAGATTGACAAATCAAATGTTATTTATAAAATCAATTGCACTGGGGACGGGGAAAACATATGCGATCAAGTATATGTTGGTACGACAAAAAACAAACTAAAAACCAGAATATCAGGACACAAATCAGACATAAAATGTAGACACAAAACAAATGCACAAAAAACAGCACTCGCAGCCCACTGTACGGAGAGAGGACATACTCCAAACTTTTATCAAATAGAGATTTTAGACACAGAAGAGAAATATAATAAGAGATTTACCTTGGAAATGCTACATATTATCAACATACCACAGGACAAGAGAATGAATTATAAAACAGATATTGAAAATTGCGCGCAAAACTATAGACATATAATAAATAAAAAATAAAAAATCAAATCAGTGCAATAACAGACATTAAGTTAAACACTAATTTTTATTGTTTGTTTATTTATTGTAACTCATATTGTAAGTTTATACATTGTTGTTGTAATCAGTAAATTTTGTGTGTACAGTGGTCAATATGTATGTTTATTATATATAATATAAATTTTTTTTTTTTAAGATTTCCTGAAGATGCCAACCGGAGGTTGGCGAAATATTGAAAAATAAAATAACTGTACAACAAAGACCTTCAAGCTCAAAAATTATTTAAAATTACATTTTACTTAAAAAAAACGTTTTAATTCTAACATTGACTTTAACTATTTTTGGCCAGTCTTTGATAACAAAATGTGAAAATTCGAGAAAGCTTGGTGCACTGGTCTAGGCGGCTGAAGCTTTCCGGCAAACATAAAAATAACAAATACCTGTGTCATGCATAGACATTGCAAATGACAACTAGATACTATGGCAATTAAGTGTATTTTTTAAAATGTTTACAGTGGATCAGGCACCAAAATTAATAATAAAGCTTATATCACAAAAAAAAACAAGGAAGCGTGCTATATTCGGCTATGCCGAATCTTACATACCCTTCACCATCTACGTAAATCTAGCAGAGAAGACAGAGAATTAAAAAATAAAAATAAATTGCCTTGGCAGAGTTGATTTCAACACTAATACGGACAAACAGACGGACATCGCTATGCATAAGAAGTCATATATATACTTTATGCGGTCGGAAATGGATATTGTAAAAATTACACACGTAATGACAAACTTAGTTTTACCCTTTTTCCAATTTTTTTTGGTAAAGGGTATAAAAAAATAGTGCCCATAATATTTTTAAGTGAACAATGGGTTATAAATGGACAAATTAATTCATGGGTACCTCTTGTTTAGAAATAAGAAGTACTCCGATAATTATATTCGCAGATTTATATTTATAAAATATGATTTTTTACCACTATAAACTAGAAAGTTAAGAAGAATCAATGAATTTAGGGGTAAGATCACAACCAGTGTTTGTTTTTTTTGGAGAATAAAAAATATGTAAAGATTAAAAAGCGTCTCCATTAAGCAAAAAAGTGATACTGCAGCATTGCTCGTGAGCTTGCGTACACGATTTCAGTGTCGAATTGTTTTCGAATTAAATTCTTGAAATTAAATCCCCTTCGCTATTTTGAAGACCTACCAAAGTTTTTAATTGCGAAGAAAAATCGTTTGTCCGCCATGTTTTCAAATAAAAACACACCAGCTAAATATGAGTTTTTCATGATACTTTCATGACTTATGAACATCCAGAAAGATAAATCAACAATTATCGAAATAGTAAGCATGCAGCCAGCCTTACCTTTTTGAATAATCTGAACCACTGTAGTCATCCCCAAAATTGCACAAATTTTCTACTTTATCGATCGAGCAGGAAGTAAGTTCATTATGTATATTTGAACAATCACTCTTACGACTAGAAACTCCTGAGTCCTCACGTTCCTTTAAAGAACGGATGCGCTAATATAATGAGAATAAAAAACAAAAGCAAATAAAGTTTAAAAAATGTTGCACCAAGTTGAGCATAACATTTATGTCTTAGGAGGTAAATAAAAAAATAACCATAATCCCATATAAACATATAATACATTTAAATTAAAAGGCAACGAAAAACAAAAAACGGATGGTGTATGAATAAAAAGTTTATGTATTAAAAACAAACCTCTTCGATGGAACGAGGACGCATCATAGAAAATTCAAAAGATGTATCGTCGGTGTTTTCCACTTTAACTAAATTCTTTTTACAGATGTTTTCTTTATCATAACTCTTATAACTACTACTATATATGCAACCCTTTTGAAAACAGAAAATATGTTGAATAGTAAAAGTAATAGTGAAACGTATTAAAGGTAAAATTTCATACTTACATTGCAATGACTTTTTACAGTCATGGCTATATTATTATTATTTTCAGCAACACGAGCTTGTATTAAAATTTTATTATTGCACAAGACTTTGTCTAAAGTTGGTGAAAGTTTACTCGTATCCTCAGAGGTGCAAGTGTAGTAAGATGATGAACTACTACTGTCTATAATCTTTAAGGAAAATTTTTACAAATTAAAAACATTTTGAGTTTTCATATTGTTTAAGGTATTATCTGATTATATTTACATTGTTATTTATTTTGCATACATGAGCTATTGAGATATTTAATTCTTCGGCTGAGAAGAATGGAGAAACACCAGAAATTTTACTATCATTTGGTTTCTCTGCATCGTTGAAAGAAGTGTCTGCTTCACTGTCAGAAGATTCCATCACGTCTGTAAAACAATAATTTTCTTTTAGATTATTTAAACAATAATTTTTCTTAAACTCACTGTGTTTGTTTAGTGCATTTAAAAAATTCGAAGTTCCCGTTCCACATTCAAATTTCTTTTCAGAACCGAATGATAAGTGTGAAGTTAAGGAAAGTAATTGACCAGGTGTTCTTGCATTTAAATTTGGGGATGAACTAATGAGATCCGATAATTCCAAATCTTAAAATATTGTTTTTTAGTTTAAAATATTTTTTTTTAATTAATGTTTTCTTTAAAATTTACCTCTTTCACCTCTCTTCATTTCGATTTTACTTAAACCAAAATCGGTTAATTTTACATGACCGGTTGCCGATATCAACATATTATCAGGCTTTATGTCACGGTGAATGATACCATGTTCGTGTAAATATTGCAATGCTAATGTAATTTCAGCAACGTAAAACCGAGCTGCCGCCTCATCAAAATAACCGTACATGGCTAATAGTGATTTTAAATCACCACCCACCATATATTCCATGACTAAGTAAACGTACGACAAGGATTGCAAAGAATAGAAAAGACTAACGCAAAAAGGACTTCGTGAAAGTGCTAGTGCGTTCCGTTCTGTTATCACTTGAGAGACCATATTTTTATTAATCATCTCCGATTTTCTCATCACTTTAATGGCAAATAGTTTATTTGGGTCATTATTTTTGTAACCCAAAAATACTTTGCCAAAAGCACCGCGACTTATTGGTTTAATGATTACAAAATCTTTTATAGTAGGAACCTGAAAAAAAAAGATTAAAAAAATAATTATCTCGACGGCTAGCTGTGCAAGACCATTGTTTTCTGGGTCTGCTTTTAGGGTTCATTAAGGTATTATTTGCCCGCCATCTTAGTATTAAGTATGTATGGGTGGGAAGTATCACACCCATTCGTTCAATCTTAAACATTTTTAAATGATTTATCCACTTTGTACGTTGCTTTTTTTAGAAATATCTTAAATTTAAATTTTGAATATTGAGTTCAAAGCGAGAAATGCAGTAAGAAAGTATGCCGTCTGATTAACGACATACATTGAACAAAAAAATTTACTTAAAAGTTCAAACACTCTTACTTGTTGAACCTAACATAAAATTATTGATATTTCGAAAAACTGAAAATGCAATTTGTTTATACTTCGGTCAGATAAGAATATAAAAAACTGGCACAAATTTTTAAAATGCACACCTTTGCGCTACCTGTTCATGAATTAGTTTTGGTAACCAATTTTTGTTTACTAGCAGTGACCACGACTTTGTCTGCGTGTCATTTATAATTTTGTTTAAATTCAAATGTTGAAGACAGTGTTTAAAATTTTCCATATACAAAAACAAAAAGTGCTGACAACTTTTTTGTATCTATATTATTTGTCACGAAATGACCTCCTCAAAAAAATTTTTACAAATCCATCCAGTAGTTTTCACGTAATGCGAACACAGACAGGCAGATAGACAAAAAATTCAAAAATAGTTGTTTTGAATTCCGTATCGATTACTGACGTACAACATTAAAAATTTTCAAAAAATATTTCAGATAGGTGACACCTCCTCGGGCTCTTTTAATCTGAGTGCGTATATTTATTACGTATGAATTAAATTAAGTTTTGAAAACGTCAATTCTTATATTTTTCTACGTCAATAGTTAAAAGCATTTTATCAAATGGGATGTACCGGTCTTTCCTTAGCGTTACTAACGAACATTATTTTATTTTTATTGTTACAGATAATTTTCTTATATATAAATATTTCTTCTGCTATTCGGGGCAGAAACGAATCCTATAAATCAGATATTATTAAAATCGGTCCAGCCGTTCTCGTTATAAATATAGTAACTAATGAATAAAAGTTATATTGCAAACTACAGTGGTGCTTTTTACAAAAGCAGATAGCATTATTCTACTTATCTTCACTATTTTTAAATTAATAACGCACAGACCGATAAGTTTCCCAAAAGATAATTTATTAACATGAAATAGTTATGCTGATTTGCGATGTTTAAAGCAAATTTAAATCCTAGATGCTACTTCAAGGCGATAAAATTATTCACATGGAGTATAATCACATTTAAAATTGTTTAATACTTTTCAAGAAATCCTTTCTTTACTTTTACTTTTTTAGTCTTGAGCGAATGACACTCCTTCGGCTTCACTTCCACTATTATGCCTCTCTTGTAACAGTTTTCCTTTGTCAGCGCACTTTATCTCAAAAATGTTAAATATGTTGCATGTCAGGCAACTACGATTGATGTGGTAGGATCCACGGTGATAGCAGATTGAAAAATAATAAGAAGAAAACATTAGTCAAATTTTGACAAAATATTTATTAGAAGCAAATAACATCACAGCTGATTTTGGGCAAATAAAATTATTTGCCAGTAAACAAAAATGCTTCTAATGTGAACATAGTGTGACCACTCGACGTCAAATATTTGACTCATTTTTAGGCAAATAAATATTTGTTCTTACAAAGTTTTTGTAAGAACAAACAGAGACAAATAACAGCTGTATCAACAATGTTGCAATGTTGTATTATTGGAGATTATTAAATGTTCTTTTATAAATTTTTAGTTAAGTATTGATTTAAAGTAAAGTCGCAAGAAATTATATAACTTGAAAAATATGCGTTGGCGCTAAATTATTTACTCAACATTTTGTTCTTGAAATAGTCATTCCTACAACGTAAGTAACTTTTGTTTTCATTTTGGAATTTTATATTAAACTAGACTGGAGCAAATATACCTTTACTTATGCTGAGGGCAAGTAATATTGCCGGAAGCTATAATTCGGGAATTATAGAATTTTAAAGTTATAAATTGTATACTATTATGTATCTGAACATAAGCCCATGATAAGGTTGAGATGCATTTTGTTTTAAAATGCTTATAGATAACTTTTAATTGAAGTTATATATGACAACAAGCAACATGCTTTCACTTCAAGAATCAATATCAATTAATTTATATTAAACAAGGCTTAAGCACGCTTAAATTTAACCAACATAAATTAAACTTTAATTAAGATTTGCACAGTGCCCACGCATTTTAACTGCTTAAAAAGACGAAAAAAATCGGCTATGTGCAAAACAAAACCAAAATAATTCTTCTACCCCACTTGAAGCGTGGGAATAGAGCTAAGAGTCATTAGTGAATATCCATTTTAAGCACCTAAAGTGTTCTTTCATAACTTTTGATTTGCAATCAAAAGAGATATGTTCTGTAAGTACTAAGCTGAAAGATTATTTTTGCAGTTAATGTAAACTGTTTTTTTTTTTTTCATTATAAATATATTCGTTTGACGGTATGTTATAATGTAACAATTTTTAAAAACTATATATGTACAAGAGTTTTTCTTCTATTTTCAGAAATCTGAAACATTAAAATTTCTTTAAAATTGTAGAACTTTGTATCCCAATTAAAATCTTGCATATTTGCAGTTTTATTCTTTGCGAAATTTGCTTTTTAATTTAAGCGACTTTTTACTTCAACATATAATTTGTCTACACTTATATCAAGTAAACAAATAAACAGCTGTAGATTGAAAAATATATTAAATAAATTAAAAGTTTTTAGAAATTTTAACCAAACAAGTGTAATGAATGATTATTCAAATTTATTGTTAAGAAGTGGCATCTAATTCCTATTTAGCTTCATCCTCTTATTGTGCTCCTTCTTTAGAACACCTTTTGTAGCTTCTTTATAGAATAGAATATGAAAAATATTATATTGTTGCTTGGCTTTGTTCATTTGTAACTTTCATACATGGGAGTTATTCATTATAAACTTTCATCTCACATGGCCATTATGTGTAGTAGTTATTTTAATGGAATCTGTATTCATAATACATGCGGGTACATAGATATAATAACAGCCATCATTATTTGACCAACTTTTATAGTCTATGGATATCAGCGGTGGATATTTTATTTTTATATTAAAACCTGGGATTTAAATTCTCGTACAAGGTATAGGAAAAGTATATTATAGGAAGAGAATAAACACTTCATTTGAGACTTTTAAAAAGATGCGCCTAGAGTCTGCCTAGATAAAAAAATTTTTTCTACAGTTGTATATTTTTGTTCCATCTACAAATGGTTATTACTTGTTTGCTTTGAACTTATGTATGTATATTATACTGCAATTAAATATTTAAGAGTAGCAACTATTTTTCATCATTTATAATTAGCATTTAATAATATTTTAAACATTTTCTTTGCAATTACTTCGAAATAATGCCGAAGAAATTGAATGGCAATAAAGACATCCCATGCGCAGCAGTTTGTGAGCAAATAAATTAACGTTTTTTTACAGTTTGATCAAATATATTTTTAAGGAAAATATTATTTTAAATGTGACCGCACATAAAACATGTTTGTCAGTATTTTATTTCACATTATTTCATAGCTGTTTGAACAAATAAAAATAGGCAAATAAATGTGCGTAGTGTGACCACAAAACAAATTTTGTAGTTTTGAAAAAATTTAAGCCAAACAAAAGCAAACAAATTTTAGGCAAATATTTGCCATATGTGACCGTACCTTAAGAGTGCTACATTCGCCTATGCCGAATTTTATATGTAAATCTAATTTAGTAAAGTAACTCCAATCAAAAAGGCAAATATTGGGGTGACAGAGAATTAAAAAATAAGCAAGGATATGGACTGATCTCTAATACCTCATTTTGAATTCGGTTCTACAATAAGATACTGTTGAATTTCTTTAAAATCAACTAAGAAATGCTGGTGTCTTCAGACTACACACGGCAACTAATGTAGGAATGCAGCGCTCTCTTTTATAATAGACTTCAATTTCACAATATGCTACTTAACAACATAAAAGCCGAATCTTAAAAACATATTTTGCAAAATTTATAATTTTTATTCGATTGTTGCATTTTGGTTCGAAAGAAAACACTTTCGAAACACAATGTATAAACCATAGAAATTCGTATTATTTTCGATTTTTTTTTTCGAATCGAAATACACAGTTATCCCACAGAATATTTATACCGATGGGGTCGAAAATGGATATTGTAGAAATTACAAACGAAAAGACAAACTTTTTGTGATGAAGAAATATAAAAGTAACGTACAAAAATTGGCGGTCGCCCATATTTTCATAGTTACCGGCTGTGGATAGCCAACACATTTTAAAAAAACTTATACCTATCTATAACTTATATTTACTCTCCAATTGTATAACCAATACCGGCTTCAGTTTTCAAATATTTCCTGCATACTACGTGTGTATGCATTTCTCATTTTGTAATTCTTTATAAGTAAATAATAAATAAATAATAACATATATGTTGTAAGTTTATTATGATAATAATACATGTCCATTTTGGATAGTATTCTTGTTTCTCGACGGGATGAAAAGGTTTTTTTTACCTTTTTCCTACCTATTTAAAAAATTAAAAGAACGCCACAGCATTTGAAGCAACAAAAACAAATACAACAAAAACGCCCCATACTCTCAAGACAAAAGTAACTGGACTTTTTTTTTTAAGAAAAAAAAACGCATGGTAAATCGAATTAGGAATTAATTTAAGGATAAATTGATACCATCTTACCTTTGCACATATTGATGTATTATCTGGTTTTGTTGTCAAAATATTAATTTTATCTAACAACCGTTCACCGTCATACAATATTGATGACTTCTTTGGTGTCTTATATTCAATTGGTTGGGATTTTTGAGAAACAGCCAAATTGTTTTTGTCCATCGCATCGGTAGTGGTATTATTGGCCAGCTGAATATAGAAACTCTCATCCAAAATTTGACAATCATCCATTTAAAATTAATAAAAAACCGCTTTTTTGGGCTGCAAACAAGACTTTATCCTTAACAAATGTTTTTTTTTTCTGGTTCTTATTGCTTATAGTTTACATAAACAGATATATATTAAATCAAATACAATTATTTCACATTGTTCCACACATTTATCTTTAATAAAAAACTAAATACTAAAAATGAAGTTTTCACATAAACGTTGGAAAATTATTTTAAGTTGTTTACAGAGTTGTTTTTAATTTAGTACAGCGATAAAGATTAGTACACATTGCATAGAGTTGCATTTATTGAACGCATCACCAAAAAGGCTGCCAAATTTTCAGGGTATGAAATTGCCAGGTTAAGATTAATAAATGGTTAAAAATTATTAAACAACTAAGCCTTAAAATACAGATTAAACACAGATTATCTGTGCCTTAAAATTCGAGTTTTATAATTATATTTATTATATCGGTTCATAAGTTTAATAATTTCAAAACATTTTGAATTAACACACGCTTTTTAATGTATAAATTACAAGATACCCACTCTTTTTTTCGATTAATATCGTTGTCCAAAATTGCGTTTATTATTTTTGTAAACACGTCAACTTGTTGCAAAGTATGTACGTGAAATATTTACCCGTAAACAATTATAATCCCTTCTTTACTTAACATTTGTCACTCGAATTCCCAAAATGAGTTTGTGCGGTCCTAAGAATAATAAAATTAAGTCCCAGATTAGGTGGACGACTGGGAAGCAAAACATCTGGCTTCACATCAAAAGTGCTTCCGGTTGTTGGACATTTTTTTGTGTGTTGTTATTTTTGCTTGTCTTAATATAATTTTTTGTTGTGCTTGCTCTGTGCTGCAGTTCGGGTTGAAACCTTCCCTGATGTTACCTATTGTGCTACTCGGTGATGAAACGGCAGCGACACTCGAGGCTCATAACAATTAATGTTTCTGAAAATAGTAACTATCATTGATTTTACCAATGTCCACAATAAGAATGCTCTACCAACATCAATAAAATTCGCTGCTGCTCCATTTTCTAATTTATTACATTTTTATTTAAGGAATCTTATTTCTAACTTAAATAACTCTTCAATATTTATCCAATTTAAGGCTTTTATCAGTTTTCTGAAAAGTATATGCTTTAATTGAATATGTACTATCTGTTTAAACAGCTGACCAAATGTTAAACTAAAACACTATAATTACAGTGTGAACGCTTGTGTTTAGTTTATTAAACATGTCGCTTAAACACGTTGTAAACACATAAGTGTGAACGGCATATAATACAAACACCACTTTAAGAACAGTGACAAACAGTACAAAAAAATATAATGGACATTTTTCATGATCTTTGGAAAATATTTAATAACAAAACCCTTTCTAAGCTGCATTTTGAACTTAATTAAGCTTAAACTTAGAGTTTTAAAAATCTTTTTTTCGTGCTATTTTTCGTTATCTCGATTAATTATTTAATTTAATATTTGTGAAGAGCCCGTGCATATAAATAAATTATCATATTGTTTTGTGATATTTTATTTTCCATCATCTTTTAACTGTATAAAAGAGCCGAAAAAGAAGTCAGTAGTATATAGTGGATAAAAGAAAAATAAAATCATAGTTAATTATTGTTGTTTTTGATTTTTGTCTTTACTTTATTGTTTGGAGAAAACTCTTTAGTTTATTTAAAATGTTTGCGCATTTTTTCCATAAGAGCTAAGTAAGTTGTAGCGAAATGGCCAGCGAGACATACTTTCACCTTTATAGTGCGTTTCTATTGACTTGAAATCAACTAGTTTTGAGAAAAACACTTCGAAATGTTTCCATTGAGCTGAAGGGTTTTATAAATTCGAATTTGTGGCGCAACACTGACACTTTTTGCGTAAATGAAAAAAGAATTATGTTATTTTTTGTAAAAAATCGTTTTTATTGTATAATAAATTGTTGCGCTTTTACATATTTTTGTTTTTATATTTTCTTAAACACTTTTTTTATAACAAAAAACAATATTGCTTTAAAAAATTTTTAAGTAATTGTCATTTTTTCGATAAAAACATCCAATATGAATAGATAGAACGGAGTTGAACTTGAATATCCTAGACACAACACAATATTGTAAAGGCAAAATAAATTCAAAAAAATATATTTTCGACATGCTTTGCAGGAAATCAAGTGATTTAAAAGGTTTTGGTAGCATGAAAAATGTATGGAAAATCAAGTTGCAAAGCACTTGATTTGAGCAAATCAAGTGTTTTAAAGAAAATCACGTCAATGGAAACGCACTATTAATAATCAATATCGGTGATTTAAATAATTAATCGGGGTAATAGAAAATTGCACAAAAAAAAAGAATATTTTGTTGTTTTTTCTCATCATCTCAAAAAAATCAACTCTGATTGCTTCTCAGCTAATAAAAGTACTGCGTTTCCATTGACTTGAAATCAACTAGTTTTGAGAAAAACACTTCGAAGCGTTTCCATTGAGCTGAAATGTTTTGTAAATTCGAATTTGTGACGTTACACTGACATTTTCACCATAAAAGAAAAAAAAAGACTATTTTATTTTTGGTAAAAAATCGTTCTTGTTTTTAATTTAATTTTTGTTTTACACATTTTTCTTTTTGTATTTTTTTGTAACAAAAAAGATTATTGTTTTGAAAAATTTTAAAGTAATTGTCACTTTTTCGATAAAAACATCCAATATGAATAGATAGAACGGAGTTGAACTTGAATATCCTAGACACAACACAGTGTTGCAAAGGCAAAGTTAGTTCTGTATGGGAAATCAAGTAGCAAATCAAGCACTAAACACATAGACGACACCAGGCAGCAGACAGCAAACTGTCAAAAATAAAATACATGTGTTTAAATGAAAAGGATTATTTTGACGACATCACAGCAGCACGACTACACGACAGCATTTGCTGCTGCTGCCAACTTAGGCTATTTTCTATTTTGACGGGCAGCAATACACAAATATAGTGTTGCCAGTATACATATAAATTATAGAAATTGGAAAAATAAAAACAAAAACTTTTTTTTTTAATATTAAACATAAAAGAACATTACAAAAATGCAATAAGGAAATAAATTTATGTGTTTTTATAGTTGTTCGTGATATTATTAAATTTTTTATCAATAACTTTAAGTTTATTCATTATAAAATATATATATGTGGTATCCCTTAAATTTGTATTGCTAAAGTACACAGCTGTTGTTGCTGCCTTCAAAAAAATTAAGTAGCTGACTACACGGCGACATATGAAGTCAACTGAATTTGTAGCCATGAAGCTGTGAAGCTTGCTGTGGTCTATGTGTTTAGAGCATCAAGTGTTTTAGACGAAATCACGTCAATGGAAACGCACTATAACGCAAAAAGACTACTTTGTTTTTAGTCATACGAAAATTTACGTTTCCGGCTCGAACTAAGGGGTTTCTCTGGCCAAATATCAATACTTTTATTTTCTTTTTCATATTCAGCTTTTCTTTTTATTAATGAATTATTAAAATAAAATATACAATAAAGACCGTTATAGAGCAATTTGATTAATAAAATTGTTATCTATAGGAAGCTGAATTGTTCTTTAGGCAGAGATATTTACCAATTGACCGTGAACTCAAAACAACGACCGTTGTTACAATTCGACTTCATTTGTAACACGAAAAACCAACAGTGTTTAAAGTTGGCTCAAAGAACTTTTCGAAAGAAAAAAATGCAGCTTTACCACTAGCGGCTATGTTGCACCGATATAAAATGTTTTACACATTGAATTTGTTGCGGCTTTACTGGCCTAAAGTTGTTTTTACACCTTGTTTTTGATAAATTATTATTTTTTTTAATTTAAATATCACTTTAACACCACTGTCCTGCCATGGTCGCCAAGAACACTGCTTAACTCGATATTGATTGATAAAATTTTTGAAGCTTTCAAATAATTTTTTGCTAAATACTTTATTTTTGAAGAAAAGTTTTAAGAGCTATCTATTTTTCATGCCAATATTGCCAAAAAGTATAAAGGAGTTGCCAAATTTAAAATAAATTTTGACTGCTTTTTATACCCTTCACCATACAAAGTGGAAAGAAAAATGGCATATCTACATAAGTTTGTCATTCCGTTTGAAAATTCTACAATATCCATTTCCGACCCCATAAACTATACATATTCTATGTTCTTATGTTTAGCGAAGTCGATTGAGCGACGTCCGTCCGTGTTAATGTTGAAATAAAGTTTACCAAGGCACTAGATCAGCTAGAGAAAATACGCCAATCGATCAGACATAGTGTCGAAAGAGGTGCTATTGAAAATCAGCAAGATCGATCCATGTCCTTCGAGGAAGCGAACAAAACATCATGCCTGCCTCTAATATTTCCATTACCTTTGAAACAATGAAGTAACTGAAGTGAAACAAATGGTGCTCGCCCATATTTCCGATTTGTGGACCTCTGAACTTTTCATTAAAAGTACTATTTTAAGAGATAATAATATGGGTATCATTTAAAAGCTTTTGAAGACATCTTTAAGGATATACTAAAATTTTTTTTAAATGCTTATCCCATTAAGAGCCGATGACATTTATATGTAAAATTATATATATCACTTAATTCTTTTTCTTATTTTGTGATTCTCTGTTTTTTTTTGATACAGTTATTGTAGTAAATTAGATTTGTATTTACGGTAGATGATATATAAGATTCGACTTTGTCGAATATGTATAGCGCCTTTACTTGTTAGATTTTTTTTGGCAAAAAGTAACGCTGATGGGAAAGCAAGTAGCAAAACGAAATCATAATAATGGAAACGTACTATGTATAAAAAATAAATAAAATTATTTTGAAACGAATAAATTAACTTTATTGCAAGGAGGAGAAACTGACGTAGTTCAACAAAACTTTATTTTTGTATTAGAATTTTTTTTTTTTTTTTGATAATTGAAAGAACTGGAGGAAAAAATATTCACGATTTAGACGGCACGACTTTACGCGCGTAAAATCCGAGAGAAAATAATATTAAATTCCATCCGTGCTTTAAAAATGAGAGTAAAAATTCTACGATAGATCACAATCGGTATTACATATTTTGTCTAGACGATCCCACAGTTACTATTCTGCACGAATTTGACATGTCGTTAAACTTCTGTGACCATGTAAACCACCCTTAAACGAACACAGTGCAGTTCAGTCAATAAATATAGTGAAAGGTTGTGTGGCGACGAACAAAGCTAATATTTTAAAGCCCAGATAAACTGTGTTTTAAAGCACAACCCAAGAATATTATCTAGGTGTACTATTGGATGTATATTGGGCAGGTTTAGTAAAATACATAGATAGATATTAGTTATTTATATACATATTTTAGTTTATTTATATACAATATAAACAGTATTTGGTATTTATTGTGCTCTATAGTTTATATACATACATATGTATACATACAATTATAACTTAATATTGTAATAATCGGTAGTTGAGACAGCATGCGGTCCACCATAGAAGTCCAAAACGTAAATATTTGTTATATTAAGTTCACATAAGTAAAAGTTGTGGGCTGTTAAAATAGAAATAAAAATTATATTTAGTATACATACATATAAACAGGAACCTTTTTATGAAGCAAAACATTACCCTTTAACCAATTCGTAGCAGCAGGATGTCTTTGAACGAATGCTACTATAGCACCATCATAATCTTTTCCATTTTTATCCATCTGTAATAACGATCGATAAAATTTATAATATATATTAACATATTTACAAAAGCAATGAAAAAAATACCCTAACGATGTGCCCACTTATAATAGTGCGTGCACAAGTTGGCTCCATAGGATCAATTCGTTCCCAGGCATGTGTACAATGTAATAGTTGCTCATCGGTAAATAATATGGTACATTTATTGTTTTGCTGCCAATCCGGTCCAGTAAAGTCTAAATCAGTTAAAAGAAACTGTATGCGTCCTGTTGATTTTCCAGAGACATCATTGTCATTAACAGAGATAATATTAACCATTGGAAAATCTTTAATGGCACTGTTGACTGATATAGTTCCAACTGAGGCCCAGTTAGCTTGATGTACTAGCTGGCGAGCAATTTTTGGATGGTTTAAGTCTGAACCTGATCGAGTTGCATTAATAAGCAATTGCCGCTTGTATTCTTTAATTAAGCGTGCATCTTCAGTTGCTGAATAACTTGTGCCACGTTGGAAATATACACAAACTAGTAATAGAGAAATTATAATAGTTTTTCTCAGCATTATGGAATCTGTGGCTGCAAAAATTTAACAAGTTAATTTAATGAAATTTAGGAAAATAAGTAAGATTTCTTCACTATATAATTATGTATAACCCAATGTAAATATAAATCAGCTTAAGATATTATTTCATACCATAAAGGATTGTTGATCCATCTTAGTAAATGAAAAGGTTACTGTATCAAATCCTAGTATAATGCAGTTGTGAATAAGTGGTAAGTTGTGAAAAGCTCACCAATTTTTCTTAACTTTTTCAAATCCAATAAAAAATTATTTACACAAAAATGTCATCCGCTCTTAATGGGGAAAGCATAAAAAAATTAGTATTTTCCAAAAGATCGCTTCAAAAGCTTTTAAATGATACTCATATTGATATCTTCAAAACTATGATGCACAATTGGACTTTTTTATGCAAAATTCAGAGGCCCATAGCTCGCAAAATATGGACGAACGCCAATTTTTGCACTTGATGTTTTTTTTCTATTTTAATTCTCTATCGCCCGATATATTTGTTTTTTTTTAGATTGGAGTTACTTTACTAAACAAGATTTGTTCTATTTTAAAAATTATTTTGGGAATTTTTATAATATTATTTATTATATTATGCTAATATCCCATTACATTTTTAAATAAAAATGCAATTTATTTGTTGGTTGGAAAAGCAGGTATCTATACGTATTTCGCCGGTTGCTTAAGCCGGCTCATCAGGAAACCTTTATCCAAATTTTTAGAAAAACCAAAAACATTTCCTTTAAGTATAAAAACTTCAAAAACAACATGAGAGTTATTTAAGAAGCCAATACAGAAATGTTAAGGCTTTAACAAAAATTACCAACAAACAAACCACGTTTTTATTTTTGCTTACATTCCCTTCTGCGGTAGGTTGGTTATATGCCAACTTTTAATGCAGACGTAAGGCGTATTAAAATGCATTGGCTTGGCTTGGTATTGGCTTCTTAAATAACTCTCATGTTGTTTTTGAAGTTTTTATACTTAAAGGAAATGTTTTTGGTTTTTCTAAAAATTTGGATAAAGGTTTCCTGATGAGCCGGCTTAAGCAACCGGTGAAATACGTATAGATACCTGCTTTTCCAACCAACAAATAAATTGAATTTTTATTTAAAAATGTTATGGGATATTAGCATAATATAATAAATAATAAGATTTGTTCCAATTGACATGGATAAATTAGAGACAGGCGTGGTGTTTTGCCCGCTGCGTCGAAGGACATGTACCGATCTTGAACATTTTCAATAGCAAAATTTTCAAGACTATGTCTGATCGATTGGCGTATTTAAATTTTCTCTAGTTCATCTAGATTTCAACACGAACTTTGCATAAGAACTCAGAATATGATTACTTTATGGAGTCGCAAATGGATATTGTAGAAATTACAAAAGGAATGACAAACTTAGTTCTACCCTTTTTCCAATTTTGTGGTGAAGTGTATAATAAATAGCATTATTTGTTGTGGGAATTTTTGGAGCAAGTTGAAATTGTTTTTTGGGGAATTATGGGGATAAAATTTATCTAATTGGGTATACGACTCTAAAGAAATCGGGAAACCCTTGTTTAGGTGTGTTATTTGGTAATGTAAATAGATGAGTCAAGAACACGAGATTGCGTATTCAGCAGTATTCGGTCAATTATCAAAGACTGATTTGTTCGTTCAATCGGTCAATTTGAACGAATCAAAATTTGTAAAAGAAAACTTTTTGTGTCTGAACACCAAACAAAGTTTAAAAGAAAATTACAAAAACTTTGTCAAAATAAAATTTGCGTGTCTAAATGCAGTCAAATTGTGGTTTTGAAACAGAGGTGAAACCCTTGGCAATTAGAAAATAATATAATCAGGTTTTTTGTAGGTTCTAAAGAGCCATATATAGTGTTTTTTTTTTAATTATGAAGAAGAAGAAAAGAAAAAAAAAACAAAAAGGAAGCACAAAAATTTTCTTTTCCACAAAAAAAAAATAAAAATAAGAAATAATGATATTCTCATGAAATATTTTTTATTTTAAACTAAACTACAAAATGAAATGTATTACTGCGGGGAAAGCATATCCATATGGCCATTTCACTACTGGTCAAATAGCTCATCAGTGGATTTTACCCAAATTTTGTATAGAAAAACAGAAAGTCTTATATCAAAAGCAAAATTGATTAAATGAGAACTCCATTGAAAAATAATTATTATTATTCGTAAAAATAAAGAATTTAATTATTAAATTGCTTAAAAATGTGCAAATTCCAGCTTCTTTTTCTCTGTGCTATTTCTTTAGTTTACTTAAAAAACACTTTTTTTAATTTAAATATTACCAATTTTCCATTAAAAAAGAAACACTATAAAAAATTTTTTTTAAGACTGTTAATTCAAACAAAAATGAAGTATGTACTTGAATACGTATATTATATACCGTACCGCCAGATATTTAACCGGCTCCTTTCGTTCAATTAAGTCATCCGTTCAATTTAACCCGTACGCTATTGAACGAAAAGACCAGATTTAAATGACCTGATCATTAGAGCTGTGTCGTTCGCGAACGAACGGGTTAAATTGACCGAATCAATCAAGTGAACGAAATGAGCCGGTCATTTAAATCCGGTCTTTTCGTTCAATAGTGTACGGGTTAATTTGAGCGGATGACTTAATTGAACGTAATGAGCCAGATATTTAAGCGGCTCCTTTCGTTCAAATTGACCGATTGAACGAATTGAACGAACGAATCAGTCTTTGATAATTGACCGAAAAAGACCGGTCACTGAAACGAACGACCGGGCACAAGTCTACTGATCATTCCCTTTACTTGATTGATTTGGTCAATTTAACCCGTTCGTTCGCGAACGACACAGTGCTTCTTTGATTAAAAATTTTACAAAATATTGTTTAATGAGCAAATTGTTTTGAAAACGCTTATTTTACATGCTTTTCGAATTACTTTTTATTATCACATTTATTAACTGCACATTTGATATTTATTTTTAGTAAAATTTTAACGTTTTCTACTTTAATTTGTTACACTTTCCATACAAAAATGGACTTTGTTTACTAGGGTGTCAGACGATCAAGTTTTCATTCAATTTTTAAAATTTCTCTCATTTTTTTACTAATACACTCTCACTTTAAAAACTTGCTGAGAATTTGCTTTCAAATTTTCGTTCAATTGAGTCTTTCAAATTTTCATTCAAGAGAACAGCTGAATGAAGTTTTTTCCTTCAAATTATTTTTTTTTTGTTTTCTATACGACATCTTGCTTAAAAACTTGCTTTGAAATTGCGTGCAGCCTACGTCACAGCTTTCAATTTTTGTGAATTTTGACAAGCAGTATGTGTAAATTTCTTGAAAGAGAATTGAACAAAAACTTGGCCGTGTGACTGCACTGTTACAAAAGTATTCTATGTCTACGTCACAGAAAAGAGAGAATAAATAATACACAACAAATGGAGTTGAAAATGTCGAAAGTTGAATTTTACTACGTTTGTTTACATATTTCAAAAATAACAACAAAAACATTTGCAAAAAAAACAAACAAGAATTCGTATTCAGAGCAAATCTCTCTTATTTCTCTTTCTGTTTTTGACATTTCCAACGGACAAAGAAAACACAAAAAGCCATATTACTTTTGCAATGTTTTATTTGTTGTAGAGCAGGTACTACCAAGTAAAATAAATGTAGACAGTAGCATTACCTTCAAAGTAATTATCACAAAAATGTAAGGGACTTGTATTGCTAAGCCCGCTATTTCAACGAGTTTATAATTTGAATTTAGAAATTAAAGGGTGTCCCATAATTGATACAGATTTACTTATATGGTCTTATCTTTTAAACCGTATAAAAGTTTAAAATTTGGATTTAGAAATTAACGGGTGTCCAATAATTGATGTAATTTGGTGTATGTTGCCGAACTTTTGAACCGTTATGGACAGACAGCTGAAACTTATAAGAGACTGTATTGCTAAGTCCGCTATAACAAAAATTATAATTTGAATTTAGAAACTAAAGGGTGTTCCCAAAGGTCATGTATTTTCTGAGTCGTTATACACAAATACCCGAATTTTAGACAGAGTGTCCACTGCTTTGTTTGGTATAATAAGAAGTATAAAAATTTTAAATTAAAGGGTTTTACAATAGTTTATATTATCTGATATGTATGGCCAAACTGTTAAACCGTTACAGACAGACGGTTGAAATTTACACAGAACCTGATTGCTTAATCTTCTACAGCAGCAAGCATAAAATTTAAGTTTGGAAATTACAGGGTGTCCCTATAGTTGCTGCAATTTGATGTATATTGCCAAACTATTGAACAGTTGAACAAGTATAAAGTTTAGAGATATATGTGTGTCCCAACAGTTAATGTAATCTAATGTATGTGGGCATACTCTTGAACCGTTATAGGAGACAGATGAAATTTGTTTTTAAATCTGTGTTTTTAAAGAATTATTGTAAGTTAAAACGTTTTCCATTGAATTTAGTTACTTACAAATTTATACAAATATAAAATAAGGACTACCATATAAAAAGTACTTAAAATTTTAAAACTTGCCGCACTGTGCTTTACAAGACAAAGAGTTTAAGATGCAAAAACCATTTAATTTTAAAATCAAATAAGTTTAATCAAGGCATATTTATAAGGTGTATAAAGCATTTTTATCAGCGTTTGTTTAGCAAATTTTTAAATTGCGATTACGGTCAAATTATAATAGATATAACTTTCAGCCCAGTAGCTTAGTTTACTAAAAAATTATCCCATATTGAACCATTTAAGAGACTTCCTCACAAAATCTTATTCAAATCCATCCAGCAGTTTTTACGTAATGCGAACAAAGACGGGCAGACAAAAATGTCCAAAATAAATGTTTTGTATTCCATATCGATTACTATCTACACCAAAGTTCACACTAATTTTAAACAAATGTGTACGTATGTATGTAGATATGTACATGCATGCATGCATATACCACACACACACATAAATTAACTTAATGATTAACTTCTTAGTTTTAGTTCTGAACATTTGAAGAAATATTTATTAAAAAGTCTCTCAAACCACTTGTATTGTGAAAATTTTATATGCAAAATTAAATTGATCAGGCGACTCATTGTTTTTTAATGCTATACAAGTATGTTAACTAACATTTATAAAACTTGATCGTTGGATATACTTAAATAAACTGAACTGTTAGAAATTAGTTGATTACCAATCTTTTCTTTATTATTTTTAACTAACGATCGGTTTAACTGTTGTTTTATAACTAAATCTTTGTTTTCTTCGTAGTACACGGAAATGGTTCTTTGTTTTACTTCAACAAGAAAGCGTAAATACAAATCAAAACAAAAAGCAAAATAAAACAATAAAGAAAATAAGAATAATTTCTCACAGATATGCGTTGTACCCTTTCAAATGTTTTGCTTTGTACTATATATACATACGTACATATATACATTTTTAATACATGGCACTTGATTAATAACAGGGTATTAACTCAAAATTTTAAAATAGTAGAGGTGAAAAACTGTTTGTGGTTACATTTTAAGAGAATTTGAAAATCCAAATTCATCATAGTACGCAAATTCCGTTAGAAAATATGTTAACATTGTTTTTCCTTTAAATCTGTGCAAGTGTTAAAAAAAAAGTTTAATCTAGTTTACGAACGCAGGTCAAATATGAAAAAAAAGTTGTCCATGTTATTTATTTAATCAAATTATGTTTATATGAAAAGAACCTTTTTTTTGGTTGTTAACTGATTTTGTTTTTATTTTTTTTTAGTTAAATAGGTATTAAAATTACCTTTCCAATGATACCAATATTGCCTCTTGAAAAACTCGATATACTCCGAAACTAAGCGTCCGCCCCAAAATTTTCACTTAAAATTTTTTGCTTAAAAATGCATTTTACACCCCGTAGACAACTTTTTTCATTTTTGAGTTGCGTCCGTAAACTAGATTTGTTCCAAAAGAAAATCTATTTTTTGAGTTAAAACCATTTTTCTAAAATTTGTCGATCATATATGAAAAAACTTTTATCAATAAAACAGTATCAACTCAAAATAAAACTAAATTTAAGTAAATCAAATTAATTATTTTTATCTTGAGAAAAGCCTAAACTCAAAATAATCACCCTTATCGTGTTTGACGTTTTCGTAGTAAAAACTCACTTAAAGTTTTGTAATAGATTAATGATAGCTCGTAACATTTATCAATCATCTATTACAAAATTGTCGTAGACGAAATATGCCTACGCCAAATATGATGCATAACGTTTGTATTAACTCGAAATAATCACCCCTATCGGAATGTGTTGAAATTTTTACAGAATGGATACTGATGTTGTTAGTGGATTTCTTGCAAAAACCAAAATTTAAAAAATTTTCAGTTAATACCCTTTTGTTGATCAAGTGCAATCTGTGAAACAAATATTTGTGAAAATAAAAAAAGTTTAAGCAATACTTATAAAAACAAACACTAATATTTAAATTGTGATATTCTGAATATATGTATGTATAATATTAATAGATGTTTTTATTAGTGAAAGTGTTATGTAAAACGACTGAGACTTTCGTATATGTATGTACACGTGATATCTGTCTGTTCAGTAATTTTACTAGCAAAAACTAGGGCAAAAGAGTAAAAAAGAAATATTCAATATTATTCTCCCAAATTCAAAAAAGTAAATAAAAGCTTTACTAATCAAAATTAGCAAAGAAAATTATTGTAGCTTTGGGAATAATATGTAAGACTTAAAAAATATATGGTATGACCACTAAATAGGTAGAACCATTTTTAAATTAAATGTACTTGCATTGTTCACTCTTAAATTGCTCCTTTATTTTAAGAGTATGCGCAAAGAGCGGGGCAAAGAATTTGATTGTCTGGCGCATTGCTCTGCGCATTGAGCAACAGTGGTTCGTTTGCATCATAGCATTTGCAAAATTGTGTAGCATATTTTTGTTGGTGTAGACTAAATGCAAATGCTATAATGCAAGACCATTTGCACAAGATTGTGAATTGGGCTATTATTTAATTTATTAAGTTTTGTGTCTCCTCCACTATATACTCATTGACATTTTAAGCAATGAAAACAAGGAACTAACGATTTGTTAACACACGAACATATCTTGGCATGTTGTTGATTTCAAAATTGCACTTGAGAAAGTTGTTGTATACCAACGAAACGTCGGATTAATATGAAAAAAAGAATATTTTATTTACTTGAAATAAAGGAAATAAATGAAAGCCCAAGATAATCAATATGCAAATAAACATAATAGCCCAATTCACAATCTTATGCAAATGGTCTTGCATCATAGCATTTGCAAAATTGTGTAGCATATTTTTAGTCTACACCAACAAAACATATAGTAATGAGTAAAATATGCTACACAATTTTGCAAATGCTATGATGCAAGCCCATTTGCACAAGATTGTGAATTGGGCTAATAAAAATATTTACTTAAAAATAACTTATATATGTGTATAACTTATTTATAGTTGTACATACAAGTTATGCTATTCTTATTAAAATTATACCGAAACAAGTAAGATTGTTATATTTGGCTTTGCCGAATCTTATAATCATCTAAGTAAATCTAGTTTAGTGAAGTAATTCCAATCAAACAAGCAAATATTGGGGCGACAAAGAATTATATAATTTTATATAAAAATGCCATGGAGCCATGGGTTAAGAGTTTTTCAAAAATGTTAGTATTTTTTTTTATTCTTATTTTTTAACCCTTTGACAGGGGAATTAATATCGGCCATTGAAAAATCCTATATATGGTTTGCATGTAGCATAGATTGCTTCCACGCAGTGCATCCTGGGTAACGCTAAATGATCTAACGCTGGAAAGGATTCTTGATCTTCAGATCAGAAACTCCATAAATCCCGCGCTTATCTCTAGCTCGCAGCACGCCTACACGAAAGGATAATCTGTGGAAACAGCGCTGCACGTGTTAATATCCGATGTTAAAAAGTCTGTTTCAAATAAGGAATTTACGCTTGGAGTGTTTCCTGACATAGAAGGGACTTTTAATAACGTCTGCCCCAATGCCGTTATAAGGCCCTCTTGGATCTTGATGCAAATCTGGTGGGATTCATTGCGCGACTACTGAAGACACGTCTCATCACGTCCACTTTTGGAAATGATTACGTTGAAGGATAGTGATAAGAGGCACTCCACAAGGTGGTGTATTGTCTACCCTCGTCTGGAATCTGGCAGTTAACACGCTGCTACGGCGATTAGACCAAACGGGTAATAGGGTGATAGCTTATGCTGATGACATTGCTATGCGGTCTCTGGAAAATACCTGACAACACTTACAGAACGGGTGAACTATTCGCTCCATGTTCTGTCTCAATGGTGCTGTGAATTTGATCTCGATGTTAACCCCGGCAAAATGGAGGTTATGCTCTTCACACGGAGATACAAGATCACGATCTTTACTGCACCTAAGCTGGACGACAGAGTCGGTTGCGGAATCTTCTCCAATAACCTTGAACTAAGACTCTCCCTTAGGCTTCTAGACTACTGCAGCGTCTTTCAAGCCGACGTAATGGCCATTTTGAAAACATCCGAAATAGCGCTTAGGGACGATCTTTCTGGCCTTGCCATACGGATATTTTCGGACAGTCAGGCGGCAATCAGGGCGCTTGCTGGTGCAGTACATCTAAGCTAGCCTTTAGATGCCGCTCATTACTAAGCACACTATCGGAGCGATAACAGATTGACCTGTTTTGGGTCCCTGGTCACAAGGATATCCAGGCAAACTGTGAGGCCGATGATCTCGCCAAACGGAGCACATTGCTTCCTAACGTATCCTCGCTACCAGACGTTGGAATTCCTCTGGCAACGGTGAAAATGGCCATAAAGAACCACTACCTCTATTTGGCTCACAAATTATGGGTAGAGGAAAGTTCCTGTTGTGTCTCCAGACAACTGTGGACTACACTCGACCTCAAGCGGACCAGGCAGGTGCTCGGACTGGACAGGAAATCCATAAGTATCACGGTCTCGGTACATACTGGTCACTGTCTAATCGGCATGCATGCTAAAAGACTCGGTCTGCCCTTTAATGATTTCTGTCACAGCTGTGACTCGCAGGATGAGGAAGAGACCGTACTGCACCTCCTGTGCCATTGCCCATCCCTGGCTCGAAGAAGATTAAGAATTCTGGGCTCTATTTTCTTCGGAACTTTTACGGAGCTATCATCTCACTCTATAAGGGACTTAGCGAAGTTCATCCGGGAATCTTCATGGTTCTCTCACAACGGGCCATTCGATTGTGCTCAAGTGAGCTTCGTCGTGAGAGGCTGCCACTCCTACCTAACTAACTGACTATAGCTTCAAAAGGCTTCAAAGAACATGTGTAAAAAATTATTGGGATAAATTTTTATTCTAAAATGGGTTTTGAAGGTGTAGATTGTAATGTAAAAACTGCCTCAATCTAAAAACTTTTTCAAAATATTTAATTTTTTTATTGGTCTTAAATTTCTTAATATTCATATGTACATAAATGAAAAAAAAACATTTAAAATTTTTTATTTGAAATTAAACATTCATACATAAGATGCTGCGCCGATGATGACTAGATAAAATATATAAAACTGATCTCAAGTTGTCTTGGAACTTTATATCCTCTTAAGAATTAAAAAAAAAAAACAACTTTACAACAAACCTCTAAATGTAAATTAATTGCATGTATGCTAAAATTTGAACAAATCACGGGTTGATAAAATCGACGTACATTATAATGTACGCCACGCATCAAAGGGTTAATTATCGCCCCATGTATTTTTTTTATTGGAGTTACTTTATTGTTGCAAATGACATGAAAAAATTAGAGGTAGGCATGTGTTTTTCCTGCTGCCTCGAAGGACATGGACCGATCTTGCTGATTTTCAATAGCACCTCTTTCGACACTATATCTGATCGGTTGATATATATTTTATTTTTGTAAAATCAAGTTTGCCTCGGCACTAACACGGACGGACAGGCAAAATATACAGTATTGGGCAAAACCTAAGAAACGTTGTCCAATATTAGCTTCTGAGTCAAATTATGTTTAAACGAACATATTTCAATTCAATGTTTTATTAGTTTCTGTGTCATACAATATTACAAAAAAAAAATTTGTAATTATCTCTCACCTAACGGTTCTTTTAGTACAACAACAAAAATTACTAAAAAATTCATTGGGCAAAACCTAATACTGCGTTTCCACTGCCTTGAAATCAACTAGGTTTGAGAAAAACACTTCGAAGTGTTTCCATTGAGCTGAAGTGTTTTGTTAATTCGAATTTATGACGTTACACTGACATATTTTTGCGTAAAAGAAAAAAAAACTATGTTATTTTTTGTAAAAAATATTTTTTATTGTAAAATTAATTTTTGTTTTTATATATTTTTCTTCTTATATTTTTTAAACACTTTTTTTTTAACAAAAAACATTATTGCTTTCAAACATTTAAATGTATTTGTCACTTTTTCGATAAAAACATCCAATATGAATAGATAACTCGGAGTTAAACTTGAATATCCTAGACACATTACAGTGTTGCAAAGGCAAAATTAGTTCGAAAAAATAAATTTTCGACATGATTTCAAGCAAATCAAGTGATTTAAGTGGTTTTTCTAGCATGTAAAATATATGGAAAATCAAGTAAGAAAACACTTGATTTGAGCAAATCAAGTGTTTTAGACAAAATCACGTCAATGGAAACGCACTATAAGAAACTTTTTGCTTTTGTACAATAAATTTGTTTGTTTTTTTAAGATAACGGTAACTTCTTATTTTTTTCGATGATTTCTTATGAAAAAGTGATCTAGTATGCATTTAAAAGAGTGTAACGAATAAATTTCGCATTTAAAATTAAAATAAAATGCAACGTAAAAAATATTGTGAAGCATTTAAATTGAATGCTATAACGCATTATAATGCAGGCAAATCACAGGCTGAAATTGCAAATTTGTTAAAAGTAAGCAAATCAATGGTTTCCAAATGGATAAACCTTTATAAAGATAAAGGAACTGTACTCAATATTAATCCTGGAGGAAGACCTCGTAAAACATCAGTTCGTGATGATAGAAATATAATAAAAAAAACCCCTTCATCTCGTCAAAAAAAATTGTGACAGAATTAGGCTTAAGTGTTGATGCCAGCACAGTCCGCAGACGGGCGAGAGAGGCTGGATTGAAAAGTTATAAAGCTTCCAAAAAACCTCTTCTTACAAAACGTCACGCAAAAAAACGGTAAGTATTTTTAAGCTTACAAGTCAACCCTTAATGCCTGATTTTTTAGGCTCGAATTTGCAAAAAAATATCTTGATTGGCCAGTTAAAAAGTGGAAAAGTGTGCTCTTTAGCGATGAAAACAAATTTAATTTGTTCAACTCGGATGGCATATGTCGTGTGAGACGCAATACTGGTGAAAGGCTTAAACCCCGATATACTGTCAAGCATGGGGGTGGCAATGTGATGGTGTGGACGTGTTTTTTAGGTCATGGTTTAGGGCCGTTCCACAGAATTTCTACCAAAATGGACAGATTTGTGTATAGGGACATTTTAGAAAATAAGATGTTGCCATATGCCGAGTGGAATATGCCACTTCGATGGGTGTTTCAACATGATAACGATCCGAAACACTCAACGAAGTTGGTAAAGGACTGGTACAATCGAAAGGGATTCAATTGCTTGATTGGCCGGCCCAATCGCCCGATTTGAACCCAATCGAAAATTTATTTTCCATATTGGAATGTTGGATCGAAACGATTCTCCAACAGAGACGATTTATTTTCGTGTCTGGAAGATGAATGGATACGCATAGATCCAAAAATAATTGATAATTTAATCAAATCTATGCCGCGTCGGTGCGCCGCAGTAATAAAAAATAAGGGTTATTATACAAAATATTAAAAGTTTCTTAGGTTTTGCCCAATGAATTTTTGAGTAATTTTTGTTGTTGTACTAAAAGAACCGTTAGGTGAGAGATAATTACAAATTTTTTTTTTGTAATATTGTATGACACAGAAACTAATAAAACATTGAATTGAAATATGTTCGTTTAAACATAATTTGACTCAGAAGCTAATATTGGACAACGTTTCTTAGGTTTTGCCCAATACTGTATATACGTTATGGGGTCGGAAATGGATATTGTAGAAATTACACACGGAATGACAAACTTATATAAACCCTTTTTCCACTTTTTGTGGTTTAGGGTGTAAATATAAGATGTAGGCGTGGTGTTCTGCCTGCTGCCAATAGCACCTCTTTCGACACCATGTCTGAAGGATTGGCGTGTTTAATTTTTTCTAGCTGATCTAGTGCCTCGGCAAATTTGATCATCACTCAATCGACATCGCTATGCATAAGAACTCAGAAAATATATACTTTTTGGGATCGGAAATGGATATTGTAGAAATTACAAACCGAATGACAAACTTAGATGTACCCTTTTTCCACTTTTGGTGGTAGAGTATAAAAATATAGCGTCATAATTAAAAAATATTTAAATATAAAACATTTTATAATATAAGCTTGCTTAACAAATATCAATAAGCACAAGCCACAAAATATATTTATTCGACTAAAAAATTTCATTCTAAAATAGTATCAAAGGTGCTACCGATGCAAATAAATTGATTCGCCTTGGGCGCTACAAAGGCAATGGCGTTCAATATAAAATTAGTGCAAATGCGTTATTGCCTAAATTAGTTTGTTTTAGTTTCGCTCGTTAATTTCTTGCTGGAATGTTTCTCTTTAGCGTTGCCAGTTTAGCGCGGTTTTTAGGAACGGAATACGAGAAATTTGTCTTATTATATTACAATTTAAAAAATAGTTTCGTTGCTTGAAAATTAATAAATTATCCAACTTCACTTTCAAACGCACTGTCAAAATTGGATTTTCCAATTGAAATGCGCTGCACTTCTCAGCTGTTACTTCTCAGCGTTGCATTTCCGAATTGGTTTTACTAAAAACATAAATTAATTCATTAAATAACCTGTAAATATAGGTAAGACAAAGTCACTATTTTGAAGTGTTTAAAAAACAACACTTTTATTTTGTATTTCATTTAATTCTAGACATATATTTTTTATTTATTGATTTAAAATTTTTCTTTATTTAGTGTGTTTAAGTTTATCTCAATTTATCTTGTTCAAAATTATTAACAACTAAACAACACAGTTTTAGTGTTTTACTGTATTATTTTTGATGATTTGTTTTAATATATTTGTTGATTTTATTATGTACTATTTAAAATACAATTATTAGTACATACATACATATATGACAATAATAACTTTACTTGATCAGAACATAAGTAATATTACATTCCATATTTGTTTTATAACAATTTTTAACTTTAAGAATAGCACGTTACTTAAAGAAAATGTTTACAGTTAAAATAAAAACAAATTTTTAAAATTTAATAAAAATTAACATTGATTACGGTTGTGCACAAATTTATACGTCTTGGAATTATTGTGTTTTCTTCACTATTAGTTCTAGTGCTCATGCATTGTATATGGGTATTGCGAAAAATAATTCTATAAGAAGCTGCTCAACAGCTTTAAGGCTGGTTCACCCACAAAAATTTTGTTCCGAAACATTTTTTTTTTTATATGTAGTTTGGCATTTTATTTTTTGAGAGAGAGAGAGAAACTACATATAAAAAAATGTTTCGGAACAAAATTTTTGTGGGTGAACCAGCCTTTAAAGTTTCCCCTGCAGAAACGCACCATCGCACAAGCTAATTGGGAAAAGTTAAATTTAGGAAACGAGGCAAACAAAATTTTATAAATTTGCTTTTAGTTGAAGGCAGAATTTTGTTGGATGGATAAATGGTTTTCATTATTAAACATTCACTTATTAATTTTTTACCCAATCAATACAAGACTTTGTTCGCGTATCATTTCTAATTTTCTTAAAATTCAAATTAAGAAATATGTACAGTAGCTCCAAGCGAAACTCGTACACTTTAGACTAATTTTTAAACTATCTTTTAACATTAAGTAAGAAGCTCTTAACAAATAAAACTGTATTTATTTTATTAGTTCATTTTATAACAAATTTAACAAAACATAAAAACTTTAAATTATTATTTAATAAAAATTTTTTTTAATAAAAACATAAAATAATAGTAATTTCTGTGACAAAGCCAAACTCGTACACCACACTTCAATCAAATATTATTTTGTTGGTTTTAAATATTATTATTTGGTGTGCATGCCTTTATTTTTTATCACCATTTTTAATCTATTTGTCATACTGCGCACAGGGTTTTCGCAAAAACTCGGTTCAATTTTGCCCCATTCGTCCTGAAGAACTCTTTTCAAGCCATCCTTAGAACTTATTGTTTGACTACGAATTTTACGATCGAGATAGCTCCACAAATTTTCGACTGGGTTTATGTCTGGACTCTGGGCTAGTGTATCTATAACATGTGGACAATTATAAAGTAGCCATGATCGCACATTATAAGCCTTATGCTTAGGTTCGTTGTCTTGGTAAAAATAAAAGTTTTCACCAAGACAAAATTTCTGCTTACAAACTGGCAAACTTTCTTTTAAAATGTTCAGATACATATGCTGATCCATGGTACTATCGATAAATTGTAAAACACCGGGCCCAGATGCAGAAAATTATCCCCAAACCATTACTGACCCACCACCGTGCTTAACTATTGGTTTCATGTTTTAGACAAGCAACTCCTCATTGGATTTTCTCCATACAAAAGGTCTTCAATCTGAACCAAACAAGTTGAATTTACTTTCATCTGTGAATAATACTTGCTTCCAAAATGAAAAATCCTTTGTTTCATGTTCCATGGCAAATCGTAACCTTCTCTTTGATTTCTCTTATTAAGGAGAAGTTTAACTCTTGTCCTTCTACTATTGAAATTAGCCCTTTTTAATATGTTTCTTATGGTCTGTGGGCAACATGTTTTTCCTAAGTCTTTCTACACAACTTCTACGAGTTTCGGAGCACTTAAAAATGGGTTCCTTTTTATTTGACGTAAAATATATTGCTCGTCTTTAGCAGAGAAAATTTTGTTATTTGCACTTTTCTTCTTGTTCGCAATCCTCTCTTACATTTTACACTTTTTTATAATATATTGCACTGTTGATAGGCTTCTATCAACTATCTCAGATATTTATCGCAGATATTTATTATTATTATGATCTTGAATTATTAATTTTCTTACTGCGACAGAAGTTTGTCCTCTCTGTCTACCCATTTTGTTCTCTTTTGTAACTCTTTCAAACAAAAAATCAAATAAATGACAATAAAAAAGGTAATAATGGAAAAACTCCCTAATTTTTTTAATTATTTTTACGAAATATCCCGAAGTTAGATGCAAATTAAAAGAATGTTGCCAAATTAAATAAGACTGTACGAGTTTGGCTTTGGCGTCGAAAGTTGGCACTTTTTAAAATATTTATCTGTATTTTAATAAATAAATTTATATTCAAAATTTCGTTTCTGATATTTAATTAAGTACATAGTTTTGTACTAAAATTAAGTAAATTTATTTTATTAGCCTATTTAGTTTTAGACATATAACATAAAGAAATTTGTTTTCATATGTGTACGAGTTTCGCTTGGAGCTACTGTATGTGTTTATAAAAATATTTATTATAGAGTTCGGTAAACAGCGTTAAAAAATGTCATTTACAAAAATAAAAAATGCAGACAACTGTTTTAGTACCATTACACCGGTAAAATTGGGTGCTTTCCCATTTTTATCTCCATTTTATCTACGAAATGACTTATTTTTAAAAAATAAATTAGTCTATATTTAAACAAAGTTTCAAAGGGACCTCTTTACAAAGCCATCCAGTAGTTTTTACGTCATGCAAAACGCAGACAGATACAAATTTAAAAAATATGTGTTTTATAGTTCATATCGATTACTAGGTTCACCAAGAACAAAATAAAAATAAAAAAATAGTTCATGTACAGGCATGATATGTTACAGTTTTTTTATAAGTATGCGACAAAACATATGCACGAGCTTGTACATACTTCCTAACACGTGTCGTTATAACATAGAAAAGCCACTTCAATTTTTTGTAGTTTTATAACAATAATAGGCTACTTTTACTAACACAAGACAGAAACAAAACAAATTTAACGGTAAAAATTTATATTAAATTTACAAAACCACTATTTTGAATGCGACAAAACAAAAGCACGAAATAGTTAATATTTATGTTTTTCATCGCTTGTAAGCAAATTACCAACAACAAGAACCGTTATATTACAAAAATAATTTTTTCAACTTTATAAGAATAATTACTCGTATGAAAAATGTTCGAGTGTATTTAGCGATTCCAAAGCTTTTAACGTCATCGGTTATATTTTGCAATATAAAAAAAAAGAAAAATTGCTAACGGTAAATACACTGTCCAATTAAAAGAAAATAAATGACTATTGTAGTAGTGATTCCCTGACATCAATTGCAAATAATTTTGGAATTCATCACAGCGTAATTTCTCGTATTATAAGACGTTTTCGTTAACAACAATCGGGACGACTAGGCGATAATCCGTTTAATAAAAAAGGATCCCTTTATATCAGCAACGTCTATCGGGAACTAATAAAATTTAATTGCTTCAACTGGATCCATCCAAAGACGATCTGTTGAAGGTGGATTAAAAACATATCGAAGTGCAATAAAAAAATAATGCGACCCAATGGAAAACCTTACTCTTCTCCGATGTTTCTAAGTTTATTATAAGACGATGTGTTAAATTAAGGCCCGTACGCAGACCAAAAGGACCACGCCTTAATCTTCGGTGTACAAGAGAGGGGGAATGTTTTAGTCTGGGGATGCTTTTCTGGTCATGGCATCGGGCCAATACATAAAATAAATGATATAAATAGTTTATAGTTGATTAAATTATTAAAAAAATAAGAATTAATATGAAAAAGATTTTACAATTGCACACTTTATATCAAAATTAGCATAGCATAGTCCGATAGAGCATAAAAAAACTATAAGGGAAGGCACATTAATTTTACAGGTAATAGCAGTTCTAAAACAACTACAACAATAAGTAAACAACATGTATTTTGTTTTTGTAAAATATATTTTCAGATGTCAAATCAACCGACGCACAGTGGTTTGAAAACGATTTTTTTTTTACAAAATTCGGTATCTAATGAACCACTCAATATATCTCAACGAAATTTCACAGAGGGCGGTCAGGCTTCTAGGGTGTAGTAGGGCTTCTAAGAAGAGTCCCAAATTTAAATACCTCGGACATATAATTTTTTGAAAATGTTATAAAAAGTTTTTTTTTTAACTCAAATGTTAAGATTTTTTAAATTTAATCATTTAATATCTATAAAAATATGTTAAACTGTGAAGGGAGAAATGAGCTTATAATTTTTTTTGTTTTGTTAATTTTCGCCAATCTTAACTTAGAGTTTTTAGCGTAGTACGCTTATTAATTATCGGATTATTACTGCTATATTCTATTTAAAATTTAAAGTTACAAGCCTCTGAATTGAGAAAATGTAAAAATATCGTTTTTTAAGGATTTTCCCCAAAAAGGTAGTATTTTTTTTACTTATGTAATTTAAATTTACTTCAGTACTAGCAAACTTGTTTAAACCATTTTAAAAAAACTATAGCAAATGCGAATAAACACAAAGTTATGGGGCATTTTTTCCCCTTTCCGGGAATTTATATGTTAAAACAAAAAATTCTAAATTTTATTTCACCATTTGATTAAAAACTCTTTTAGCTATATAACTTAAAAATTTTGTAGGAATAGCCCGATGCGTTATGATATTAAATTTCTCAATATATAGCGCGAAAAAATAATATTATTAATCTAGATGTCATAAGCTTTCCTTTGATGCTACTTACATGCGTATATTTAAGCTAGAGGAGCTTCCTTAACCTCGCATCCTCGTGATTATGTTAGCTTATTTTTTATATGTAAAAACCAAAAATATGTAAACAAAATCATGAGAAGGCGAGGACTACAGTTTTTAAATAAAATTCAGTTTCAAAAATTTTGTGTAAGAAAAAAATTTTTGTAGGAAAAAAATAATAAGTGTAAACAAAATTTGACATCTGAAAACATAAACAAGAAAGTCAACTGATCTACCTGCCACTACCTAGTATATTAATCTGCCTTGGGAAGGCATATTTATTCTTACGGTCAAACAAGCTCACACACTAACCGTGAGGAAATTTTGATAATTTTTAATTTTCTGTTTGGTTAAGAAAAATTAAAATTATTAACATGTTTATTTAAAACAAAATAAAATTTCATTAATATTTAGAGATGGCAAGAGATTTTCCGAAAACCAAAACATAACTGCTTTATAAAGCATTTAAAAAAAGATATTTCAGTAATCCGAAACCAACAAAGAAGAAATGTCAGTGCGAAGCGTGCCATTAGGTTGTTTAGGATATTTATCCTTTCTGTAAATCTCCTACAACTTTAAATCTTAAATTTTTGTTCTTGTTTTGTTTTAAGTATGTATGTAACTTTGAGTAGTTTAAAAAATAATATATTTTTAAATAATTTTTCATACATCTGTTTAGAAACCCCAATTGGAGCGTAAATTTTTTTAGAAAAATTACAAAAGATTGTGATTTTCGTGGTTACTAGGATATGGTTGACCTAATGGTACTATGCAAAAAAAAAGATGTTGATACCCCTATTGCATACGTTTCCATCCGTAAAATAAACCACTTCTAATTAGTCTAGAGAGAGCTCAAATATTTTTTTTTTGCGATTCGTATTATAATCTATTTTATGCACAAAATACAGAAAAAGAAAAATTATTTTTTTAATAAAATAAACAGATGATACTAACTAAATGTGGGGAAATACTGAATTAGAATTTAATTGTTTTAGGTTGCTTTTCATTCTGTTACTGTCGCATTGATTAAATCTGTTAAAGAAAACATATCAATATCAATTTATTTTTTTATGAACATATTCAATTTTGGTGTAAGATCCCGTTATAGTCATCACCAGGAAACATGTTACATAGGAAGTAGTGAAGCAAATTAAGCTTATCAGGTTAAAATTGTTGGACTAATAAATAAATGAAGTAGAACAAACACTATATTGACAATCATCAAACTAATTAATGTAGTAATTAAATAAATGTGTATACAATTTTCGAGACTTATTGAATTTGTTAAACCGCTTCTTTTAATTTCTTAAAACCATAAACAATTTTTTTTTTTAAAACAAAATAATTTATAAAAATATTTTCTCTATATTTATAACTATATTTAATATATAAATTTAATTTTATTTACTTTTATTTATTACAAAGTGTGCGTGTTTTTTTCATACTTTAATTAAATTTAGTATTTTAAGTTCTTTTTCTTATGTATTACATTTAAATATAGCATTTATTTGTTTTTATTGAATAATATTTAAGACAAGTTTTATTAAAAATGATTTTGTTGTGTTTTGATAGTATGTCGTTTTAAGTTTTTTTTTAATGATATTTAAGAGAGTTTTATTAATAAATTTTTGGGTGGTAACAGTGAATTATTTAATAATTTTTATTGTATTTTGCAAAGTTTTGATTTTACATTGCGTTTGTTTTTGTACCAAAAAGACTGTGTTCTTTTGTTTAAGATAAAAAAAACATATTTTTTGTAAAAATATATTTTTTGAGTATAATTTCAATTAAAAAGTAAGTGAACTTAAACAAGTATTCGTTGATTTTTTTCCTTTTAATTAAAGTTGGTTTTCATTTTTGAGAAAATGTTTATTTTTAGCTTAACTTAAAAATTCATGTTGTATAAAAAATTTTTGCTTTTTATTTCGTTTTAAATTTTGCATACAAATCTACAAATTTCTTTAGATCTTTTGCTTGAAAATATAAAGTCATTGTGAAACTTGTTTTTTAACTTGTACTAGAAATACTGGCATAAAAATTTAAAAATCAACAAAAAATTTTTTTAATTAATTTTGCTTTCTCAATAAATTTTAAAATTAAAATAGCGTAAACTTAATCCGAATGAAAATTATTTTAATCCGCAACTACATGTAACAAGTGGAAAAAAAACTTTAATACACCCTTTATTTATAAAATAAGCAGAGCCTTCCCAAAACAAAAAGTAAAGTAAAATTTAAAACTCGGTCAAGAAATAAGAAGTAACAAATACACAAAAAAACGAGGAATTGAAAACCTTCTAAAAATTTAAATTCCATTTTTTTTATAGAATATGTCAAATCTGTTCTTATCGAGGCATAGTTAACAAGTGACAAAAATATTTTAAAGAATTGTATTAATTAAAAATATGACCAAACAAAAAAAAAAAAACAAAAACTGATTGAGGGAACAAAAGTAATACGAACTGCATGTTACTTAAGGCAGCAGAAAATATCCTTTGCGGAATAATTTAGTACAATTCTGTGTTGATACAAATAATGTTTTCGCTCTTAGCTTCCTGCCGTTTGGGTTACTTTATGAGTGAAATCGATCTTGTTAATCAAAGTACTCATTTCTTTCAACTTTAACATTTTTCTGCTTGTACCAACGTTATCATTTATTTCGTTAATGTATTTATGGACTTTAAAAATCATAAAAAAATGGGAGAAAGTTTACTCTTACATGATCTGACCCGAAAATATAAATATTTTTATAGTTTGCGTTAGAATTAAAGAACACCAACTTCACTTCTATATTCAACACGAATAGGTTTTTGTACGTACTGTACTCTATATTATTCCGGCAACTCGGTAAATTATTTTGTATTATCAAAAATACATGGGAGTAATAAATTAGATAGACTACTTAATTGGCATTGAATGATAATTAATGCTAATGTTTCTTTTAGCATTATCATTATTTTTACTAATGATAATTAGTTAAAAAACAAAATCATTAGCATTGACTAATGATTAAATGGTTTAAAATCATTATCATTAATGAAGATGTTCCTTGTCTTTGTACACTAAATACACATTTTCAAGTATAGTAGAGCAATATTTTAAAATGGCATTTAGATCAGCAAAATTTTGTGAAATGAAATGTTTTTACTTTCTCAGGAATAATTAGACACTATTAGAACCCATTTTTTTCGTGTAAATTATAAGAGCTACTAGTTGTGGTTTTAGGTGACTTTAGATCTCAGACATCAAGTTTTACACCTATCTAATTTAAAAATGATAAATTATTAAAATCTTCATTTACAGATCTATGTACAAGAGTGTTAAGATTTATTTATTTTATGCATAGTTTTTTTAAAGTTTCTGCCATCAAAAACTTGTGTTTCATAGAAACAATTATTTTTGATTCAATTGTAATTAGTAATGAAACGATTTCATTGAAATTTCATTACCATTATTTAAAACAATTATAATTAAAATAAAATCATTAGCATTAAATGCTAGCTAATTTTTTTTTCATTGTCATTATTTCAAACAATGCTAATGAAATTTCAAATGTAATGAAAAAATGCCAAGTATGTTATCAAATTGTAGTGATAAAGCAGTACGATTCCTTATAATTGAAACAAACTGCCATCCCTAAATTAGCGCGTAAAGCGCAACGCCTTCTTACGTCGGACTTTTACGCTGCAATGAAATACCTAAATAACAGCGTCAACTTTGTGTCTTTTACAGTAATGTTAACTCATTTTATTTTATAAAAGCCGCTGTACAAGAATAAAGAAGAAATAAAACTGATAGATTGCCTTGAAAATAACTAAATTGTCAATACTTTTTAACCATAACAAAACAAAACAAACCAAAAAGCAGCCAACTTCACTTCCTAACGCCCTGTCAAAATTGGATTTTCCAATTACTAAGCGTTGACGCCGTGCCATTTAGGGATGCTTAATACATTTTGTGTGTACATAAGAAATTTTGACAGATATCTAAGATATCATATCTTGCGCTTTACGCCCTAATTTAGGGATGGCAGAAAGGAGAAAGAATTTAAAAATTTCAGTTTTTGTATGTTTTTATCCTTAAAAGTCGAATGAAACTTTGTGTCAGATAACAAATTTCTAGCCACAGTTTTTATTTCGTAGATGAGACTAAAGCGGAATAAACTTAACTATAAAGAGAAAAATACTGCAAAAATTTAAAATAGAATTTATAATCATGTTTAAATGAGGAAAAATATAAATTGTGGTAGAAGAGAAGCTGTGTGTAAATCGGGTATTGCTAGAACACTAAAATTGAAATTTTATATTTTGTTGATTTGATTTACGCATGAAAAAAAGAGAAACATTTTTTATACATGCTTAATTTTTAATATTATTTGCTAAACATATAAAATATATATCTAAGGTCATAGTTGTCAAAATTATTATTGTTTTACGAAAGGTATACAAAACAAATTTCCATTTAAAATTTGTTTTTTAAACCAAAAATATTTATTTTTAATAGCGACCTCACTTCCTTCCCATTACTTTGAAACTCACGTTCTTTTGTATTTTAATTTATACATTTTTTTAACACATATAACATATAAACATCTACAATTGTTATTTATTATGTTATTTTAAAATATAATCTTAGCTTTTTATAACTTACAATGTTTTTAAGACAATATTGCCCTAAAACATGGAAGTGTTTTTCAAAGATTTTTCCCTTAAGGTACACAAATATTACATCGGTTATGGTTGGTTGTTAAAAATAAAATAATTAGGAAATTTTTTCCCTTTTTTACAATTATAAAAGTATATGTATTTTAGTTTAAACGGATTCGCAGATATATTTATAAATAAGAACTTTAGGGTTTTCAAACTGTTTTTTATTTAATTATTGTTTAACTGTCGTTTAAAAGGCAATATTGTCTATATTGTTGTTATTATTTTGAACTTAATAAAGTTTTTCTTGATAAATAAACATTTTTAATTTACATACAAATATAACTAATAGTTTTTACGTTTTCTTTTTATTTCTTATAAATGTATATTTAATGTTATAATAAATTTTTAACAATTCCTTGGCGCGAGTTTTTTTTTACCAATAACTAAAAAGTCTAAAAACAATATGTAAAATATTTTTTGTTAATATTTAAAGCTCCTTTTTTGTTTAAAACATAATATTAATTTTAAAATATTAATTATTAAAAAAGTATTTATTTTAATTAAAACTTCAAAAATTTTGAAAAACAAGGAATAAATTATCATACCATTCGTTTTTATCTTTGAAGTGACTAGATTTTTAAAGTTATGATTTAATTCTCGTTTATTGTTTAGAAGTTTAAATTAAGAAAATGTATGTTGTCTCATTTCGTTCAGTAAACAATAATTGTTAAGTTTCTTAAACATCTTCGAAGCTGTTCATTATTTTTCCTGTAGTTATCGGTTATAAATTCTGTCAACTGTAATAGAAAGAAAAAAAAAAAAAAGAATATAATAGGGTTATATATATTTTCCAATATCAATTTTTAAAATAAATAAGCAATTTTTAAACGGTTACATTGAAACAAAACGTTACATACTCTGATATCAATATTCGAACTTAAATAAAGAGTTTTTCATTTCTAAACCTTTAGCACCATGGAGATGTAAATTTTTTTATTTTTTTGTATCAGATTTAAAAGCTTGTTTAGAGCCTTTGAAATATCTAAAGTAAACTAGTTATTTGCATTTGCATTTGCAATTAAAAATTGACAATTTTTTAAAACCTTAGTACAGTTTTTTTTCAAGTACTTAAAGACACTTGTATGTGCTGTTTCTGTATTACAGGCGATCAACTCATCTGAAAAATTAGTATGAAAAGCACTCAGTTTTTTGTGTTATTTCCATATAAATTTTCTAGACAAGTTGATCGTCTGTAATACAGAAACAGCACATTAATAATTTTTCGCCATTTTCAGTTAGTTCTTCAAAAACAGAATAAGAACACTATTTCAAGCAAGAATAATGTCTATAAATGAGTCGTCACCAGTAACTTTTTTAATGTACAATTGTTTTTTTTTGTTTCTGTTTCTTTTTATTTTTGTCTTAACACTCATAAGCAGGGGTGTTAGACTTTTTTCCAGAAAAAGCGTCAGATATTCGAAAACAAATCGTCATAATTAGAAACTGTCGTCAAAGATTAAAATGTTAATATGTATCATTATATTATTTGCCCTTTGGTTTGTTTCGTTTGCTGAAATAAAATAATATATAATAAGGATTTGAAATATATTAAACTAGTTGCGTCCGGTCCGCGTTGCTGGCGCCATCTACCGGTCGATCTCCAATCTACACAGAAACAATCTTCGCGGACAGTAGATACATATAAATTTTAAACGAAATCGGTGGTATAGGTCTTAAGTTATTGTGCACAAACACCCAAAAAGGCCATATGTTGGACAAACACTAAACTATGTACAAGAAGCACTGCTGGCGACACATAGATTTTAAATACAAAATCGGTGCAGTAGGTCTTGAGTTACGGTGCATAAACAAAAAACATAGATACACTCCTCACGGCTCATAGAGCCCAAGAGCTAGCGAAGTCGATTGAACGATGTCTGTCCGTCAGTGTTAGAATTGAAATTAACAAAAATTTAAATACGTCAATTGATCAGACATAGTGTCGAAAGAGGAAGTAACAATGAACAATGAAGTAACTCCAATTAAAAAAATAAATATGTATATGGAGCGAAGAGAATTAAAAAAATTGAAAAAACATGAAGTGAAAAAATGGTGCTGGCCCATATTTTCCTAGTTACGGGTATTGATATCATTTTAAAGCTTTTAAGGAGATCTCTAAGGTAATACTAAAATTTAAAAAAAGGCTTAACCCATTATGAGCCGATGGCATTTTTATGTAAAATTATGTATGTGTAGTATTTAATTTTTTTTATTGAAGTAACTTCAATGAACTAGACTTGGTGAAGGGTATATAAGATTCGGCATAGTCGAATATAGCACTCTTACTTTTTTATGTTTATTTACTTTTATCGTGCTTGACTCCTTCCTATATACACATATATATATATATATATATCGCACTTGATCAACAAGAGGGTATTAACTCAAAATTTTAAAATTTTCAGTAGAGTCAAAAAACTGTTTGTGGCCAAATTTTAACAGAATTTAAAAATTCAAATATACCATAGGAAGCAAATTCCATTTGAAAATATATATACATTGTTTTTGTTTTAAATTTTACCAATCATTGCAAAAAAAAAATAAATTTTTGAGTTAACACCATTTTTTTTAAATTTATCGATATTTTTTTTTGGTATTATTTTGAATTATGACGGTTTAGTTGAAATTTTAATAAAATTTAAAAATATTTTTTTTCAACAAAAAGGTAGTAACTCGAAATACAACCAAATATAAATAAAACAGTTTGATTATTTTTAACATAAATAAAGGCTCAAATCAAAATAATACATTTTTTATGAAAATATACGACTCATACCTATTTCAACTTTTGTATTAACTCAAAATAATACCTTTTTGTTGAAATAAAGGTAATCACTACATTATCATGAATATGGTCTCAAAAGTGGTTTTCTAGATGAAAGAGTAAACGGAATACGTTGAAATTTTTACAGTAGATAGATATTGATGTTGTTAGCTGATTTCTTGAAAAAAGTGATATTTCAAAAATTTTGAGTTAATACCCTATTGTTGATCAAGTGCGATATATATATATATATATATATATATATATATATATATATATATATATATATATATATATATATATATATATATATATTTCACGATATTTCCGTGAAATATTTATTACTTAAAACTATAAAATGAAATGTATTACTGCGGGAAAAGCATATCCATATTGGCATTTCGCTACTGCTCATGTAGCCCATTAGTGGATTCTACACAAATTTTGTATATAAAACCCAAGAGTCATATATCAAAATTCAAATTGATTAAATCAACAATGCAAAAAAACAATAAAAACTCAAAAATGTTTTATACGGTAAACATTCAGTAACTATTTTTATTTATTCCTTCCATTTTCAAACCTTATTTTGACTACAAATTTTTTCACCTTAAAATAAAGAATTTGATTAAACCATTATGTAATTTATAAAATTACAGTAAACATATCACACTCTCCAAGTGATTGACGACTTTACTCAAATTCCTGAAGAAGGGCACCAAAGGTGTCCGAAATATTGAATAAATAAAAACAATTATTATTTAATAAAACATAAAAAGAGTTTTATTTAAATAAAAATAAAAACAGTGACCTAGAGCCCAAAGATAAAAATAAAAATTAAAAAAATTTATTACAGAATACATTTAAGTCAAAACCTTAAATGCCAGTACAAATACTTGATTTTTATATTCCGTGTCCATATCTGTAAGCAAAGTTTTCATGGGCCTGAATTTTAATATACAATTCATAAATATCGCCTTTGCCACGGTTTTTGCAGATTTATCTTGTATAGGAACGGCTATTAGGTATTTTGATAGGTCACGTAGTTGGGTCATAGCATATTCATCGTATTTGATTTCATATATCCATATAGTTTCCGTTATCTCTAAAGATTCTTCGCTTTACGGGCACACAAAAAAAGGTCAAGTAACTTAGAGTTTAGATGTTCAACTTGAATTTTGACGTCAGATGTTTGATAAATCAAACTAAAATTGGTTTTTAAAAATTTACTGCCCAGGAGCTCAAAATCGATAGCATTATTGTTCCTATATTCAGAAATGAATGGATGAACTGTGGTGGGAAATTTTTAACTTAAATAAATAAATGCATGCTTGGACAGATGTGGAGCTTGAAATTGACCAGAAAAAGAAATGGCAGTACGATTGCTCAAGAAAAAAATAACAGAAAAGAGAAACAGAATTTGTTTTAATGTCATGATTAGTCGAAGGCGAATTGTGTTGACAAGATAGATTGTAATTTCCGCAAAGCTTCCTTATTTACCTGGACTTGACAGAATCAAAAAGGTTATAATTAAAATCCCACATCACGGCAATATTATCATAGCAGCAAGAAAAATCACCTAAAATATTGTTTAAACGACGAACACCTCCTACAATGCCATGAGGCAAATAAGCGACACCCAATAGGATTTTATGCCGACTAACGCTAACTTCAATGGTGTCAGGGTCTGATAGTTCAAAAACAAACTTGGCTGTAACACCTTCCTTAAGGTAAAGAGCCACCACCTCTAATCTCATCTGATCTATCAAGTCTAAAAATAGTATACCCAGGAATTTGCACAGCCGAGTTACAAAACGAGGACGTAAACCAAGTTTCCGTAACTCCAACAATATGAAGGATTGACCCAAAAAGAATTTGTTTGAACTCATGAAATTTGGTAGAGTAGAATGACAGGTTGAAGCTTTGTATATTCATGTATCCGATATTAAAAAAAATTTTATTGTTATTATTATTATTATTAATAATAATAATGTTTAATGGATAAAAAAAATAATAATAAGTGAAGTTTTTATAATGCAAATTCATTTATCGGTCCGACAAAATCCTGTCTTTAACTAGCTGCCTTTTCTTGATTGGCATGGACTGTTTCTAACTCTTCCACTAATTTTCCAAATTGGCAGAAGTTGGTAATTTTAGTTTTTCCATTTCTTTTTTGTTATTTTAATATTGCTGTATACTTTTTCATGTTTTTAAAAATTTTCTTTGCACACAACACAACTCAACATTAAAAATGGCGACGACAAACTAAACGGCAACATCAACATCAATCGTTCTTAGAAAATACCAAACATACATATGTCGACAGTCATCGATTAATGACAATATTGGCAACGGGAATACCGATTAACAACAAACGAAGAAAAACGACATCGTCTGGTGTTGACGACGCCAAACAGAATATGGGTGATTAACATCAGCACTGGCAAGATGACACTATCTTTCACAAATAATACATGCAATGCCACCACCCTTTTTAGTCACATTTCTGAAACATGTGCTGCCAGCGGTTTAAGGTTCAGGCAGTGGAGGCATGTTTGATCCGGCAGTTGATTAAAGAAAAACATGTAATTTTGTAGGTTATGAGCCCTCAAAAGACTTATGCACAAATATCAATAAAAATCTGTATTTTACCAGCTTTTAATTTATGTGAAGGTAAAAGAACTGTGTGTCAGGCTAATTAAAGGGCTATTATACTTGTATCAATTAATTAATCGCGCCACTTTTACCCTGGAGTTAATGTCGACGTCGTTGACGGCGTTTCAACGCCGAAAAAGTTGAAACAGATTGAACTTTTACGGCGTTGCAACGCGTTGAGAGTAACTGCTCTCATACAATTTCATACGATTCAACTTTTTTTTGACATTTGACGCCGTCAACGACGTCGACATTAACTCCAGGGTTATACCAAATTAATTAAAAACGTTTGCCAAACAAAAAATTTATAGTTGCCATTATAAAGTTGCCAGATTAATTAATTATTTATTAAATTATTTAAGCTTTTATTTTCAATATTTTGGGTAGTATAATCAGGAAAAGGTTGTAGAACCAGCCACTTAATAAATGATTTTAATTTGAAATTTCCTACTTTGAAATACATATGAACGGTCAACATAATTTTTAAAATTCATTTTCAAATTTTGAAAATTAGAGTAAAATGTTAAAATAACTTTGAAACAGTTTTCTCCAAAATTTAAAATGTAGTTGTAATGGTGAGAACACTAAAGTTACACTGCGAGCAAAATTAAGCAAATAAGAAAAAAATTCTCGTTTAATATGGCATTAATAATGTTGTTAAAAAACCACAGTAGAAAAAAAAATAAATTTTAGAATTTCTGTATGGTGTTGTGAATAACTTTAATATGAAAGTAAAACAAAAGTTTTTAAATAGCAAAAAAAAAAAAAAAACGGGATGCCATAATATAAAAATGAAAGCACAAAATGGTAATGGAAAAATATTTTCAGAAGGATATTTATCAAAAATGTTTTCAAAAAGAAATATGCAGAAACTTAATTATGGCCCAGTGCTGAATTACGAAAATATTTAAATTGCGTAACCTAAATTCTATAAAAATATTTAGATACATTAGGCTTGGTACTTTTAATTTTCGTTTTTGGTTTTCGGACTTTTCTTTATAGTTTTCTACTTTAAACAATCATCGAACAATTTTTATAAAAATAATTACCTACGTCACTTAAAAAATATAACAATATAAATTTATTATTCATGTTGTTATGAAAAGACTCGTTTGCTTTTTTAAAACAATAATTTACAATATAAGAAGAGGTTATGTTCAGACTTCACTGCTTTAAAAACAATTTTTATATTATATTATTTGTAAACTAAAAAGAGAAAAGAAGTTATGCATGCTTCAATCATAACAATGGTCTCCCAACTTCTTTTCTCTTAAATCGATATGTATGATAACAATAATATAACAAATAAAAACGCATAGACTGGTTTAGAACATGTTTCTAATATTTATAGATTTTTAAGTAATAAACTTATATGATTTAATTAAATCGAATAAAATTTATTACGAAAGCCGAAAAAAGGTTACAATTTACATGAAATAACTAAATACTTACCAACATTGACGACTTCGAAGAATGTTTGATTTTGACATTTTTGGCAAAGATCGGGTAAAACGTTGTTTCGTAACAATTATTGTTTTAGTTTATGTTTAAACAAAGTTAAGATGTTTCGTTTATAGTCCTAGTGGGTTTGCTTGTTATTACTTGATAGATTAAAGCTTCTTCGTAATTTATTAATAGTATGAGTATAAGTAAATTTCTTTTAGTAGTTTTTCTTTATAAAGCATTCGTTTTGTTTTAACTCTTTTTTGTATGAAGAATATATATATATATATATTGTATTTTTATTTATAAACTGGCTTCATATTCAGGAGTATTATACATCCCGTGATAATTTATAGTTTGAAGAAAATAATTTTCTAAGATATGAATCAAATTTCATTATGGATGTCATAGACGCATACTCATGTTATTACACATTTTCTTCTGGTTCTTTGTTAGTTTTGCTCTTGTGATTGATGTTGCGTTGGAGAATTTTGGTAATATGCATTTCCTACGTAATAAGTTCGCAAAACGCCATCTACTCACATTTGCCTGTACGGCGAATGCATTTTTAGCCATTGTAAAACTAAAGAAGGTCCTCCCGCTTGAATCTCTGGTGGTATGGTGCTTAAAGGGCATTTGTCAATGTTAAGGTATTTAAGATTTGTGCACAAAGCCAACTCGTAGGGTAATTTTTCCAAACATGGATTTTGATTGATATAAAGATTTTCCAAACTTTCCAACGAACCAATTTCTTCGGGCAAAAATTGTAGGTTGTTTTCACTCACCGATAAATGAGTTAAGCTATTTAAATGTCCTATGCTTCGGGGCAGCATGGATATTTGATTTGTTTGTAGTATTAGTTTTTGCAAGTCATGTAGCAGACCAATTTCATTAGGCAACACTTCGATACGATTTTCTTCTAGGTCTAGTATTCGCAGTTTTCGCAATTGTCCTATGGTATTGGGTATTTTTTTGAGCATATTATTGGAAAGAATTAGAATCTCAAGATTTTGTAAATTCATAATGTCATCGGGCAATTTCTGCAAAGCATTTGTTGCCAAATTTAATTCTACCATATTAACCCAGGTACCAACATCCAAAGGTAAGGCCGTCAATACATTTTCCTTCATATTTAACTTAGTTAAGCCCTTGGCTCTCGAAAATATACCATAGGGTATCTTATCAATGCGATTATGTTCCAAATTAATACTGTAAACATTGGTGAATTGTGCCGGGCCACCAGTAGGATAACTTGTGAATGCATTTCGCGACAGCGTAATGGTGGTCAAAGCACACAGTGATGCTAGTAATCCATCGGGCAGTTGTGTAATGCTGTTGCCTTCGACATTAAATTCATCCATGCATTTGCAATTCTTTAACGAATTTGGCACCGAGCTCAAACGGTTATAACGCAAACCCAAACGAACTAAATTTTTAAGATTTCCTATAGTATCAGGAATATCTAGCAATTCATTGTGCTGCAAATCCAATGCACTCAAGTTAACACAATTTCCAATTTCTTCAGGTAAATGTTCCAAGTGGTTATGTGAGACATCTAACGTTGTCAAATTAACTAAAGCACCTATACAATCGCCTAGCTCTCGAATTTTATTTTCTCTTAAACTCAACATAGTTAAGTTGGTTAAATTTCTTAAATCTTTAGCCACCATTGTTATGCGATTGAATCTTAAGTACAAAGTAGTTAGAGAAACCAGTTTGTAGATTACAGATGGTATCTCTGCAAGCTTATTGTGCCTCAAATCCAACACCTTAAGTTGTTTGCAGTTTTGAAGAGAATCCGGTAAAGAAGTCAGAGAATTTTCATTCAAAGCCAAAGTTTTCAAATGTACTAAGTATCCGATTTCTTGAGGCAATTGACCAATTTTATTACTATACAAATACAACTCTGTCAAATGTACACAATCTTTTACACTGGGTGGTATAACCGTTATCGATGATTTACTTAAATCTAAACGTTTTATGCCTAAAAGTTAAAAAAAAAATCACTAAATTATTTAATTGTCTGTATGTAGTTTTGGTTTAAACTCACCTTCATCTCGACATTTTTGCAAAGCTTTTATAACATCTTGATCAGCTTGTATTGGTTTCGATTTTTTCATTGTCGGTTTTGGTTTGTTCGATTCCGGGTGTTTGACAGTCACCACTTTAGGTCTAATTTCTGGTGGCATTTCGTTGTTATTTGAACTACTTCCCTGATTTTGATGACAATTCGTAAGTGATGATGTTGATGTGTGTAAACTAGGAGTCGTCAAATTACCAAAACAGTGCGTAGTCAATGCTACAGCTCCGCCACCACCACCGCCCCCAGCACAGGCAGAGGATTTTGAACTGCTACCACCGCCACCACCACCGCTTCCGCAGGCTATTGTTGTTTCTTGTTGTGAATCGTCTGATGCTAATGATGTCGATGATGCTGTAGCACCGACCGATGAACACAAGTTCATAATTTTTCCCAATTTTACGTTTGGTAATGACAACTTGCCGCCCAAAACGACGCTGTGTATTTTGTAACAAAAGAATAAATAAAAATAATCAAAGACTAAAACGAGGTCGTAGGTTGAACAACTTCAGGTTGATTGTTAAATTTAGTTTGCGTTTCGTTGGTATTTTCTTCTATATTTTTGCCGAAAACTGCAAAGTAGAGAAAAAGAAAAACGATAAGTTTTAGATACAATAGTTTCAAAATATTTTATGATATTCTTTAATATGATTTAATATTTAAAACTCAGCCATTTTATAGACGATCAAAAGAGCGTAGCTATCATTACACCATTAATGTAATAGCCTTTGAAACCTTTGGTCATGCCTTACAGAGAATAATATATAAAAAATATAAATATATATAAAAAACAAATGTACCTTTACCTGGACCATGGCCGATCATGATTAGAAACCGCAAGTTAATGTAAAAAAAATAACATTTTTAAAACAAATTTTTTTAAAACACTTAAAGTAATGCCATTAAAAAAGCTTTAAAAGGGATAACCTAACAGAGCCGTGAGTACCTTTGGTAGATGAGTTGTTTAATAGGCGAATAAATAGTAAACAACAGTTCAAACGCACCGGATTCTGCAGTGAGAAAAGAAAAACAAATGTTATGTACCCGCAGCGAATTAAGGAAATCGTGATCAAAACCTAGATGAAATTTTAGTTCTGAAAGAATGTTACAACATAACACGGAATGCAGAAGAAATGCTGAGTTGATTAAACCACGTGGCTGGCTGCGCTGGTTAACGTATAAGTTTCTGCTAGCTAAATAAAAATTTATCTTCACACACATCGGAGTCACACATTATTGTGGTGTGGAAATCTAGCTAAAACCACTGGATGACTGCGCTTGCAATATCGTGAGTTCGAGTCTCGCAGGAGGCACAAGTTAAAATTGCTGGGCTAGTTTGTTAATGTTCTTATTGAGGAAAGAAGACATCGTAAGTACAAATCTTGTTGGAGCCATATAGTATTAAATGCAAGACAAGAATGACAACTAAGAGAGCTATATTCGGCTATGTCGAATCTTATATACCCTTTACTAAATCTGTATATTTAGTTCAGTGAAATAACTCCAATCAAAAATAGAGTTGGGTTTATCGGCTCTTTAAAGCGAACCTGTTTTCAGCTCAGCTCATTAGAACGAACTAGTTCGTTCATTTAGTTCAAAGCTCACTTAGTGAGATAATACAACTGAGCGAATACAGTTGATATGTTTAGCTCATTGAATTATGCAATTGAAAATCAATTAAAAAATTATTTATATGTAATTATGCACATTAACTGACTTTATTTTTTTAAACCGTTAAAATTAAAAAAAAATATTGGTTCATAATAACATATTTTTTGATCACTAAGGATGTTTCTGCTTAATTTGGACCAAAATAAGTTTTAGGGTTTCACTCAAGTTTCAATTTTATATTTGTTTTAATATAAAATAATGATGAACCAGAACCGAGCCAAAAGAGCTCAGTAAAAAAAGAGCTCCATATTAAACTACTAATCAATTGAACTAGGTCGTTTACGAACTACACAACTCTAATCAAAAACTCAAATATCGGGATGACAGAATTAAAAAATAAGAAGAAAAAAATAAGTAATACATATATATATATAAACATTTAAAAAAAATTAAGTATTTCCTTAAAGATCTCTTCAAAAGTTTTTAAAGGATATCTATATTGATATTTAAAAAAGTTTGAAAATTTCAGAGGCCTGTAACTCGGAAATTATGGGTGAGCACCAACATTTTCACTTGCATTTTTTTATATTTTATAATTCTCTATTGCCTCATATATTTGTTTTTTTTTTTTTTTTGATTGGAGTGACTTCATTCTTCCAAATAATATGAAAAAATTGAAGGTGGGCGTGGTGTTTTGCCCGCTGCCTCGAAGGGTATGGACCGATCTTGCTGATTTCCAATAGCATCTCTTTCGATACTATGTCTGATCGATTGGAATATTTAAATTCCCTCTTGCTGATCTATTGCCTTGGCAAACTTGATTTCAACACTAACACAGACAGACAACCGGACATCGCATAATCGACTTCGTTATGCATAAGAACTCAGAATATATATACTTTTTGGGGCCGGAAATGGATATTGTAGAAATAACAAACGGAATAGCATACTTAGTTATACCTTTTTCTAGTTTTTGTGGTGAAGAGTAAAAAAAACAAAATTTCAGTTAAGCTCTTGGTAAAAGGAAAAAATCTAATAACTATATTAAAAGAGCAATCGACCTAAAAAAAATATATACAAGCTGTTAAAACATACGACAATAATATAAAAATACAAACCAATAATAATAATAAAATCTGCCTCAAATCTTTTTTGATCATAGGAAATATATGAATTTTAGCCACCAAAGTTTGGTTAAACACTTTGAATAAAAAAACATTTGCAATTTTTAAACTTAATTTTAAGCACAATTTTCTTGCGAGTCCTTGTACAATTTGTACAAACCAAAAGATACGTATGTGTTCATTACTCTAATATTTGAATAACACTAAACTTAATTCAAAAATTATCATGTTTTTAAAAATCTGCGTGTGTTTGTCATATTAAATTTTAAGTTAATCAAGAGCAAATAGAAATGTACTACATGGGCAAGAAACAGGAGAGAACTTTGATTATTTAGATGCATGAAGTTCGACAGTGAGAAGATAGTACTTTCTGATGGATTGATGGATTGACGAAATAATAAAAAAATCTCACCTTTCTCATATGTCAGTAAAAAGTGACCTGACTTCACTTCATTTTTTTGTGACATAAACATACACACACATTAGTGTCAAGTGTCAAGTGTTAATTTATAACTTTTTTTCTGTGCAGATAATATTTGTTTTATCTGCATTGATTTTCAAACCTTATTTGAATTGACCGGAAAATGTTTTCATATTACAGAGTTGAAATTTAAATCGATCTTTAAAAGGAATAACAAAAAACATGACAAAAACACTTATGCTTCATTGAGCATAAAATGCAATTAAATTGAGCCCAATATTATCCAAAGCAGTATGGTTGTGCTTGGCATTAATAAACAAAAAAATAACAAAGAACTTTTAACGAAAGAAACGTGATCATATTACTTAATCGAATATTAATCTTTTAAAGTTAAAAAAAATGAAAAAAGAAGAAAAACACAATGGTTGTGAATCATATGACAAAGCTTAAGTGAAAACAAAAAAAAAAAAGTTACCATGAACATTTTATACTCAATATCAGTCTTTTTTAAAAACTGTATGTAAATTTAAAAAGGAATATGCCAAAAGTATTATTGTTTTCCTGTGAAAAGAAAGTAAATGCGTCAGAAGATGAAGAATTGATGTCACAAGTGTAAAATGTTTGCTATGGCTGTTTTAGTAAGATATTGATAATAAAACTTTTAGCTTTTACACTTAGAACAGGAAAACACCAAGTTAATAAGATAATAAATATTGTGTCGTAAACTCAATTGTAATAATAAGTACTTTCTGTGTTTTCTTATTGTACATATGCTGCTAAGTTTATGTTGCATATGTATGTATGTAAATGGCAATATTGATTTGCGCAATAAATTTTTTTAGTAGCTGCATGAACAATGCAAGCAATAATAGTTATTGAACATTATATCTAAAGTGTTCTACTGTAAGTGTCTGCCTGTTTTCTTCTTTTACATTTCTATACTTCAACTTACGTACATAAACAGTGTGCGACAATACAATGGAAACTTTTTCGAAAATTCATTTATATGCTCCAAATTATAAACTTTTTACTCTTTTTACAATTTGTTTAAGAAGATTTAAAAATTAAAATAATACACGACTTTAAGCAAAAAGCAATTTATGACAAATATGGAGTTGACAAATCAGCAGTTCAAAAAATTAAAAAAAAAATTGTGTTACTGGTACTTCGGCAAACACTTAACATTTGAGAGGAAGACCAAAAAAACAACTATAAGAAAGGTCTGGGTTGCTATCGCCGCATTGGTCTTATAAAGCTTGCTAAAAAGTACAATTAGTGGTCTTCACAGCAATGGAATACTGATGAATTATCATTTGTTAGACGGTCAAAATAAAAAACACTAGAATGAAGGGAATAGGCCCAATTCATGTTTGATTGACGTTGGTTGCAGATAAATTTAAGTGATGTTATATATATTTTTTAAGGAGAAGTAGCACTTCAGGCAACAAGACCCATTTAGTTATTTTTGTAACCATGCTGAATTCTTTAGGAAAGGGATGATGAAAGAATAAAAATGTAGCCATTTTATTAGTGGCTTAACTTTTTCGGCGAATATGCTATGAAGAATTACCGACGTAGAGGCTGTGTGCTGTAATGTAAATTCTGAATATGTATTTATACCGTTAAACAGAAAAAAACATTTTTATTTTTAGGTTTCCACAGGGATTGAACCCTGGCCAACCAGATTTGTAGTCAACGTGCTTACTACTACTATGACTACAGCAGCCTCAGACCGCTAATATGGAGATTTTAGCTCGATGTCAATGAATCGCCAGTGTTAAGCAGCAATAAAAATTAAGGGATATCAAAAAAATGTTACGTTTCTCAAAGGGGCTGCAGAAATAAAATAGATTTAATTTTTCTTTTAGCTTTTACAATCTATGTTTTTTTATGTTTTCAAAATATATAATAGACAATAGCATTGCGCATTCATAAATTGCTCAAATATTTTGCAAAGTTTTTGAGATTTGAACACATTGTACTGTCACACACTGTATGTGAGTATGCTTATACTTATTACTCTTATTATACTTTATAATCTGCCCTTCTGACTTTACACCAGTTGCATATCGTAGTATAGTAGTAGTATAAATGAACAGGTAAAAAGAATAAAATAAATATATAAAAAATCGTTTGATTACGACGTTTTTGTTTTTTACTGCTGTGACGCACTTTTTAAGCAAATCGTCCCACGATTCTCTTACGTGCTGCTCAACGTTCAGTGCAAATAATTTTTCAATTCAAAATATGTTGGAAGTGTGCTTAGTTCTTGGATTTCACAACACACCAGGCACACAATTGGGACGAACCAGGAATTTCGCCGAACACTACGAATTCGTCGTCAAAAATTCGAGCAGGGATGTCAGTCTGGCGACGTGGCTATTATCACATACACAAAAAGTTTTACTTTTGGCGACGAATATTCGCGACCAAAAATTCGTCGTTCGTCACAGTTGTGTAGCAATACATGTACACATGATGTAGATAATTTTCACACTCTCGATCAGATGACTAAAAACACTTAAAATCATATAGTTAAATTTGTTGATGATAACAAAATTTTACTATCATCAGAAAGAATAAAACAAAAAATAAAGTTTGCCATGAAATTGGTTAAAAAATATCATTTACTTTAGGATATGCCGATTGCAACGTAAACTTGTAACTTTCTTCAGTTTTATATGCCTACAATATCCAGCGGGGGTTTTCATCAGTTTTAGGTGTTCACAAAGTGTCTCTTTGGGTTATTTGACTGGATGCAAGTTTGACAACTGATTTTTGGCACTAAGAGAGCAGCTTTGACGCAATACTCAAGAATTTTATCATTTCGGTTGAAGTTAAAGCGATTGGAATCCTTCCTTCGTAATCAGTTCCATTGGTTTTATCAATAACTTTTAAGTATCCGAGCACAGTTTTGTGACTTTTCCCAATAGGAATATCCTTGCGAGCGATAAATGCTAGTTTTGGCACCATTTCTTTATATTAAGAATACTTTTCTTTACCAGTCTTTACAAAAATTTATTTTAAAGTATAATTTTTTGTTTTCTAACAATTTAATGTATAATTTAATTGCGACTGCTTGTAAAAAGAAACTATAAATTCACAATTCGCATTACAAAAACTTTGCATGAGGTTAGCGTAAGTGACGAAACTAATGAGAGTCCCTGCAACGCTCTTCATAAAATTTGATACCGAAAATAGTTACAAAATATTGTTGCGAAAATAAGATCTGGCAACCCCTGTTGTTGTTATCCCTATGAGCGTGGTGAATAAGTTACTTCCACTAATGGTGTGTGTGAGCAACCTCAATGGCTGCGTTGGTAGAGGTGTTTGTTGTAAAACAGAAGATTGTGAGTTCAAGCCCACCTTCGGACATACAAACAACTAAAAATAATAATTGTTATAATGCAATTAAAAATTAAGAAGAAGCAGTACAAACTTCCCGAGAAACAAAAGACAATTATTGTGTAAAGCCATGGCAGATAATTTAGTGGAGACGACCAATTTAATAAAAAGAGTAACAGATAATTGTCAAGAAGCCCTTCATAATAAAAAGTAAAAACGGTAGTGGTTAGCGCAGGGAAGTGTAACAGCATAACAACTGTGTATGGCAGACGTGTGTTGTGGCTATTTGATTAAAGGGGATGACTGGCTTGGATAAAAGGAGTAGTGGAGATGTCTGCGGATGGTTAAGGTTACTGAACAAAGCATCGAGTAGTTCATGTATCGCCGGAGTAACACAGTAGTATAGCGTGGATGGCTGCGTTTGTAAAAGTATTCCATGTTTAGAAAATACGAGACTATGAGATTCAATGTGTGTGAAGATAAATTTTAAAATTTTTAGCTTTGCCACAAACCTTTTAATTTAACAGAGCTCTGTTAGACAGATAACATAGCCCTGTTAAAGGAATAAAAATTCGGTTTATGCATCCAAACAGTAAATTTTATGGAAAACCCGAAATATAGAAAACCCAAAATAAATGGGATTTGCTTGCGAGGTGTCCTTCTATAGTTGTCCGTGCTTAAAATATTTAAAAGCCCGTGTTGGAACGGGTTTGGGCACTTATACTTTAAAAATTTAAGTTTCTCTAAGGGATAAGCCCATTTTTATGGAAACAACAAAAGATGGCAAAATTGTAATAATACAGGAATGTGCATGAGGTAGTCTTCTTTCATTGTCCATACTTGGAATTTTTAACAGCGCGAGTTGGAACCGGTTTTGGGCACTTTTAAATTTTTAAAATTTGGGATGCTCTAAGGGATGAGCCCATTTTTATGGAAACAACAAAAGATGGCAAAATTGTAATAATACAGAAATGTGCATGAGGTAGTCTTCTTTCATTGTCCATACTTGGAATTTTTAACAGCGCGAGTTGGAACCGGTTTTGGGCACTTTTAAATTTTTAAAATTTGGGATGCTTTAAGGGATGAGCCCATTTTTATGGAAACAACAAAAGATGGCAAAATTGTAATAATACAGAAATGTGCATGAGGTAGTCTTCTTTCATTGTCCGTACTTGGAATTTTTAACAGCGCGAGTTGGAACGGGTTTTGGGCACTTTTAAATTTTTAAAATTTGGGTTTCTCTAAGGGATGAGCCCATTTTTGTGGAAACAACAAAAGATGGCAAAATTGTAATAATACAGAAATGTGCATGAGGTAGTCTTCTTTCATTGTCCATACTTGGAATTTTTAACAGCGCGAGTTGGAACGGGTTTTGGGCACTTTTAAATTTTTAAAATTTGGGTTTCTCTAAGGGATGAGACCATTTTTATGGAAACAACAAAAGATGGCAAAATTGTAATAATACAGAAATGTGCATGAGGTAGTCTTCTTTCATTGTCCATACTTGGAATTTTTAACAGCGCGAGTTGGAACGGGTTTTGGGAACTTTTAAATTTTTAAAATTTGGGTTTCTCTAAGGGATGAGCCCATTTTTATGGAAACAACAAAAGATGGCAAAATTGTAATAATACAGAAATGTGCATGAGGTAGTCTTCTTTCATTGTCCATACTTGGAATTTTTAACAGCGCGAGTTGGAACGGGTTTTGGGCACTTTTAAATTTTTAAAATTTGGGTTTCTCTAAGGGATGAGCCCATTTTTATGGAAACAACAAAAGATGGCAAAATTGTAATAATACAGAAATGTGCATGAGGTAGTCTTCTTTCATTGTCCATACTTGGAATTTTTAACAGCGCGAGTTGAAACCGGTTTTAGGCACTTTTAAATTTTTAAAATTTGGGTTTCTCTAAGGGATGAGCCCATTTTTATGGAAACAACAAAAGATGGCAAAATTGTAATAATACAGAAATGTGCATGAGGTAGTCTTCTTTCATTGTCCATACTTGGAATTTTTAACAGCGCGAGTTGGAACGGGTTTTGGGCACTTTTAAATTTTTAAAATTTGGGTTTCTCTAAGGGATGAGCCCATTTTTATGGAAACAACAAAAGATGGCAAAATTGTAATAATACAGAAATGTGCATGAGGTAGTCTTCTTTCATTGTCCATACTTGGAATTTTTAACAGCGCGAGTTGGAACGGGTTTTGGGCACTTTTAAATTTTTAAAATTTGGGTTTCTCTAAGGGATGAGACAATTTTTATGGAAACAACAAAAGATGGCAAAATTGTAATAATACAGAAATGTGCATGAGGTAGTCTACTTTCATTGTCCATACTTGGAATTTTTAACAGCGCGAGTTGCAAGGGGTTTTGTGCACTTTTAAATTTTTAAAATTTGGGTTTCTCTAAGGGATGAGCCCATTTTTATGGAAACAACAAAAGATGGCAAAATTGTAATAATACAGAAATGTGCATGAGGTAGTCTACTTTCATTGTCCATACTTGGAATTTTTAACAGCGCGAGTTGCAAGGGGTTTTGTGCACTTTTAAATTTTTAAAATTTGGGTTTCTCTAAGGGATGAGCCCATTTTTATGGAAACAACAAAAGATGGCAAAATTGTAATAATACAGAAATGTGCATGAGGTAGTCTACTTTCATTGTCCATACTTGGAATTTTTAACAGCGCGAGTTGCAAGGGGTTTTGTGCACTTTTAAATTTTTAAAATTTGGGTTTCTCTAAGGGATGAGCCCATTTTTATGGAAACAACAAAAGATGGCAAAATTGTAATAATACAGAAATGTGCATGAGGTAGTCTACTTTCATTGTCCATACTTGGAATTTTTAACAGCGCGAGTTGGAACGGGTTTTTGGCACTTTTAAATTTTTAAAATTTGGGTTTCTCTAAGGGATGAGCCCTTTTTTATGGAAACAACAAAAGATGGCAAAATTGTAATAATACAGAAATGTGCATGAGGTAGTCTTCTTACATTGGCCATACTTGGAATTTTTAACAGCGCGAGTTGGAACGGGTTTTTGGCACTTTTAAATTTTTAAAATTTGGGTTTCTCTAAGGGATGAGACCATTTTTATTGAAACAACAAAAGATGGCAAAATTGTAATAATACAGAAATGTGCATGAGGTAGTCTTCTTTCAATGTCCATACTTGGAATTTTTAACAGCGCGAGTTGGAACGGGTTTTGGGCACTTTTAAATCTTTAAAATTTGGGTTTCTCTAAGGGATGAGCCCATTTTTATGGAAACAACAAAAGATGGCAAAATTGTAATAATACAGAAATGTGCACGAGGTAGTCTTCTTTCATTGTACATACTTGGAATTTTTAACAGCGCGAGTTGGAACGGGTTTTGGGCACTTTTAAATTTTTAAAATTTGGGTTTCTCTAAGGGATGAGCCCATTTTTATGGAAACAACAAAAGATGGCAAAATTGTAATAATACAAAAATGTGCATGAGGTAGTCTTCTTTCATTGTCCATACTTGGAATTTTTAACAGCGCGAGTTGGAACGAGTTTTGGGCACTTTTAAAATTTTAAAATTTGGGTTTCTCTAAGGGATGAGCACATTTTTATGGAAACAACAAAAGATGGCAAAATTGTAATAATACAGAAATGTGCATGAGGTAGTCTTCTTTCATTGTCCATACTTGGAATTTTTAACAGCGCGAGTTGGAAGGGGTTTTGTGCACTTTTAAATTTTTAAAATTTGAGTTTCTCTAAGGGATGAGCCCATTTTTATGGAAACAACAAAAGATGGCAAAATTGTAATAATACAGAAATGTGCATGAGGTAGTCTTCTTTCATTGTCCATACTTGGAATTTTTAACAGCGCGAGTTGGAACGGGTTTTGGGCACTTTTCAATTTTTAAAATTTGGGTTTCTCTAAGGGATGAGCACATTTTTATGGAAACAACAAAAGATGGCAAAATTGTAATAATACAGAAATGTGCACGAGGTAGTCTTCTTTCAATGTCCATACTTGGAATTTTTAACAGCGCGAGTTGGAATCGGTTTTTGGGTAAGGGATGAGCCCAAATTTTAAAAATTTAAAAGTGCCAAAAACCCGTTCCAACTCGCGCTGTTAAAAATTCCAAGTATGGCCAATGTAAGAAGACTACCTCATGCACATTTCTGTATTATTACAATTTTGCCATCTTTTGTTGTTTCCATAAAAAAGGGCTCATCCCTTAGAGAAACCCAAATTTTAAAAATTTAAAAGTGCCAAAAACCGGTTCCAACTCGCGCTGTTAAAAATTCCAAGTATAGACAATGAAAGAAGACTACCTCATGCACATTCCTGTATTATTACAATTTTGCCATCTTTTGTTGTTTCCATAAAAATGGGCTCATCCCTTAGAGAAACTCAAATTTTAAAAATTTAAAAGTGCCAAAAACCCGTTCCAACTCGCGCTGTTAAAAATTCCAAGTATGTCCAATGTAAGAAGACTACCTTATGCACATTCCTGTATTATTACAATTTTGCCATCTTTTGTTGTTTCCATAAAAACGGGCTTATCCCTTAGAGAAACTCAAATTTTAAAAATTTAAAAGTGCCAAAAACCCGTTCCAACTCGCGCTGTTAAAAATTCCAAGTATGGCCAATGTAGGAAGACTACCTCATGCACATTTCTGTATTATTACAATTTTGCCATCTTTTGTTGTTTCCATAAAAATGGGCTCATCCCTTAGAGAAACCCAAATTTTAAAATTTTAAAAGTGCCCAAAACTCGTTCCAACTCGCGCTGTTAAAAATTCCAAGTATGGACAATGAAAGAAGACTACCTCATGCATATTTCTGTATTATTACAATTTTGCCATCTTTTGTTGTTTCCATAAAAATTGGCTCATCCCTTAGAGAAACTCAAATTTTAAAAATTTAAAAGTGCCCAAAACTCGTTCCAACTCGCGCTGTTAAAAATTCCAAGTATGGACAATGAAAGAAGACTACCTCATGCACATTTCTGTATTATTACAATTTTGCCATCTTTTGTTGTTTCCATAAAAATGGGCTCATCCCTTAGAGAAACCCAAATTTTAAAATTTTAAAAGTGCCCAAAACTCGTTCCAACTCGCGCTGTTAAAAATTCCAAGTATGGACAATGAAAGAAGACTACCTCATGCACATTCCTGTATTATTACAATTTTGCCATCTTTTGTTGTTTCCATAAAAATGGGCTCATCCCTTAGAGAAACCCAAATTTTAAAATTTTAAAAGTGCCCAAAACTCGTTCCAACTCGCGCTGTTAAAAATTCCAAGTATGGACAATGAAAGAAGACTACCTCATGCACATTTCTGTATTATTACAATTTTGCCATCTTTTGTTGTTTCCATAAAAATGGGCTCATCCCTTAGAGAAACCCAAATTTTAAAAATTTAAAAGTGCCCAAAACCTGTTTCAACTCGCGCTGTTAAAAATTCCAAGTATGGACAATGAAAGAAGACTACCTCATGCACATTTCTGTATTATTACAATTTTGCCATCTTTTGTTGTTTCCATAAAAATGGGTTCATCCCTTAGAGAAACCCAAATTTTAAAAATTTAAAAGTGCCAAAAACCGGTTCCAACTCGCGCTGTTAAAAATTCCAAGTATAGACAATGAAAGAAGACTACCTCATGCACATTCCTGTATTATTACAATTTTGCCATCTTTTGTTGTTTCCATAAAAATGGGCTCATCCCTTAGAGAAACTCAAATTTTAAAAATTTAAAAGTGCCAAAAACCCGTTCCAACTCGCGCTGTTAAAAATTCCAAGTATGTCCAATGTAAGAAGACTACCTCATGCACATTCCTGTATTATTACAATTTTGCCATCTTTTGTTGTTTCCATAAAAATGGGCTCATCCCTTAGAGAAACCCAAATTTTAAAAATTTAAAAGTGCCAAAAACCCGTTCCAACTCGCGCTGTTAAAAATTCCAAGTATGGCCAATGTAAGAAGACTACCTCATGCACATTTCTGTATTATTACAATTTTGCCATCTTTTGTTGTTTCCATAAAAACGGGCTCATCCCTTAGAGAAACTCAAATTTTAAAAATTTAAAAGTGCCAAAAACCCGTTCCAACTCGCGCTGTTAAAAATTCCAAGTATGGCCAATGTAAGAAGACTACCTCATGCACATTTCTGTATTATTACAATTTTGCCATCTTTTGTTGTTTCCATAAAAATTGGCTCATCCCTTAGAGAAACCCAAATTTTAAAAATTTAAAAGTGCCAAAAACCCGTTCCAACTCGCGCTGTTAAAAATTCCAAGTATGGCCAATGTAGGAAGACTACCTCATGCACATTTCTGTATTATTACAATTTTGCCATCTTTTGTTGTTTCCATAAAAATGGGTTCATCCCTTAGAGAAACCCAAATTTTAAAAATTTAAAAGTGCCAAAAACCGGTTCCAACTCGCGCTGTTAAAAATTCCAAGTATAGACAATGAAACAAGGCTACCTCATGCACATTCCTGTATTATTACAATTTTGCCATCTTTTGTTGTTTCCATAAAAATGGGCTCATCCCTTAGAGAAACTCAAATTTTAAAAATTTAAAAGTGCCAAAAACCCGTTCCAACTCGCGCTGTTAAAAATTCCAAGTATGTCCAATGTAAGAAGACTACCTCATGCACATTCCTGTATTATTACAATTTTGCCATCTTTTGTTGTTTCCATAAAAACGGGCTTATCCCTTAGAGAAACTCAAATTTTAAAAATTTAAAAGTGCCAAAAACCCGTTCCAACTCGCGCTGTTAAAAATTCCAAGTATGGCCAATGTAGGAAGACTACCTCATGCACATTTCTGTATTATTACAATTTTGCCATCTTTTGTTGTTTCCATAAAAATGGGCTCATCCCTTAGAGAAACCCAAATTTTAAAATTTTAAAAGTGCCCAAAACTCGTTCCAACTCGCGCTGTTAAAAATTCCAAGTATGGACAATGAAAGAAGACTACCTCATGCATATTTCTGTATTATTACAATTTTGCCATCTTTTGTTGTTTCCATAAAAATTGGCTCATCCCTTAGAGAAACTCAAATTTTAAAAATTTAAAAGTGCCCAAAACTCGTTCCAACTCGCGCTGTTAAAAATTCCAAGTATGGACAATGAAAGAAGACTACCTCATAAACATTTCTGTATTATTACAATTTTGCCATCTTTTGTTGTTTCCATAAAAATGGGCTCATCCCTTAGAGAAACCCAAATTTTAAAATTTTAAAAGTGCCCAAAACTCGTTCCAACTCGCGCTGTTAAAAATTCCAAGTATGGACAATGAAAGAAGACTACCTCATGCACATTCCTGTATTATTACAATTTTGCCATCTTTTGTTGTTTCCATAAAAATGGGCTCATCCCTTAGAGAAACCCAAATTTTAAAATTTTAAAAGTGCCCAAAACTCGTTCCAACTCGCGCTGTTAAAAATTCCAAGTATGGACAATGAAAGAAGATTACCTCATGCACATTTCTGTATTATTACAATTTTGCCATCTTTTGTTGTTTCCATAAAAATGGGCTCATCCCTTAGAGAAACCCAAATTCTAAAAATTTAAAAGTGCCCAAAACCTGTTTCAACTCGCGCTGTTAAAAATTCCAAGTATGGACAATGAAAGAAGACTACCTCATGCACATTTCTGTATTATTACAATTTTGCCATCTTTTGTTGTTTCCATAAAAATGGGTTCATCCCTTAGAGAAACCCAAATTTTAAAAATTTAAAAGTGCCAAAAACCGGTTCCAACTCGCGCTGTTAAAAATTCCAAGTATAGACAATGAAAGAAGACTACCTCATGCACATTCCTGTATTATTACAATTTTGCCATCTTTTGTTGTTTCCATAAAAATGGGCTCATCCCTTAGAGAAACTCAAATTTTAAAAATTTAAAAGTTCCAAAAACCCGTTCCAACTCGCGCTGTTAAAAATTCCAAGTATGTCCAATGTAAGAAGACTACCTCATGCACATTCCTGTATTATTACAATTTTGCCATCTTTTGTTGTTTCCATAAAAATGGGCTCATCCCTTAGAGAAACCCAAATTTTAAAAATTTAAAAGTGCCAAAAACCCGTTCCAACTCGCGCTGTTAAAAATTCCAAGTATGGCCAATGTAAGAAGACTACCTCATGCACATTTCTGTATTATTACAATTTTGCCATCTTTTGTTGTTTCCATAAAAACGGGCTCATCCCTTAGAGAAACTCAAATTTTAAAAATTTAAAAGTGCCAAAAACCCGTTCCAACTCGCGCTGTTAAAAATTCCAAGTATGGCCAATGTAAGAAGACTACCTCATGCACATTTCTGTATTATTACAATTTTGCCATCTTTTGTTGTTTCCATAAAAATTGGCTCATCCCTTAGAGAAACCCAAATTTTAAAAATTTAAAAGTGCCAAAAACCCGTTCCAACTCGCGCTGTTAAAAATTCCAAGTATGGCCAATGTAGGAAGACTACCTCATGCACATTTCTGTATTATTACAATTTTGCCATCTTTTGTTGTTTCCATAAAAATGGGCTCATCCCTTAGAGAAACCCAAATTTTAAAATTTTAAAAGTGCCCAAAACTCGTTCCAACTCGCGCTGTTAAAAATTCCAAGTATGGACAATGAAAGAAGACTACCTCATGCATATTTCTGTATTATTACAATTTTGCCATCTTTTGTTGTTTCCATAAAAATGGGCTCATCCCTTAGAGAAACTCAAATTTTAAAAATTTAAAAGTGCCAAAAACCCGTTCCAACTCGCGCTGTTAAAAATTCCAAGTATGGACAATGAAAGAAGACTACCTCATGCACATTTCTGTATTATTACAATTTTGCCATCTTTTGTTGTTTTTATAAAAATTGGCTCATCCCTTAGAGAAACTCAAATTTTAAAAATTTAAAAGTGCCCAAAACTCGTTCCAACTCGCGCTGTTAAAAATTCCAAGTATGGACAATGAAAGAAGACTACCTCATGCACATTTCTGTATTATTACAATTTTGCCATCTTTTGTTGTTTCCATAAAAATGGGCTCATCCCTTAGAGAAACCCAAATTTTAAAATTTTAAAAGTGCCCAAAACTCGTTCCAACTCGCGCTGTTAAAAATTCCAAGTATGGACAATGAAAGAAGACTACCTCATGCACATTCCTGTATTATTACAATTTTGCCATCTTTTGTTGTTTCCATAAAAATGGGCTCATCCCTTAGAGAAACCCAAATTTTAAAATTTTAAAAGTGCCCAAAACTCGTTCCAACTCGCGCTGTTAAAAATTCCAAGTATGGACAATGAAAGAAGACTACCTCATGCACATTTCTGTATTATTACAATTTTGCCATCTTTTGTTGTTTCCATAAAAATGGGCTCATCCCTTAGAGAAACTCAAATTTTAAAAATTTAAAAGTGCCAAAAACCCGTTCCAACTCGCGCTGTTAAAAATTCCAAGTATGGCCAATGTAAGAAGACTACCTCATGCACATTTCTGTATTATTACAATTTTGCCATCTTTTGTTGTTTCCGTAAAAATTGGCTCATCCCTTAGAGAAACCCAAATTTTAAAAATTTAAAAGTGCCAAAAACCCGTTCCAACTCGCGCTGTTAAAAATTCCAAGTATGGACAATGAAAGAAGACTACCTCATGCACATTTCTGTATTATTACAATTTTGCCATCTTTTGTTGTTTCCATAAAAATGGGCTCATCCCTTAGAGAAACCCAAATTTTAAAATTTTAAAAGTGCACAAAACCCGTTCCAACTCGCGCTGTTAAAAATTCCAAGTATGGACAATGAAAGAAGACTACCTCATGCACATTTCTGTATTATTACAATTTTGCCATCTTTTGTTGTTTCCATAAAAATGGGCTCATCCCTTAGAGAAACCCAAATTTTATAAATTTAAAAGTGCACAAAACCCGTTCCAACTCGCGCTGTTAAAAATTCCAAGTATGGACAATGAAAGAAGACTACCTCATGCACATTTCTGTATTACTACAATTTTGCCATCTTTTATTGTTTCCATAAAAATGGGCTCATCCCTTAGAGAAACCCAAATTTTAAAAATTTAAAAGTCCTCAAAACCCGTTCCAACTCGCGCTGTTAAAAATTGCAAGTATGGACAATGAAAGAAGACTACCTCATGCACATTTCTGTATTATTACAATTTTGCCATCTTTTGTTGTTTCCATAAAAATGGGCTCATCCCTTAGAGAAACCCAATTTTTAAAATTTTAAAAGTGCACAAAACCCGTTCCAACTCGCGCTGTTAAAAATTCCAAGTATGGACAATGAAAGAAGACTACCTCATGAACATTTCTGTATTATTACAATTTTGCCATCTTTTGTTGTTTCCATAAAAATGGGCTCATCCCTTAGAGAAACCCAAATTTTATAAATTTAAAAGTGCACAAAACCCGTTCCAACTCGCGCTGTTAAAAATTCTAAGTATGGACAATGAAAGAAGACTACCTCATGCACATTTCTGTATTATTACAATTCTGCCATCTTTTTTTGTTTCCATAAAAATGGGCTCATCCCTTAGAGAAACCCAAATTTTATAAATTTAAAAGTGCACAAAACCCGTTCCAACTCGCGCTGTTAAAAATTCCAAGTATGGACAATGAAAGAAGACTACCTCATGCACATTTCTGTATTATTACAATTTTGCCATCTTTTGTTGTTTCCATAAAAATGGGCTCATCCCTTAGAGAAATCCAAATTTTAAAAATTTAAAAGTGCCCAAAACTCGTTCCAACTCGCGCTGTTAAAAATTCTAAGTATGGACAATGAAAGAAGACTACCTCATGCACATTTCTGTATTATTACAATTTTGCCATCTTTTGTTGTTTCCATAAAAATGGGCTCATCCCTTAGAGAAACTCAAATTTTAAAAGTATAAGTGCCCAAACCCATTCCAACACGGGCTTTTAAATATTTTAAGTACGGACAACTATAGAAGGACACCTCGCAAGCAAATCCCACTCATTTTGGTTTTTCTATATTTCGGTTTTTCCATAAAATTTACTGTTTGGATGCATAAACCGAATTTTTATTCCTTTAACATGGCTATGTTATCTTTCTAACAGAGCTCTGTTAAATTAAAAGGTTTGTGGCAAAGCTAAAAATTTTAAAATTTATCTTCACACACATTGAGATTCACAAGACCGGTAGGATTAAGAAGTATATCCAGAGAAAGCCATAAAGTAAGAAAACAGAATTTATAATGAGCCACAGTGGTATTTGCAGTCAAAAGAATCCGTACGTTTGTACGGATCTACTTGATTTTTTAAGTACCAGTCCGTACGGCAAAACACACTTGGAGCCTTATCAATTTTTTCACTCATGCTAAACTCATTCTAAGTTTTTGTTATGCATACGGCTTTGAGTATAAATGTATTCTTTATTATTTTTTTTTTTTGGAATAGGGCTATTAAAATACTGTTGCATCAAACTTTTATGTTTTTGTTGTTACTTTCGTAATCTATGGTAGCCAAATTTTTCCTGTCGACAAAAATAATTTAAAACATTAACATAAATTTACCTTATTTCTAATCATCTGATCGATGCAATATAAATTTTATTGCTATTTTTAAATTTTGCGTTTTAAGAAGTTTAACAATAGAAAATACAAAGACATCTTCACAACTACTCTGATTATATTTGATACAAAATACAGTAGTTCGTGAATTGAACAAATACGTAATTAAATCGGTTATTCATATGTATTGTAAACAAACTTCAACTTTGATGTCAATTAAGGCAGCAGCATACTAAAAGTTATCTATTGTTTTGAAATAGGCATTTAAACAATGGCATCTTTTTTTGAATACTTACGAGTTAAACAAAATTTCAAAAGTTTTATTTTTTTTATAAGGAAGAGGAAAGAAACCAAAATTGGTCCAAAAACGTTTAGATCATGATATAATAAAAGGTTTTTTGAAATATATTATTTGTAAACAACAAAATAAGCCTTGCCCTTCTAATTGCTAAGATTTCAGCCTGAACCACGCTACATTGGTCCTGCAGCCTAAACTTCATCCTGATCTGAAATCTATAAATAAAGACGCCTTCCCCGACCCCAGTGTCCCTTGGCTTCAATGCCATAGCTGCATTCAGCCTAACAGCGGAGTTCATGGCCATGAGATCGGGCGGTAGCCCAGAACCCCATACATTAGTATACATATAGTATTGACAAGCCAGTACTTCGTGCCGGGCTTGATAATCTAGTTTCTGCCTTTAGCCTCTCTACACACATAAAGAGCCACTGAGGCCCTGTCCGCCCGAAATTGGACATTAGGGTTCCATGATAGTTTGAAGTCCAGGATGATACCTAGATATTTCGACCTGTTAGAGAACCTAATCTCCACTTCATTAAGGAGTGGTAGTGGAAAGGTGGGAATCTTGTTTCTCCTCGTAAAGAGCACAAGTACCGTCTTTCGAGCGTTCGAGCTAAGCCCACTTTCGGTACACCACCTACTGACACAGCCCAGCTTCGATTGCAGACGATGTAATAACGTATCAGGATACTTTCCTGACACTTCAACCGCAACGTCACCCGCATACGCCACAGTCCTAAACCTCTTGCAGGTCATTTTTATCAGCAATGGTTCATGGCGAGGTCTCAGAGAAGGAGTGATAATACCCCCCTTGTGGTGTACCCCGCTCAGCTACCCTATATATGGGAGCTTGCCCCATACTGGAAGTAATGACCCTATTGCTCAGAAGATTCCGTCCAAGGCTAATTATCGACTGACTTACGGTCAGTCTCTCTAGGGCCATCGTAATGGCCTCAGGTTTCACATTCTATATCTAGAAAGGCCGCCAATGCATATTCCTAATGCTCTAGGGATTTTTCTATAAGACCCACAAGCGTGTGGTGTGCCGTCTCAACGGATCTGCCCTTGATATGTTCCAATGTTTTCAAGAGGAAGGAGGATAAACTTATAGGTCTAAAATCATTCGGTGCAGTATGAGTAGTCCTCCCTCCCTTGGGAATGAAGCAAAAGGTCCATGGTTCCGGGATATACGACCATGCAATGCATGCTGTGTATATCTGAATCAACTATGGTATAACAATGTCTGCATTGTGCTGAAGATCAGGCGTACAATGCCATCGGAACCCGGTGATTTAATCGGATCAAAACTATTCAGAGCCCACATGAGTCTTTCCCTATTTAAATGAAAGGGGACTGATGCGTGGCAATCCAGGATGGCTAAAGCTTTCTCCCCTGAAAGGGGTACAGCCTGGAAAATGAGTATCTATGAGAACTTCTAGGGAGAATGGGGACGCCGATAGGATCTTGCGAAGTCTACTCCTTTCGAAAGATCCCTCCACTCCACTGCAAGAGGATCTCCAGGACCTCTGCTTCACATTCCTTACCAGGTTTTAAAATCTGTTAACAGGAGTGTTAGTTGAACTTACATCTAAGACATCAAGTTTTACACCTATCTCATTTAAAATTGATATATAATTAAAGATTTCAAATATAGATCCATCTACAGTTAAGATTTATGTGCTGTATGAATATTTCTTTTTGAAGGTTCCGGCTATCATGAATAAATTTTTCATAAAAAATAATTTTTTCTAATTGTAAATAATAACTAAACAGCAAAACTGTGTCGCTCATGTACGAACGGATATAATTGAAAAAATCACACAACTGAACGATGTGATCTGGTTGGTTTGCTGAGTGCTTTCCACTCCTCAGTGCACCTTTCAATTTTATAAATAATATAATTTTCATCGCTCACACTCTTGTGATTCAGTTGCATTTATCTAGATTTGTTATCAAGAGAATTTTAAGAGCAGGTTTATAGGGACTTATATTTAAACAACTGCAAAATCAGTAAATTTTTTTTCTGATCATTTTTAAAAAGTTTTAATACTTATTTATAATGATAAATAGGAACTAACGTAAAATGTTTTCTATTGAATACAATAAAATCCTCTTATTTTACACTCTCAATAATTCTACCATTTCGTTTACAGAGTAGTATGTTTTCGGTTGTTTAACCAGAAAAAGAACAAACGAACGAATTGAACGAACACGTTCACTTTTGATACTTGAACGAAAATACCCGCTTCCTGAAATGAACGATTTGGCACAAGTCTATTGAACAGTTTCACTAGAATTTCATTACCATTAGTAAAAACGGTTATAATTAAAATAAATCTACTTTAAATGGTAGTTAAATTTCTTTCATTGTCAATATTTTAAACAATGCCAATGAAACTTTAATAGTTATGAAAAATCTCAAGTATGATTATTATTATTTATTTCATTTTTACTACTTTAAGTTAATGGTAAATACCTATTTTGTTTTTATATAAAGAATTCTTTAATAATAAAAAAAGTGATAAAATAATAAATAGAAAACTTTTTTGATTGTAAATAAGTCATTAGGAAATAAATTATACCTAAGTTGCCTATTTTTTTACCTTCACTGCACATTCATTTTTCTTGTTAAAAAATGTACATACGTGAAAATGTTTTCTGAATCATCAGCAACATTTTGATAACAAGAACAAAAATTTTAGTATAAATAAGCTTTTTGTTGTTATTGTAATAATATGATATGATGAAAAATTGCGTTAATTAGAGTGAATTCAGAGATTTTATATAGGTTACCTGTTCGAAGGGCAAAATAAAATAAACAAACTTAAGTGTTCGAAAGAGTAAAGACTCAACTATAATGTGCATAAGACAACTTAAGCAATCAAAACAACTGTCCAAACATATTAAATTATATGTTGCAAACTATAATGTACTTAAGAAAACTTTTCATCAAGTTTCGTCAAATCGTGACCTCAGAGTTGTTTTGAGCAAGTTCTATATGAATGTGAAGCACAAAGACGCAATTTCAAAAACAAAATATAATATGGAGATCAAAACAATAATTTGCTTAGAAGCTTGATATACAATGATTTTTCATATCCAAAAGTACTAAAACTTTCTTATTTGAAAAATATGTGCAGCAATTCATTGCTTATATAAAAAATCGATTGATCGTTTATATTTTGAGAAAAACCAATGTAAACCTACATTAGCGTATTTCTGGTTACAGACTTTTTGGCATATGCGCTAAAAAAAATTCTGAAATGACAATATATGAATGTACAATTCAAAACTCCCTTTTAATTTATTGCGTTTGTTAAAATCGCACAAGAAATAAAAATGTTCTTTTTCGGTAAACTAAAATCTTAACACTAGGTATTCATTGTAATTTTTCTTTATGAATGTATAACACAAAGTACAATCAGCTGTTTCTGTACGGAAAGTACGATCAGTTTCGGACCCTGCTTACAAAAATGACATTTTACGTAACTTGACGAAAAGTTTATTTAAGTACATTATAGTTTGCACAGTTCTTTAATTGTGTTTTAGTTATCTTATGCACATTGTAGTTGGGCCTTTAAGAAAACATCTTTTCTTGAATGAAGAACATTAGTGATGTAAAAAATTTCTTCAAAAATTTTACTTTATTTTGTTTTATACGAAAATTCGATTTCTTATTTAAGAGTAACACGGAAATCGTAAATACAAATTGCCGAAAATGTTTAAAAAGAATCATAGACATTTTACGGCTTAAAAATTTCATTTATATATGATCATACTTGGGATTTTTTCATTACCATAGAATTTTCATTTTCATTGTTTAAAATAACGACAATGAAAAAAGTTTAAGTACCATTTATTGCTAATGATTTTATTTAAATTATAATTGTTTTTAATAATGGTAGTGAAATTTTAATGATATCGTTTCTTTACTAATTACAATTGAATCAAAATACAAATTTTTGATTGCAGAAACCAGATTTGCATTAAATAAATAAATCTTAACACTTGTAGATAGATCTATAATTAAAAATTTTAATAATATATAATTTTTAAGTAAGATAAGTGTAAAACTTGATGTCTGAGATCTCAAGTCTTCTAACACCACAACTAGCAGATATTATCTACTCATCTGGTGTTAAAATTGACGACATAAGTGCCAGAATCTCAGAATATTTTCAGGAACGTAGAGTTCAGCTATCACCCTCAAAGTCTTCGGTATCGCTTTTCAATTCTTGGACTAAAGAAGTATTAATGGAATTGGACATCTTGGTCGAAGGCCGCCGTATTCCTACGGTACAGAACCCAAAAATTTTAGGCGTAGTCTTCGACAGTTTTCATCACTTTTCATCGCACGCCACATACATCCACCACAAAATGAAAATTCGGAACAAGGTCCTACAAGCACTCGCAGGCACCTCCTGGGGAATAACTAAGGAGACGATAGTGACAACAAGGCAATTGGCCGCTCCCTCCTTAATTATGCTGCCCCGATTTAGACCTCGTTCCTTAGAGATACGAAATGAAGACTCTTACAGACTGCACAAAACAATGCGCTCAGAATCGCGTCTGGATGTGTCAAAATGATAAACATAGATCACCTCCATGAAGAGACTAAGATGCTTCCGGTCAGACGACATAATGAACTACTTACCAAGCAATTCATAGTAGCTTGTCACCTGCCCAGTCACCCTAACCACGAGGTGATAATGCAAGATCCCCCACCCCGTCACATCCGGCAGGATTTTAGGCGTTATCGTAATGACATCCGCGATATTATTCCATCTGCAATAAACCGGATGATCATTACAGATACCCAAAAACTTTTGCATCGGCAGGCGGTCTCGGACGACATAAATGGTTATACATGTAATAAAGTCCTAAACGAACACCCACCCGCGATTTCAGAAGATGAGAGGCTTCTGCCCAGGCACACAAGAACAGTCTTAGCACAATTAAGGGTCGGATGGTGCAGTATTCTCAACTGCTACATAAACGGATAGTTTCCGGCACTTTAAAACGTTGCCCAGCTTGTCTCCAAAGCCCTCAGGACACAGCGCATTTGTTTAATTGCCCCAATAGCCCCACGAATTTACACCCTAGGGACTTTTGGTTACAACCGATTGAGGTTCCACAGTTTCTCCACCTGATGACGCGCATACACATAATTGAGTATTTTGCTTTTTCTTTTGTTTTATATCTTTTCGGGGAAAAACTATCGACAGCAGCAGAGCTGTTGCAACAACAACTAGCAGATCTTCTAACTTACACGAAAACAAAAATAGGTTCCCATAGTGTTCCATTTGTCATGAGATAGTTAAAACATAAATATTTCACCAATATTTTTGTGATCTAAGTGTCATTTTTAAGATGTGTATTCAGTATGCAAAGACAAGGAACATATTCATTAATGATGATTTTAAGTAATCTAACCATTAATCCAATTAATTAGTCCATCTGACTAATTACGCCCATGTATAATAATTATATTAAAAAAAACAAAACTGCAAAAGAAATGTGGAGGCATTAAAAAAACATATGGTGTCTGACATTTTTGCTTAACTCATAGGCCTAAAATTAAATACGTAACGCGGTCGTTTAAACTTTCGTCCTGCTTAAAATCACTTCTTTCTCTTGCCACTAGCAATAGGTGTGTTCATTTATTTTACTAGTAAAAATTAGCAACGAGGGAGTAACAAGAAATTTTTCAAAATTACTCTCAAAAATGTGAAAAAGTAAATGAACACTTTACTAGCTAAAATTTGCAAGTTAAAATAGTGTTGTAATGTATAGGTACATATGAGTACTCAATAACTTCCCCTATAATTTTTGAAAAAATTATACATATATGTATATTATTATAAAAATGATGTGATTATGGTCATTTATATTCAGCATTGTCGTAACTGGCGTTTTTCGGATACGGCTTGTAATAGAATAATGAAAAGTTTTGCAATTTTATTTAATCTAGTACCTGATGTAGTCTAAATACGCTAAAGGTGATTGATTAACTACTTTTGACTAAAATGAATGAATAATTTATATATTTTTTATTAGTTCATACGTTATAATAGCCTGCCTACACATACAATTTTTATTTCAAATATCGGAAATAACGACAGAATAAGGTCGCAGAAATGTTTATATCCAACTTTGTGATTTATTTTCCAAGCGATTTTAATAAAATGGTGTTTTTAATGCGTGGTAGAATAAGCATGCGTTAATAGATATTATTTTTGAGAATTTTTGTTCGCTATTGTCTAACGTTAATGTTCCGCATTTGCAATCGTTTCTAAACTATAATAATAATAATAATAATAATAAACAGCCGGCGAAAAACGGGTTAAATATATTTTTTAAAGAAAACAAATTTAAGCAATTTTCATTGTAATAAAATGCTTTATCCAAAACAAAATATCAAAAAGCAGTAGTAAAGTAATTTAATAAATTATGTGTTAATTTAAATTTATTTCCCAATATATATTTGAACTAATTGAATTATTTGCCTGCTTAGTGTAAATTACCGAGTAGCTACCTATTCATAATATTTACAACACTAAGATTGTTTGCCGAAACATCCTTTGCCACTGATGTACTAGATAATGTGTTGCTTAGTTCAATTTCATTAGACATCTTATTTTGCTTCTGTTGTTTCTAAGTTACACAAATATAAATTTATCTTTTTAATACTTTTTATTGCTTTAACAGTTTACATTTACTTACAATTTCTTTAATTTTCCAAAATATTTTTATTTTTTTGTAAACACAAACGCAAAACAGCTGTTTGAATAATTATTGCAAGTAAAAATTTTACTTGTAAAAGCTTGCAAGAATTTGTTTATCTCTCAATTTTTTACGCTCTTTCGACGCTCTCTCGTTGCAAATTTTTTGGGTTAATGAACGCTTTCTAGTAACAATTGTTACAAATTTGTACAAATTTTTAGTAAATGAACACACCTAATGACTAAAAATAATAATAACAGAGCAGGGTTCTCATTTAGATAAATTTAATCCCCATAATTCCCAAAAAAGAAAACAATTTCAACTATCCCCAAAAAATTATATACTAGCAGTGCCCAAGACTTCCTCTAGTTTACTTAAAATTCAAATATAGAAAAACATGTTTCTAAATATTAATTGTAAAGTTCTGTAAACAATTTCAAAATTTTTCCATCCACGAAAATTAAATGTTCGCTAGTTTTTTTTTAAACAACATATTTTAACAAAAAAAAAAAAAATATCCTATATTTAAACCAAGCTTTTAAGGGACCTCCTCACAAAATTATTCCAAATTATCCAGTAGTTTTTACGTGACGCGAACTCAGGCTGGCAGATGGACAGATAGACAAAATCTAAAAATAGGTGTTTTGTATTCCATATCGATGAAGATAACAACAACAAAATTTACAAAAAAATATTTCATGTATAGAAATGATCCTGTTACATATGTATATATATTATTGAGTTTAGTTGATTAACAAAATCGAAAAGATCTGAAACAAAATATTATGTCTGGTTGTCTAAAGATGAAAGAAAAGTTTCACAGCAATTTGTATTATTTTTAACGTGTACATTAATTCTCAATAAAAATTCGGGTATTGCATTTTATGTCTAATTTTGGTTTTAATTGAGTTCATTGCTGAAAAAGGCTGTCATTTGTTAAATTTAATGAAAGACCCTCCAGTCATAATATTTAACACGGTTTTTTGTTACTATACAAGGAAACTTTTACGTAGCAAAAAGTAAATTTTATTTAATAATAGTAAAATTACAACAACCAAAAACATAATTTTTAAAAAATCCAAAACTTAAATTATCATCTGCATTTTAAAAATAAATTCTCCGATTTTGGGTTAAATTCCTTAAACGGAAAACACTGTAACATAGCTATCTTTAAAGTAAAAGAACACTTATTAATTTAAAAGTCATGATTTCTTAATTCTGGATGTGTAATCGAAGGCTTTCAATGCATTAAAAAATCTTAGAAATATTTTGGCACCTGCTAAAACATTGCTTTGAAAGCTTTTAAATGATACAAATGTTAACCTGATACGTTCTAAAATTAAGTGCACAACCGCAGTTATCTCTACCAAAAGTTTTGAGGCCCATAACACGGAAAATATTTTTATTTGTAGGAGTTTCGGTATGGTAGATTTTTTTTTTAATTTGATACATTATTTTTAATATTATTATTATTAATTTAATGCTTCATTTGATTAAGAATTTAATTAGCATACCTGCTATTTAGTTATATGGAGCACTACTTACATACCATTATTATTAATGTAAATGATTCTAACGATTTATTACATATAAATTAAGCATTTCGGAACAAATCTAGTTTACGGACGCAGCTTACGTGTGTAAAATTTAATTTTAAGCAAATAATGTTAAGCGACAAATTTGGGGCTAACCCTTGGTTTCCGAGTTACGGGCCTCCAAAGTTTGTATGTACAATATGGAATATATCGAGTATTTTTTTTTGCTGAAAAAAGACAATATGGGTATCATTGGAAAAAAAGGAAAATAGTAAAATTGCAAAGAAAATGAGTAAAGCAGACCGATGCTTCAAGTGCCCAGGTTGCCCTGAGTGCAAGGAGAAAAGTCAAGTCAACAAAGTGTACAAACAAAGTTTTTTATGTTAATTTTCCAATGCAAAAGTAGCACAGAGATCGTTACATATCTTTGGTGAAGTTCACAGCAGGAAAAGGACTTCTTTAACTTTTATAAAATAATTAAAACTTACTGGGTTATTGATTCCATATTTTTGTTTTACTTCTATTATTGTTCATTTAATTGATTTAAACACTTTTAAACTTCTGTTTAATATTTTTAAGCATATTAAATAGTAATGGTGGATTTATATTTTGCCTTCTTTGATTTTTTTCGTGATTTTATAAAATGCTAAATATTTTATTATCTATGTTTAATTTTATTTCTGGATTGTTTTAAATATATTTCACTTTTTCTGCTTACAATTCTATTTTGAGAGTTCTTGGCTTGTCTGCTGTTGTCTACTTTCTGTAAACACCGATTATGTTCTTGTAGTTTGTCAGTGATTCTCTTGCAGTGTTACCAATAAAGTTATTTTAACTTAGGAATTTTAGCGACTTTTGCTATTTGTACATGCTTTAGACAGTCTCAAGGCAATAAGCTCACGAGTGACTTACTTTTTCAAACAATTGTAACATTCACCCCTATCGCGAATTATTATCCACATGAAATTTTTTCACATTACACTGAAAATAAAATTCCCCAATCATGAATGTTTTCTTTTTGCTTGAAATGTGGAATTTTTTCATTGTTTTGTTCACTTTAATTAGAAATTTTAGGACAAAACCGGTGAATAAATTTAAAGTGGCATTCATTTCAACAAGATGCAAGGTAACAGATCCATTGTCTGTGGATTTTGTAAGAGGTTAAATCTAAATTAAAGAAAAGCTGTGAAAGAAGTGTAAAAGGAAATTGTAAGCAAAAAATGTTAAGTGAAAAAATTGGGGCTGACCTTTAGATTCGGAGATACTGACCCCTAAAATTTTATGTATAAAATGGCATATATCGAGTATTTTATGGCGGAATCATACAATATGGGTATAATAGGAAAGGTAATTTTAAAACTCTTAAAAAATACGAATTTTAGCTTATTCTTTCTGAGCGAATAAAGTTTTCCTGGCTTATATTGATGCAACTTTGAAGTTTAACGACTAGAATGTTGAAATATCGAAGTAAAGTTACACGAAATATTGCTTTCCTCCGTATCAAAGAGTATAAGGAATTACAAAACGCTACTAGCAAAAGAAAAGGGACAGTTCTAAGTATGCCACAGAATATAGCATGTGTTGCTACACTCCAAAAAAAAACTTGTTTATAATAGACTGGCAATCTTATTATTTATTAAAGTCTAAGGGCCTTGTGTAAGCAGGGTTCTTAGATTTTTTCGAGTCGTATCCCCAATTTGATAAATTTCGCCCCACAATTCCCCAAAAAACAATATAAACTATCCCCAAAAATCCTTCTACAAGTAATAAAATTTATTTTTAAATTTAATTTAAGTATTAACATACGTTTTCTAATGTTGCATTTGTACAACCTATATAGATATATTATATACTAGCAGTGCCCACGACTTCATCTGCGTGTCATTTCTAATTTTTTAAAGATTCAAATTTAACTATTTATTTCAGTGTTCTGTGGACAATGTTAAAATTTTTCCACCTAAAAAAATAAAAAGTTCTGCCAGACTGTTTTAATACCACTACACCAGTAAAATTAGGTGTCTACGAAATGACCTATTTTATAAAAAAAAGGATAAAAAAAGCTGTATTGGAACCAAGGTTTCAAGGAACCTCCTCATAAAATTTTGTTTGAATCGATCCAGCAGTTTTTAAATGATGCGAACAAAGACAGATCGACAGGCAGACAAAAATTCCAAAAATAGTTGTTTTCTATTCTATATCGATTACTCCAGAAATTACCCCGTTGCAGTTTTATTATACATATGTATAGATATACAAACCTGACAACACTGTGTATAAGAGTAGGATTATCGAAATTCGACTACTGAATTTTTCGATGAGCAGCCTCGAATTATTATTCTCAATAGCTTAATTTTAATAGGCCTGTTTTTCCATCATTCCGAAACTAACAATCAAATGTGACTAAGGCCATTCAGCATTAAACAATATAATTATATATGTATATCGACATGAAAAATATGGAATATGAAATCTTAAATGTTTCAATAAAAAAGCAACATTCAGAATTCTTCGCGAAATTTTACCCGTTTTTGAAATATCGAATTTTGAATTTTTCATTTAATTTCAACGAAAAATGCCGTCAATAACATTAGATCAAGAATATAAAAACAAACTGTAAAGTTAAACTGGGGGCAAATTCGATATCGATCGAAATTTACATTTAAATTCTATTGAAATTCCGATGGATATCGAATGCCGTAATATGCCCCCTGATTTTTAATCATATTTTAATATATTAAACAAATAATCATATTTTTATAAAATTTTCGAAACTATGTCTGATATATTTCATATTCAATTTATTTCAATTTTATTTTAGCTCATCTATTGTCTCGGCAAGGTTGATTTCAACCCGAACACGGACGGACGGACAGATGGACATCGATCAATCGACTAGACTATGCATAAGAATTAGAATATATATACTTTATGGGGTCCTTTTTCCACCTGTGGTGCGGCGTATACAAATTTTAGCAGCTCATATTCTGGTTCGTTAAACAAAAATGTTTTCTCGATTTGAGTCACGCCGAAGGACTGGAAAATATATAGTATATAGCTAATTTTTTATTTTAGGACAGACATTCTTTTGACAAAAAAAAAAAAAAAAAAGAAAAGAAAAAGTACTAAAAGAATGAGCTGTTTGTATGAGTCTTACATACAAATTATTTAGTGACATAAGAATAAAAATTATATACAATAATTTAATTTAAAACTGAGCAGTTGAGATAATTTTACAAACATTTTGATCATTTAAAGGGAATATAATTTTTAAAATTGTTTCATACATATACTGAACACATTTTTAATTATAATGAATGACCAGACGAACTTAAAAATGAATCGCCTTTTCTTGCTTTTTTATGTCCTAGTTGGAAAATGTCTGATTTTGTTTTGTTTTGATATTGCGTTCCTCCGGATATGTGTGTAACATTTGAATTGTCAAAATTAACATAAAGGATTTCGTTGTATGCATTTGTTTTTCTTCCTACTTCTTTGAAATACCTACACACCATTATATTTTTTATTCGTTTTTTTTTCTCAAAAAACTACCCTTTTTGAAAATATGCGGGTAAAGCAGAATGATATGTACAAAGTTATATGCAGGTATACACACATATGTTCATAACTATGTTCAAAAGTTGCTAGAAACGAAAAAATAGAATGTTTGGAAGATTTTTTCTTTAAAGTTTTATGACCATAACAGAAATTTGTTTACGGCAATATAATGACATTCACTAACTTACAGATTTACTTTTTTATACGCTTGTTTTGATTAAGCAATACTTAAAAAGAGAAATTTTTTCTTTATCACTGTTCGATGATACGACGGATTTTTCGGTGATTTTATTAATTTATAGGCTTTAAGCTTGAGTATTAATTGTAATGATAAACAGTGCACTATAAAATTTGATGTTTGAAACGAGTTTTAACTTATTTTTTGCAATTAAAAAAATTTTGTTATACGGATTTACAAAAAATATTACGTGGACTACGACAATCTGAAAATTTTAACTGTTTTTACTGTGTATTAAAAAATCTTTCTATATTCCTGACAGTTGTTTTTGTGTGTATAAAGTAAAAGCGCAGGTCCTGCAAGCACAGAACTGCCATATCAAATATCCTTACCTAATTATTAAGCAAAAATACTTTTAAGGCGTCAGGGCAAAATATCAATATTTCTTAAAGAGGAATTTAGACATTTTCTGCTAGTTTTTTTTAAACCTCAACAAATAATAGTTACTTTACTAGCTTTTAAATAAAAAAAGTTACATGATTCTTAAAATCCGGTTCTTAATTTTTTATGTGATTTTTTTAGCTCCAAGTAGTAGTCAAAAATGATGTGGTTTTTGATTTACCAACTTTCTTGGACACGTAACTCAGTAAAACTTGCTATTTTATTTAGATAAATTTATTATCATCATTTTAATTTGTTTTGACTTATTTAATTTAATTATTATCTTATAAATCCTAATGCTTTTAAAATTTTGTATATAGTACTTAAACGGTATTAAAAATGTGTATTTTTATTTTATTACTAAATTTATTTTCTGGCAGCTCTAATAACGAATTACTTAGGTGAAAGGTGGTGAAATCCTCCAAATGTTTACATAGTTTGAGCACTTCATAAAATTATAAGGTTTGGGAATTAGGTGCATACCATTAGGCTGCATTTACCATGCAGCCTAGTGGTATGCAAAGGTTATTCACAATTGTTGGCAGTGTTGCTCTTGTTACACTTTACTTTCAAACAAAGTTACTTTTTTTTCATTAAAAGTTAATTTGCCGCCAACATTAGCTAAGAATTGATATCTTTATACATTGTATCTTTATTATTATTCGAAAAAAGTATATTTTAAATATCAATTTTATACCATGTATAATGCCGGGATACTTCCCATTTAAGTTCTTAAATTTGCAATTATTATATTTTGACATCCAAATTAATACATATTCACAACAATGACTTTTTGTATACTAGGTACATGTTTGCATATGAATGTATATCACTGATTGAAATCTCGTAACTATACATACGGCAGCACATATTTACATTTAAAAGAGATTTTCTGTAGAAAAGAAAACTAACGGTAAAATTTATATACCATGTAGGCATTTGTAAGGCGTCAGGAAAATAGTTGAAGAACTGAAAATTCATAGGGGAACTAACACCATCTCAACTATCTGCAAGACAAGCTATTCCGAAAGAGTAGCCGCAATTTAATGGTGATCCTGAAGAATGGCCTTTATTTATTAGTGGCTTCGAAACGAGCACGTCAGTAGCGAAATACTCTCCAGAGAACTGCACGAGTACACCGCAACCCATGAGTATACCGCATACTTACTCTATACATACTCTATACTTTTCATACTCGAGTATTTTAAACACCGCAACAAAAAGTTGCGGTAAATTTACAGTAAATTTACATCAATTATGGGGGCACCCTTTAATTTTTGGATTTATTTTTGTTATTGGGAGCCATTGTAATACGCAGTCATTTTATATTTTACAGAATCGTCCTTTACAGTTCATAATACACGTAAAAAATATGTATGTTGTATGGGGACACCCTTTAATTATTAAGATTATGAACTGTTTATTAAACGAGACCAATCTGTAAGCATAATCTATCATATTACCAACAATTTTCAAAATCAGTTCAGAAATGACTGAGTTCTGCAGGCACAAACATAAAAAGGCAACATTCAGTCGAATTGTATAACCTCCTTCTTTTTTTGAAGTCGGTTAACTGATCACGACAAAACTCTGCTTTTGCTAAGCTATTTAACAGATGCGACAGCAACCTTTACTACAAAAACAATGACCATGAAAATCTAAAAGGGATAGTATATTCCATACAGTACAATGTTTCTTTTTTAACATAACATAAATTAATACAACAACAATACAAAATTTTTTTTGTGGTGCCACCACAAATCAAAAAAAGCACCAAAATTAAAAAAACGCACCACGCACCAACACGTGTAATTTTCGCACAAAAAATTCAAAAAAGCACCCAAAATGATGCGAATCGCACCAAGTCGACAACGCTGGTAGTAAGTTTAAAAAACTTCCACTAAAAAAAATGAAGCATTGTGAAGAGACTTAAATTATGCCGACAATGTTTAAATAAACACTGGAGCAAATGCTTTACAAATTACGATTGTAGAATTAACGGCTGCCGTGCTAAATATCATTGATTGCTTTATAACGATATCCAAAACGTGCAGGCATCAAGGTATTCAGAGCATAATAAAGTAAAAGAAATTGCCTTAAGCAGCAGCACTATGAACTCTCTCTCGTTAACGAAGCAAAATCAAAATTTGCTTTTTAGAATCTTACCCGTCGACACTTTTGCGTTTCTAGATGAGGGTCCATCAGTGACATTAATTGAAAAAGAAATACTTGATATATTCGGTATTGACTGGAGATACAACTCGTATGGACGTCTCGTCGATAAAGGCCTCAATTAAAATTGCAAATACAGACAGTGGTGCGTAATTTGTATTAAATAGAGTTCATAGATGGTTTAGATTTGCCAACGCAATCATTAGATATGAATGAAATGGTTTCCAAATATCGATATTTAAAGAGTATCCCTTATTTATTTGTTTAATTATTAAGCAATAGATCTTTTTATTTTTATATATATTTTTGATGTTTCGCTACTCCATTGTGTAGCATCTTCAGGAAACAAATATTTATTAAATTATTAGCTGGGACAACAACCATAAGCAAAATTAAAATTTTTGATGCTTTTTTAAACAGATAAACTTTATTTTATATGTAGATGTGGTTAAACATATACTTATGGTAAAAGGTGTAAAAGATTCGGCATAGCCGAATAAAGCACTCTTTTGTGTTGTACCCTTCACCATAAAAAGTGGAAAAGGGTTTGTCATTCCACTTGTAATTTCTACAATATCCATTTCCGACCCCATATATTATATATATTCTGAATTCTTATGCATAGCGAAGTCGATTAAGCGATGTACGTCTGTCCGTCCGTGTTAGTCTTGAAGTAAAGTTTGCCCTAGATCAGCTAGAGAAAATTTAAATACGCCAATCGATTAGACATAGTGTTAAAAGAGGCGCTATTGGAAATCAGCAAGAACGGTCCATGTGCTTTAAGGCAGCAGACAAAACACCACGCCTATCTCTAATTTTTCAATATCATCTGGAACAATGAAGTAACTTCAATCAAAAAAACAAATATATGGGGCGATAGAGAATTAATAATAAGAAAACAACATCACATTTTTCGAGTTACGGGCCTCGATTTACTTACAATTTGCATTGACTGATCATGCTAAACTGTTGAACCGGTTTTAACAGACTGTTAAATTTACAAAGAACCTGATTGCAAGTCTACTACAACAGCATGTATATAATTTGAATTTGTAAATTAAAGGTTGGCCCTATAGTTGTTATAATGTGGTGTATATTGTCAAACTGTTGAACAGTTGGACAAGTATGTGGCCATTACTTGAACTGTTATTGACCGACAAATAAAGTCTGTTTTGTAGTCGTCTTTTTTTTTTGCAAAAATTATTCAATTTTATCTTTAATCGCGTATGGCACAGGACGATGTCTAATAAATTTGGATGAACTGTTGTCTTTTAATTCTAATTTAAAATTTAGTATTGCAGCCATCGTCTGTGTAAAAATATCGTTGGACTCACTTATTCACCCCTATTCTGCGTTTCGATTCAGATCGAAATTTTCTCCGTTTGGCAACTTTGGTATTATGTGTTCAGTTTCTTTACATTTCCATTTGTTTCTTCGATTGTGTGTATTCTGCATTACGATCGTAGCTACGTTTTTCTAAGTTGTGTATGTGCTAACGGAAAATTTTTAATTATTGTTGGAGTTCTTTAAAAAAAGGGTAAAACTAAAAAAATTTAAGTATAAAATACAATAATTTTATTTTGTAACCATTTTTTGTTTATTTTAAATCTTTAATTTTTAAAGGTCGAAAACAACAACATTTCAGCAGTACGAAAAACTGCTAAGCTTAATGTTACCCCAGGAAAGCTAGCCTTGGCATAAAAATCTTGTTTTGCCCGTGCCTTTTCCTCGTCAGTCTGGTCAAATTTTATCCATTGCGAGCACAGTCTCGCCTGCATTATGTCAAGGAAAAACGACAATGATTTTGACACCGTGGACTGAGCCATCCCAACGTTGTAATCTGCACCCACTCCGTGTTAGTAGCTTCCTTCAGCATAAAACCTCAAAGCAGCTACAACTCGGTTTAACGGTAACGAAGATGTTATGTCGTTGAGTGCGCTTCTGCAGCAAAAGTGTCTAACACATAATTAAATGCGTCTTTATTCAGGCGAAAGTTTTTTTGAAATCTGTAAAGCTAAAGTAATAATTTCACATATAAGTATGTATATAAACAAAAGACTCACAATTTATGAGTCATCTCGAATGGATTACAATTGTCTCTCAACCTCTGCCTTTCAATTCTTAACTCTGCATTCTGGAGTGCGTTGTTTTCCTCTTCCAACAATACCGCCGCTGCTATTGATTCCATTTTGTTAAGAAAAATAAATTTTTTGGCCCGCAACGATGTAAAAGAATTAAAGTATCAACTCCGGCGCGGCTGGATTCTTCAAACTGATATTCTGAACGCAAATTCCACTTACTCACATATGTATGTTCTGACACTTTTTTCTTTTCTTATTTAATTGTTGTTCTTAACTTTATTTAATTATTGTTTTCACAAACTTTAGTTTTTATTTGTTTATGAATTTTATTTATTGCTTTTTTTCACTAATTTTAAAGATTTATTACAAAATTGTTTATTTTTACTGTTTCTATCTCACACGTTTCACAAAAAACAACTTATTTTAAACATACACCGTTCTTCTTCTTTTTCTTTCGATTAGGTTTTTTGTCAGAATACCTTTTTTTGATTCGAGCGTAACTGAATGCGGGAACGTAATCGAAACGCAGAATAAGGGTGATTATTTTGCCAACCTTCTTCTTCTTCTACTGATTCTCATTCATACAGTTATCAATCAAATTTGAATCAGACATATTCGCTTTGAGTTTCCTAGTCCATTCTCTTCGAAGAATGGACTAGGAAAAAGAACTGCAGAACTCAGTCATTTCTGAACAGAATTTAGGCATTTCTTGTAATTTGATAGATTATGCTTACAGATTGGTTCCGTTTTAAAAACAGTAAATAATTTTAATGCCATCCCTAATTTAGCGCGTAAGACGCAAAGCATTCTAATTCATAGCTTTTGCGTTGGAATGTCATCCCTAAATAAGAGCGTCAACCTTGTGTCTTTAACAGTAATGTTAACTCGTTGTATTTTATAAAACCCGCTGTATAAGAATAAAGAAGAGATAAAACCGCTAGATTTCCTTGAAAATAACTAAATTATCATTACCTTTCAACCATAACAAAACAAACCAACAAGCAGCCAACTTCACCTCCTAACGCAGTCGAAATTGAATTTTCCAATTGCGGATGCTTCGTACAATTTCTATGTACATGAGGAATTTTGACAGATATCTTGCGATTTGCTCGCTAATTTAGGGATAGCAGTTACAGCCTGTTTTTCGTATTACTTACGTTGTGTTTCGTAAAAATAAATGTTGTGTCAAATCGTAGTATTGCCATTGCATTAATTAATGTTTTTTTCCTCTTTTTCTTATACATTTTTTGTTTTTGGCTTAAATGATGGTAACCCTGCTTCGGAGCTTAAAAACAAACAGCTAAGTTAAATAAACAAAACAAAATTATCAAACAATCAATCTGTGAAACAAAAATTTGTGAAAATAAAAAAGTTTAAGCAATACTTATAAAAATAAACACTAATTTTTAAATTGTGATATTCTGTATATAAGTATGTGTAATTCTAATAGATGTTTTTATTAGTGAAAGTGTTATGACGGGCAGTTGCCCATCGATATGAACTTCTGGCGAAGGGGTTTTTTTCTTCGCTCAGTTTTGACATGTCTGACACTACAATGCGCGATACATAAACCAGAAACAATTGCCATTTGTTACGTTTTTTCTACAACGAAATGACATTCGTGTTTTAAAAACCCAAACATGTGGTAACGTAACGTTTTTCTGTGGGTCTGTATGTCAAATTGTGTTCTGTAAACTGGCTGCTAAAAATTTTAGGGTTTCCCCATAAAACATACATGTTTTTTAAGTGTACTATTAACCGTGAAGGGCACCACTCTAAAATTAAAAAAATAGAGTATCATTACGGCTCCCAATAGCAAAAAGTAATAGAAAAATAAATCTAAAATTAAAGGTTGTCCCCATAGGTAACGTCAATTTACCTATATGGGCCTATCTTTTGACCAACGTTTGAAAATATGACAAAATGTCGATCACTATGACCATTATAATAACAAAAACAAATTTTCACAATTATTAATTAAAGGGAGCCCTAATAGTTCATTTGGAAAGTAAGTAAGAGTAAAAGTGTGCCGATAGTGTATATAATTTGGTATATGTGACAGAACTTTTGAACCGTTATAGACAGACAGTTGAAATTAACAAGGAACCTGTATTGCTATGTCCGCTATAACAACAAGTATACAATTTGAATTTAGAAATTAAAGGGTACTCCCATAATTGATGCATTTTGAAAATTTGATGTACAAACACTTGATAATTAGAGATGTTATTTACAACGAATCTATATTACTAAGTAATTGTAATTTGATGTATGTGGCCCAAGTTTTGAACCGTTATAGGCAGAGAACTGACATTTACAAGAAACCAATACAAAGTACAAAATTATTTCCTCTTTACTAAATGTCTATAAATCTGAGCTACATTATCTGTGTCTGCCTTAAAATTAATTCTTTGTGCTGTTGGTGTATTAATAATTTGTAACATTTCCAAAATATAATGTCTTTTATACTTGTTTTCTATGTTTATTACTGAAACATTTTCAAAATTGGGATAGTGATTTAATCTGGCACAATGAGACGATAATGCAGTTTTTTGTGAATTAATATTTCCATATAATATTTCTATGTCTTTGATCAGATTTATGACCAGAAATTCTAGTTTTTAGTTTATTTTTCGTTGTTCCTATATATACTTTATTACAAATCTCATTACCGTTTCCGCTACATGGAATCTTATAGACTAAATTTCATAATTCTTGAATTGGTATTTTACCTTTAGTTTTGCTAAACAACCTTTTTAATGTGTAGTGGGTTTTGTATGCCATTTTATATTTATTACAATCAAATATTTTTTTGATTTCACTAACCGTTTAGATATTCCTGGTCCATAAATTAAAGGCTTATAAATCATTGGCTCAATTATATGTCTTGTATTTATAATATTCCTATTTCTTTACTGTCTTATTAATCTATTAGTAAGATGAACAGGAAAACTATTATCATTCAATACATTTCTAATTATCTCCTTATTCTTTTTTATGAAATGCAATATAACTTATTGCAAGCATCCTTTCTATCAAATTATTAGCTGCATTTATTATAATTTGTTTACTGTGTTTAGAATAAAAGTTAATGATTCTTCCAGAAGCTGTTTTTGGCACCAATCTATTAATAAATTATTTCCACTCCTAAGGAGTAAAGTATCTAAATATGGAAGCCTTGAATCACATTCTATTTCTACTGTAAACCTTACACTAGGATTAAATTCATTAAAAGTTTTAAGTAAATTGTTAATGCTATTTTCTGATATTATACAAAATAAATCATCAACATATTTGGTCACTATTATTGGTTTAATACTAAGCTTTCCAATACACGTGTCTAGTAGATTCTCCATAACAATATCAGCCACAATTGGAGAGGCAGGAGATCCCATCGGTAAACCTTTCTGATGTTTATAAAATTTACTATTATATTGGAAATATCTATTATCTTCTATACAAAATTTAACAATACGTAGAAATAGACACTTTTCTATATTAGTATGCCCCTTAATAATATTCCACTTTTCCTCAATTGTGCTTATTGCTAGATCAACAGGTATGCTTGGAAATAATGACACTACATCTAATGAAATTAACTTTTCATCATCTTTTATTTTTAGGTTCCTAATTTTATTTTTAAATTCTACAGAATTTTTTATGTTATATTTAGAATTTTCAGTTATCTTTTTTAGAATATTAGTTATATATTTACATAGTTCATAAGATGTGGAACTTGCACATGAACAAATTTGTCTTAATGGAAAACTATCTTTGTGAATTTTTGGTAAACCATACAACCTAGGTGCATTAGAGACATTTGTTTTTAGAGTATTTTTTTTCCAAAATAGTTATAATCTTTAATCTAAAAAGTTCTTTAACTAAATCATTATTTTCTGTAATTTATTTGTAGGATCTTTATTCAGTAATTTACGATTCTAATAGGTGCATATAATTGGAGGTCTGCTAATAGTACGTGAGGGAACGTGGAACCAGGCGATTGCTACAAAAACAAGAATAGGCTGGACAATACAAGGTCCTAATAACAGTCCTCGACAAAGGACTTCAACTTATTAAAAATGATTTATAGAAAATAAGTGGAAGAGAAGCAATTAAAATACCCATGATTTATGAACTACTTAATTTTTTTGCTGGGTATAATTGAATCAGTGTTGCCAGTAGATTTCTCGAAAATATACCTACACATGCTAAAAAAAAGCCGATTTTTCCCTACACGCTGGGAAAATTTCCCCTACAAAAATTCCTACGCATTTTTGTCATTTAAATAGAAGAAAACCATTAGTTATAAAAAAGTATATATATTTATTTAAGCTTTGGTAACAATTGTTGTCATTGAGCAGACCCCTTTAGAAGGAGTTAAATTTTTCTGCCATGACGTTGGCTCCATCGCAGCAAAGATCACGTATGTTAGAAAAATGAATTAATTATTTTTACATGCATTCTTTGAACATTTTATAGAGCGCATCCGCCGTACAATCTGTTCCGACAGGAGTCTTGGAGTATTTCTTTTAAAAGCGGAACTAAGTGATCTACTAAAATATTCATATTTGTATTACCATTTTTTTAAGAAAACGTTATATCGAAGACTCAAATGCAAATTTTCACAATTTCCGATACAACTTATTCGATTTTGCGACTTACTGATTGGAAAAGATTTTTGTTTCAATTCAGTAAAAATTTGTATACAAATAATACTGATGCTTTTTCTTAATTGTAAATCTTTCAACATACATACGTACATATTAATGTCGCCGACTTTTTAAACAACAAACAACTCCGGAAATATATATTTTAACCGATTTTAACGAAAAGAAAATTTTTGAACCGTTTTGAAAAAAAAATATTACCAAAAAAAAAACGTTATGTTTGCGTTTATTTCATAAATTATGCCACATGACGAAAAAATCCCTACATTTTGGAGAATATAAAAAATCTGTCCGATTTTCCCTACACTTCTATTTTAGTATCAAAAACACCTACATGTAGGGATTTTCCCTTACTTCTGGCAACACTGAATTGAATTTACGTACTATAAATTCATTTGAAGAGGTATTGTTGGAAAAAAGGATTTTTACATAGATTCCAATCACAAGGAAACAACTGAATCAGAAAGCAAAAATAATTCTGGCCATACAATTCAAATTACATTAACTATTGGTCAACCTCCTAATTTCTAAATCTAGATTTTATACTTGCTGTTACAGCGGATTTAGCAACACAACTTCTTCTAGTTATGATTGTATTTAAAAGCCTATAATAACGCACTTAAATCGTCTTCTGGTCCCTATAAAACTCTCTATTATAATATCAAATACAATTTTATTGCTGCACTAAACATCTGTTGCCATATGTCCTACCTTATAGGCAAAGAAATTGCAAAAGATTAAAACATAGAAAAATATTTGTTAAATTTTAAAAAGTACGTTCTAACCTCGGCATATACTGTGATAAGAATACGTATAAATGGAAAACAAAAATATGCAAGAAATAATTAAACGATATTCCATTTACTTTTAAAACTTTTAAAATTTTTTGAAATATTGCTTTCTTTATTTATGTTATCCACGCAGACACGTGTTTCAGCGTAAATAGAGATTTTCAAAAATTATTCTTTGACTTTATTTTTTATTGCCATTTTGAACATCTACAAAGCTGAAAACTACTCTAAAGCCGTATATTTGAAACCACATTATTAGCCAATGAGAAGGTAACCTTGGGTTATTTGGAACTTTCTCTTATGTTATATTAATAAACAAGTGAAAAAAGCAATGGCTTTTATGAAAATTAATCAATTTTATCTACGTATATAAATACGCATTTACTTAGTTTTCATTTAAATTTAAGTTGTATTTAAATGCAGTTTCATTTTTTCAGTTCTTATTTAAGTTCTCATTTAAATATCCCAAAAATATGGTAGCATTACGAAATATCAAAATAAATCTCCATTGTTTATGAAAAACAGCTGCTAACAAACACAATTGCCGTATTCACAAGCTCTGCTAAGGTGTAAGTAGTATTGCATACTACCTTTTGTTTACTTCTTTGTGAACAACCATTGTATCAGTGTGCCATTGTACTTCACACGTCAAAAAGTAAATAAGAAGAAGAAAAGTGATATTCATCATTTGTTATTTATAAGACAAATGGGGGAGAAAACAGAAAAAAGTAAATTAATAAATTTTTTGTGTGAGGATGAAATTCAAGACATTTTTAGGATGAACCTAATGTACTTGCTCTCCAGTCGCAGAATTATACATTTAGGACTACCAAAATCATCATTATGGCATAATCGGGTTTTAAGATATTTTGATGAAAACAGATTTCTTCATATGATACGACTACGGCCAGAGGAATTTGCCTATATATTCAACCTTATAAAAATGACGAAGTTTTTCACACAATTGGCGAAAGGCTCCAACTACGCATTGACTTGCAGCTTAAAATTGTACTTTACTGCTTGGGATCTTCAGGAAATGGTGCTTGTGTTCGTAAGGTAGCATCTCTTTTTGGTATAGGTGATGGCAATTACATACAAAATATTAGAAATCGAGTCATTAAAGCAATATTAAATCTTAAAGAACAGTTTTTATATTGGCAACTTTCAACTTCAACTTTCTAATAAATCAGTCAAATCAATAAATTAAATAAATAAAACTAATAAAAATATATTTTAATTCAATTTAATTTAATATAATTCACACAGGAACACAAAAATAATAATTCATTTAAACATAAAACATTTAAACAAATACAACGTTTGAAAAACATATGAAAAAAAGTACTAAGTGTTGTATCGCATGTTTGCATGAAAATTACCAACAACACAGCTAGCACCGTTGTATTTTGTTAGCACTTAGCACGTACTAGGGGGCTTGTGAATAGGGCAAATGAATTGCAAATTTTGCGAAAAATATTTTAAAAAATGTCAGCGATACTCATGTATTCACCACCTAAACTTATTTTATTTATTGATTTAACTTTTTAATTAATATTTTCATTAAGAAATGTATGCAAAACATAAAATATTGTTCTATCAATGGCTAAAATGTTTGTTTACTTTTGTTTAGTTTTGCGATACAACAACAAAAAATGCCATAACCATATGGTAAAACTGTATTATTTAAATGGACTTTAAATGCGCAAGATTGGTCATTTAGTTTCATTTAAGTGTGCATTGAAAAACTGAATTTTGTACTTAAATAGAACTTAAATTTAAATGACATTTAAATACAAAGTCAAAAACTGGCCCTAAGACTAAGTTTTCAGAACATACAAATTATTAAATTTTAATTATATAACGAAGTATTTTTACAGTAAGCAAGAAATAATGTCTGTCAATAGCAGCGGTGCAAATCTTAAAAGTCAAATTAATATTGTAATAGTTCTTCGTTGAACATCAGGTTAAAATATACAAAGTACATTTGCATAACAATTTACTGAAAAGTACTAAACTAATTACAACTTAGTTAAAAACAAGTAGGAGTGCTATATTCGGCTAAGCCGAGTTTTATATACGCTCCACCATCTATGTAAATCTAGTTTGGCGCAGTAACTCCAGTAAAAAAATCAAATATTGGTGTGGCAGTTTTTCCAATTTTTTCAGTTGATGTTCTTTCTTATCTTTTAATTCTCTATTGTCCCATATATTTATTTTTTTGATTGGAGTTACTTAATTGTTCCAAATGACATGAAAAAATTAGAGGTAGGCGTGGTGTTTTGCCTGCTGTCTCGAAGGACATGAACCGATCATGCTCATTTCCAATAATACTCGTTTCATTATTTGAGGGAAGGGCCTCTATGATAGCAGTTTTTCTTAGCATATCAATTCGGTTTTAATCAAAAAGACTACACATTGAAAACGCTATCTGAATCCCACATAAAAATTAGTTCGAAATAAAAAAAAAAATAATATTGGTAAAGTTGTACAAACGAAATGTTTCTTTTTTCATGTTTAGAAACGGAAAAATGCTTCTGGCAACCATTTTATCCAACTGTAAAATAATATAAGCTGCGCTTATTGCGTGCGGAAAAGTAAGTACTCTGTTCAAACTTGCGAAAATTGTTAGCAACTATACTTATTTCAGTAAAAAATTTGCAACTACTTAGATTTGGAAGAATGTTGTCGTTTTATTTCCTTTAACTTAATGTTGTTTTTATTCCAACATTTACTTTACACTTCCAAGTTTAATTTTATCCGATTGAATATTGATACAACGCAACGCAGCTAGTGATGTCTGAATAAAATATTAAAAACCTTCAAACCTATGACCTTTACAAGACCAACATTTTTAGCAATGTTAATATTTATAATTCCCTCTGTATATTTAGAAATTTTTTTTAATTTTTAGTTGTGTTTTTGTTCAATAAATGAATTTGTTGCCTTGTTATTTTTCCTGAAATATGGAATAAAACTATTTTCGATATTTTATAAAAATTACATTAAATTCCTACTTATTGATGGAAAATTTCAACCACAACACAACATGGCCACACGTTGGGCGCCACGTCCTCCCGGTATCGAAAAACGTATATAGCTCAACTTCAATGTTCTGGTCTAAACAGAGAGAGTAACATCGTGGAGTTTGCAGTGTGAATGTTTGCACCAGCAAAGTGTTCCGTTTTTGCCACTTTGTGTTTTGGGAATTATATAGCTGAGTATCCCAGCCGATGGCAGATCGCCAGTCTTCTTATAGAAGGATTTTAAGTGCTGTAAAATCCAAGGGGGTAAAACTTGAGGATTATTGGTTCCTTAAAGATGTCATGCCAAAGTCTTTATTAGAATTCCAATAAACGTCATTAAGATAGTTTGTGACTGCCTTGTCATTTGAGACCCAGTTGCGAATATGAAATCCGCCGGCAGAGTAAATAATTCTCCCCTCAGACGCTAGTTCAATTGCCTGTTGTCCATTGTCCACACTATCGATGTAGTCGTCTACATAGTGGTATTGTTGAATTGGTTCTACAGCTTGTGGATATTTCAGTCTAAACTGTTCTGCGTTGTAATCCCGTACATAGTGTGATATGCAAGGGGCACAACGAATTCCAAAAGTTATAGCTTGCATCACGTAGTCACTCTGGATTGCCAACTTTATTCCAAATAGACACCTTTGAGAGTGCTTATCTTCTCTTTTTACATTGATCCTTTGAAACATCTCATTACCTCCACAAACTGCCACTTTCCCCACCCGGAAGCACAGTAGAATGTCGGTTAGTGATTTCAGCAGGTCCCGGCCACAGTACATGAAATCATTTATACAGACTCCATTTAATCTGACAGCTGCGTCCAATACCATTCTCATTTTAACGGGTTTATTTTGACAAGTTGTTATAAATGTTGGCAGACACCCCCTTGGATTATCTGAAGAGTTGATTTCATAAATGGTTAATTTTTTTGCATAACCTTTTCAAAGCAAGTTATCTATTTGTTTTTGCAGTGCAGTTTTTAAGAATTTATCTTTTTGAAATTTCTTTTGTAGACACATTAGTCGCTTGTAGGAATAGTTGCAGCTTTCTGGTAATAGACGAATTTAATTTTTCCACAGAAGTCCCACTTGGTAGCGACCTTTTGACATGTAGTCTTTAAAGTTTCCATGGATTTATGATCCTCCGTAGACGCCTTTTCTGTTGATTCTTTAAGGATAAACTGTCTTTTATCATCTGCTGTAGTTCGTCGTATTTTCTTTCATAATTACAACTGTGAATATTAACTTCTAATTTTTGGACTAGTGAAAAACTCGTGAAAATTCATGAAAATTATGTTATTAAAAGTTGGATTTTTTGGTAGTAAAAATAAGATAAAACAAGTATGAGTGCCATATTCGGCTATGCCGAATCTTATATACCCTTCACCATCTATGGATGACAGAGAACTAAAAAATTAAAAAAAAATTTTGATACAGCATATATATAATTTTACATAAAAATTACATCGGCTTTTTATGGGTTAAGCATTTCTAAAAAATGTTAGTATTTCCTTAAAGATCTTTTCAAAAGCTTTAAAATGATACTCATATTGATATTTAAAAAAATTTTAAAATTTCAGAGGTCCTTAACTATGAAAATATGGGCGAGAAAAAATTTTTCACTTGATTTTTTTCTTATTTTTTAATTCTCTTTCGCCCCATGTGTTTGTTTTTTAATTGGAGTATCTTTATTGTTCCAAATGACATGAAAAAATCATAGGTAGGCGTGGTGTTTTACCTGCTGCCTCGAAGGACATGGACCGATCATGCTGATTTCCAGTAACACCTCTTTCAACACATTTATTCTGATCGATTGACATATATATTTTTTTTGTGAAATCAGCACTGACACAGACGGAGAGATGGACATCGCTAAATCGACTTCGCTATGCATAAGAAGACAGAATATATATACAGCCCAATAATGAATATTTTTACGGAATATCTTTCCCAAGGAAAAAAATTTTTGTGAAATTGTGAGGCATCATCGTAATTTAAAGGGAGTTATTTTGTTTATTTACATATAATTTTTCTTTTATAGTTCATTATACCTACTTTCTCCGAATTTTTTTCACTTTCCGCAGTCAATCAGAAGGGAAAAAATTTATAATGGGAGAAAAGGGAAAAGTAAAAAAGCTCGCACGGAAATTTTGTTATAAATTGAGCTGATACTTTATGGGGTCGGAAATGGATATTGTAGAAATTACACACGGAATGACAAACTTAGATACATCCTTTATACACTTTTTGTGGTGAAGGGTATAATATGATGTATTAACCCTTCCAATAAAAAGTTTAAAAATTTGCATTTATTACAACGAACCAATTGTTGTTGCAAAATTGTTGTTTTAATTGTAAGTTATAAAACGTAAATATCATACTGATATTTGATATAAAAAAATAAATATATCAGCAAAATATATCATGATTTTGAAAAGTTACGATAGCACAAATATTTATAAGGTAACGTTTGACAATCAATGTTATGAAACGGCCTATTACTGTTTCTCAGTATGAATTGAGAGCGATAAAAATGGAAACAGCCCAGGATATGAAAAGAGCGCAGCAAGCTGCAGCTGGTGTTGCACCGCATTCAATTAGAAAATAAAAACTAAGAGAGGAAATTATGCTAAACCTTAACAAATAATGGTCTCACAAATCATCTGATAAGTAGTTCTCTTTAAAGTTCTGCCAACTATTCGAGTGCATTTTTCAAAAATATTTTGTGCAGAAATCAATTGACTTAGCTATGCATAGAACTCATAATATTATATATATTATAATAGGGTCGTAAATGGATATTGTAGAATTACAAACGAAATGACAAACTTAGGATATAAAAGGAAGGAAATAAAAAAGGAAATGAATATGTTGATTTGGAAGGAAAAGAATTTCTCAAAATCTAAATGAAAAATTTAAGAAATTATAGGAAAAATTTGAATATTGGTGAGGATGGTAGAAAAGCGATAATTTTTAAGCTGGCAGCAGTCTCTTTCAAAGAGTAAAGTTTAACAATTTATAGCTGTTGTTAAAAACGAAACCAAAAACTTTAAGCACAAAAAAAAAAAAACAAGAAGAGCAAAAGTTGTTTGGTGAGAAAAGGAAAAAGGCAAAGAATTGTAGAAGTGAAAATAATTCGAAAATAGATAAAGAATCATTTGTTTTAGACAATACTAATGGAATATATTTGAAACGAATGAGAGTTTTGAGAAAAAAAGAACTATGTATGTTTTTACTTACGTGAAAATTATAAAAAAACATAAGGATTTTTTAGTTTTGTGCAGATTTTGTTTTGAATAAAACTTATAAGATATTTCAATCTTTCAGCTGGCTCACGACGCACAGTAGCGCCCGTAAAGCAAACGAGGTTGCAAAAACCAAAATGAGCGCCCACGAAGTTTTCAATAAACCCATGTTATAGGAAACTTTTCAACGATTTCAAATATGCCACTCTTAATAATATCACATTTTTAGTTTAGAAGATATAACCGTTCAAAAGTGACCGATTTTCGTTTTTCAAAAAAACACACAATTTTTAGTCAATTTGTTGCGATTTCAGGTATAATATCACGAAAAATAGGTAACGAATCGCCATATTTTTTGTTTATATTGATTGATGTATTTATTAAATGTATAATGATAAAAAAAATTAACTGTTTGCTTTGTGTTTCTCCTGGTAAATCACTATTTAAAAACTATCCGTTTTTTCACTATTTTTCAACTTTGACGGAAAATAAAAAAAATCTATATTTTTCTATATTTGCCATATTTGCAAAACCTGTTCTTTGATTATTTCTTTACATAATTCAAAAGGTTTTATCTGCCCGTACGTGCCCGTTTGGCTTCTAGAGGTAAAAAAGGTTAAAAAGACATGGTTGCAGAAATTGTATGGCGTCCATCCCTTATATGTTTTGACTGACAGTAGTTTTTTTTACTTGTAAATTTTTGTTTTATTTTTTTTAGTAGTAAATTTTTAGGCAATGTAGCATAAGCCTATATATTGCAAAATAAGCATAATGCCTGGATTAGTCTACGACTGAAAGTTGGCGCAACAATTACTGAAACCATTAAAGAATTTAAATACTGAAAACAGGCGTTGAACAATTTTAAATTATTTGAACTGTTTAGAAAGTCAACCACACCAAAGTTTTTCACGGAAGCTGCTTTAGAAGAACTTGATAGCTTATACGGAAATATTGAGAGAAGCGAAATTATAAAAAATAATTTTTATCTGATATATGTAAATATTAAGGCAAAATGGGTTAAATCTAATCGAACCATTCAGAACTTCAACTCTAAATACGAGGACTGGCTTAATGAAGACACCATCCTGGCCATATTGGCAGTACAAAAGCATAATACGCAAGCCAAAATAAATTCTCGACCACTGCATACGGAGGTTACGGAAGTCTCTGCGAAAGCCAATCTGCAGGATCTCATGGGCCATACAGTAAAACGGTTGTTGGAGAGTCTTCCTGAAAATGAGGTGAAAATTCTTCCTGAGAAGTTGACATTGATCAGCAAATGGGGCTGCGATGGATCATCCGGACAAAGCGTTTATAAGCAAAGGATATCTTCCGATGACGCTACAATATCGGACAGAAATATGTTTATGGCATCTGTTGTTTCTTTGCAGCTAAAATCTGATGTTTCCCTACACTGGAGAAATCCACGTCTGTCCGGATTAGGTGTATGGAGTTCTTGCTAAAACTGGCGTATACCGTACCACAAGAGGAGGAAAACTTCGATGAAAATACATCAACAAAGGATAAGGAAAAGATCAGAAAGAAGCAAATACAGGATGCTTTTTTTAAACAAGTTGGACTAAAAGTAGACTGTCCCAAGCACGGATATGGTAACTCAAACGATGGAAACACTTCTAGGAGATTTTTTGAAAATGATGAGGCAGTAACTAGAATCACTGGAATTGACAATGAAATCGTGAAAAGGTTGAGAACGATCTTGGATGTTTTAAACTGCGAAGAAAATGTCAATTCTACATAATATGGAGAATATGCGTCGAAAACTGCATCTCTTTTAGCAGAAATGTATTCACAGAAGAAGTTGACCTCGACCGTCCATAAAATATTGGCGGATGGCAAAGATATAATTGAGTTCCAGTCTTTGCCAATTGGAGAGCTTTCTGAAGAACTCTAATTATAGTTTAGAAATGCTTAGTCTTTTAGATATACCTTCTCTTATGATTTGTGATGAATATTTTACAGAAAATTGAAAAAATTAATTTAAAAAAAATTATTTTTTTTTAATTTGTTGGGTAATAAAGAAAAAAAGAAAAACTATTTAAAAATGTAAAAATAATTTTTTTTAGTTACCATAAAATTGATTTTTCTACTAATTTTAACTTTGATAACCCATAAGTAGGCCCCTACAAAGCGTAGCCCCCTTTCCAAACGCTCATTTCATAGGCTGAACAGTTATCTATCGTATGCTGTTTAAACTTTTTAATTATCTTATTCGGTTCAAAAGATATGATTTTTGCAACGAAAAAACTCAAATGGCGCCACTGTGCGACGTAAAAGCAAGAAATTGCCAAATGCCAGATTTTAGCCAGGTAAACACTTTTTATCACAATACATAAAGTCAGCGAAAGACACAGAAATTTGCAAGAAAGCATAGCAAATTAAAAAAAAAATGTTTAAAAAAAAATAATATTAAATTTAAAAGAAAAAAGAAGTAAAGATATAAAATTTTATACTTAACAAGAACAAGAAAAAAATGTGATATTAATATACACAATAGGGTATACCATATACATAGAGAACTATGATTGGTGGAGTCTTGAAATTATACAAAAATAACTTAATGTGCAAAGGTATAGATCAAAATTGACTGAATTAAAGCAAAGTGAAAAAAATCATGGTGCCCTGAATTTTTGCACTAGAAACTTCCTTATTAATGTGCGCAGTCTGGCGAAATACTGGATGGATTTGGACAGGGGGCGTTGTTAAATAAAAAACTGGCTGGATTAGAAGAATGGTCGTGATTAAGGTAGCGAAGCGCACTGTAAATAGCTAGTTTATATATATTTTTGACTATTATTCTAGTTTTGTGAATTCATTCATTTATCGCCGTATTTATTTATTTTATTGTATTTCTCAAGTGGTTTTTTGTGTAAAATAAATTTTACCAAACTTTTCTCACCATTTTTGGGCCATTTTTGCAGGTCGGCATTTTGATCATTTTGAGGCAAAAAGTCGGCAAAACGTTCACGTATTGCTTAACATCTGCTTAACATATTTGTCATTCTTTCCTATGTATAATTTTTATGTCCAGCATACCCAGTGAGAGGGTTGGAGCCCGCTGGAAACCTCACTGGTATCTACGGCTGATAAAAATGTTTTAAACAATGTTTGCATAGTAACATCAATACCTTTTATTGTCGAGTAAATACACAACATGAACAATTAATGTATGAGTGTTAAGCAAACGTGACTGACTTAATCTGTTCTCTGATACGGGTCAACCGATTTTAATGAAATATTAAATTATTTGTAGAAGCGAAACTTTTTTTGCGTTGTTGAAAATTATTTTTTTTTTTAATTCTAGAGTTTACATAAAAAACCATTATTGTTGTGTATTTTACATCTTTTTATTATACCCTTCACCACAAAAAGAGAAAGAAGGGCATAACTAAGTTTGTCATTCCGCTTGTAATTTTTACAATATCCATTTCCGACCCCATAAAGTTTATATATTCTGAGTTCTTATGCATAGCGAAGTCCATTAAGTAATGTCCGTCTAGGGTTGCCAGACGGGCCTGATTTGGCCTGATTGTCAAGTTTTTTAATGCGCGTCAAGTGTCAAGTGAAAAAGTGATTTGTCAATGTTTTTTGTAAGTTAACTTTTTTTTCTCAAATTTATTCTAGCTACATATGTAATAATACTTAAAAAAGTAAGTTTATATTTCTAAAAAACACATCTATAGAGCATATTTTTACTATCTATATTTCTTAAGATAGTACCTATATTTTTTTTAAATAACGCCTAAGTTTTCTCTAAAATATATAACGACTGAATTTTTATTCTTATATTGTTTTTTGTTTCTTTCACATTGTTTCTGTTATTTTTACTTTTAACGATATTTTTGTTTTTATTCTAATAATTTTTATGAAAAAAATAATAAAAAAAATTAAATAAAAACCAATAGTATGAGTGTTTTTATTTGTCAAGTTTTTTTTTTCAAAATCAAGTTTTTTTTGGGCAATGTCAAGCTATTTGGCAAATTGGATCTGGCAAGCCTATGTCCGTCCGTGTTAGTGTTTAAATCAAGTTTGACAAGGCACTATATCAGCTAGAGACATTTTAAATATGCCAATCGGTCAGACATAGTGTCGAAAATCAGCAAGAAAGCAGGAGGCACAACACCACGCCTACCTCTAATTTTTCCATATTATTTAAAACAATGAAGTAACTCCAATAAAAATTAAAAAATAAAAAAAAAGAAATTAAAAAATAAAAGAATTAAAAAATAAAAAAATATCATGTGAAAAAATTGGCGCTCGCCCATATATTGCGAGTTACGGGCCTCTAAAATATGTAAATTTTTAAAATATCAATATGCGTATCATTTGTGAAGAGATCTTAAGGGAAATACTCAAATTTTTAAATAATGCTTAACCCAGAAAGAGTGATGGCATTTTTATGTAAAGTTATAAACAAGGCGAATTAAATATAAGGTGATAGCGGTGGCGAATTCAATTCTTTTCCCCATGTATTCTAACTGTCTAACTCCATATATAAAAAATCTGTATAACAGTTAGATAAATTTTTTATATATGGAGTTTGACAGTTAGAATACATGGGGAAAAGAATTGAATTCGCCACCGCTATCACCTTGTATTTAATTCGCCTTGGTTATAAATATATATGTATTACTTAAGTTTTTTGTCTTATTTTTTAATTCTCTGTCACCCCAGTATTTTCTTTCTTTTTTGGAGTTACATAACTAAACTAGATTTACATAGATGGTGAAGGGTATATAAGATTCGGCAAAGCCGAATATAGCACTCTTACACACAGAAAAAAATTTGGTAGCAATTCGCTTGATACGTTAAAAATTCAATTACTAATATAATAAATTGATTTTTATTATTAATAATTTAGTCTTAAATTAATTTTTATATTAAAAGCTAACAAATGATATTTGCTTCTAAATGTTAGTTGTAATACCTCTTAGAAAAGTTAACATGACCGATTTGTGTCTTTACTAAAATCTATTCTATTAAATGGAAGATGCAACTAAACTTATTCAGTGCATTACTACTGAAATCCAAATTTTGGAAGTAAGAATCATAAAACTCGATTGTATATTCTGAAGTAGAAAAATGTTTGACACAATTTAAATAAAATTTGTACACATTACAAAAATCAAAAATATCTTAGTTCAAAAATAAAAAGATTTATTAAAAGTGGTGAAAAGTTCTCCAAGATATGTAAATGGTAAGTTCAAAATTATCTCAGAAAGACATTTATATATAAAAATAATTTTATAATATTTAATTTATTTCGCAGCGCAAAACGTACGATATGGGATAGCAAGTTAAAGAAAATATGTGGAAAAGAAGAAATCATGATGTAAAGGAAGAAGATAGCTGCATTCAATGGTTCGAATCATGAAATTCATAATGTATAATTTTCTTCCTATAATTTATTATTCAAATAAAAGTAAATTAATGAAAATTGACTTATTTTCGGCTTTTTGATTCTTTTTAATTTAATTTCTAAACATTTTTAGAAAGAAAAATTAATAACAAATGTATGTATTTTTCTTTCTAAAAATGTTTAGAAATTAAATTAAAAAGAACCAAAAAGCCAAAGATAAGTCAATTTTCATTTATTTATAAAATCGATGGTTCGAATCCTGATGGGGGAAAAATTTAAATTATAATAAAAGTAAATATTAAAAAATTATTTTGTTTTGTTTAATTCACAACAATATTTTATAATAACCCAAGAATCATTTTTAAAATAGTTGTGACTGGTATATTTATTTAGTTACTACAACCGAATTCAAGATAATACACATAACCGAAAATAACAAAAATCGATTGGCAACAAATTCGGTTCTTATAACGAATTTCTTTTCTCTGTGTACTTGTGTTTTTTTAGATTTAATTTAATGTCTCGAGAATCTTTAGTTAATAATTTTATTTTTAACGTAAAAATAGAATTAAAAGTGTTTTCACTGTGGTGATTAATTATTGTTCAATATTTTGCTTTTCATATAAAGTTTCTAAATAATAAACAAATAGTATAAACAAACGAGTATCTCTCAGTTTGATCATTATTTTTAGAAGCAAAAACACTAAACGAAACGTGATAATGACGTAATTAAATAAGCAAAACACAAAAAATAAAAAATAAAAAAACTAGAAAAAACAAGGGAGGTTTTTATAAAAATCCAGCGGTTAGAATGTTTTTACCAACAGTCTCACAATGAAATTATACAGTTTAATAACAATATTTGCTGTCGTTTTGCTATCTACAATTTCTTGCCTTGGTCAGGCTCCGCCAAATTGCCATAGCAATGTCGCAATTTTGTGTGCCGGCGGTGGGCCAAAGGTAACAGCTAGAGCTGGCCAAGGAGCATGCGAAATTTATGACAACAAGTGTTTGGTAGAACAATTGAATTGTATACGTTATAATAGTGGAGAGCCGTGTAAGTAAAAATTTTAAATTTTATACAATTAAAGATTTAACAAATAATAACTTTTTGTTTCTAATTGTAGTGTTGACTCCATGTTAATTAAATGGCTTAAATATATTTATCAGTGTTTTTTACTTAAAATTGTTTTTAAATCTGCAACGTTAAAAGTATTTTCCCTTAATTAAGCATTTGCTTATAAAATGATTTATTGTATAAGAGAATAAAATCCTTGTAAGTTTAATACAGTGTTAAAACAAAAACGAAAATGATAATTAGTTGAAAAATATCTAAAAAATATAAATAAAGTAACAGTCAATAACTTAATCTGAAAATACTAATAAAAAAAGTTTATTCTCTAAATAATATTATCAACAAAGTTATTAACAATAATGCTTTTGGTGAAAATTAAGAAACCCCGTTGTTTAGCTAATTTTTGTAATATTTTTTATAATAGACTTTTTTAGGAATGCTCATCTTATTACTACGAAAGTATGCTTTTTCATTGCATGTATTATTTTTAGTCATTTAATTTAATTTAGATAACATTTTAATTTACATATTAATAAAATTGAATATCATTTGTTTTAAAAAATTCTATTACAATTGTAGAATATATTAAAATAAAACGCTGGCACTCTATTCCGTTGTGTTCTATTGACTCGATTTTTTTGCATTTCTTTTTTTCTTAAAATTTTTAAAAGAAAGTCATTCGATGAGGCGCAAATACTAGAGCAGTGTATTGATTAAAGATCACGGTTGATCCTTTTGTCACGATTTATATTTTCTATCTATATAAAGAAACATGGACTTAACAATACGAGTATAACTCGATCTTGCAGATTGTAGCAGCTGTTATGGAAAAAATAAATAAAAAGCAAAATATATGTTGCCACGTTGGCGCTTAACACCGGCTAGGGCTCATCGTCTTCGGATGGTTCTTTCGCCAACAATGCCAATGAATTAGTAGAACTAAATAAAATGAGGGACAAAACAATCTCTCTCTGGTTCCTGTTCTCGCTCGCGCACTAAACAGCGACGCTAGCCCAGTACGCAGCTAAACAATTATTTTGAAGGCAGCAGCTACATAATAAAAATATGATTTTATTGTTTTTCGGAGATGTAACTTAAATGATTTTTAAAGAAGCAGCTCTGATTTATAACTAAAAAATATTTTAACTATTATGTAAGAGGCTATTGGAAGAGTAAAATAATACTTTTAATTAATTTTATTATTAATATAATACACTCTGCAAACTAATGTGTACAAATCTCAGTTATGTTAATTGTCGACCGCTAGAAGTCACTAATGTTATGGAGTTGCTAACTTATAGCAAAGCCTATAAGTATACTAAGATGTTTCACTGCCGTACATTCTACATCCAGTGCATATTTTGTCGATGGACGTACTGCTACTGCCACTTTAAAGGCCGGGGCACATAGAATCCGTCATACGTTGTACTTTGACATATTCGCCTGAAGTCAAAGTAACGACGGATGAGGTTGGCACAATGAGTACTTTGCTGACGGATTTTAAATCAGCTGTTAATCTTTTCATTAGTGTTGCCAGGGAAAGACAGGAAAAAAGATAAATTTTTTCAATTAAAGTTACATTTTGAAATTTTCCTTAAAAAAATAGTAATTTAATGTAATTTGTATAAAATCAAAGCGAATTAAATATTAGGTGGCCGCACGTTTACAAAGACAAAATCCTAATGTAATTTTGTTGTTGCAAACCACCATGTTGATGTCAAAAGTAGCTGGCTGAACAGAAGGAAGCCGAACTTAATTTATCCTTTTATCATCATTCGATACATTAAATATTACAAAATAAATAAATAAAATAAAATAAATAAATAAAGTTGTACTAGTTGGTACATGCATATTGGTTTTGAAATTAAGTTTTATAAAATTTTTTAATTTCTAAATTATTTTGAAATTTTTAAAACGTCAAACATAAACCAAAATTAGCTGGGCTATTAAGACCACCTGTATATTAATGCGCCTTGGTATAAAATATAGTAAAAAGTTTTATTCCATATGTCAGGGAAAACAACAAGACCAAATTCATTTACTGAACAAAAACAAAACGAAAATAAAAAAGAATAACGTATAAAATAAAATTTCATACCGATGCTACTCATGAGGATTTAAATTAGGACCCCATACTAATACTTCGGTATGGAAAAGTGCATACTCTCACCGTTAAATAAAATTATTTAAAGTACATTTTTCTTTAAAAGATTGAGCTTCCATGAAATTTACTACACTAATTATATTAAAAATGCCGTTATTAAAAATAAATTTGAGACTTATTTGCTTAAAACTTCAACACAAAATTACTAACAATTTTTCTGTAATATAATCCGGTACTTCCTGAAGGAAATTAAAGGACAATTTTTTCTAAATCGAGATGTTTCTACGATTGTCAAATTTTTCAAGCGGAATAACTGAAGTTGCTACCAATTTTCGAAAGTTTGAACAGAACGCACCAAATGCAGCTCATGTTATTTCCCAGTTGGGAAAAAATTGTTGTTTTTAAATTTGAAACAAGAAACATTTCGTGATTTCTCACTAACAGAAGAAAGTAAAACTTAAGCAATGTTATTTTTTGTTTATTTCAAACTAATTTTTTATATGGGATTTTGATTGCATTTGCAGGTAAACTTTGTAATTTAAACCGAATTGATATGTTAAGAAAGGTAGATATGTTAAGTGAGATTTTTATATCAAATTTCATTATTTGATATAAAAATCTCGTAATCTTTTAGTGATATTACTTTATTTCGTATTTGTATCAAAAGTTACGAAAATTTGACCTAACATAATAAAATTTTACAATAAATAAAAAAATAAATTTTCAAAAGTTACAAAAATGTTAAAATTGTAACCAAACGGCAATACTGCTTTTAATGTATGTGCAAAAAAAATATTTGCAAAGAGAGAGTAAAGAGCACAGCAAGACAACAAAGAAGAAGAAGAAGCAATTAATAGCTGTCAAAGTATTCAATATACGTCAAAAGTTAAAAGTTGCTCAACTTTCATACTTTGAGTTGACGGAGACGTACTGATTGTGACAACACTCATAAGAAAACATGTATTTTAACTGAGTTGTCAGTTGAATAAGTTGAAGTTTAACGTATGACGGATACTATGTGCCCCGGCCTTAAGAGTAAAATCACAAAGAGAGATTATTATTCTCAGCAAACTTGTTACTCTCATCTCACATTAACTCATTTGTATATACGTGCATACGAATGTGTATATATTTACATTATAAAATATCCAACGCAAACCAATGTTACCGATTGTGTATTTGTATGGTAATAATATGTGTTTTGTTGTTGTATAAAAGAAATAACATCGATTTACACCGAATATTAAATTCATTTATTATCAATATGAAAATTTATTATTCGGAACCTTTTCGATTTTAATTTACTTTACTTTTTTAGTTACTGAATGTTTGCTGTGTTTTTGTATACAGTCTTTTTGTTTCTGTCTTTTTCTTTTATTGATTCAATAGAGTTCTTATTTAATCAATTTTGCTTTTGATATAAGACTTTTAAGTTTTCTATACAAAATTTGGGTAAAATCCACTAATGAGCTAAAATAGCAGTAGTGAAATGGCCATATGAACATACATTACATAGTAATTCATAAAATGAGAACAGCTGTGCCGATTTCTGTAACATTTTTTGTCAGTTGTTCGTATTTTCAAGTAGAAGGTTTTTACGGAAGAAAATTTTTGAAAATCCCTCCAGAAAAGTCGGAAAATTTGAAAAATCAAAAATTGGTGATTTTAATAATTTGTTCGGGATAATTAGCACAATATTTTTTAAAGATAATAAATTTAATTTAAAATTCCCGTAATTTAATTTTAATTATTAACTTGCAAGTGCCCATATAAAAGGCATAAATAAATTATCGTGGTGTGTTGTGTTATTTCATTTGTTGTCTTAATTTTCTTTTTCATCATCTTTTAAATGGATAGAAGAGCCGAAAGAAGTCAGCATTATAGAGTATATAAAAAAAATAAAATCAGGTGGCAAATTACGACACTCGATATCGATCGAAATTTCAATAGAATTTAAATGTAAATTTCGATCGATATCGAATGCCGTAATTTGCCCCCAGTGTTGATAATTGTTGTTTTTGCTTAAACTTTGATTTTTGTATTTACTTTATTGTTTGAACAAAAAATTGTAGTTTATTTAAAATGTTTGTGAGAAGTTTCCTGAAGAGCTAAGCAAAGAAGTGCTTTTACCTTCAATAATTAAAATCGGTGATTTTAATAATTTGTTCGGAATAATAATATTTTAAAGATAAAAAAATTTATTTTTTTGTACGAAATTTTGGGTGAAATTATTTCTTAATGGCTTTCCAAATGAAAAATAGAAAGTTCTTGGTGTAAAACCTGGAAAATTGCGAAAAATACGATATTTCAACGATTTTCTTGCTATTAATGCAGAATAATAGGTATAATTAAACCTTGACAAATTCTGACATATACATCGGAAATGTATATCCGTTCTAAGAAGTATAAAAACATGCATAAAGGTCTTATAAATACTATTTTGTAAAAACAGCAGCTAAAAACATAAAAAATATATTACGAAGCAATGTGCATAGTGTACTAAAATTATTATGTCTGGTTTGACGAGAATAACTCTTGTCACAAAAACAGGTTGGAAGTTCCGAATTTGCTTATACTTATGTTTGCTAAGAAAGCATTGCTCATGGGAAACACATGAGTGTAAAGTAACAAGTACTGGGAAAGTCTAAATTTTAAAGCGCAATTTGTATGGAAATTTTAATTTATAAATTTAGCTATTAAATTCATATTAAGGTTTATATAGTGATTTTTATATATATTATACCTATATGCAGGTTAAATAAACTTAACAAAAAATTCAATAATAAATATACATAAATAAGTGCCTTATTTTATTACCATTGTTTGAAATTTCTTAAAAAACATATTAAGTATCTACAAGAATAAATGCTAAAAAAAAATTACTACGTAATTTAGGATATGATTAGTTCGGTGCAATTATGCATATTTTAAAAAATACACAAATAAAAATGTTTTTTTTAGTTTCGTTTTTAAGCTTATTTTACAAACAATTTTTAAATAAGTAGGAAAAATAGAATTCAGAAATAAAATTTTATGAAGCACATTGTTCTTTATATGTAGATATGAAAGTATGTATGTACGTTTCTATATGTTAAATGTGTGTTTTGGTCTCTCAATACTTTCCTTTAACAAAACATTTCTTATGAACATCCACACACATTTTTAAACGAATGTGTGTATGAATCTGTCTTGTTTACAAAACTAATATTGTGCTCTCTAGAGTTTTGGTTGCGCTCACAGAAATTTCTTCCCTCTTATCTCTTACCCCCGCTACCAGGAAACTGCTCATAATTTTTGATTTTTTAAATGTTCAAAGTGCAACATCTTTATAAATTTATTGTCTTTGCTTATAGTTTGTCCATAAATGCTGAAGAGAGCAACAAAATATGTAGATTATTTTTTTAATACTTGGCAAAGTACGTATATCTTTATTAAGTACACACAGGCATTTTGTTTGTGTAAAATCATGTATTATGTCAAAAAACAGTTCAGAGATGGAAAAGTGGGTAACATTTTATCATTTTTCTAACTAAAAAATTAATATGAATTTTACTTAATTATTATTAAAAAAAATGAGAGAATGATCTTTTAATGACTATATAAATGTATATTTAAACAAGAATTCAATAAAAGGATGTTTAATGCAACTTGAGCTGAAAAAGCATATTATTAGATTTCGTTTACCATCCCTGATAAAACAATAAAAATTAAATGCAAAACGTGAACAAACAAGAGCAAAATAAAAATAAAAAAAAAAAAAATTAAAAAAAGTTTTGACACAAAAACTGATTAACACGGACACAAATAAAACTATCAGCTGAACTCCTGCATGTACTTGTTATAGATACAATTTGATACTTCGATTGTCTTTAAAATTAAAAATATGTTAATCTCTCTTAACATTAACATTTACAGTGGTGTTCGAAAAAATAGTGCCACCTTGATCTAGCGTTTTTCAAACTAAAAATAATGTACAACAAAGTTTATAATTATCTCTTTTTTATATTTCGGTTTACTCCTAAACTAAATGATATAAAAATATTGCAAAAGTGGAAATTTAAAACTTAAATAAAAATTTACCCATTAAGTTTTTACAAGTCACCAGCTCCTGCCTGTGCATAAAAATAGAGCAAGCAAATTTCAGTACTTCGTGAAATAACCCTTATTTTTTATAACGTCTGAGCATCGTTTTGGCATTGAGTCCACGAGTTTTTTTTTAGCACATAGCTATTCAATCAAGTGGTATGCGTACCACTTGGTTTACGCGAAACTTTCCCAGATGGTACGCCAAGTCTTCGAAGATTTTTGCATTTAAAAAAATGTATTGTGCGCGGCGCTTGCTCTTAATTTCATAAGCAACAACAACTGATCTACCTCTGTCTAGCCTTTGATAGTATGTGTGGGAGGGAGTTATGGTTTTGTTGTTGTTTCGTCAGACTTATGCTGTTTTTTTCTGCTTAAAAACATCATGCATAAAAAAACAAAAAATAGAACCAAATAAAGTTACAAATGATTGCCTTGCTAGTTCGAATAAACCCCAATAAACTCACTCACAAGAAAGACAATCTGAAAGACCCAGATCTCATCCAGCCACCAGCGCTCCAAAAATATACAAACATTTGAGACGATATGAAGGAGAATACATTAAATTGGGCTTTAGTGTTCTTGTTGAAGAAGGTTGGGATGATCGCCCACAGTGTGTTATATGCACGAAGTTCAGTCAAATTAGTCTATAAAGCCGTCGTTATTAAAGCGGCATATAACAACAAATCATCATAGTTTGGAAAGCAAAACTTACGTCGTTTTGTGGTACTTCTAAAAAAGCAATAGAAGCATCGTGTTTAGTGTCTAACCAGATTGTTAAATGCGGTAAACCTTATAATATAGCGAATTAGTTGATATTTCCAGCTACTAAGTCTATAGTAAGTTGCATGCTAGGAGAAGAACAATTAAAAAAGCTTCAATCAGTTTGTCAGATACTAAAGTGTGTCGAAGAGTAAATGATAAGGATCTGAATGTAAAACAACTACTTATAAGCAAAGCAATAAAAAAACAAAGCGGATACTTCGCTCTTCAAATGGATGAAAGCACTGATGTTGAATTGTGAAAGTTTGCATTTTACTTGATTTGCAGTGGAACAAGCCACCACACTTCGATAAGCCCAATGCGGATGTTATTTGTAAGGATGGAATTTTAGGTGACATTAATAAATTATTTTAAGTTTTGTTGGTGGATTATGTAAAGAAACGGATTTGGGAGCCTTTGTACTGCTAGCTTTCAGTCTGATGGGGGAGTTCGTGTTCCGTTCACAATCCCTTATCTTCTATAAACATCGTACTTATAAACATAATAAATTATAGACTCCCTTGCCACGGTTGATAAAAGCTGCATCTACATAATCTCAATGAACTCCAAGAAAACTGAGTCAAAATGAACTCAACACAAAACGAATAGAATTAATAACATGGTCACAAGTGATGTTTTTCGGGGCCAAATCTTCTTAACCCTCTCTGCCTATTGTTTTAGCTTAGACTGTTTTGCTAAAACCCACTTTCTTACTACCCTTTTTTCATCTCACGTCCGTAAGAAGACTCAAATTAATTAACAAGACATGAAAGTTAACATTTTTGATTCATTATATATTTAATAGAATATTTCATAAAAAAAGATTTAAAGCACAGATAAGAACTTTTTAGTTTGTTACTATACTATTTAAATCTACCTATAATATTGAGAAAAAGGAGTACTAACGTAACCAAAGCAATAAGAACACAAAGCGGATACTTCGCTCTTCAAATGGATGAAAGCACTGATGTTGTAACTTCTGCGCAATTGCTATACATGAATCAAGAAAACAAGATTGCGCATTGCGCAGGTCCGTTAGTTTGTTGTCTCTTTTGTGTGACGTAGAAATAGACTATTTGTATGGAAAGTGTAACAAAACTAAAGTAAGAGAGCCAAAAAACTCTTATTTTTTTACAACAAACACACGTAATAATTCTATTGTGACGTAGTTGCGCAGTGGAAATATTTTTTGAACGGCTGAATGCGCAATCTTGTTTTCTTGATTCATGATTACTATATATATAGCGAATTATCTGCTTTGTTTTCTTATTGCTTTGCTTACGTTAGTACTCCTTTTGAGGTAAATGAAAAATTTAAGCCATGACCAAAAAGATTATGACTGAAAATAAAATTGAACCCACAATTGAGTTAAAAAATTGCATTACCAATCATTGCAAAATGTTAATAACAAACAACCTTTAATAAATATTTCCCTGTAAGCCACGAAAAATATTTATATCAGAGAACTGCAAGAGTGTCTATTTTTAATACTCTAAGTATACTCATCTTAAATGCGGTTGCGGTGTGATCGCCACCGCATTTCTTTTGTGCGAGTATTTACTAGAGATGAGCGCAAGCCATATAAAAGAGTACAATACTGTCTCTTTTTCAAAAGCGAATATTGACTGTAGCTGTAAGAGAAATTTAGTGCATAGTAAATATAGAGGAAAAATAAATAAGCACACACAAGTTTGTTGTGCAATAGTTGAAAAGACAATTGCCGTATTCACAAGCTCTGCTAAGGTGTAGGTAGTATTGCATACTACCTTTTGTGAACAACCATTGTATCAATGTGCTATTGTACATTGTACTTCATACGTCAAAAACTAAATAAAAAGAAGAAAATTACTATTCATCATTTGTTATTTATAAGCCAAATAGGGGAGAAAACAGAAAAAAGTAAATTAATAAACTTTTTGTGTGAAAAATATAATTTCGATATATTAATGGTTGACTCAAGTAAGTAATAACCCTTTTCCTTATTTTGTTACATATTTTAAATGAAAAAAATTAATACAGGTGATGAAGAAGATGAGGATGAAATTCAAGGCATTTTTAGGATGAACCTAATGTACCTGCTCTCCAGTCGCAGAAGTATACATTTAGGGCTACCAAAATCATCATTACGGCATAATCGAGTTTTAAGATATTTTGATGAAAACAGATTTCTTCGTATGATACGACTACGGCCAGAGGAATTTGCCTATATATTCGACCTTATAAAAAATGACGATGTTTTGCACACAATTGGCGAAAGGCTCCAACTACGCATTGACTTGCAGCTTAAAATTGTACTTTACTGCTTGAGATCTTCAGGAAATGGTGCTTGTGTTCGTAAGGTAGCATCTCTTTTTGGTTTAGGTGATGGCGGTACCATACAAAATATTAGAAATCGAATCATTAAAGCAATATTAAATCTTAAAGAACAGTTCTTATATTGGCAGAGAACAAACCTTAAGATATGTTTCCAATATACCCACTCCTACTATATACAACAGAAATGACTTATTCCAGTCAAATCAATAAATAAAACTAATAAAAATATCTTTTAATTCAATTTAATTTAATATAATTCACACATGAACACAAAAATAATAATTCATTTAATCATAAAACGTTTAAACAAATACAACGTTTGAAAAACATATGAAAAAAAGTACTAAGTGCTGTATCGCATGTTTGCATGAAAATTACTAACAACACAGCTAGCATCGTTGTATTTTGTTAGCACTTAGCACGTACTAGGGGGCTTGTGAATAGGGCAAATAGTGTTACGAGTACAACGAACATGTTGTACAATACTCGGTGTTACACTTGTCAATTGCATTGGTATTTATTAAGAGAAGAAACTTTGATTTATTAAAACGCAATTTATTTTATTCAGCAACAAAGGTTAACAAACCAAAAAAAAAAAAAAAACATGAGTCATACATTTAAGAATTAGATAATCAAAACAGTATATGTGTTTCCAATTACAATTCTTTCTGTCCAATTTCCAAAAATATTTTTTTATACACTGTAGGCTTTAACCAGCCTCTTCCAAAAGTACAAAAAATTTGTTTGATTTTTATTTATTATTGTTTTTTTTTAATATAATACATGTGCACATACATATGTAAATACTTTTGTATAATTATATATTAGAACAATCTAACAATATTTCCTTTACTAAAAAAGTCTACACATTTTGGTGTGAAAAGCTCAAAGTTTAACTCCTGTATATTTTGCAATATTGTCACGCTATGACAATAGTGTACAACAGAATAAATTGTTTTCACTAGTGAAATTTCCATCGACATAACCAAGGCATATTGAACCAGGTGGCAGCGCTACGGCAGCTGACTTTTTTTGTTACACTTTTTGTTTATGTACACAAATGTCAAAAGTATTTGTTTTGCTTACAAATAATAAAAAAAACGTCTATAATTTATTGTGGTGTTTTTGTGGAAAAGTTTTTAAAACTTGATATATCCAAAATATTTTGTATAATTTGTGTTAAAAGTGCGGGTTAATAAATATAAAGTGTTAAACAAGTATTTTTATAAATTGTATTAACAAATATTGCTACAAATTGTATAACTATAACTAATGTATGTATGTTCCTGGAAGTGATACATTCCTCAACACCCACAACAAAGAGAAGAGTGGAGTGAGGTTTGCCAAAAAATGTTAAAGAAAAGAAGCCGTATATATTAATTCAAATAGATGCATTGTAGTGATGTGCCTTTAAACAACTTATGTCCTGTCGAAAATCGTACAACATTAAAATATGTGACACCACCGCAGGGGTTGCATTTTTTTCACAATCAAAGAAGTAACAACTACAGCAACTTCAAAGTCTGCAAAAACTACCTCCTGGAAATAAGTCAATCGGTTCTTTTCAGGACCACCAATAATATTTAAAAAAGAGATTTTTATTTTCAAATGATTAAATTGTTTTTAATTTTTGAATATTTTATTATTTTTTAATATTTTATTTAAATTATTTTTACGAAATGTTAAGAGAAATAAACATTAAAAATTCCGGAATTTAATTTCTTTAGAATTGTGATAAAACGTACATAGGTACTCATATTAAAAAATAACTACATTTTCCTTTTCGACATCTGTGTTGTGGCAGCTCTTAGTTTAGCTTTTCTCCTCTATGTTATGGCCAACACCGGCTATGCTTGCTAAAGATTTTTTTATCTTTTTTTGCTTATTAAAGATTTTCTGCGTAGCCGGCCTTGGGCCGGTCGCAAAACTTTTCTCCTCTATGATATGAGTACACCGGCTTCGCTTGCTAAAGATTTTTTTTATCTTTTTCGCTTAATAAATATTTTCTGCGTAGCCGGCATTCGGCCGGGCGCAAGAATTTTTTCCTTTATAGTATGACCAACATCGGCTTTGATTACTGAAGGTTTTCTGCGTAGATATTTAAATTACCTTTTCAACTATATCTATATTGCCCCATTCTACCACAAAATACTCGATATATTCCATATTGTATTTACAATCTGCGGAGGCCCGTAACTCGGAAACTAACATTTTTTGCTTAAAATTAAATTTTACACCCCGTAAGTAACTTTTTTTTAATTTTTAAACTGCGTCCGTAAACTAGATTTAAGCCAAAGAAATTTCCCGTCGCCATAATTAAGACGAAAATGTAAACAAACTTTTAAATATGTTTTTGACAGGCGTATACATTTTACACAAACAAAAATGCCTAGTGTTGTTGTATTGTTGTTTTAATTTTTCTAACGCTGCCACCTGGTAATTGATATGCCTTGGACATAGGCTTGCCAGATCCAATTTGCCAAAAAGTTTGACATTGACCAAAAAAAAACTTGATTTTGAAAAAAAAACTTGACAAATAAAAACACTCATACTATTGGTTTTTATTTAATTTTTTTTATTATTTTTTTCATAAAAATTATTAGAATAAAAACAAAAATATCGTTAAAAGTAAAAATAACAGAAACAATGTGAAAGAAACAAAAAACAATATAAGAATAAAAATTCAGTCGTTATATATTTTAGAGAAAACTTAGGCGTTATTTAAAAAAAATATAGGTACTATCTTAAGAAATATAGATAGTAAAAATATGCTCTATCGATGTGTTTTTTAGAAATATAAACTTACTTTTTTAAGTATTATTACAGATGTAGCTAGAATAAATTTGAGAAAAAAAAATTAACTTACAAAAAACATTGACAGATCACTTTTTCACTTGACACTTGACGCGCATTAAAAAACTTGACAATCAGGCCAAATCAGGCCCGTCTGGCAACCCCACTTGGACATAACAATAAACAGTTCCTTTGCTTGACAAATGAATAAATGGTGCCGAATGCTTTTGTTGAATGAGTACAGTAGTATTAGTGTACTCATTTTTCAAAAGCAATAAACGAAGAGAATACTTCAATAGTAAACAGTATAAAAACAAGCAAACAAGACGTTTTGTGCTCATCTCTAGTATTTACTACACCCATTCCATTTGAGTATTGATGAGTTTAAGTGTCTACCATACTCAAGTAAAATGTTTACGATGCTTAGAGTAGAGAGTCTTAGAGTATTAAAAATAGAAACTCTTGCAGTTCTCTGCTTTACTTTATTCGTACTCATACTCACAACAAACACAAAGAGAGAGATTTTAACGTATTTAGTTAGAGGAAAACAGATTTATCAGATCAGAATTATTAAATCAAACACAATTGCCGTATTCACAAGCTCTGCTAAGGTGTAGGTAGTATTGCATACTACCTTTTGTTTACTTCTTTGTGAACAACCATTGTATCAGTGTGCCATTGTACTTCATACGTCAAAAACTAAATAAGAAGAAGAAAAGTGCTATTCATCATTTGTTATTTATAAGCCAAATGGGGGAGAAAACAGAAAAAAGTAAATTAATAAATTTTTTGTGTGAGGATGAAATTCAAGACATTTTTAGGATGAACCTAATGTACTTGCTCTCCAGTCGCAGAATTATACATTTAGGGCTACCAAAATCATCATTATGGCATAATTGGGTTTGAAGATATTTTAATGAAAACAGATTTCTTCATATGATACGACTATGGCCAGAGGAATTTGCCTATATATTCAACCTTATAAAAAATGACGATGTTTTTCACACAATTGGTCAAATCAATAAATTAAATAAATAAAACTAATAAAAATATCTTTTAATTCAATTTAATTTAATATAATTCACACATGAACACAAAAATAAAAATTTCATTTAAACATAAAACATTTAAACAAATACAACGTTTGAAAAACATATGAAAAAAAGTAAGTGTTGTATCGCATGTTTGCATGAAAATTACCAACAACACAGCTAGCACCGTTGTATTTTGTTAGCACTTAGCACGTACTAGGGGGCTTGTGAATAGGGCAAATATCAAAAGTCTCCAATGTTTAAATTAGCTAACATAGGAACATACTTTGAAATTATGAAAGTTTATTTAATATGTAACAGAAAATAAATTAAATAGAACCCGTAAAATTTCGCCATATTTTCATTTATTAAAAACACAACAAAAGTTTACTCATAACTCAAGAATAGTTCATTGTTTATTATATTACGTTTTTGTTAGGGTTTTTTTTTTTAAATTCACACAGGATAGAAATTTATAAATTCTATTCTTTAAGCAAATAGATTTTTAAAATTAATAAATAGGTATAAAAGCAATAATTATATTTAACAAAATAAAATATAAAACTAAAAACTTTATTGCAATTTATTATTTATGAGGTCTAATGACATTCAGTCAATGCGATATTACATCTGCGTATATACAGTTTTGTTAAAACTAAAAAAATTAAGTAATTTTCCTTTTATTCACGGATTCATTTTATCATTTTGTTTTCCTAAATACCGTTAGTAGCACGTTTATGACAACAAGGCGCATAAACTGAAAATATTTGTGCATAAAAAACAGTATGCCTGCTTTAAAAAGTGTACAAAAGCTGTGCCTTTAAGCGGTTTTTATTGCAATTTATTCATTAAATAGGTATGTGTTGTATTTAATACCTATGAAAACGGTTGTTGCCTGTTTTTTTGCTTATAATGTTTAAGCAATAGATTTGATAAAAAATTTTTCTTTTTTATTTATAAGTAGATCTGCATACAATGCAGAATTTCATAAAACAGCAGCAAAATATTTTACTAGGGTAATGGATGTAATCTTTATTAAGATATGTTGCTTTATTTATTTTTCTCTTTTTTATAATCAATAATCAATATTTTAATACTTTTTCTAAATATAATAATCATATTTTAATAAAGTTTTTATTTGACCTTTTTAATAATTAATATATTTATTTAATTTTTAAGCACTAGGCCTTTTTTATTTTTATACATACATATTCTCGATATTTCGCTACTCCGTTGTGTAGCATCATCAGGAAAACAAATATTTATTTAATCAACAAAAAACAACAACAAAATGTAATAAAAATTTTTTCAACATAACATATTTCAACAAACAAAAAATTATTTTGTCAAATAAAAAATTTTTTATACAAAATACAAAGTACAAATTATTTCTTATTTCTAAATTTCTTATTTACTAAATGTTTGAAAAAATTTTTATTACATTTTGTTGTTGTTTACTGTTGATTAAATAAATATTTGTTTTCCTGATGATGCTACACAACGGAGTATCGAAATATCGACAATATATATAAAAATAAAAAAGACCTAGTGCTTAAAAATTAAATAAATATATTAATATAATAATCATATATAGAATTTAAAAACTTCATTTCTGAATATTATTTCTATTAACATTAGAGTGTTTCGTCTATTACCAAATTTAATAAATTTAAGTCGCTTATTGCAAGTTTTTCAAAATTACCGGATATTGTTGATATTCAAGAGACTTGGTTTGATGAAAACTTAATACGGCTTTTTTCTCTTCCTGGATACTCTGGCATTCATTGTTGTAGGAGTGATGGATATGGTGGGACATCATTATATGTTAACAATAACTTCGAATTTGTTGCGGAACAATGCAAAAGCGAGAATTTCATTGATTTTAGTTCCATTTCACTGCAAAATTTCTTAATTGATAACAAACCTCTAAATATAATATCTGTATATCGTTCCTAAAAATATATGATTGATCAGTTTTTAAATAAAATTGAAGGATTCATGGAAGCTCATGCACAAGACCCTCTCATAATTGTTGGAGATACAAATATTGATGCATTTCAGAACCAGCAATATCCAGATTTGGAAAACTTATGTCTTAATTATTATTGTTACAGCTGTCATTCTCTTGTAACAAGACCCAGCATTCAAACTTGTATAGACCATGTTTTCAGTAATATTTCATTAACAGATCACAATATTATTTGCTGTAAAATAGAAGATAACTATGTTGCAAACAAATACATCGAAACTGACAAAATTCATTGCGACTATAATAAGGTCAAAGAGTACCTGCAAAATAATTTAAGTAAAATTAATACAAATTCTAATTCATCAGACTTAACTGAAAATATGATAACTTCAATCAATGATACTGTTAATAAATCGTCAACTTGCACTTAAACCAAAACAAAACTTCGGTTTGAACTTTGCCCGTGGATAAACAAAAACTTACAAAATTTTATATTATACAGACATACTCGTAGTCATATCTATTCACACAAATTAAAAATTTTAGTATTTTTAGTTATCAGAAAAATTTTGCTTCTATGTGAATAAATTTGCGACAAGAAAACTTCCCAATTGTAATCCTCAAAATGTATAGATTTTGCAATGTTTTTAGCAATAACATTGATAGTAGCTGATTAAAAACACAAAAGAAGTCTGCGCCTCATATTTCAAAATTATTTACACACTTATTGTGTCTGTCAAAAATATTTACACATTCGTGAAATTAAGTTAAAAACGCTGGAATCTTTTAAAAAACCTCATTTGTGTTGATAGTTAGCAAATTTATATTGCATAAAAATAAATATTTATACAAAAGTCGCTAAAAAAAAACGTTTAAAATGGTGAAAATAAAAGACATTCCCGTGGAAACGCGAGTTGAGATTGCAACGAAGATTGGAATGGGCTCCTCGGCATCAGACTTGGGAAAAGAGTACGGAATATGTCGGAAAATAGTATACAATTTAGTAAAGAAGAAAGAAACCTATGGAAGCCTACAAAATAGGGTCAGAACTGGTCGGAAATATGTGACAAACAAAATAGAAGATCGTTCTATTCTTAAAATATTCGCAGAAAATCCAGTCGCAAGTCCGATTAAAGTTGCTGCAGAGGCAGAAAACATCATTGGAAAACCTGTAAGTGAATCCACAATTCGGAGAAGATTAAGAACGTATGATATAAAGACCTATGTCGTGAGAAAAGTAATAGACATAGCTGAAAAAAAAACGAATAGAGTTCGCCATGGAGTATATCCATAAGCCAATGGAGTTTTGGCATAATGTATTATGGACGAATGAGTCCTCTTTTCAATTTGAAGGGTCATTTGGAAAAACTTATATGCACCTTTCCAAAGGATCGAAGCATAAAGCAGTACAACCCCTTAATCGTTTCGGCGGGGGTTCAGTAATGTTTTGGGGATGTTTCTCATACAATGGATTTGGAGACCTAGTACCAATACAAGGCACTCTAAACCAGGCAGGATATCTACATATTTTGAATGACCATGTTTTTTCTTCGGCTCAGAGATTATTACTTGATGAAAATTGGATTTACCAACAACGTTTTTAAATCGAGTTGGACAAGATGTTCTTCCATGGCCACCCCATAGTCCAGATCTAAACATAATAGAGAATGTATGGGCATTCATAAAAAGGCAGAGATCTATCCAAATGGAAGTTTTCTTGTCGCAAATTTATTAACATAGCAGCAACATTTTTCTGCTAACTAAAAATTCTAAAATTTTTAATTTGTGTAAATATTTATTTATTTATTTATTATTACGGTTTGCTTAAACCTATATATATATATATATATATATATATATATATATATATATATATATATATATATATATATATATATACAGACATTAATTATTTTTACAATATTCAAAAAGAAGTTTCTTAAATACAATAATTTTTTCACAGTCTTTTATGTTGTTTGGCAGTTCGTTATATTTTTTTATTCCCTTATATTCTAGACAATTCATATCCCTTATAGTTATCATAAATGACAATCTATAATTATCTTTTCTTCTAGTATTATAACTATGAGCTTCATGATTACACTGTAATTTCGCATTTAAATAATCAGGACATTTTCCAAATCTTATATTATGTATAAATTTCAATGTGTAAAAAGTAATAATTTGTTTTACACTTAACCAATTTAGTTCGTGCAACATACTTCTTATATTTGTATCATAATTTTTGCTTAAAATAATACACATAGCCCTATTTTGAAACTGTTGAAGTTTGTCCATCTGAGTTGCGTTTAAAAGAAACAGTATTGAAGGACAGTAAACAAAGTGTGGTAAAATTATACTGTTATATACTTTAATCTTAAACTTTTTATTTACTAATTTAGTTGATCTTGCTAGTATTCCAATCTTCTTCGCTATTTTGTTTACAAAAACTTAAATTTTCATCTATCATTATGCCTAAATATTTAATTATATTTATCCTATCAATAGTGTCATTCTTTATTTTTAATATACACTCATCTTTATTTACATGATTTCTTGTTATTACCATAAATTTAGTTTTACTAATATTCAATTTTAATTTATTTGCACATAGCCATATATATAAAATGTCAATATCTTCTTCATCTAGCCATATATATAAATTGTCAATATCTTCTTGCATCTTTCTCATAGAATTATCAAGATTCCTTTCTGCAATCATTAATAATGCGTCATCAGCAAATGATCTAATCTTTGTATATTTTAAACATGTTTTTATATCATTTGTATATAAAATAAAGAGCAACGGTGCTAACACTGTTCCTTGCGGCAGTCCTATATTTACGTTAATTTTCGTCTACACCGTATCAGATACAACCACTGTTGCTGTCTATCACTCAGATAGCTTGTCATCCATTTGTATTCATTGTCATTAATTCCCATCTTATGCCATTTTGCCATTAATATATTTCTATCCACTGTCTCGAATGCCCTTTTTAGATCAAGGAATGTTGCTACTATATTTATCTTGTTGTTAAGACTATTCTTCCACTCTGACAGTACCAAATTTAACGCTGTTTCGCAGGAGTGGTTTCTTCTAAAACCAGACTGTTCCCCTATTAAAATATTATTTTATTAAAATATTAGCTGCTCCTTCACGATAGTTCAACAAGTTTGGAATCGCTTGTAATGGTATTAATAGGCCTAAGTTCTTCTTCTAGTATAGTATTTGTAACTTTTTGTATTGGAACAATAGTTGTTATTTTCCACTTCCTGGCACTACACCTATCGAAAAGCTTTCATTTATCACACAAGCGTAGAAGTAGGCTGTGAATTCAGAGAACCTTTCAGTACACCTTCTGAAAAAAGGTTTTTACCACCAATTTTATGCCTTAATTTTCTTGATATGTCATATACATCACTTGTTGAAACAATTTTAAATTTAAACTGTTCCATTCCACTCTTAATATCTGGTGATAAGCCTCTATATTTACATTTTTCAATTGAGTCATTTATTTTCTTCACACTGTTTACAAAATATTTATTCGGATTCTCTGCGATTTCCTATTCATTATCATACACAATACCATGTATGTTAACTGTTTTTATTTCACCCTTCTGTTCTTGCAAGTTAATAATTAAAATTAAATTACGGGAATTTTAAATTAAATTTATTATCAATTAATGAAATTTTACTTTATTTTCGGCTTTTTGGTTCTTTTTAATTAATTTTCTAAACATTTTTAGAAAGAAAAATTATTTACAAATGTATGCGGACGTTTTCCAAAGAAAACAAGAAATATTAGACGCTAGCAGAATTCATTAATTTATAAAATCGATGGTTCGAATCCTGGTCAGGGAAAAAATTAAAAATTAAATTTATTATCTTTAAAAAATATTGTGCTAATTATCCCGAGCGAATTATTAAAATTACCAATTTTTTGATTTTTTCAAATTTCCGACTTTTCCGGAGGGATTTTCAAAAATTTTCTTCCGTAAAAACCTTCTACTTGAAAATACGAATAACTGAAAAAAATGTTACAGAAATCGGCACAGCTGTTCTCATTTTATGAATTACTGTACATTTTTTACACAATTTTTATATATAAGATTCAAGCACTATGTTCACTACAACTGAGACGCTAAACTCGTATTCTTCTTAGAATAGTGATAAAAGTTAATAAAATAAATGTTAATAAATGTTATTCAAACAAATTAATTAATGTTAATAATTATGGTATTTAATTTATATGTATGTAGTAATTAAATTTAGATAATAAATGAATTTAATTTACTTTATTCGTGCTTGATTGCTTCAAATATAAATATTTCATTATATTCTAATGAAGCATTTATTATTTAAAAGTAGAAATTGAAAATATTACTGCGTAGAAAGTATATTTATATGGCCATTTCACTACTGCTATTTTAGCTTATTAGTAGATTTTACCCAAATTTTGTATAGAAAACTTGAAAGTCTTATATCAAAAGCCAAATTGATTAAATAAGAACTCTATTGAATCAATAAGAGAAAAAGACAGGAACAAAAAGACAGTATACAAAAACACAGCAAACATTCAGTAACTAAAAAAGTAAAGTAAATTAAAATCGAAAAGGTTCCGAATAATAAATTAACATATTGATAATAAATGAATTTAATATTCGGTGTAAGTCGATGTTATTTCTCTTATACAACAACAAAACACATATTGTTACCATACAAATACACAATCGGTAACATTGGTTTACGTTGAATATTTTATAATGTAAATATATACACATTCGTATGCACGTATCAGAGTTGCCACACAAGAAATTGACTTTCTACCAATAATTTTCAAAAATCCTACCAAAATCGTTCACAGCCTACCAAAAATTTAAAAATGCATTTCTTGCACATAAACTCTGTTATACTCATTTGGTTTTTTCCGTAATTGTTGAGATGGAAGTTTATCTTTTTAGAATGAACACCCATCCCTTTCCTGAAGCCAACTAAATTCGCTCAACCATTCGGTTCTAAATTTTCTTTTGACTGATTCTTTACAATGTTCACTAAAAGTATTATATTATTTAAAAATGTTTTAAAACAAAAATTTTAAGAGTGGTTTTACCTGGTTGATGGTATGTCGTCTTCTGAAAATAAACCTTCACTCAAAAATATTGTTAATTTCAATTTTATAATATTGTTCGGATTTCTTAAGCCATGGTTATAGCTTTAATCATCTCTATGCAAAAAGCAGAGATGTTTTTTATTTCACCTAAGACAGTTTTTGAAAACAGTGGTAGCACTATTCAAAGTTATTGTTTATTTAATTCAAAGTTACATTTTTTTTTTAATTATATGTACTGAATTTTTAAGGTGAAAAATTTACTATTACTAAAAATTGCTACAGGAGGAAATCCTACCAAAAATTTAAAAAAATGCAACAAACCAATCAAACTACCAAACCGTTTTTTTAAATCGAAAAACTACCAAGTTTGGTCCGATTGGACCAAAGAGGCAACGCTGGCACGTATATACAAATGAATTAATGTGAGATGAGAGTAACAAGTTTGCTGAGAATAATAATCTCTCTTTGTGATTTTACTCTTAAAGTGGCAGTAGCAGTACGTCCATCGACAAAATATGCACTGGATGTAGAATGTACGGCAGTGAAACATCTTAGTATATTTATAGTCTTTGCTTCTACCATTGTATATGTTATGGTTTCTTTCCAGTCTATTTTCAAAAACATTGTCATTATTATCTGTCTCATATAGTAACTGCTAATAACCAATTCGCTTTTTCTTTTCTTCAATTTTTCTTAGGTAAACAGGACACCTTCTACTATTTGTCACATGATTATGGCGAAGACCCAGTCTTCTAGATTCATTCATCTTTATACAATTTCTACACTTATTAATAGCTTCACTATTACAATCCGCTGTTCTGTGGTTCTTTAAACATTTACTGCACACATCTTCATTTTCACAATTAACAGCCTTATGTCCCTATTCTTTATATTTAAAGCAGCAAAGTACATTGCTAGCATCATATACTTTACATCGGTCCCATTCTACATTACCTTTTCCATTGATATTATTTTATTAAAAGTTTCCACCTCAGTTTCAATTATTGCATTATAAAAAGATCCATTAGATTTCTTGACTTCATATTGTTTAATCACTTTTATGTCATCATTTAAAACACATTCATTTTGCCTTTTCAGTTTTTCAAGTAATTGTTAATTATCATATTTATAGGACATTTTTGCTACAATAATTTTTGGTTTAAAAGTTCCCGGAATTTATATGACTATGTCTGTATAAGCGTAAACTACTTATTAAGCAACGAAGGTCCAAAAATACTAAAATTGATGAATTGTTGAAAAATATAAGTAGAATTATAAAAATTGCGAATAAATTGTCAAGGAATGATTATTATTATGACAGTTTTAAAAGAGAATAAGGAGATGCAAAGAAGTGCTGGAAGTTTTTAAACAACATACTTGGCAGAGAGACAAAAAATAATGTAAACTTTATAATTCGGCAGGTGCTGTGATTCTTGATGATCGTGTCAAGGCTAATGAGCTAAACCACTATTTCGTGGAATCAGTAAAAGATTTGAGGAACAATAAAAAAGTATATCCCAGCGATGATTGCAATCAACTTAGAACATTACCTCGTAGTTCTGGTCTATTTTCTTTTGAAGCAGCCAATATTGAAGATTTGGAAACTATTATAAATAATTTGAATGTCAAAAAATCATCTGGCTATGATGGAATTTTACCTAAATTAGTAGTTAAATGTAAAGAAATTATATTACCAATGATACTTACCATTTTTAATAAAATTATTAATTCAGGCATTTTTCCTGATTGCTTAAAGATCAGTAAGATTGTACCCATCCTAAAAGTTGCAAATGCTTCTACGATAAACAAGTTTCGTCCAGTTACTCTTCTATCGATTATTGATGAAGTATTTGGAAGACTAATATACCAACAACTTTTACTGTATATTGAAAATAATAATTACATATACTACCACCAGTTTGGATTTAAAAAAGGTTGCGGAACAGAGGAAGCAGTTGTGAATGTAGTTAATTATATATGTAATGGATTGGATGCAGGTGCAAATGGTGTAACTGGCCTTTTCCTGGATTTTAGTAAAGCTTTTGATCTAGTGGATCATAAGATTATGCTACAAAAGTTGAAATACTATGGTGTAGATGAAAGAGGGCTCAACTTGTTTAAGAGTTATTTTAATAATCGGAAGCAGTATGAGAAGTTAATCAAGTTAAAAGTGATATGGCCAATGTTGAGTGTGGTGTACCACAGGATAGCTGCTTAGGTCCCCTACTTTTCTCTATATATCTAAACGATTTAAGCAATTTGGATTTAACAGGACATTTATATATGTTTGCTGATGATGTGCGCCTCTTTTACTCGTACAAATATGACTTATCTTTAAAAGTTAATATGGAAGGGGATATATCCTAGATTTTTGAGTTTGCTCGTCTAAACAAATTAGTACTTAATGCAGATAAAACTAAGCTAGTTCGATTCAGGCTACATGCTGTTACTAATAACTTCAACATTAATGTTGATGGTAATGTCATTTACGAAACAGATTCTGTAAAGTTTTTAGGAATAATATTACAAAGTAATCTTTCCTGGGATATACACATACGTAAGCTGAAATCAAAAGTAGCACCAGCTATTGGTGTATTATATAAAATGAAATATAAACTTGATGAAAACACAAAGCTTTTATTATAGCATTCCTTAATACAGAGTTACCTAAATTATATGGCTATAATTTATGGCTTCAAAAGCACAACAATGCTAAAAACACTGCAACATGTACAAAATAAGTCGCTAAAAGCAGTATATAACTTGCCTATGAGATAACTTGCCTATGGGTTATATAAGTATCAAGTCCTGATGTATAAATTTAAATCCTTGCACAACATTGGACATCGTACCATACAATTTCATCAGAACCAAAGGATTTTTAATATTCGAAACCAACAAAATTTATGGACATCAAGGTGCAGATTGGAAATTACTAAGCAACGTATTCAATACATGGGTGTTGCTGAATACAATAATCTTCCTTTAATTTTGAAAACATGTAAAAGAATTTCTGTTTTCAAAAATCATCTTAAAGAATTTTTACTTGAAAATCTTGAAACGCTTTTATTGTAATTTTTTTTTTACCTCAATACTTGTTTTACTTCAAAATATCCTATAATATGTATTTTATTATTTAATAATTGTGCATGTATTTATTATTGCCAACTTGTCTCAATAATGCCTCAATGGCGCTAAGACCAATAGAAATTTGATTTAATTGTACATGAATGTTAATAAAAGCTAAATAAAAAAAAAATGTGGCAACGCTGCTTACAAATCAAGAGAATTAAAAAATTCTCGAGTCGAGTATAGAAAATACTTAAAATTCTGATTGCGATATTTTTGAGACTCGTTTTTAGGCTCTTTGTTTTAAATATACCCACAACAAAAAACACTTACAAGAATGGGTAAAATAAATACCGCAACTTTTTATTGCGGTGTTTAAAATACTCGAGTGTGAAAAATATAGAGTATCAGTGATGGAAAAGTTGTTACGATCGTACTTTTTTTGATACTATTTGATTTGAAAAAATACCGTGTTAGTCCTCTGTAACATTTGATACTCTCAGAGATACGTCTATAATTTAAAACCATTGATTTTCTTAAATTCATCTGTTTCAGCATTTCCCCTTTATCACTTATAGTTTACGAAAATGGCAACTCGATTCGAACGCTATCGAGTGCCGCAATCCGGTTATTCGATACGTCACGAAATTTTACTCGATACGAAACCTCTCTCTTTTAATAGAATTGTACATCTTAATACGAACAAGTAAGAGTGCTATATTCGGCTATGCCAAATCTTATATACCCTTCACCATCTACATAAGTATGTAAATCTAGTTTAGTGAAGTAACTCCAATCATAAAAGCAAATATTAGGGTGACAGATAATTAAAAAATAATAAAATTTGGTACTGCATTTCAGTGATGGGAAATGATATTTTCATTTGGTATAGATTTGGGCTTATTTGAAGGATAATACCCAATGACTTTGATTTTAATGTGATGAAGGAAGTTTTTTTGGAAATGGTCTCAAAATCCATTCTATTGGCGCTATTTATCTAGCCAAAGTAAATTTAAAAACTTTTTTGTTTATATATAGGTAAATTGAACTTTTAATATATTGATTTATGGTTTTTGCTAACTTTTCTTTTTCATTAAGATTTTTTTGTTGTTTAATAAAAATTAAAAAAAAATTAACGATTTATTACTCTTGAGGTTAAAAAAGTACTCTAAAAAATTGAAAATATCATTTCCCTTCACTGTAGAGTATGTATGCGGTATACTCATGGTTGCGGTGTACTCGTGCCGTTCTCTGATTTATGTATACAGAATACATTTTTGGAGGAAAAACGTTCCAAATTGTGCAGCGATCTCATTCTCTGACATATATATTAAATGAATAAGAAATACAGTTGTTATGTTTTTATTAACCTTTGAGTAATTAATTTGTTATGTTTAATTTCCTTTTTTTAATTTATTTTATTTTTATTAGTTGAATAATAAAATACTGAAATCTCTAAGATTTCCTAATTTTTATGTATTTAATTTTATTTATTTTTGTAATGTTTTTAATAACTTTAAATTCTTGTTTATACACATAAAATTTTTTTTCTGATACGCAAATTGTTGGTTGTGAGTTTTGTGGTACGCGAACCAAAAAGGTTGAATAACTCTGTTTTAGCAGGTTTCTACAAAAATATTTTTCCATGCATCCTGAATTAAAGTCCAAAGTTTGTCCTTATTGGATGGCATAAGGCCTCAATCCGAAATAAGATCCCAATACGATAATACGAAAAAAATCCCTATACATTATGTTTCGCCCTCCATGTTTAACGTTTTTTGTGGACGGAATTCGGTGTTGGGAGGTCTTCGTACAGGAAGGTTGCTTCTGTATGAATTAAACAAATTAACTTTCTTTTCGTCGGACCATAGAATATTTCTCCATTTGCTCACATGCCAATCTAATCTTTTCTTTAGGTTAGGTTGGCCAAGGTCCGCCCACTGTGTTTGAGCTTTCAGAAAATAAACGCAGTGATTGCGAGCAGGGTTTTCCAAAAACTGAAGTTCTTGTCGAACTTCTTTTTTTTTACACAAAAAATCTTCAGCTTTAAATTAAATATAAAAAGTATATATTGCTAATTTAGCATTTCTTTTCATGGTCAATAATTGCATTCAACTGCTATGTAATTTAACACATGTTGACAAAGAATGCAATGATCGATAGGAAAGCGTACCTGTGTATTATTGCAATGCATACATAAATTAAATTAAAAAAACATTTAAAATTATGACGTATGCTACATTCTAAATTTATAGTATATTTAATTATGTAATATATATGCTACACCCAGGCAGACGAGAATAAAAAAAGGTATTTTTTAAAATATTTTCCTAAAATATTTCATGTACACAAATGACCCTGTTACAGTTTTATTTTAGATATTCACTTAAATTTTTAAATAAATAATTTTAGTTTAAATTTTTTTTGTACTTTTTTTTCATAATAAGAGATTTTAAGCACTTATTATTTTACATGTCGTAAAAATAATCATTCTCATATAAACACTTGTATTCTATTTTTGACATTTTGCAATCGGTAGCTGCTGTCTCAAATGTGTTTAATGCTTTAAAATTTTCTGAAAACAATTAACTAGAAATTAAAAAGATATTAAATGATACCCAGTGTTGTCAGTTATGGCGATAAACGTTGCGATAAGAAATCCTCTTTGGGGATAAAAATTTTAAAATGGCGAGAGGCGAGATTCTTGGCGGCATTCAAAATACTTGGCGAAATTTTGGGCTTTTTTATGATTTCTCTACGATAACACTGCATTTAAAAAAATATAATAAACCTGACAGATTACTTTATAGTTTAAGGTTGACTGATAATGCATGTATATATGCGTATTAACTAAATTCGCTTTGACTTCTATATTTTTATCTGCCTTGTACATAGAAATATATATTAATTTTAGAATTAGAGGTCAAATTGTTAATGCGCTTAAAGAAAAAGGCAAGGCAAGACATCGACAACAAAAAAGGTTATAATAAAGAAAATACAAATTAAAAGAAGAAAAACATTTATAAGATTCGTGTTTGAATATAGACAGCATTGATTTTTGCACAAAATTTTAAACTGAATTGAACAAGACGTTAATACGTTTATTTTGCAAAAAAGTGGTTTTATATATTTAAAAAAGTTCCTAAAAGAAATACTTGATCGGCTCACAAAGAACATGTCTAAATTTGAAGTTTATTGTCAATTTTTAAATTAAATGTTTTCTAGTTCAAGAAGTTTTTTTTTGAAGTTTTAGAGACCCTAATTACGCACTTGGTATTTATGAATCAGTTTATATAACTATTATTACCTATTTTTTTCTATTGACGATATTTCGCGATATTCGACAAGCCATTTGGCGAGAAAGTTAGAAAAAAACTGGCAACACTGATGTTGCCGATTAGTCGTTACCCCGAGTTTAGACGGACGAACATTTGGAAGAAAAACATTTTGAATTCTCTTTTGTTTTTAATTCGCGTTTACACAGGCGAACATGTTGTAGGCAACATTTCATTAGATTTGTTATTGTTCGCTTTAAAATGTATGCAAAGAAAATGTCAACAAAGTGTATCGTCAAGTACCGAACACAAAAACGATTCTCTCTTCCTGAAAGACGCTTAGATGTCAGCGTTCATTCTATTGGAATATCCAGCATTGCCTGCCACTAGAAGTAGCATTATGGTAAGCAACCTATCTTGAAGAGGTTATAGTGCATTAGTTATTTATGTTTGACTCTCTGATAACAAGGGAATTAGTCATATGATGTGATTTTTTTCGCAATGCTAAGCCGTCAAATTGTGTTCAAGATTCAATAGGCTGCTACTATGGAAATTTTGATTGCAAGATGTCAACGAAACTTTGAAACATAATTATAGCAAAAGCATTTTTGGTTAAGACTTTATTTTATTCTTCTTGCCCCTTTTTTTTTATCGATAAAGTTCGCTTAATTTTCTAAAATAACTATTAAACACTTACATACATTAACAAATAAGATAAACTATTACGGCCATGCTTTCAACATCGTGTTACACACTATTAATTTTCCTTTTGTAAAAATTCAGAACTTGGAATATCTATAGCGGTAGACAACAAAAGATCCCACTGTGCACTAGTGAAATAAAAAATAGAAACTACATGAGCTACAAAAAATACATTGCTTTAATTTTGTCTGGATTAGATGAAATAACATTGTAAACTTTTTATAAATCAAAGAAATTGTTTCTACTTCTAAAAGGAATTGTGTTTTTTTTTGTTATTGCAATATCATGATGATGACGGTAAAATGTACAAAATGTTACACTATATAGAAAAAGGTTTGAAGTATGTATTTGTTTTGAAATAATGAAAGATTTCAAGTGCGTTAATAGGAAATTATATTTCTTGGCTAAAGACAAACAATAGAAAATTAAATCAAGAAAAACAAAAAAGAAAATGCAACAGATTAATCATATCTGTAAATGAAATATTTTTAGAAATGGTACTGGTATGGTCTGTGTTTTGATGTATCCTAATAATAGGTTCTTAGTGACGACTGTGTTTTGTAGTGATGCCATGACATGTTTTTTACATCTGACTTTTTAACTGTATGAGTCATATGTAACTCTGCATGTGTGTCAAAATTGGTATTTTACAGCAGTCTTTTAATATTTGGTCACGAACGTACATGTATAATTACGTCTGACATAATTATTATTTATTAAATATGAATTAACAAGCACAAAAATTTAGTATTTTACAGAAGGAATGTTTCAACAGCCCTACACGACATCTCTGTGTTTAACAGTGTGAAATTTGACATGTCAGATGTAAAAAACATGTCGTGAATGGGCAGCTTCACATTTATTACATTTTGTGTATCAATTTGGTTTTAATCACAAGAATTACACACTTGAAAATGCTAACAAATTATTTCGAATTAAAAAAAAAATAATGCTGCTAAAGTTGTGCTAACAAAATGTAACTTGCTTCATGTTTAGAACATCTGAAAACACATTTTATTCATTTAGTGATGCAATTAAGTAATAAATGCTCAATTTAATAATTAACTTCTTATATGGTAATTTGAACTCAATTAAGGCCTTAATAGCGATAATTCCTTAATTGCTCAATTAAACCGTATGTCTCAACAGGGTATAAATACTCTGTTTTAACTTTCGAAAATTGTTAGCAACTTTACTTATTCCACTTGAAAAATTTGACAACAATCTAGTGGTACCGTACCAATACCTCTATTTAGAAGAAATTTGTCTTTTTATGTCTTAAAGTCTGCAGCTTTTTTAGTGTTTTTACAATTTTTGAAGTTGGAAAAATATCCATTTCTAATTTTCTTAAAATTCAAATTTAACTATTTATTTCAGAGTTCTGTTGACAGTGTTAAAAATTTTCCTGTACAAAAATAAATGGTGCTGGCAACTGGTTAAGTAATATTATACCGATAAATTGGGTGCTTTCACATTTCTATTTTGTTTTCGAAATGACCTATTTTTACGAAACTATTTTGTCAACTATTTTTTCTTAAGTTTTAAAGCAAATAAGACCCAAATTTGTCTTTAAAAGCGATATTTTTAAAATAGTATTTTCTATCGAAGCTCAATCCTACAAAAAAAAAAAAAAATTTTACTAATTTTATTGAATAGCGAGAACATGCACTTTTCATTTACAGAATATTGATTTAAATACTCACGCGAACCACCGCGATGCATCGGTCTGAAAATTATTATTTTTAAATTTACGTTTTCACGTGTTTTTTTATTATTTTTGTTTTGTTTTTGTTAGTGAATGAACTATTTCCTATATTTTATATAATTTATATTAAATAACTATTTGTTCAAGAAAAATTTTTAAATGTAACTTTAAATGAAAAAATTTTGCTTTTTTTTTAAATAAAAGAGACATAACCAAAGCTAAATGGTCAAATCATGGTTATAATTTCTTTTTAGTATTATATTTCATAGTAAAATTTTTTTAATAATATATGTATGTGTGTTTCATGAGAATATCAAGATATGTTTATTTTGGAAGAAATTAACATAAACAACAAAAATATTATTCCACATTATAAATTTCTTATTGAAATATTTTTTATTCTTGCAAATTTGAAGAAACTGCATATAACAAGAGATACCCTTTAATTTTCAGTTTCCTTTTTACCACTTTTTGTCGCAGCGGCCATAATAACACACCTTCTTAGAAATTTTGAAATGTCTTGCTTTTATGTTTCGCTGATAACAACCTGTGTCCTTTAATGCACGAGAATAATTTTATTATGTAATATTTATTAACAATATTCAGTGAGCATAAATACAATGCATTTAAAAAAGTAATTGCCCTATTCACAAGCCCCCTAGTAAGTGCTAAGTGCTAACAAAATACAACGGTGCTAGCTGCGTTGTTGGTAATTTTCATGCAAACATGCGATACAACACTTAGTACTTTTTTTCATATGTTTTTCAAACGTTGTTTAGTGCCTTATTTTTTAATGTGATTTTTGTTTTATGTTTTTTTTATGTTTAAATGTTTTATGTTTAAATGAATTATTATTTTTGTGTTCATGTGTGAATTATATTCAATTAAATTGAATTAAAAGATATTTTTATTAGTTTTATTTATTTAATTTATTGATTTGACTATTAGAAAGTGGAATAAGTCATTTCTGTTGTATATAGTAGGAGTGGGTATATTGGAAACATAGCTTAAGGTTTGTTCTCTGCCACCTTGTTCTAAATTATATTTAATAATAATATTATGAAGAATGGAGCAAGCCATTATCCAATCATTGCATCTTTTCTTATTTTGTGCTGATATCATTCTAAACTTAAATTCTTTTAAGCTTCCAAATTTTTCCTTCAGTAATATAACTTACTTGAGTCAACCATTAATATATCGAAACTATATTTTTCACACAAAAAATTTATTAATTTACTTTTTATTGTTTTCTCTCCCATTTGGCTTATAAATAACAAATGATGAATAGCACTTTTCCTCTTCTTATTCAGTTTTTGACGTATGAAGTACAATGGTTGTTCACAAAGAAGTAAACAAAAGGTAGTATGCAATACTATCTACACCTTAGCAGAGCTTGTGAATACGGCAAATAAAGCTTCGGTTGTGGTTATTACTTATTTTACTTAAACATATCGTATTTTTACGCTTGCGAACGTAAATTGTTTTTGTTGTTCGTTTGATATGTTTAAAACAAAAAAACAATACTCGTATATTGCTGCAGCGAATATAACTTTGTATTCGGGATATTGGCACAACAGCTAGACGATTGAACTAATTTCAATGAAGTTTGAAATAGGGGTAGGTATTTGTTCTTATGGTAAAATAAAGTATTTATAACTCAAACAGCGGACCAAGACCACTTTAGGTAATCATGTTATTTTGATTGAGCGTAAATTTGTAGCTGCTTTAACCCTTTCGGGACTACTGGGATAATACGTCCCAGCAATTTTCAAACTGTCTTTTTTTCTTTATTTTCAATGCAATCGCCAGGGAGGTAGAACTCCCAAACGTCCAAAAACGGATAGCCTCAATATTGGAGACCACTTGCCAGTAGAGCAAGAGAAGCGTTGTGGCTGTGTCCGCTGTTCTTCACTTGGCATAGGAAAGGAAACAAAGATGATATGCTCAGGTTGTAACAACGCCTTATGTTACAGGTGTTTTGGGCCATTCCACAAATAAATACCTAATTGCATTCCTAAAATGTTAAAAATAAATGTAAACTTTTATCTTAATCGAATAATATTTATATTTTAGTTATTTTTTTAATTTCGAATCGCTCTTCGAGAACACTGATTGGGGTTTTATGTCCCATGAAAATACTTGTTGGGATTATATGTCCCAGGAAAAAAGGACGAATTTAAGATTTTTAAGTATGGAGAACATAATACTTTTATCATACCTTATAGAATATGAAAAAAATTTCACCATATATAATTTGGTTTTTAAAATAAAACTCCGTCCCGAAAGGGTTAAATTTCTATGCAGTGATTGATAATTGATTTACTTATTGCAACTTTGAACTCAATCAGAATCAAATGACGGAATCTTCATTAAGATTTTATTTGACATTGGCACATAGGGATATTTTGACAATCTTTACTTTTTTAAGCTTATATTAGCTTTAAAAATTAACGGAGCGCACATAGATTAATAAAATTGGGCAGGAAAATCTATTATGGTCATAGGCTATTAAAGCTATATAACGAAAGAAATCGGACTAAGGAAAAAAAAGTTCCCCTTAGAAGAACTAATCCTCTCTGAAAATGCAAGTTTTTTAATTTTCCCGTTATTTTGTTTACTAATTACAACTTTTAAGGTAAAAAATGTTTTAAAACTTGAAGTTGGACTCAAGAGATTTTATAATTCCATTTCAGCCCCGTCCCTTTTTGTAGGTGGTGAAATAAAATATTATTTGAAAAACGAATGTATTGCATAAGCCTTAAAACCATAGAAGCCTTAATACATTAAAAACAGCTCATAATTTTAAAAATAAAAGGGTGTCCCCATACAACATACACAATTTTTACGTGTATTATGAACTCTAAAGGGCGATTCTGTAAAATTTAAAATTATTGCGTATTACTACAGCTCCCAAAAACAAAAAATTATTGAAAAATAAATCCAAAAATTAAAGGGTGCACCCACAATTGATGTAAATTTACTATCCTATCTTTTGAACAGTTATAGACAAACGCTTGCAAATTGGACAGAATGTCGATTGATATGAACATTATAGTAACAAGTACAATATTACAAATTATAAATTAAAGGGTGCGCAAGTAGTTCATTAAATTGGATGTATATGGCCATACTTTTGAACAGTTGTAGATAGACGCTTGAAATTTACAACCGAACCTGTATAGCTAAGTCCGCTATAACAACAAGTATAAAATTTGGATTTAGAAGTTAAAGGGTGTTCCAATAGTTAATGTAATTTTGTATATGTGACCAAACTTTCGAACCGTTATAGACAGAAAGCTGAAACTTAAAAGAGACCTGTATTGCTAAATCCGATATATCAACGAGTTTATAATTTGAATTTAGAAAGTAAAGGGTGTCCCATAATTGATGAAGATTTACTTATATGAACCTATCTCTTGAACCGTTATAGATAAATGCTTGTAAATTTGACGCAATGTCGATTGCTATGGCCGTTATTGTGACAAGTATAATATTACAAATTATAAATTAAAGGGTGCGCCAGTAGTTCATTAAATTTGATGTATATGGCCATACTTTTGAACAGTTGTAGATAGACGCTTGAAATTTACAACCGAACCTGTATAGCTAAGTCCGCTATAACAACAAGTATAAAATTTGGATTTGGAAGTTAAAGGGTGCTCCAATAGTTAATGTAATTTTGTGTGTGTGACCAAACTTTCGAACCGTTATAGACAGAACGCTGAAACTTAAAACAGACCTGTATTGCTAAATCCGCTATATCAACGAGTTTATAATTTGAATTTAGAAATTAAAGGGTGTCCTATAATTGACGCAATGTCAATTGCTATGGCCGTTATAGTAACAGCTGATAATATTTAAAATTATTAATTAAAGGGTCACCAATAGTTAATTTAACTTGGTATATGGCCATACTTTTGAACAGTTGTAGACTGACGATTGAAATTTACAAAGAACCTGTATTACTTACTCCTCTTTACTAACAAGTATAAAATTTGGATTTGGAAATAAACGGGTGTCCCAATAGTTGTTACAATATGGTGTATGTGGCCGGACTTTTGAACCGTTATAGACAGACAGCTGAAATTTACAATGGACATGTTTTGCTAAGTCCGCTATAACAAGAATTCAGAAAGTAAAGGGTGTTCCCAAAATTAATGTAATTTGTTCTATATGGCCGTGTTTTTTGAACCGTTGTATACAAACGCCTTAATTTTGGACATAATGTCCACTACGTTATTTGGCATAATAAGAAGTATAAAAATATTATATTATAAATTAAATAGTTGATATAATCGGATGTATATGGGCAAACTGGTGAACAGTTACAGACAGAAATTGAAATTTACACAGAAATTGATTGCTAAATCTACTGCAACAGCAAGTATATAATTTGAATTTGGAAATTAAAGAGTGACCCTATAGTTGCTGCAATTTGATGTATATTGCCAAACTAGTGAACAGTTGAACAATTATAAAGTTTGGAGATATAAGGGTGTTCCAATAGTTAACTTAATCTAATTGATGTGGCCATACACTTGAGGCATACATATAAAATCTGTTTTGAAGTCAGTTTTTTTTTTTTGCAAGAATTATTTATTTAAAAATAATTATTTGATTCATTGCAATAACTTATTTATGATTGAAACGTTGATTTTATTTAAAATTATAACAATTTATTTATTTCAAAGAACTTCGCATTTGCAATACAATGATAATCAGTGCCTCTTAAGAATCTTCATTCTCTTCGGCGTTAAGTACAGGTGGAAGCATGAAAGAAAGCTAATAAAGAGTGAGTCTTATACTAGTAATAAGTGGGTTAGAACTTAGCAAAAGCCTATTAATAACATCTATGCTTCACTGAACTCTTGAACACTTTCTAGCAAAATTCTGACGGAAACGATTGTTCGTGCTTCAGCCGCTTCTTCTGATAACAGCCCAGTAGGCAACAATTGTACAGTGTTTATTGTACAGGTTATAACAGTGTTATATATAATGATTTAAATAAAACACATGTGCCGTTAATTATTAAAAACCAAAATATTTTATGAATATAACAAGTAAGAGTGCTATATTCGGTTATGCCGAATTTTATATTCTCTTCACCATATATGTAAATCCAGTTTAGTAAAGAAACTCCAACCGAAAAAGCAAATATTGGGGTGACAGAGAATTAAAAAATAATAAAAAAAAAATAAATACTGCATATATGGACGTATAAAATTTTACATAAAAATGACATTGGCTCTTAATGGGTTAGACATTTTTAAAAAAATTTTGGTATCTCATTAAAGATCTCTTCAAAAGCTTTAAAATTATACCCATATTAATATTTAAAAAAATTTTAAAATTTCAGAGCCCCGTAACGCGGAAAATATGGTCGTGCGGCAATTTTTTCACTTGATGTTTTTCTCTTATTTTTAATTTCTCTATTGCCGCATATATTTACTTTTTTGATTGGAGTTACTTTATTGTTCCAAATGACATGAACAAATGAAAGGTATGCGTGTTGTTTTGCCTGCTGCCTTGAAGGACATAAACCGATCATGCTGATTTCCGATAGCACCTCTTTTGACACTATATCTAATCGATTGACATACTTATTTTTTTTTTTCTTTGTGAAATCAAGTTTGCCTCAGCATAGAAAGTCAGAATATGTATACTTTATGGGATCGGAATAGATATTGTAGAAATTACACACGGAATGACAAACTTAGTCATACCCTTTTTCCACATTTTATGGAGAAGGGTATAAAAAGGTTTCTTACTCGTATGTACCTATGCAAGATGAGAAAAAAAAAACAGAAAGAAAAAAATCACAAAAAAATCAACCTAAAATTTAACAAAAAAAAAATCCTTTTTATAATTTCGAACGAAATTTTTTATCACAAAAATATAAAACAATTTTTTTTAAATTAATAATTAATAAGTAGCTACTAATATAGCCTTTCACAGAATACAAAATCTTTATTCGTTTAGCCGGATGAAAATATATTCCAAACCTCTCAAAATCCTTTAAAGTCAATAAAAAAAAGAAAATGGTGAAATTTTTAAAAAATCGTAAAAAGGCTCATCAAAAGTAGAGATCGCAAATTATAACATAACATTTTAAGGATTGCGATGGAGATCACTCCTAAAAACCTTTTTAAAGTCAAAACTTATGCGATTGAACCAACTTTCTGATTTAAACAGTGTCCAGAAACGACAATTCTCTGGCAAAGGAATTTTGATATCTGTCTGGCTGTATACTTAAATTTTTACATTTCTCAAAATTAATTTTTGGCCTTATGTCCGGCCAGATTGGCAAGATACCCCTATGTGAGCCGCAAAAAGCAAGGGCGACCAACTGCAACCCCGTCCAAAATTTCCTTAATATTTAGCTCCCTGCGACTAGATTTGTTTCAAAATGACATTTAAACGCTAAAAATATGTTGTTCGAAAGAAATAAAAATTTATTTCATTCGCTGTTTTACTTTTTAAAATATAAGCTTTATCACGGTTCTCAAATTAGTTAAGAGTTTGTTTCAACCTTAAACTAAGCGTGTCTTGCCTAAGAAGGCTATATGTTAAAAATCTTTTAGTCAAAAAGTTTAGAAGAACTCAAAGTTTTGAGAAAACTCAAAATAAACTAATCTAATAAAAAATTATTTTACAAGTGGGTGTTGAGAACTTATAACTCAAGAACGGTCAAACCGAATTTGATTTAATTTTTAAGGTTTGTTTGCATGGTCGTGTTTATCTAAAGTTTGTACAAATCGTGAGTTGCAACTGTTCATGACAACACGTGATTCTGTTCCTACAAAAACAATAAGTCCTGAATTTTTGTACTTGAAACTTTCTTGTTAATATACTTTGTTTAGAGAAATACTGTATCGATTTTGAGAGTGGGCATGGTACCTCCAACGCAAAGTGAACAGTTTTTGTCGTTTACCTAGCGAATTGTGAGGGGAAGGGTTTTAAAATTTGTACAAGTAACTTTCATATATGAAGACAGATAAATATTTAATCTCTTTCCGCAAAAATACTGCTTAAAAATACAGTAAAGTTTTTCTTGTAAGTTGTAATAAGAACATTAACTCGTAGAAAGTTATAAATTTCATACAATTAAAAATGATGTTATGCCAATCTCACCGACATATTAGGAACTTAAAAAACGAAAACTTCTTTTGTAATGTAAACTAGTAAATTTATTGTCATATTTGTTTAGTCTCAAAATACTTGGCTTTTAAACTAAAATATAAACTCATAAATCTTTAAATACCACATTAAACCTTTAGTTGTTGATGCCACACAAAAAGTTAATTTTTGTAAATAACCAAAGCAGTCCGTTTGTCTATCAATGCGTAGACATCTGGAAAAAAAGAAAAAAACTTAAGAAGGTTTATTTAATAAATGCTTTCACATTAATCACATATTTAAGTTTTTTCTGTTTGTTTAAAAAAATTCCAAAAAATAAACATACAAAATCTTACAACCAGCTTTAACGAGTATTACTTGCATGAGTTTCGAATACTTATGAATCTAATTTTACGTACAAGCACTGAAAGTGTATCTGAATACCTGTTTTAACAATTTATTTGTTGCTTAAATGATCAATGCATAGTGGGGTATTAAGTAAAATAAAACAAAAAAAATGTATACAATTTCGTAGTTTTTAAAATTTAAGAATTTTTAAAGACTTTTTTTAAGATAGACTTATGTAAACACTACAATTCCAAAAAAATATCAAACCATTTCCAAAAACTTGATTTTTCAGTTGTTTTTTTCTTGCTGTATTTTTCACTCAATTGATCTATATGGGCCTATCTTTTGAACCTCTATAGAAATTGTTGATTTGTTGTTCAAATTCTAACATTGGCCATTTTTGGCCACCCTCGTGACACAGTTCGTCGTCTTTGAAATTTTAGACTTGACTATACTTTTACTATAGCCTCGGGAAGTTCCAATATAAACGCCAAACCTTTTAAATACTATGGAATTATTTTAAAATCCCCAACTGTGCAATGTCAACCAATTTACCTGTGGGCTAGTTCGCACTTTTGATATAACAAGATTATCAGGTATGTGATGGAAATCGATTTCGATATCGAGACGACTTAAAACCGTAAATGGTTGTGATATCCTTACTATTTTCGTTTTGTTAATACCTTCAATATATATTTCAATAACTCTCCATTCAGTTTTTACAATTACTTTGTAGTAACTTCATTACTTTTGTTTAAAATTTGTCTCAAAACGAATCGTTTTCAAATCGATCGATTTCCATCACATACCTGTATATTTATGTTTTTAATCGTCATTTCATTAGCATTTACATATATAAATTTTTGTGTTTTGCATTCAAAAACAATAATATCGCTTAATAAATTAATTAATATACTTGTTCAATCTGAATTTAAGTCTAAGTAAAATTCTTTAGTTAAATATAATGTAGTAACGTCTAGTAATGTATACATACACATGCATTCTTAATGCATAGTTATTTAAATTATCATGTTATTTAATAAATTTTTGCTGTTTCATTGAACTAATTCCAAAGTGAAAACTAATTTTGTCGCCCAGTGCATTTTTCTTCCAGTCGTTCGGTGTAGTAATGAATATAAGAGTAAAACGATTGTTTTTGTAAACTTTAATGTAAGTTGTATGATATGCATTTTTTATACAAGAAGTAAGTTGAAATAAAGCATTCAAGTTGAAAGGTCGCTGTTGTTTTAGTTCGCGCACAAATAATATTTTTGAGGTAGTTTTTCTTTTGCATCTTGGACAAAAAACATTATTCAACAATACTATTATTATACTATTTATTGTAACGATGAAAGTCAGGACCTTCGTTTTCACCTCCACAACAACCCTATTAGTAGTATTAGTTTGATTATTATGAATTGTTTTTATTTTGTAAAACCTATTAGTATTTATTTTCCTATTCTAACAATACCATGAATTAATTTAAGTTAAGGTGTAAATGAAAGTTTAGTTTAGTACTTGTTTGGAATTAACGGTAGGGAGATGCGTGTCGCTATCTATGAGTCGCGAATCTCTCTATCAATAGCAGTCAGCTGTCAAGTAAATAAAGCATCACAGCTGTGTACGTTGAAAACAGGTATAAAAGGCAGAACAAAATGTTACAGCGTGTTTATAGAACACGTCACGAGCGAAACGAAACCGGATGGCATATGGACGAATACGTAATAATTAGCGTCCATGTAACACGTTTCGGTATTTTCGTTGAACTTACGTTATGTTTCGTATAAATAAATGGTGTGTCAAATCGTAGTATTGCCAATGTGTTAATTAATATTTTTTGTTTACTTTTTATCATATACATTTTTTGTTTTTGCCTCAAATGATGGTAACCCTGCTTCGGCGCCTAAAAAGAAACAGCTGAGTTTAATAAAACAAAATTATCAGTCAATCTGTTAAAAAAATTTTGTGAAAATAAAAAAGTGTACACAATAAATAAGTAAAAAAGTTTAATAATAAATAATAATTTTTAAAGTGAGTGTGCTTATTATATGTATGTATAATAATTTTAAAGTGCCTCCAGCTTTTTTTGTGATTGTTTTCCTTATTTTCTTTTAGGTTTAAGTATTTTTCGGCCGTTTGTTCATACAAAAGGATGAAGAAAGTTTTAAGAATGGTACTCCTCACATTGTTGTCGGTAGACCTGGACGTATATTGGCACTGCTTCGCAATAAGAAGTTAAACTTAAAGCATTTTATTCTTAACGAATGCGATAAAATGTAAATGTAGGTAAATGTGGAAGAAAACTATTTAGCATACAGTGCTTTTAATAGCTGAAAAGTAACAGTATTATGTTACCTTTTATGTCTTAACTTTAGTTTGGTGAATGAAGAATAAGTTCAGCTATTATGAGCCGCAAAAAGCAATGGCGACCAACTGCAACCCCGTCCAAAATTTCCTTAATATTTAGCTCCCTGCGACTAGATTTGTTTCCAAATGACATTTAAACGTTAAAAATATGTTGTTCGAAAGAAATAAAAATTTATTTCATTCGCTGTTTTACTTTTTAAAATATAAGCTTTATCACGGTTCTCAAAATAGTTAAGAGCTTGTTTCAACCTTAAACTAAGCGTGTCTTACCTAAGAAGACTATATGTTAAAAATCTTTTAGTCAAAAAGTTTAGAAGAACTCAAAGTTTTGAGAAAACTCAAAATAAACTAATCTAATAAAAAATTATTTTACAAGTGGGTGTTGAGAACTTATAACTCAAGAACGGTCAAACCGAATTTGATTTAATTTTTAAGGTTTGTTTGCATGGTCGTGTTTATCTAAAGTTTGTACAAATCGTGAGTTGCAACTGTTCATGACAACACGTGATTCTGTTCCTACAAAAACAATAAGTCCTGAATTTTTGTACTTGAAACTTTCTTGTTAATATAATTTGTTTAGAGAAATACTAATCGATTTTGAGAGTGGGCATGGTACCTCCAACGCAAAGTGATGAAAACAGGTATAAAAGGCAGAACAAAATGTAAAATCGGGCAGATTGCAACACCGAGTATACAGAGGTGACACGAGAATATAGTCATCTCGTTTTTTCTATGCATCTCTTTCTTGACATCCAATTTTGTTTTGATTTGTGTTTCTCGCGCAAGAAAAAATTAAACATACTTCCCTTAAATATAAACACAATTGTACTCTGCTGTAAATAAAAATATATAAATTTTACTTATTTTATTTTTCTTAATTTTATGATTTTCATAAAACCCACCCTTATTTTTGCCTATAATAAAACGTTTAATTTTTTTCTTGCGCGAGAAACACAAATCAAAACAAAATTGAAGTCGATAGGATGTCAAGAAAGAGATGCATAGAAAAAACGAGATGACTATATTCTCGTGTCACCTCTGTATGCTTAGTGGTTTGCAAGCAGCTTGCCTGCCGGTAAGAAGTGTTTGGCGAGGAATTGTATAATTCCCCAATTTATTTCGGGCTTACAGCTCAAGTTGAAAATTGCTGCGCCATCGCTGCCTTTTTGGTCTGTACCCGTTCCATTGCCGCATGGTTGCGCCGCTGCCTGTCTGATCGCTGCTGCTGTTTGGCCACTGCCATTGCAGCTGCGCCATCGCTGCCTGTTTGGCCGCTATTTTTGCCATTGCTACCCGCTTGCGCCGTTGCCTGTTTTAGCGCTACCTGCGCTATCGCTGTTTGCGCTGCTTGTTTGGCCGCTTTCCGTGCCATTGCCGCCCGGTAGCGCCGCCGCCTGTCTGCTGCAGCTATCCCAGCAACCAGCGTAGAACGTGTCGTTACAGTATGTCTTGTTAGCAGAATTCACCAATAATATTTCAAAATATTAAAGGGAAACGTTACGACAAGGAAGAAATATTCCCTAGTTGTGAGTATCAGTCACGTAATAAAATAATAAATATACTTTGAGCAAATTTAATATCAGGTCCTATTAAAATAACGTTTCTAATAGGACACCTTTTAATTTTTATACTCTTCACTGCAAAAAGTGGAAAAATGGAAAATCTAAGTTCGTCATTCCGTTTGTAATTTCTACAATATCAATTTCCGACCGAAGTATATATATTCCGAGTTTCTATGCATAGCGAAGTCTATTGAGCGATGTCCGTCTGTCCATCTGGCCGATAAAAATTATGGGTCTCTGAACCTTTCATAGAAAAGCGCGATTGTGCACCAAAAATATGGGTACTATTTAAAAGCTTTTAAAGAGATCTTTAAGGAAATATTAAAATTTTTGAAAAGAATGCTTAACTCATTAAGAGCAGATGACACTTTTATGAAAAATTATTTATAGTACTTAATTTTTTCTTATTTTTAGTTATCTGTCACCCCAATATTTGTTTTTTTTTATTGGAGTTATTTCACTGAACTAGATTTACATATACGAGTATGTTGAAGGGTATATAAGATTCAATGTAGCTGAATGTAGCACTCTTATTTATTTATACGTGCGTTTATTGAGTCTTAGCAATACCTACCCTTCGTAAATTTATAATCCCAGTATATTACGGTTAAAAAATACGGCCACTTAGTGCTATACCCGTTCCATTTGAGTATTGATGAGTGTGAGCCTCTAGCATACTAAAGTGAAATGTTTGCGATGCTGGCTTTACTTTATTCGTACTCATATTCACAGCAAACACCAAGAGAGAGTTTTTAACGTGCGTTGCAAGGCAGATTTATTTTACTAGGTAGTGTCGTCCGCCCAGCTGGTTTGTGGTTGGAAATGTCAAAAGTTGTTTGTATTTTCCTTTGTTTGTTTACGAATTTCAAAAATCACTAACAACAACCCTTTGCGAGACAAAGCAAGCATGTGTTTTGAGAGCAATTATCTTTTATTTCTCTTTGTGTTTTTGACGTTCCCAACGCACAAAACAACAATAAAAAGCCATGTTGTTTTTGTCAATGTTGTATTTGTTATAGAACCGCTACTACCTAGTAAAATAAATCTGCCTTGGTGCGTAGTGTAAGGAAAACGGAGTTATCAGATCAGAATTATTAAATCAAACACAATATCAAAAGTCGCCAATGTCTAAATTAGCTCACATACATACTTCTTGGAAATTATGAAAGTTTATTTAATATGTAACAGAAAATAAATTGAATGAACCCGTAAAATTCGCCATTTTTTTCATTTATTAAAAACACAACAAAAGTTTGCTAATAACTCAAGAATAGTTTATTGTTTATTATATTACGTTTTTGTTAGAGTTTTTTTAATTCACAAAGGATAGAAATTTATAAACTCTATTCTTTAAGCAAATAGATTTTTAAAATTAATAAATAGGTATAAAAGCAATAATTATATTTAGCAAAATAAAATATGTAAACTAAAAACTTTATTTTATTTATTATTATTTATGAGGTCTAATGAGATTCAGTCAATGCAATATTACATCTGCGTATATACAGTTTTGTTTAAAACTAAAAAAATTAAGTAATTTTCCTTTTATTCACGGATTTGAAAAATAAATTTATTTTATTTAAAATACTCGGGTATGAAAAATATAGAGAAAATATGAGGTATGCTCATGGTTGCGGTGTACTCCTGCCGTTCTCTGGTATGTTATCAATTATTGAAGTCTCGTAACTATACATACGGCAGCACATATGTAGACACACATTTACATTTAAAAGAGATTTTCTGTAGAAAAGAAAACTAACGGTTAGTTATATATACCATGTAGGCATTTGTAAGGCGTCAGGAAAATAATTAAAGAACTGGAAATTCATAGGGGAACTAACACTATCTCAACTATCTTCAAGACAAGCTATTCCGAAAGAGTAGCCGCAATAATGGGGATCCTGAAGAATGGCCTTTATTTATTAGTGGCTTCGAAACGAGCACTTCAGTAGCGAAATACTCTTGTTAAGAGTCTGAAGTATTTTTTACAGACAATAATTCCAAATTGAAATCGAACGAAAATAATTTGTTTTAAAAATGATCCTTTTATTTTGTAATACATTCAACAACTAAACTTGTTTAAGTTGTTAAAGCAAAATAACAAAAATCTTAAGAATATATTACAGTTATTCCTTTTTTCAATATTGAGTAATTTAAAAGTTTAAAACAAGAAATTGTTTTGTATACAAAAATCTGTATGCAAGTAACTAGTAATAATATGTATGCAAGTAGTTACATACAAAAAATATGTATGCAAGTAATTCACATACAATACAAAGCACATAGTAATAGAGAACAATTTAGTTTTTTACTATTGCAGGGACGGACTGCGGTGAACAACTCTCATGCGGAGAATTTTATTCGGCTACAGTTGTGTCTTAAAGGAAAGGCTTAGAGTTAGTCAAAAGTAAGTTGATGATGCCTAGAATAATAGCACCTTAAAAAAGGTCAAAAAATTACCGTCGCCAAAAGAAAAGTTAAAATCGATTGTTGAATTTAACCTTATGCATCAATTTTATATGCAAAATGAATGCGCACTTTCATAGCCCCATGTTAGCAAAAGAACTTGTGAATAAATTATCCAACCAACACAAACTCAACTGGGCCATGTTCTCTATAGGCGACTAGATTTTAATTGGTAAAACCTTTAGTGATTAGATATTTCAAATCACGGACGCTGCGAACTTCGTCGCTTCGATGGCTTCCTCAAATAAAAGTGCATCTATAAATTCCCATACCGAAAAAAACCTTAATCGAATATAAAGTGTTATGCAACAGACAGAAGCGAGCATAAAGTCTGAGTTTAAAAAACTTCCACTAAATGAAAATTGGAACGTTGTGAAAAGACTTAAATTATGCCGACAATGTTTAAATAAACATTGCCGCAAATGCTTTACAAACAACGATAATGGAATGGAAGGCTGTCGTGCTAAACATCATCGATTGCTTTATTACGATATCCAAAACGTACAGGCATCAAGGTATTCAGAGTATAATGAAGTAAAAGAAATTGCCTTATGCTGTAAACACTTTCGACACAGCAAGATACACGAACACATGACAGCAAATAATTACTTTGAAGGCAGCAGCTACATAATAAAAATATAAATTAACTGTATTTCAGTGATGTTACTTAAGCGATTTTCAAAGAAGCAGCTCCGATTTATAATTAAAAAAATGTTTTAACTATTTTGTAAGAGACTATTAAAAGAGTAGAATAATACGTAGAACAGAAGTAGAACAGAAGTAACTTTTTAACTAAATGTTGTCCACACAAAAAGGAAATTTAGTTTTATATACATCTTACTACATTCCTTTGAAATTTTAACAATTATTCTTCGTATACTTTTCCCATGACAATTGTAGTATTTTTAATTTGTCAGTGTGGCATTTCTAATTTTTTCTAATTCAAATTTCAAAAAATATGTTTTAAGCAATTATTGAAAAATATGTAAAAACTGTTAAAAGTTTTCTATATACAAAACTAAAATGTGCTGACAACTGTTTAAGTACAATTATACCGGTAAAATTGGGTAGTTTAACACTTGTTTCTCTATTTTTCTACGAAAAAAATCCATGCTTGAACCAAGTTTCTAAAGGATCTCCTCACAAAATGTTACTCAAATCTATCCAGCAGTATTTACGTGAGACAGATAAGAATTCAATAAATAGGTATTTTCTCTTCCAAATCAATTATTTTCTTCACCAGCAACAATATTTTACTTTAATATTTCATGTACTGAAATTATCCTGTTACAGTTTTATTATAGATTTATACTTAAATCTTTAAATAAATAATTTTTATTTTAAATTTTTATTGTTCTTCTCTTTTTTCATAATAACAGATTTTAAGCACTTAATATTTTACATGTCTTATAGTACTGACATCACTAAACTGTTTATTGTCGCCAATAAAAATAGAAATTAGTTTAATTTCACTGCAGCGGCGAATTCAGACCAGACAAGAACCTGCCGCCTTGTTGCCTTGCTGTCAACAATATAATCATTCTCATATAAACACATGCATTCTAATTTTGACATTTTGCAGTCGGTAGCTGCTGTTTCGAATGTGTTTACAGCTTTAAGCAGCAGCACTATGAACTCTCTCGCATTACCGAAGCAAAATCAAAATTTGCTTTTTACCCGTGGACACTTTTGCCTTTCTAGACGAGGGTTCATCAGCGACATTAATTGAAAAAGAACTATTTGATATATTCGGTATTGAGGGTGTTAATGAGTCACTTTAAAATGAACTGGAGAAATAACTCGCATGGACGCCTCGTCGATAAAGGCCACAATTAAAATTGCAAATACAGACAGTGGTGCGTAATTTGTATTAAATAGAGTCCATAGGTGGTTTAGATTTTCCAACGCCATCATTGTGTATGAATGAAATGTTTTCCAAATATCTATATTTAAAGGGTATCCCTATAAAATCATATACGCAAGTGACGCCAACCATTCTGGTAGGTGCAGACAATTGGAGCGTCGTGGAGTACGTGAGGGTACGTGGAACCAGCCGATTGCTACAAGAAAAGAATAAGCTGGACAATACCAGGTCCTAATAACAGTCTTCGACAAAGGACTTTAACTTATTAAAAATGATTTATAGAAAATAAGTGGAAGAGAAGCAATTAAAATATCCATGATTTTTGAACTACTTCATTTTCTTTGCTGGGTTTAATTGAATACACATACTATAAATTCATTCGAAGAAGGATTGTTGGAAAAAAGGAAGTTTAGTTTTACGATTTTGACAAAGATTCCAAACACAAGGAAGAAACTGTATGTAAAGTCTGGCCATATAACTCAAATTACATTAACTATTGGGCAACCTCCTAATTTTCAAATCTAGATTTTATACTTGCTGTTATAGCGGATAGTAAAAACTCGTGTTTTTTGGTAATAGAAATAAGATAAAACAAGTAAAAATGCTGTATTCGGATATGCCAAATCTTATATACCCTTCACCAATTTTCAACAACAATAAAAAGACATGTAGAGCCGCTATTACCCAGTAATGTGTACAGGTAAAGATCAAAATTGACTGAATTGAAGCAAAGTAAAAAATAATCATCGTACCCTGAATTTTTGCACTAGAAACTTCCTTATTAATGTGCATAGTCTCGCGAAATACTGGATGGGTTGGGATTGGCTAGATTAGAAGATTGATCGTTATACGATTGTTCCTATTAGGGTAGCGACGCGCACTGTGAGTAGCTAGTTTACATATATTTTTGATTATTATAGTAGTTTTGTGAATTCAATCATTTATCGCTGTATTTATTTATTTTATTGTATTTTTCTCTCGTCATTTTTGGGCAAATTTGGCAGGTCGACATTTTGATAATTTTGAGTCAAAAAGTCGAAAAAAAAGTCTGGTCACATTAGAAACAGCTGAGAATTCATTTTTTACATGGTTGGGAACACCACGTATTGCTTAACATCTGCTTAACATATTTGTCATTCTTGTATAATGAGTTTATTTATAGTCAACAAAAAAAAGGAATTGTTTCAGTATTTGCTAAGCTCTGCAGCCGTTTTTCTTCAGCACCCAACAGTGCCGATTTCCAAAATGAGAAGAGAAAGAAAGACCTTTTTTACTTTAAGCTGTTCAATCAATTCTGTCTTTATATTTTTAAATTTCCAACTTATATACTAATTTATTCTATGGTCAGCATTAATTTGGCACAATAACCAATCTATAGTGAATTTGCTGTTAACACGGGAATTGACAAATTCTTTATTTCTTTATTTTTTTAGTTACCATAATTTGTTGGCGTGTGAAAACAATTATTTAGAGAATATTCAAAAATCATATTACATTACAAAAATCATATACATAATTCCTATGGCAACAGTTCACCACAAAATGTTTAATGTTCATTTATGCTGACCAAGCACAAATACCATTCATAATTTTACTTCACTAAATTCTTAAAAATACTTATTGTAAACAAATATGGATTGAATTTCAAGTTCAATTAACTTATATTAAATAATATTCTTACAGTGCCTTTACTAAGTATAGATGCACTACACCCTTACCCTTTTAGATTTGGGTATTATTAAAAATGAAACAGAAAAAAAAATTATAACTAAGGCTTATTTTAAGCGTTATGTACACATATTTTTTTTTTTTTTTTTTTTTTTTTTTTTTTTACTTCTAAATTGTGTTTGGTATTTATATTGTTACATTGAAATTCTTATCTTTATGTTTCTTATCTATATTGTTTTTGTCAATTTAAATATTTTTTTAGCAAATTCTTATGTACTAGTTTTGTTTTAGTTTTATTAATTTCTAAAAGTACATTTAAATCTTCTAAATCTAATACTTTGTATGGGCCTTTGTATGGATCTTCATACTTTTTTCTATTTAAAACTTTAACTAAGACTAAATCTCCTATTCTAAGATCTATTTTATTCTGCTTCCTTTCAGATTCTATACTTCTTTTTCTTTTTACTTCGAGGATTATTTCTCTTGCTCTTTGTAATGAGTGATGAAGTCTAATCTTTAGTTCATTTAAGTAGTTATCAATATTATAAATCTTTCTGGAATCAACTAAAATGTCGTTTGGGAGTCTAGGAAGTCTACCAAAAATTAGTTCGAATGGTGAATAGTCTGTATCGACACTTGGTGTCGTATTGAAAGCAAAAGTATAATATGGTATCCATTCATGCCAATTATTGTCATTCACGAAATTTAGAAAATATTCATTCAGAACGCGATGATTTCGTTCTACCGTGCCCAAAGTTTTATGATGGTAAGGTGTTGAAAAATTTTGTTTTATTTTTAATAATACACAAATCTCTTTCATTAATTCATTGGTAAATTCGGTTCCCTTATCTGTTTTCAGAATGTTAAATAAACCGTACTTTAAGACTATATGTTCTATTAAAGCTTTTGCGACAGTTCTGGCATCTTTTGACTCAAGCGGACAAGCAACAACATATTTGGTCAGTTCACACTGCATAGTAAGTATGTATCTAAATTGTCCAGACGGTCTTAATGGTCCAACTGTGCCCATTACAATAGTATCAAAACCGTGTGATGGTGTATCTGTTATGGCAAAGGGTTCTTTTGTATTCCTTATTTGTTTATGCCTTTGGCATGAATCACATGTTGTTATGTATTTCTTAACCATTTTGTTCATATTTTTCCATATATATCTTTGTTTTAATTTGGTAAGTGTTTTCCTTATTCCAAAGTGTCCTCCATGTGGTGAGTCATGAAATTCCTGTATCAATCTATATTGTGTTATATTATCTTTTATTTCTCTTGGCATTCTGTATATAATTATTTCTATATCGTTCTTCTTTATATTGTTATACGTTTCTTTCAATTCTTCGGCCGTTATATACTTAAATATTTCATCATTATCATATAGTACGTACTTCTTGAATTTCAATTTCTTTAATCTCAATAAAAGTTTCTCCAAAAATGTTCCTGAAAACATAGGATTTTCGCTTTTATTGCATATTATTCGCGTTATTTTATCATTTTTCTTTTTCAATTCTTTTCTTAATTCTTGCTGCAGCTTATTATCATATATAAATTCAATCTTTTGGGTACCCTTAATATAATTTATTGACGTACATTCCCACATCAGGAGGTGATCAGTCTCTTTTTGAGATATGCAGTCTTTTATAATATTTTCTTTTCTATGAACGTTCTTTCTATTATTATCTTCATTACATATATTTTTCTTTTCATCACTACTTTTATTTATCATACTTCGTGTTATTACCAAGGTTTTCCTTTCTTTTTCATCAATATAGATTGGAATCATGTCTCTTAATATTTGTGAATTTATGTTTATGCGTGATAGAGCGTCTGCGTTCGTATTATTTTTTCCTTTTTTGTATTTTATATCAAAGTCATAATCAGATAGTTCTAGTCTAATTCTGGTTAATTTTGAAGACGGGTTTTTATGAGTAAATAGAGCAATAAGTGGTCTATGGTCTGTGACCACGGTAAATTTTCTACCATATAGATATGGTCTAAAAAATTGTATTCCCCAATGAATACCTAATAATTCTTTCTCAATTACTGATTTGTTTTTTTCATGTTTGTTTAGCGTTCTGCCTGCATAAGATATGGGTAGATCTTTACCGATTTCACCCTGTGATAGGACTGCTCCCAGAGCTACATTTGAAGCGTCTGTGGTTAGAATGAATTGTTCGTCAAAGTTCGGATATTGTAGTATAGGCGGGTTTTTTAATTTGTCTCTTAGAGTCTCAAATGCTATTTGGCAATCTTCCGTCCAATTGAAAGTTACTTTTTTTTTTAATAAATTATTTAAGCAAGTTGCTATTTTGGCGAAGTTTGGAATGAATCTTCTGTAATAATTGCAGAAGGCTATAAACCGTCTAACGTCGTCTGCGTTTTTTGGAACAGGATATTGTTCAATTATTTTGTATTTCGTCGGGTCGGTTTTTATACCATTCTTTGTAATTAAATGTCCCAAATACAAAACTTCTGGTTTAAGGAAACAACATTTCGCTGGATTCAGTTTCAAATTGTATTGTTTTAGTCTTTTCAACACTCTAATAAGGTTATCATTGTGGTGCTTCAAACTGCATCCAAAAATAATGACGTCATCAACGTATAAAAATGCTTCCGACTCTAAACCAGCTAATGCTATTGTCAACATTCTTTGGAAACTGTTAGATGATATTTTTAAACCAAATGGTAATCTTGTATATTGAAAGTGACCGTTTGGTGTTGAAAATGCTGTTAGTGGTCTTGATTTTGGTTCAAGTTCTATTTGGTGAAACGAGCTTGTCATGTCTAAAGTGGAAAAATATTTAGCTCTACCTAATCTTTCCAATACATCTTCAAGTCTGGTCAAAGGAAATTTGTCATTTACTATCTTATCGTTTAAACGTCTGAAATCTACAACCAAACGCCATTGTTTTGTGTCGTTTTGACCCTTTTTTGGTACCAATAATAATGGAGAATTATATGGACTAATAGACGGTTCTACTACGTCTTTGTCTAACAACTCTTGAACCTGTTCATTTATTTCGTCTAATTGTGTTTGTGGCAGTCTATAATTTTTAATGTAAGTGGGTGTATTATCATTTAATTCAATACTTTGTTTATAAAAATTGTTTACCGTTAATGGTTCACCTTTAAGATGAAATACTTCTTGATATTGTCGTAGAATATCACATATGACTTTTTTATTTTCTTCTTCAAGGTTCTTGAAATCTAGATCTTCTAGTAATCTCTGAAATCTTTGCTCTGAGTGCTTATTGTTATTGTGGATGTTAGTTTTATAAATTGTGTAATTTTTTAATGGTATTTTTGTGACTCCCAACTTCTCTAGGCGTACTGGTTCCTCTAATGTATTCAAGATTTTAACATGGCGTTGACCATTCTTGGGTATTATAGAGTTTGCTAAAAATACTCCGTTTATTATTTCTTTACTACATATCACACTATCTTCTTTCAAGTCAATGCTTATGTGTACTATCTTCTCTGTTCTCGGGGGTATGGTTATATTATGTATTCTTTTTGTGTTAATCTCTATTGGGATTATTATTTGCTCTCCCTCTATGCAAGTATTTAAAGTTAGTGTCTCATAGTTAATCTGACAATTGTATTTACAGAAAAAATCTATTCCTAAAATTCCATCAGTACTGATAGGAAAGTCTTCTTCTACTAATTGAAATCTGTGTGTTAATACTTGTTCTCCTAGTACTATTTGTAAATCAGTAGTTCCTAACGTTTCTTTGAAGTCATTTGTAATGCCACTCAATCGGCAAATGTTGTCAGTATTCTTGTAATAGTTGTATATTACATTTTCTTTACAGAGTGATATCTCTGAGCCTGTGTCTATTAAAAATGTTAATTGATAGTTGATGTTCTTTACTGATAGGAAAAGAAAATTTGATGTTCCAATATTTAGTGTATATACTCTTAGTTTTCCCTGTTCGGAGATTCGTAATGAGTCTCCAGGGTTTGTACGTTTCCCTGTTGTTGCATAGTATGAACATTGGAGTGGCCTCTTCCTCTTGTGTTATTATTGTTTCTATTACCTCTGTTATTGTTATAGCCGTTGTAGTTATTGTTGTTATTGTTATAGTGTCTGTTATTTTTGTAGTTTCTGTTATTGTTGCTATGGTTTCCAATGCTACTGTTAGAGTTTCTGTTGCTATTGTTATAATTTCTGTTATTGTTGTTATAGTTTCTGTTATTCCTTATATTGTTGAAGTTCCTATCCATCTGTGGATTGATATAATTTGTATTTCTGTTATTTTTAAAACCTAAATTGCTTCTATTTGTGTTATTGTAATAGTTTCGTCTATTATTATTTATTTGTAATGTTGTAAATGTATCTGATATTTGTAGTGATCTTTCCTGTGTGCTTGCAATATCAAAGGCTTGTGACAAGGTCTTGGGTTGTGCGGCTATTACAGCTGTTCTTATATCTTTATATAAACCTTCTTGAAAAATTTCTAAAGCTAGTTTTTCATTCATAGTCTTAATCGTAGATCGAGCTACCTGATTTGAACTGTCCTCAAGTTCCGAAATTTGTACCAATGTCAAGTCTGCTATCAAAGTGTTAATACGTTCTTTGTAATTAAGTACATTTCCTTTTTGTCTTGTATTTCTTAATTCATAATGTATGCTGCTTGACGTTCTTGTTGATTTGAAATGTTTTGCCAAAGCTGTCTTCAGCTCATCGAAAGTTTCAGGAGTATTTTGTATAATCAAAATGTCCCTGACTTTGTCTACTAATTTTATTTCCAATATATATTTTATCAGGTTCTTTCTTCCTTGCTCATTAAGTTCAGAATGAACCATTTCTATCATTGAAAGGAAAATATGAACATGTTTTGGATTTCCGTCGAAAACTGGTATTGTTTCCGAAGCCTTTTTACAGTCAAAGTTCGACATGATTCTAAGATTTTCAACTTTTTCCTCTTTATGTTCTGTCAATAGCTGAATTGCTGTTTCTTTCAAGTCTCTAAATTGAATAATCTTTTCGTCTCTTAAGGGAATCTCTAAATGTCCTACAAGTTTTCCGAATTTTTCACCTAACTGCTCTATTAGCTTTAGTTTTTCTTGTATAGTTTCTTTTGTATATTTTTTTGTTATTGATTTCCTAGCATTCACAATTAATCTTTCTAATTCGTCAAAGATCTGCTCCATTAAAATTTTTTTTTTTTTTTTTATTTTTTTTTATTTTTGTTTTATTATTTATGCATTTTGTACAGAATTTCTTACAACCTGTTTTTTATAAAGTGTTGTAGAAACTTGAATATTACTACTACTACCAAAATTAATAATAGAATTATTATTATTTCCTGGTTTATTGTTATTTTATTTGTATTTGTAGCGTTGGCAATCGCATGGCCCTCTACTTTTGCATCTGCGATACCCATTTTGATTTGTTCTAATGTATATTTTATTCTATCTTTCTCTGTTATCTGAAAAGTAAGTAATTCTAGATTCATCACTTATCAAAATTTTCTTTGGTTTTTTCTTATTTTTCTATACATTTTTATGAAAAATATATATGTATATACAAAATCTTTAAAGTGCAATTTTAATGTTACATCAAAATCCTAGAAGAATGTTTTATTTTTTTTTTATTATTATTATATTATATTTTATTATGGTTTCTCCAACCGGCCTTTCTGAGTTCTATTAGTTGCTGTATCAATCGTTGTTTTTGTCTTCCCTCACTGATGCCTATTATACGCTGCAGGTCCTTGCAGGCTTTCTGAAATTTTAGCTTCTTTCCTCCTTTCTTCTTTTTACTTGTGGCTACACTTGATTATTTTTTATGTCCAGCGAAAACCTCACTTGTATAGTAAATACACAACATGAGCAATGAATGTATGAGTGTTAAGCAGACGTGACTGAACTTAATTTGTTATCTGATACGGGTCAACCGATTTTAATGAAATACTAAGTTATTTGTAGAAGCGAAACTTTTTTTGCGTTGTTGAAATTTTTTTTTTTTATATTATACTAGATGAACCCGGTGTGCTTCGCTACCCTCCTCGTTATTAAATAAAATTAAAAGTATTGCGAAAATTTAATGTCGATTGGTCCAGTAGTTAAGACTATATTACGATTTTTAATTTTTCTACCACCCACTTATCTCCTGGTACGTATTCCTAATTATCCCAATACTATATGTACCAAATATCGTCGACGTAGGGCAAAAAATGCCCAAGATATGACGATATTAAATTTTGGGTTATATGGGCGAGGCCACGCCCCTTTGTCCACTCCCAACTTTATATAGTCAAGAATATCCTATTGCGAAAATTTAATGACGATTGGTCCAGTAGTTAAGACTATATAACGATTTTTAATTTTTCTAAAAATGGGCGGGGTCCTACCCACTTTTCTCCTGGTACGTATTCCTAATTATGCCAATACTATATGTACCAAATATCGTCGACGTAGGTCAAAAAATGGCCAAAATATGGCGATTTAAATTTTTGGGTTATATGGGCGGTGCCACGCCCCTTTGTCCAATTAAAACTTCATATAGCCTATTATTCCTTCTAGAGTCACAGTAACATGCTGTGAAAATTTCAGGAAGATCGGTCGAAGGGTTTGGCCTCCTCTAAAGCACAAACAAACAGACAGACAGTCATTTTTATATATATAGATAAAAAACAATTATTGTTGTGTATTTTACATATTTTTATTATACCCGTCACCACAAAAATAGGAAGAAGGGTATAACTAAGTTTGTCATTTCTACAATATCCATTTCCTACCCCATAAAGTTTATATATTCTGAGTTCTTATGCATAGCGAAGTCGATTCAGTAGAGAAATTTTAAATATGCCAATCGATCAGACATAGTGTCGAAAGAGGTGCTATTGGAAATCAGCAAGGAGGCAGCGGACACAACACCACGCCTATCTCTAATTTTCCCATATCATTTGGAACAATGAAGTAACTCCAACAAAAATAAAAAAAGCAAATGTATGGAGCAATAAAAAAATAAAAAAACACATCAAGTAAAAAAGTGGCGCTTGCCCATATATTCCGAGTTACGGGCCTCCAAAATTTGCAAATTTTTGAAAATATCAATATGCGAATCATTTAAAAGTTTGTGAAGAGATCTTTAAGGAAATAATAAAATTTAAAAAAAATGCTTAACCCATAAAGAGTGATGGTATTTTTATGTAAAATTATGAATATGTAGCACTTAAATTTTTTATTATCTTATTTTTTAATTCTCACCCCGATATTTGCTTTCTTCATTGGAGTTATATTACTAAACTAGATTTACATAGATGGTGAAGGGTATATAAGATTCGGTTAAGCCGAATATACCACTCTTACTTGTTTTTTTTTTAGATTTAGTTTTAATGTCTCTTACAAATGTTTCTAGAGGCTACTCGAGAATCTTTAGTTAATAATTTTATTTTTTAACGTAAAAAATTTAATTAAAAGTGTTTTTACTGTAGTGAATAATTATTGTTCAATATTTTGTTTTTCAAGTAAAGAATGTAAATAATAAACAAATAATGTAAACAAACGAGTATCTCTCAGTTTGATTATTATTTTTAGAAGCAAAAACACTAAACAAAATGCGATGATGACGTAACTAAATAAGCAAAACACACAAACTAAAAAAAAAAAATCTAGAAAAAGCAGGGGAAGTTTTTTATAAAAATCCAGCGGTGGAATGTTTTTACCAACAGTCTCACAATGAAGTTATACAGTTTAATAACAATATTTGCTTTCGTTTTGCTATCTACAATTTCTTGCCTTGGTCAGGCTCCGCCAAATTGCCATAGCAATGTCGCAATTTTATGTGCCGGCGGTGGACCACAGGTAACAGCTAGAGCTGGCCAAGGAGCATGCGAAACTTATGACAACAAGTGTTTGGTAGAACAATTAAATTGTATACGTTATAAAAGTGGAAAGCCGCGTAAGTGATTATTTTAAATTTTATACAATTAAAGATTTAACAAATAATAAATTTTTTATTTCTAATTGTAGTGTTGATTCCATGTTAATCAAATGGCTCAAACATTTTGTAAACATATTAATCAGTGTTTTTTACTTAAAATTATTTCTAAATCTGCACCTGCAACGTTAAAAGTATTTTTCCTTAATTAAACTTTTGCTTATAAGGTGATTTATTGTATATGAAAATAAAGTCCTTATAAGTTTATTACAGTGTTAAAACAAAAACGAAAATGTACAACTCATTCTAAATGATAATTAGCTATTTTGAAGAAAAATATCTAAATAAAATAACAATCAATAACTTAAAATGCAAATATTTATCAAAGATGGTTATTCTCTTAATAATATTATCAACAAAGTTATTAACAATAAATGCTTGTGGTGAAAATTTAAAAACCCAATTGATTTTTTTAATTTTCATAATAGACTTTTTACAGTTTTTTTTAGGAGCGCTCATTTTATTACTACGAATATTTGCTTTTTAGTTGTATGTATTATTTTTAGTTATTTAATTGAATTTAGATATCATTTGAATTTACTTATTCATAAAATTGAATATTATTTGGTTTAAGAAATTCTCTAACAATTTTAGAATCTATCGAAATAAAACACTGAAACGCAATTCCAGTGTGTTCTGTCGACTCGATTTTTTTGCTTAAGCCATTTTTTTTTTAATTTAACCGGAAAGTCATTCGCTGAGAGACAAATACTAGAACAGTATATTGATTAAAGATCACGGTTGATCCCATTGTCACGAATTATATTTTTTATTATTCGTTTTTTTTTCTTATTAAAATATTAAGCAAAGAAACACGGACGTAATATTATCTCTTGATCTTGCAGGTTGTAGCAGCTGTTATGGAAAATTAATAAAAAGTAAAATATATGTTGTCACGCTTAAATTCTGGCGCTTAGCCCGGGCTAGGGCTCATCGTCATCGGATGGTTCTTTTGGCAACAATTCTGAGTCACCTTGCAGCTACAAAAAAATTTAAATTACGTATGCCAATGAATTAGTAGAACTAAATAAAATGATGGCCAAAACACCCCCTAGCCGAGGGTGAACAGGGACCAGATCTATTGCCCTGAAGCATAAGGCGACATAGTAAACCATATTTATCGATGTTTTGCAACCATTTACTCCACCATACTTACTCTATCCAACCACAGGTTGCTTTCTTCAGGGCCAAATTCTTCTGCTAAAATTCGTTGCAATGGCTAATGCTTCATTTAAATTCATATTTGTCTAGTGGTGAGACATTCTTTACTCTAACGTTTTGGTTTTTGTTTAGAAACAAATTATTGCTCTAAACTTTTCTGAAAACAATTAGAAATTGAAAAAGATATTGAATGTTGCCCAGTGTTGTTAGTTATGGCGATTTCTCGCCAAATCCCCTGTTTGGGGATAAAAATTTTAAAATGGTGAGAGGCAAGATTCTTGGCGGAATTCAAAATACTTGGCGAAATTTTGACCTATTTTTTACGATTTCTCTACGATAACATTGGATTTTAAAAAAGATAAAAAACCTGGCGGCTTTACTTTATATGTTTAAAGTTGACTGTATATATATATATATATATATATACATATATATATATATATATATATATATATATATATATATATATATATATATATATATATATATATAAATTTCAAAATTAAATCAAATCAAATGGCAAAGGCGCTCAAAGAAAAAAGCAGTGAGACAAAAAAAAATTCTTAAAATTTAACGAGATATGGCATCGAAAACAAAAAAAGGTTTTAATAAAGAAAATCGCCATGTTTTAAGAAATTATTGAAAGAAGAAAAACATTTATAAAATTCGTTTTTGAATATAGATAGCATTGATATTTGCCCCAAAAATTGTTAACTGAACTGAAGACGTTAATGCATTAATATTTGGCGATATTCGACAAGCCATTTGGCGAGAAAGCTCGAAAATTCTGGCAACACTGATGTTTCCGATTACTTTAAATTTTTTAATGTTAATTAATTAATTTAATTAATTTTTTATAATTTGAATTTTTTTCATATTTCGATTTTTTAACCACTTATGAAGGTTAGGTTAGGTTGCACGGGCTGTCGGCGTAATAAGACCAACTCACTTGTGTCACCTGGAAACAGGATGTGCAGGGATCTGATTCAGGTCCCTACGCCACCATCAAATATCCAAATCCAAACCACCCCGAGGACCGATTAAACAAGTTTATCCTAGCAACATCGCACACAGATAAGTATGCAAGACCATGCAGCCTTGGACTGCCGAAAATGGCCGCTCTATTCCCAGAAAGAGCTGGGCAGTGGCAGAGCAGATGCTCCACCGTTTCCTCCTCTTCATCATCTTGACAACTTCTAGAGTAGTTATGATGCGGAAGATTCAGTCTCCTAGCATGGATACCAATGACACAGTGCCTCGTCAGCACCGCCACCAGTGTACCTAACTGCCCTCGAGGAAACCTTAGTAGATATCGAGACCCTGCAGGTAACCTCTTCAGACCATTTAGACTGCGCGGCCCTAAAGAGCTCCTGCTGAAATAAAGCTCCACAGCAGCTTAATGGGACTCCCACCATTGATCCTGTAGCCTAAACTTCATCCTGATCTGAAATATAGGAATGAAGACGCTCCCCCCACCCCGACATCACCACGAGGCATACTCGACGTGCCCGACGTTGTTACCACTAAACCAATGTCAGACATGGAGGTGGGCATGCAATAATCGATGCTGTCAGGAAAAGCCGAGGAACAGCCCAAATTGGCCGCATGTCTAAAGTCCCCTGACCTCCACGTCACCGCTGCATTCAGTCTAACCGCCGAGATCGACCGGTCAAAGTACGACGTGATGGGATTGATACCCCAGTGTCTGCCTATGGCCTTTCTACACACATACAAAGCCACTGAGGCCCTATCCGCCTGAAATTGAAACCATTTACGAAGCATGTTGTATGGCCGTATAATTAATACCGAAAATTCGATTAAGGTCCAATTAAAAAAGCAGAGTGTAATCATCTTTGCCCAGACGTCAACACTTAGAAATACCCCAAGTTGAATAATTGTCTTAGTGGAAGGACATGGCAAGTTCTGGTTCTAATAAAAGTCGATTGTATTAAGGTTGTGCTTGAAAGATACTTAGTCCAGCATTGGCTGCCACTAGAAGTAGCATCATGGTAAGCAACCTAGCATGGAGGTTTAGCGTATCAGTTATTTATGTTTAACTCACTGATGGCTAGGGAATTAGCTGCATGATGTGATTTTTTTGGCGGTGCTAAGCCGTCAAATTGTCTACTAGATTCAAGGGGTTGCGGGGTATAAAAATTTTGATTGCAAATTGTCCACGAAACTTTAAACAATAAGTATAGCAATAGCGCTTTTAGTTAAGACTTTATTATATTCTTCTTGTCTCTTTTTTTTTTGATCGATAAAGTTCGCTTAATTTTGTAAAAGGACCATTAAACACTAACACTAACAAACTATGATAAACTATTTTACAATTGAACATTTGTAACTAATGAACAATTATAGTCATGTTTTCAGCATCGTTTGACACACTGTAAATTTTCCTTTCGAAAATTGACATCTTTATTTTAAATTCAGAAGTTGTAATGTTTGTAGCGGTAGAGAACGAAAGATCCCACTGTGCGCTAGTGAAATGAAAAAATAGAAACTACATGAGCTACAAAAAATACATAGCTTTAATTTTGTCTGGATTAGATGAAATAACATTATAAACAAAGAAATTGTTTCTTCTTCTGACGAGGAATTGTGTTTTTTTTTTTGTTATTGCAATATCATGATGATGACGGTAAAATGTACAAAATGTTACACTTTATAGAAAAAGGTTTGAAGTATTTGTTTTGAAATAATGAAAGATTTCAAGTCCGTTAATAGGAAGTTATATTTCTTGGCTAAAGACAAACAATAGAAAATTAAATTAAAAAAAAAAAAAGAAAATGCAACAGATCAATCATATTTATTTGTTTATATGTGTGAAGATATAAAAAAAGCTGTAACAAGATCGTGTTCGTAAATAAAATATTTTTAGAAATGGTACTGGTATGATAACTGTGTTTTGTAGTTATGCCGTTTGGTTAAATTTATTAAATTTTGGTTTTATTTACAAGAATTACACACTTGCAAATGATATCAAAATCCCATATACAAAATTATTTCGAATTAAACAACAAATAATGTTGCTAAAGTTGTGCTTCATGTTTAGAAACAGCAAAATGTTTCTGGCAACAATTTTTGCAACTGTGAAATAATATGAGCTAAATTTAATTAGTGCGGAAAACTAATACCCTTTATGGCAGTGAGCTTAGATTTTGCCAAAGCCTTTGGCACTGTTTGGCATGATGGTCTTATCTACAAATCAATAAGTGTAGGCTTTGGTACGGGAGATGTCCTCTATCATGAAGGGTTGATTTTTACAGTAGTGACACAGGGGTCGTTGCTGGGTCCAGTTTTGTACAATGTCTTCATACAAGATATACCTCCTCCCCCACAGGGAGATGCTAATGACATCCTTATTGCTTCTTTAGGAGCAAGGGCAAGGACTGTTAACGAACGACTTAAACAACTTAAACATCAGTAAGACTGTCGCTATGATGTTCAAGGGAAGGCGTAAATATATTTACCCGAATTGCAGATCATTCATACCGTGCTAAAGAGTTGGAAGCGATGTTATCAGGACTTTGGATAGGTTAAAGTATCTTGGCGTCCATGAAAACTTTGAGCCGTATCGGCATTGATAATGTGCTTGCGAACACCAAGGGGGCCTACTGCGCATATCAGGGCGTTAGTACGCAGAGTTAAGCGCAGAGGTGGACTCGACAAAAAAGTGCGACTTTTGTATACTGCCAGATCATACGTCCTCTCATCTCTTACGTTTTTCCAGCTTGGTATAGAATTTCTTCAGTACAGATGGAGAGGCTTAGGAGGTGGGAGAGGCGGATCTGACTTGTGTGCCTTGGTTTGACATCGTATATAGGGCGTAACGGAGAGTTCCGTAGGTCCTCTTGTAGTTCTATATACAGTGCAGTTGATTTTAGTCAAATAGACTCCTTTATGGTCGGAGAGCTTTAAAGTGCATAGAAGGTGCATGTTCCATAGAACACAGTTTGTGAGATAATGTTTTTCTCGAGCCTCGAATCTGGAGACCGTTCAGATAGCAAAGTATCTTTCTCCAGTGGATTTGTTGAACCTTGGGGGTGCTGGGCTTCTTCACGAGGGTGCAGACCTGCTATTTTACCATAGGAGAGTTAATTCCTTAAATATTGTTGATATAGTTAACATCACTGCTAAGTAAGTTTTTTTATTATCTTTTTATTTCTTTTGATTTGTTTTGTTTACTTTTGCTCCTTTTTATTTCGTTTCTTTAGTGTGTAATTAGTTTATCTTTTTTAATTATTTTTATTGCCTCTCTTTTTTTTTTTTGGGAATTCCTTTTAACTTTTTTTTTATTGTAAATGGCTGTACACAAAAATGTGCAAAATTTTTATTTAAATCCTTGAAAAATGCACTAGTATGTAAGGAATTATTTTTAATACATTGTCAGTTTTAGTTGATATTTTTTATAATAAATTTTTGGAAAAAAATAAATGAATTAAATTAAACGAACTAATACCCTTTTAATTAATTAGGTAAATTAATTAATTTTAATTGCGCGATTTAATACATGCTCAATTAAGCTTATTCAATTAGCACAAGGCATATTTATTTTAATAGGTAGTGTCGTCTGCCCAGCTGGTTTCTCTTTTTATTACAAAAACAACATGGCTTTTTGTTGTTGCTTTAAAGTTGGAAGTATCAAAAGCCATTTTCGTATGACTCGCCATTTTATTTTTATTTATTTGTGTATATTTTTCACTTGCGGCTTGTCAATTTTATGAAATTTTTTCTTCCAACTGAACATAGTTTCCAGTACACATACTTGTTGGCAAGGGTTGCATTTCGCATCTTATTTAATTAGTGATACAATTGATTACTAATTGCTCACTTAATTAATTGACTTCTTACATGTAAATTGAGCTAAATTGATGCGAACGCAGACAGACAGACAGACAGACAAAAATAGGTATTTTGTATTCTATATCGATTACTATCTACACCAAGAACAATATTTTCAAAAAATATTTCATGTACCCCGTTATAATCTTATTATATGTATAAATGAAAAGTTGCCAGTTATTTCATGTTAAGTTTTAAAGCAAATAAGACTCAAATTTGTCTTTAAAAGCGATATTTTTAAAATTATTAAAATAGTATTTTCTATCGAAGTTCAATGTTAAAAAGAAGAGTATTTAACTAATTTTATTGAATAGCGAGAACATGCACTTTTCATTTACAGAATATTGATTTAAATACTCACGCGAATCACCGCGATGCATCGGTCTGAAAATTATTATTTTTAAATTTACGTTTTCACGTGTTTTTCGATAATTTTTGTTTTGTTTTTGTTAGTGAATGAACTATTTACTATATTTTATATAATTTATATTAAATTACTATTTCTCCAAGAAAAATTTTAAAATGTAACTTTAAATGAAAAAATTTTGTTTTTTTTTTTTTAATAAAAAAGACATAACCAGAGCTAAATGGTCAAATCATGGTTATAATTTCTTTTTAGTATTACATTTCATAGTAAAATTTGTTTAATAATATATGTATGTGTTTCATGAGAATATCAAGATATGTTTATTTCGGATGAAATTAACATAAACAACAAAAATATTATTCCACTTTATAAATTTCTTATTGAAATATTTTTTTATTCTTGCCAATTTGAAGAAACTGCATATAACAAGGGATACCCTTTAATTTTCAATTTCCTTTTATCACTTTTTGTCATAGCGACCATAATAACACACCTTCTTAGAAATTTTGAAATGTATGAATTGAATGTTTTACAGATAACAACCTGTGTCCTTTAATGTAGAAGAGTAATTTTAATATGTAATATTTATTAATAATATTCAATGAATGCTCATATACAATGCATTTTAAAAAGTAATAAAACTTCGGTTGTGGTTATTACTTAATTTACTTAAACATATCGTATTTTTACGCTTGCGAACGTAAATTGTTTTTGTTGTTCGTTTGATATGTTTAAAACAAAAAAACAATACATTGCAGCAGCGACCATAATTTTGGGATATTGGCACAACAGCTAGACGATTAAACTGATTACGATAAAATTTGAAACGTTGGTTTCGTGCCTCAGCCGCTTCTTCTGATAACAGCACTGTAGACAACAATTGTAAAGGGTTTTCTTATACAGGTAATAACGTATTATATATAATGATTTTAACAAAAAACTTCTACGGTTAATCATTACAAACCAAAACATTTTATGAATATAAAAAGGTTTCTTATCAGAAAGAGATGAAATTTTTAAAAAATCTTAAAAAACCGCTCAAAAAATCGACAAAAAATTTATCAAGAAAATAATTTTTTATACCCTTCACCACAAAAAGTGGAAAAAGGGTATATATAAGTTTGTCATTCCGTTTGTAATTTTTACAATATATATTTCCGACTCCATAAGGTATATATATTCTGACTTTTTATGCATAGCGAAGTCGATTAAGCGCTGTGCGTCCGTGTTAGTATTTGCCTCGGCAAACTTTATTTCCCACAAAAAATAAATATGTTAATCGATCAGATATAGTGTCAAAAGAGGTGTTATAGGAAATCAGCATGATCGGTCCATGTCCTTTAAGCAGCAGGCAAAACACCACACCTACCTCTAATAATATCATGTTATTTGGAACAATAAAGTAATTCCAATAACAAAAATAAGTATATGGGACGATAGAGAATTTAAAATAAGAAACAAAACATCAAGTGAATAAATTGGCGGTCACATATTTTCCTAGTTGCGGGGCACTGAAATTTAAAAATTATTTTAAAATACCAATATGGGTATCTTTTAAAAGCTTCTGAAGAGATCTTTAAGGAAATACTAATTTTTTTTAAAAGGCTTAACCAATTAAGATCCGATGACATTTTTATGTAAAATAATATATGTGCAGTAACAGTTTTTTTTATTTTTTAATTTTCTCTCACCCAACTATTTGCTTTTTTGATTGGAGTTACTTCGCTAAACTAGATTTACATAGACGGTGAAGGGTATATAAGATTAGGCATAGCCGAATATAGCACTTTTACTTGTTTAACTTCGAACGAATTTTTTTATCACAAAAAATTAAAACTAAATTAGAATAAAGTTTTTATTTGACCTTTTTAATAATTAATATATTTATTTAATTATTAAGCACTAGGTCTTTTTTATTTTTATATATATTCTCGATATTTCGCTACTCCGTTGTGTAGCATCATCAGGAAAACAAATATTTATTTAATTAACAAAAAACAACAACAAAATGTAATAAAAATTTTTTCAAACTAACATATTTAAACAAACAAAAAATTATTTTGTCAAATTAAAAATTTTTTATAAAAAACACAAATTATTTCTTATTTACTAAATGTCTATAAATCTGAGCAACATTATCTGTGTCTGCCTTAAAATTAATTCTTTGTGCTGTTGGTGTATTAATAATTTGTAACAGTTCCAAAATATAACGTCTTTTATAATTGTTTTCTATGTTTATTGCTGAAACGTTTTCAAAATTGGGATAGTGATTTAATCTGGCACAATGAGACGATAATGCAGTTTTTTGTGAATTAATATTTCTATACCTTTGATCAGATTTTTGACCAGCAATTCTAAGTTTTAGTTTATTTTTCGTTGTTCCTACATATACATTATTACAAATCTCCATAACAATATCAGCCACAATTGGAGAGGCAAAATATAACATAAAAAATTCTGTAGAATTTAAAAATAAGATTAGGAACCTAAAAATAAAAGATGATGAAAAGTTAATTTCATTAGATGTAGTGTCATTATTTTCAAGCATACCTGTTGATCTAGCAATAAGCACAATAGAGGAAAAGTGGAATATTACTGAAGGGCATAGTAATATAGAAAAGTGTCTATTTCTACGTATTGTTAAATTTTGTATAGAAGATAACAGATATTTCCAATATAATAGTAAATTTTATAAACAACAGAAAGGTTTACCAATGGGATCTCCTGCCTCTTTAATTGTGGCTGATATTGTTATGGAGAATCTACCAGACACATGTATTGGAAAGCTTAGTATTAAACCTATAATAGTGACCAAATATGTTGATGATTTATTTTTTATAATATCAGAAAATGGCATTAATAATTTACTTAAAACTTTTAATGAATTTAATCCTAGTATAAGGTTTACAGTAGAAATAGAATGTGATTCAAGGCTTTCATTTTTAGATACTTTACTCATTAGGATTTGAAATAATTTATTAATAGATTGGTACCCAAAACCAACAGCTTCTGGAAGAATCATTAACTTTTATTCTAAACACGGTAAACGAAAGGTTACTTACGATAAGTGATATTGAATTTCATAAAAAGAATAAGCAGATAATTAGAAATGTATTAAATGATAATAATTTTCCTATTCATCTTACTAATAGATTAAAAAGACAGTAAAGAAATAGGAATAATATAAATACAAGACATATAATTGAGCTAATGATTTATAAGCCTTTAATTTATGGACCAGGAATATCTGAACGGTTAGTGAAATCAAAAAAATATTTGATTGTAATAAATATAAAATGGCATACAAAACCCACTACACATTAAAAAGGTTGTTTAGCAAAACTAAAGATAAAATACCAATTCAAGAATTATCAAATTTAGTCTATAAGATTCCATGTAGCGGAAACGGTAATGAGATTTGTAATAAAGTATATATAGGAACAACGAAAAATAAATTAAAAACTAGAATTACTGGTCATAAATCTGATCAAAGATTAATTCACAAAAAACTGCATTATCGTCCCATTGTGCCAGATTAAATCACTATCCCAATTTTGAAAATGTTTCAGTAATAAACATAGAAAACAATTATAAAAGACGTTATATTTTGGAAATGTTACAAATTATTAATACACCAACAGCACAAAGAATTAATTTTAAGGCAGACACAGATAATGTTGCTCAGATTTATAGACATTTAGTAAATAAGAAATAATTTGTGTTTTTTATAAAAAATTTTTAATTTGACAAAATAATTTTTTGTTTGTTTAAATATGTTAGTTTGAAAAAATTTTTATTACATTTTGTTGTTGTTTTTTGTTGATTTAATAAATATTTGTTTTCTTGATGATGCTACACAACGGAGTAGCGAAATATCGAGAATATATATAAAAATAAAAAAGACCTAGTGCTTAATAATTAAATAAATATATTAAAACTAAATTTGCCTAAAAATTAAAAAAAGGAAAAAATTCAATACAAAGTTTTATTCGTTTAGCCACAAAAAAAAAAAATATATATGTATGTATTGAAAACCTTTCAAAATCGTATAAAGTCAACAAAAACGTATGCGATCTATCCAACTGTCCTGATTTGAACAGTGCCCAAAAAGTACAAATCTCAAACAAGAACCTTGAAAATTCACTAAACGATGCAGTATTTTGTTATGTGCCCAACTACGTACTTAAAATTTTACATTTCTTTCAATTGAAAGCAATGGCGACCAACTGCAACCCCGTCCAAAATTTCCTTAATATTTAGCTCCCTGCGACTAGTTTATTTTCCAAATGATATATCAACGTTAAAAAAACGTTGTTCTAAAGAAATAAACAAATATTTCATCCACTATTTTACTTTTAAAAATATGAGCTTTTTTACGGTTCTCAAAATAGTTTAAAGTTTCTTTCAGCGTTAAATTAGACGTATCTTACTAAAGAAGGCTAAATGTAACAAAGCTTTCAGTAAAAAAGTAAAAAAGAGGAACTTTAAGTTTTGAGAAAACTTTAAATAAACTAAAAATTATTTTACAAGCGTGTTGGGAATTTATAACTCAAGAACGGTCAAGCGGAATTCGATTTAATTTTTAGGGTTTGTTTGCATGGTCGTGTACATGGTTTATCTTAAGTTTGTACAAATCTTGAGTTGCAACTTTTCATGACAACATGTGATTCTGTCCCTACAAAAAACAATAAGTCCTGAATTTTTGTACTTGAAACTTTCTTGTCGTTTACCTCAGGGAAGGGTTTTAAAAATTTCGTACAAGTAACTTTCATACATGAAGACAGATGAAGATATTAATATTTAATCTCTTTCCGAAAAAATACTGCTGAACACTACATTAAAGTTTTTCGATTAACCCTTTTCTTTTAAAGAGAATTTAATTAGATTTATCCATTACACATCTTGAAAATTGTAAGAAGAACATTAACTTCCTAGAGTTAATGTTATAAGTTTCATACAATTAAAAATGACAATCTCATTATTTCTGATATATCAGGAAACTAACAAACGAAAACTTCTTTTGTAATGTAATCTAGTAAATTTATTGTCATATTTGTTTTATCTCAAAATACTTGGCTTTCAAACTAAAATATAAACTCATAAATCTTTAAATACCACATTAAAAATTTTGTTGTTGATGCCACACAAAAAGTTAATTTTTGTAAATAACCAAAGCAGTCCGTTTGTCTATCAATGCGTAGACATCTGGCAAAAACGAAAAAAACTTAAGAAGGTTTATTTAATAAATGCTTTCACATTAATCACATATTTAAGTTTTTTCTGTTTGTTTAAAAAATTCCAAAAAATAAGCATACAAAATCTTACAACCAGCTTTTACGAGTATTACTTGCATGAATTTCGAATACTTCTGGGTCTAAGTCTACGTACAAGCACTGAAAGTGTATCTGAATACCTGTTTAAACAATTTATTTGTTGCTTAAATGATCAATGCATAGTGGGGTATTAAGTAAAATAAAACAAAAAATGTATACAATTTTGTAGTTTTTAAAAGTTTAAGAATTTTTAAAGACTTTTTTTAAGATAGACTTATGTAAACACTACAATTCCAAAAAAATATCAAACCATTTCCAAAAACTTGATTTTTCAGTTGTTTTTTTCTTGCTGTATTTTTCACTCAATTGATCTATATGGGCCTATCTTTTGAACCTCTATAGAAATTGTTGATTTGTTGTTGATTAATATGACTGTTATGGATACTTTTGAAGAGTTGGTTGAAGTTAACACAGACCAGTGATCGGTTATGAGTAGTGGAGAAACAAGTGGAGTTGAATCATGACTCTTATTTTTTTGTACTTATACGCATTCATACATTTTTCTGACTCTCTAAACCAGCGTTGCCACACAAGAAATTGACTTCCTACCAATAATTTTCAAAAATCCTACCAAAATCGTTCACAGCCTACCAAAAATTTAAAAATGCGTTTCTTGCACATAAACTCTGTTATACTCACTTGGTTTTTTTCCGTAACTCTTGAGGTGGAAATTTGTCTTTTGGTGATTTTTAAGATGGATGTTATGATTTAAAATAGTTTTAGAGCATACTATGCAGAATGAACACCCATCCCTTTCCTGGAGCCAATCAAATTCGCTCAACCATTCGGTTCTAAAATTTTTTTTTACTGTTTCTTTACATGCAATATTAGTAAATATTTATGTAATTAATAGGCACATATATACAATTAAAAAAGTTTACTGACTTTTCCATTTTGTCTGTTAATTTTTTTAATACAAACACTTGTAAATAAGCCTTCACTCAAAAATATTGTTAACTTCAATTTCATAATATTGTTCGCGTTTCTTAAACCAGAGATGGCTATAGCTTTAATCATCTTTATGCAAAAAAGCAGAGATTTTTTTATTACATCTTAAACACTTTTTTAAAACAGTGGTAAGACTATTCACAGTTATTGTTTATTTAATTCAAAGTTACATTTTTTTATTTTATGTTCTGAATTTTTAAGGTAAAAAATTTACTGTTGCTACAGGAGGAAAACCTACCAAAAATTTAAAAAAATGCAACAAACCAACCAAACTGTTTTTTAAAAACGAAAAACTACCAAGTTTGGTCCGATTGGACCAAAGCGGCAACGCTGCTCTAAACACCAAACATCTCAATGGTTTGAACTATTCTGAGTATTCATACTTAACAACATGTATGATGTTGATGATTTCGACTCTCACCAGAGAACTGCACGAGTACACCGCAACTCATGAGTACACCGCATACTTACTCTATACATACTCTATACTTTTCATACTCGAGTATTTTAAACACCGCAATAAAAAGTTGCGGTGTTTATTTTACCCATTCTTGTAAAAACGAGTATCAAAAATATCGCAATCAGAATTTTAAGTATTTTTTATACTCGTACGCGAGAATTTTTTAATTCTCTTTATTTGTAAGCAATGTTGCCACATTTTTACCCTATTAAAGTTTTTTACTGCCGTTTTGTGAAATACTGAATTGTATGCAGATCTATTTATAAACAATAAAAAAAAAAAAACAAAATTTGATCAAATCTATTGCTTAAACATTATAAACAGAAAAACAGACAACAACCGTTTTCATAGGTATGAAACACAACACATATTTAATGAATAAAATGCAATAAAAACCGCTTAAAGGCACAGCTTTTGTACACTATTTAAAGCAGGTATACTTATTTTGTTGCTGTTTTTTATGAATAATTATTTTCAGTTTATGCACCTTGTTGTCATAAACGTGCTACTCGTACTAACGGTATTTAGGAAAACAAAATGATAAAATGAATCCGTGAATAAAAGGAAAATTACTTAATTTTTTAGTTTTAACAAAACTGTATATACGCTGATGTAATATATTAATTCCTCATAAATAATAATAAATAAAATAAAGTTTTTAGTTTATATATTTTATTTTGTTAAATATAATTATTGCTTTTATACCTATTTATTAATTTTAAAAATCTATTTGCTTAACGAATAGAATTTTTTAATTTCTCTCTTGTGTGACTTAAAAAAAACCCTAACAAAAACATAATATAATAAACAATGAACTATTCTTGAGTTATTAGTAAACTTTTGTTGTGTTTTTAATAAATGAAAAATGGTGAATTTTACGGGTTCTATTAAATTTATTTTCTGTTATATATTAAATAAACTTTCATAATTTCAAAGAAGTATGTATGTTAGCTAATTTAGACATTGGCGACTTTTGATATTGTGTTTGATTTAATAATTCTGATCTGATAACTCTGTTTTCCTCTTACTACACACGTTAAAATCTCTCTCTATTGGTGGTTGTTGTGAGTATGAGTACGAATAAAGTAAAGCCAGCATCGCAAACATTTTACTTGAGTATGGTAGACACTTATACTCAAATGGAATGGGTATAGTAAATACTCGCACTTAAGAAATGCGGTGGCGATCACACCGCAACCGCATTTAAGATGAGTATACTTAGAGTATTAAAAACAGACACTCTTGCAGTTCTCTGGACTCTCACTAACTCATTATATGCAATCAATACAAAATAAGTATGATTCGCTAACGGAAAATAAATTACTCTGTTGAAGGTTTCACAGTGGCGTGTGTGATGTTTTTTTTTATTATTTCAATAGAAGGTTTCACAGTGGTGTGTGGGATGCTTTTTTTTTATTATATTAGTACCTTTAAAGGCTTTTAGAATAATGTTTAGAGGAATGTTTATTACTTTCATAATGCTTCGAAGTAAAACCTTTTTAACTCTTGCATATATAATTCAACCAAAAAGATTTTCACGTTTAAAAAACTGCTTAAAAAACAAAAGCTGCTTTGAAGAAAATTTCTTCTATTTCGAAAACATTTCTATGGGAAAATTAATTTTCGAGAAAATTTAATTGAAAATTTTTACGTGGCAAAGTTCTTAGTGAAATTTTTCCTAGGAAAATTTTTTAGTTGAAACTTTTTTATAAGTTTTAGGCAGAGTTTAAAAATATAGTAACGAGCCCTATCACTAGTGGTTTTTTAAAAAGAAAGGTTTGTATTGCTGATTATACATTTTATTAGTTTTAATTTATTATATTTTCATTTATAATTATACACTTCTTTATTGATAAAAAATATTTTATATTTTTATTTTTGTCCCTATATTTTAATGTAACAATCGCCGTCCTTTTGTAAAGTACTAAAAAATAGAACCGTAAATTTTTCTTGAGTGGCTTGAATGAGTTAAATGAGTTGTAAGTATTTAGAGTATTTTTTTAAAATTATAAATCTAAACGACATACTTCACGAATCATACATATATGAGTTCGATGTCGACGTAGTACTCATAATCATACAACTTTTCTTTATGAATCACTCTTATAGTGAGTGCGAACAAATGTGAGTAGTAAAATTTAAATGATGTATACTCACTTGAATTTAAAATTTTGTAAGTGATTATGAATAGCGAAAAAACGACTTATTGCCGATCATTGACACAGACCCTGTAATACTAACTCCGCTATAACAACAAATATACAATTTTAATTTAGAAGTTAAAAGGTGTTTTCATAGTTGAAGAGCATCGCGAAGCCTCACTGTATGCGCGATTTCATACAAAACAAAACCAGAAAAAGCTAGGGTAGGCAGGTGAAATTTGGCATGAATCTGTTGCTCACGAAAAGAAGTGTTAATGTGAAATTTCGAGAAAATCTAACAAGTGAACCGCCCACCTTCCATATAACCTAAATTTTAAAATTGTAATAGTGTAACACTAACACGGACGGACAGACGGACATCGATCAATCGAATTCGCTATGTATAAGAATTCAGAATATATGCATTTTCTTTATGGGGTCGGAAATGGATATTGTAGAAATTCCAAACGGTATGCCAAACTTATAACGTTTTTCAACTTTTTGTGTCAAAGGGTATGATAACGTTCAGATTTTAACATTGGCCATTTTTGGCCGCCCTCGTGACACAGCGCGTCGCGTCTTCTCTGTAATTTAAGACTTGACTATACTTTAACTACAGCCTCGGAAAGTTCCAAAAATAACGCCAAACCTTTTAAATACTATGGAATTATTTAAAAATCCCACACAATTCAACAGATTATATTTATGTTTAATCGTCATTTCATTTGCATTTACAGATATAAATTTTTGTGTTTTATATTCAAAAACAATAATATGGCTAATAAATTTATTAATATACTACGTATGTATTGGTAGCAGATTTCACCAAAAATATTGCGAAATATTGAAGGGAAAAGTTACGATAAGGAAAAAATAATTCCTAATTATTAGAGTCAGTCACATAATAAAATAATAAATATACTTTGAGCAAATTTAAAATCAAAATAACGTTTCTAATAGGACACCTCTTCATTTTTAAACCCTTCACTGCAAAATTGGAAAAATGGTATATCTAAGTTCGCCAATCCGTTTGTAATTCCTACAATATCAATTTCCGACTGAAGTATATATATATTCCGAGTTTTTATGCATAGCGAAGTCTATTGCGCTATGTCCGTCTGTCCATCTGGCCGATAGAATATTATGGGCCTCTGAACCTTACATAGAAAACACTTTGTGTACAAAACCCTAAAATAAAGTCGGCTTATTTATGCATAAATATATTTGTATGTGTATTTCAGGTGCAAGCAACTGAATGAACGACGAATACATTCGTGGCCCTACATTCAAAAATATTGATCATTCGGAAGAGTCATAAAATCCAATATTATCGGAATTGGCTTCGAAACCGACTTACAAATTATGAAAATTGAGAAACCAATGTTATCCGCAAGATTTAACGATTCGGTGTTTTTCAAAAATCAATTAAAATACATTAGCTTGTTGTCATTTACGTTATTTCCTGAACAGAAAAATTGGTAAGGAGTGCAGAAGCGAAGTATTTAATGCGAACATAACCAGAAGCCTCTTAGAGAAGCGCCTGCCAGATTTAACGATATTGCCATTGTAGTGAGAGAAACATTCAAAGATTTTTGAATGATTCTCTTCTTTTAAATGCTCTTTCAATAAAAATTTAATTTATAAAACTTGAGTCTTATAGATAAGAAATAAATTTGGATTAAATTATTAAATAAGTGTTGTTTTTATCCATAAGCAGATAACAATATGGTAGAATGTAGGGAATTAGAAAAACTGTGGGAGCTGAAATGGTTAGTTGGTAACGCTGACAAAATACAAAACGAATATAAAATTTTAATTTATTATAAAGGTTTTATTATCAATTTAACATTAAACACAAAATTCATTATTAATCATTTACTTTTAAGCTGTTGTTTTTTATTCATATTTGCACACTGTCCACGAATACTTACTTTAAATGTTGATATGGAAGCACTTGGAGTCACTTAAAAACTAATGGCACTAATTAGTAGAGGGTGGTGTCGAATGAGTTGGCGCAAGCTTTATCTTTTCCAAATTGTTTTCCCTTTTGTATTTCCTCTTAAAATTCGTACGCAGCACATTTATTCTTTTTTAACAACTTGAAGGTTTCCCTACGAATGTCGTTTTTTGAAGAATTCTTACAAAATTGTTACTACGTTTATACGAGTACGTACCTTATTTGCAAGTAAAAATTATTTCTAATTATTGAACTCACTGTTGATACAGCAAGAATATTTTCGACATTTTGGTAGTACCGGATATCAATTTAATATTTAACTTATAAAATATCGGCAGAAAACATTTTGGTCATTTTATTATAATACCAGCTTAATTCAGTGTTGCCAGTTTTTTTCGAGCTTTCTCCCTAAATGAATTGTCGAATATCACCAAATATCGCCATTGTAAAAAAAATAGGTAATATTATTTAAAAATTTTGATTTTTTGTCTCACTGCCTTGAGTCTTTAAATATATATTTTTTAAAACTACAAAATGAAATTTATTACTGCGGGGAAAGCATATCATCATGGCCATTTCGCTATTGCTCATATAGCTCATTAGTGGATTCTATATCAGAACCAAATTGATTAAATGAGAACTCCATTGAATCAACACAGCAAAAAGACAATAAAAACTCAAAAATGTTTTATGCAAAAACACAGCAGACATTCAGTAACTATTTTTATTTTTTCTTCAAAAGGATTCCCTTTTAAATGTCATGAAATATTTATATTTTTGAAGGAATCAAGTACGATTACAGTAAATTAACATTAGTTTTTTCATTTAAAATGTTCCATTTTTAAATTTTTATGAGGCCTCATAGGCAAGAAACTTAAGCAGAAAAAAGATTTGGCAGCACTTTATACCGTATTTGCAAATAGTGTAGTTAATCAGGAATTGTTTTTGGGAGTAAGCTATTCGCAAATAAAAAATTAATTCTCCGTTTATATGGCAAAGTTTTTTATTCAAAAAATTTTTATTTGCGAATACGACGTGCGTATAAACGACGTATTTATATTGTTCTTCTTTTAAATTATGATCGCTATGCTCGGCACTTTTTTCGTCCCAAAAGTTTGATAAATTCGAAGATTTCTTTTTTTAACATTTTTGATATACGCAGAACCGAACAACTAAAAATCTTGTTTAAAATAAAAAACACTTCAAAGTGTGATATTCAGCATGCCAAAGGTCTATTTTTTTAATTTTTCGTCCAGCAAAGTTTGTGTAACATATACTTATACATTTGTAAAACTAATTCCATAATGCTGAACGAATTTTTTTATTCGAGCTTAGACCGCTTAAGCAATTCGTTATACACGCGTTTTGGATGCACATTAATAAATCATGATTGATGAAAAACAAATTGAATTAAATTATAAACAAAATTTCTTTGAAACAAGCAAAAAATTGTTTAATTAAAATATGTAGAAAAAATAATTCAGTTTATTCATTTTTAATATATCAACAATAACGATTTAGATTGTAACGTTGGTTACAAATCTAAAATTCATTTGAAATGCAATAATTTTTTATCTGGATCAAATTAAAATAACGGTTGTGACAGCAAAATATTTTGTATTTTTCTTGATGTTTTGTAGCAAATACTGATAAAAAAACACGCTCTGACATAGTATTAAAAAGCAACTGAAAACAAATGCACTCCAATAAAAGCTTTTAAACTTCAATAATACTCGTATGTATAAAAATATATATAATATTTATAATAATATGTATCCACAAAACTTTCTCAAAACAATTCATGTAAAATAACGAATGTATAATATTATTACTGATAGTCGATGGAATAAAATAACGGAGATAATTTAAATCTAAACGTATTCTTTAGAAAATAAATCAGATAATTGGGCGACGCTCTGTGTTCGACTTGAAACGACTATAAAAATACTTCCTCAAAAGACAAAAATTAATAAATACTAAAAATAGCAAGTTTTGTATTAGTAAAAACAGCTCAACAAATAAAATGTGTAAACAACAAAAAATATAACGGTATCACAATCAGGGGTCGAATCCGATGTGGAATTGTGGCCGCATTTTTCGGAGCCAGCAGCTCCGAATAATTGAGCGTCAGCTTTAAGTCGAATAATAGACAATAATATTAACAAATCAATTAAGCTTCCATTGTTGTAATGATGGTAAAACAATTTATCAGAAACGAACACTAGAATATTTTTTAATTTAAATCATGCTTGCGAAAAGTTGCGAAAACTGCTTCTAAAAATGATAACTGTAATATGTAATTTAAAATTCAAAACTTTTTTCTTTAATTTTTTCTAGAAATAATACTTAGGTCTTATGTTCACTAATATAATTTAATTTAAAAATTTTAATTAATTTTAATTAATTTTTAATTTTAATTTAAAAATGTCGTCTTCTGAAATTATATTATTTTCATTTAATTTTGAAGTTTTTGATTAAAATCTAAAAAAAAGTACATGCAATATTAGTAAATATTTATGCAATTATTAGGTATATATTTACAATTAAAAAAGTATTTTACTTTTCCATTTTGTCTGTTAATTTTTTTAATACATACACTTGAAAATAAACCTTCACTCAAAAATATTGTTAATTTCAATTTAATAATATTGTTCGCGTTTCCTAAACCAGAGATGGCAGAGATGTTTTTTATTACATCTAAAACAGTTTTTGAAAACAGTGGTAACACTATTCAAAGTTATTGTTTTTTTTAATTCAAAGTTACATTTTTATTTATTTTATGTTCTGAATTTTTAAGGTGAAAAATTTACTATTGCTAAAGGAGGAAAACCTACCAAAAACTTAAAAAAATGCAACAAACCAACCAAACTACCAAACTGTTTTTTAAAAACGAAAAACTACCAAGTTTGGTCCGATTGGACCAAAGCGGCAACGCTGATCGCAAACATTTTACTTGAGTATGGTAGACACTTATACTCAAATGGAATGGGTATAGTAAATACTCGCACTTAAGAAATGCGGTGGCGATCACACCGCAACCGCATTTAAGATGAGTATACTTAGAGTATTAAATACAGACACTCTTGCAGTTCTCTGGTCAGTAAATTACTATGGGACACCTACGTCCCAATAGTAACAATATGAAAAATATAAAATATATGAATTCTAGTCGTGTAATTTAGAAAATTTTATCCAACAACAACAATCTCTTTGCTTGCAAAAATTGATGGGATGAAAATATATGGTAATGATTGTGTTTAGTTCATTGGAAACACCTAGCGGGACACATGTTTCTCGTCAGTATTAAAAGGGTAAAAAAGTTTTTTTTTAAAAAAATCATATACTACTTTTATATGCTTAATTGTACCAGATAAAAGTAAATTTTCTATAAAATATTTAAGCATTTTATTATTATACCCGCCAAAACCTTTTTCATTCACTTTTTTATATTCCAAAATTTTTTATAAACAATAATTCCTTAAAATTTTTCTTTTTGAAGTATTTGTGACATACATATGCATGTTTATAAGGCCTGATAGGTAAAAACTCTTAAGAAGATAAAAAAAGTGACAGCAAATTACACCTCATTTGCAAATAGTGTCGTTATATATGAATTGTTTTTGTAATAAAATTCTAATTCATCTTTTGTGTACAATAATTTTATTTGCGGATAAGCCCTGCGTATAAATGTAGTGATAGAACACGACATTTTTAAATTAAAATTAAAAATTAATTAAAATTAATTAAAATTTTTAAATTAAATTATATTAGTGAACAGTCAAAAGAAAATTTAGAACCGAATGGTTGAGCGAAATTGATTGGCTCCGGGAAAGAGATGGGTGTTCATTCTGCATAGTATGCTCTATAACTATTTTAAATCATAACACCCATTTTAAAATCACCAAAAGACAAACTTCCATCTCAACAATTACGGGAAAAAAACAAGTGAGTATAACAGGGTTTATGTGCAATAAATGCATTTTTAAATTTTTGGTAGGCTGTGAACCATTTTGGTAGGATTTTTGAAAATTATTGGTAGGAAGTCAATTTCTTGTGTGGCAACGCTGCTGACCAGAGAACTGCAAGAGTGTCTGTATTTAATACTCTAAGCATAGTTGCCACACAAGAAATTGACTTCCTACCAATAATTTTCAAAAATCCTACCAAAATCGTTAACAACCTACCAAAAATTTTAAAATGCATTTCTTCAATAAAATCAAAATTTTTATTTTGGCTTATAAAAAATTCCAGTTTTTATAAAAAAACCATAAAAATATACATAAAATAACAACATAAAAGCAATATTTCATTTAAAATAACGGATGTATGTATGTATGTGTATACAAAAAGTATACAGATAACAAAACAAAAGAAATTTAAAATACAAAAAATATCACATATAATTCATTGGTTTCAAAATAGTTTCAGAGCATACTGTGCAGAATGAACATCCATCCCTTTCCTAGAGGCAATCAAATTCGCTCAACCATTCGGTTCTAAATTTTCTTTTGACTGTTTCTTTGCAATGTTCACTAAAAGTATTATATTATTTAAATTTGTTTTAAAACAAAAATTTTAAGAGTGGTTCTACCTGGTAGATGGAATGTCGTTTGGGAAATTATATTATATTATAAGATTGTGAATTGGGCTATTGTTAATTTAATTTCATAATATTGTTCGCGTTTTTTAAACCAGAGATGGTTATAGCTTTAATAATCTCTATGCAAAAAAGCAGAGATGTTTTTTAGTACACCCAAAACAGTTTTTGAAAACAGTGGTAACACTATTAAAGTTATTGTTTATTTTATTCAAAGTCCCATTTTTTTTTATTCTATGTTCTGAATTTTTAAGATGAAAAATTTACTATGCTAAAAAATTGCTACAGGAGGAAAACCTACCAAAAATTTAAAAAAATGCAACAAACCAACCAAACTACCAAACTGTTTTTTAAAAACGAAAAACTACCAAGTTTGGTCCGATTGGACCAAAGCGGCAACGCTGACTCTAAGTCAGTGATGCGCAAGCCATACCACAATTGTGGAAAAATAATTTACACCAGTGATGCGCAAAATATAAAATGTATTTGTATTGGTGAGAAATATAAAGTTACACTATGAGAAAAGTTGTTTAATAAAAAAAACGGTGTTAGTTAGTAATAATATAAAATATTGCACATAAGCATATAATATAAATTTAAAGTATTTTAAATTTAAACAAAATTGTAAAAGAATCCTGAATGTTATATTCTATACACTAGAGTGTTCGACTATGGACCAGTGTGTATTTAATTTTAGTGATCTATTTGTTTATTTATAGCTAAATTATGTTACTGTGTGTATGTGAAATAAACAATAAAAAAAAAAGTATTTTAAATTTAAGTTAAAAATCTTTAGTTTAAACAAAATTTAGCAGAATTATGTTATAACATAATTTTCATCTCTTAAACGTAAAAAAATTGATTAATGAAAAAAAAAATGCTGTTACTTGGTAACATTATAAAATAGTGCACATAAGCAATTAAATTAAAGTTTAATTTAAATTCAAGTAAAAATTCTAATTCTTAAATGTAAGAAAAACTACTTAGTGAAAAAAATATGCTACTTGATAATAGCAAAAAACTAAATTACAAGTGAAAATTCTTATTAAAAAAAAACCTCATGAAAATTATATATGAAATTTTCTATTTTCATGTTTTTTTTTTTGCAATTTCAAATAAGCATAATATTTTTTAAGTTAACCGACTTAACTTTGTTCCTTCGTTCCTTTCAAGTTCTAAATTCAATTTATTTTAAAAAGCGGCTAAATCAGTTAAAATAGCAAGATCTAAGATAAATTCTTTTCTATTTCTTTAATATTATATGTATTATGAAAAGTTCCAAAATGCCTTTTTAAAATATCCTCTCTCTTTTTTTAATGTTTTATAACATAAAAGGCATTGCATACCGCCACAAGCATTTTCAATCCTAAAGTATTTTTGAAATGCCATACTTCGCTTTTTTGCTGTAAAAAACTAAAAAATTTTTCTTTCAGTGTGTCAAAAGAAAAAATTCATACATCCGCGCACATGTGCATTCTTCGATGTTAAATCGGCGACTAAACAAAAGAGCATAAGAATGTGTGTTACAGTCAGCGTTGCCACACAAGAAATTGACTTCCTACCAATAATTTTCAAAAATCCTACCAAAATCGTTTACAGCCTACCAAAAATTTAAAAATGCATTTCTTGCACATAAACTCTGTTATACTCATTTGGTTTTTTTCCGTAATTGTTGAGATAGAAGTTTATCTTTTTAGAATGAACACCCATCCCTTTCCTGAAGCCAATCAAATTCGCTCAACCATTCGGTTCTAAATTTTCTTTTGACTGTTTCCTTACAATATTCACTAAAAGTATTATATTATTTAAAAATGTTTTAAAACAAAAATTTTAAGAGTGGTTTTACCTGGTTGATGGTATGTCGTCTTCTGAAATTTTATTTTTTTCATTTAATTTTGGAGTTTTTGATAAAAATGTGAAAAAAATACATGCAATATTTATGTAATATAATTAAAAGGAAAGTATTTACAATTAAAAAAGTTTACTTACTTTTCCAATTTGTCTGTTAATTTTTTTCATACATACACTTGAAAATAAACCTTCACTCAAAAATTTTGTTAATTTCAATTTCATAATATTGTTCGGATTTCTTAAGCCATGGTTACAGCTTTAATCATCTCTATGCAAAAAAGCAGATATGTTTTTTATTACACCTAAAACAGTTTTTGAAAACAATGATAACACTTTTCAAAGTTATTATTTATTTAATTCAAAGTTACATTTTTTTTTTATTTATATGTTCTTAATTTTTAAGGTGAAAAATTTACTATTACTAAAAAATTGCTACAGGAGGAAATCCTACCAAAAATTTAAAAAAATCCAACAAACCAACCAAACTACCAAACCGTTTTTAAAAAACGAAAAACTACCAAGTTTGGTCCGATTGGACCAAAGCGGCAACGCTGGTTACAGTGCAGTCACACGGCCAAGTTTTTGTTCAATTCTCTTTCAAGAAATTTACACATACTGCTTGTCAAAATTCACAAAAATTGAAAGCTGTGACGTAGGCTGCACGCAATTTCAAAGCAAGTTTTTAAGCAAGATGTCATAAAGAAACCAAAAAAAATTTATTTGAAGGAAAAAACTTCAATCAGCTGTTCTCTTGAATGAAATTTGAAAGACTCAATTGAACGAAAATTTGAAAGCAAATTCTCAGCAAGTTTTTAAAGTGAGAGTGTATTGGTAAAAAAAATGAGAGAAATTTTAAAACTTGAATGAAAACTTGATCGTGTGACACCCTAGTAAATCAGTGATGCGCAAGCCATACCACCAGCGTTGCCAAAATGATGATTTTATCATATTTTTGATGATTTTTGAAACAAAATATGATTTGATGATTTTTTTTCTTAAATTATGATTTTTAATTTATAAAAACTATGATTTTTTATTTCAAGTGTGTAGTACTTTCATTGTAATTGTGCTACACAGTGAAGTTAAGTTTTGTATCAGCTTGTTGTAAACAAAACAAAATTTTTCAAAGCTGCTCCTGTCAAATAGACAGAATGTATGAGAAACTGCAACGCCTTTACTTAAAAATTTTATACAAACAAAAGTCTATTTCTACACAACGAGGAAGTCTATCTGGGTGTTTTTTTTAAACAAAAGATTTCTTTCTCAAAGCTCACTGGAAATGAAAAAAAAGAATTTATTAAAAATTGTGTGGCATTTTACATTGAGTTGATTTTTACGATACGTTTTTTAAAACACAATTTTCCGAATTTAATTAGTGAAAAGGATATTGAAAACTTAGATAATGAATTTAAAGAACTCCGTTTTATAAAATTCAGTGATCATTTTACAACTCTAGATAATCTTAGCTATGAGGAATTTTGGCTGACTGGAATGTTGTTGCTTTTCCGGTGTTGCTAAAATTTGTTTAAAACTTAATAAGTCTTCCCATTTGTTCAGCAAATGTCGAACGAATATTCTCAACAGTCAATTTAAACAAAACTAAATATAGAAATAGATTAGACAAGAGCACTCTCGAAGGTACCTTACGAGTATAAGAAAAAGATTACTTAGCAATAAGAAACTGTTCCTGCTTTAAATTTAAAATTTACCAAGATATTATTAAAAATATGAAACCCTGTATATCGCGTACAATGTATGTTAATATATGTATTTTAATTATAATTTTTAAATAAAATTTTTTATTGAAAAAATGATGATTTTATTCCGTAAAATATGATTTTTTTTCTGCATATGCTGATTTTCTTCTCAAAGCTTCTGGCAACGCTGCATACCACAATTGTGGAAAAATAATTTACACACATTCTTATGCTCTTTTGTTTAGTCGCCGATTTAACATCGAAGAATGCACATGTGCGCGGATGTATGAATTTTTTCTTTTGACACACTGAAAGAAAAATTTTTAAGTTTTTTACAGCAAAAAAGCGAAGTATTGCATTTCAAAAATACTTTAGGATTGAAAATGCTTTTAAAGGTATGCAATGCCTTTTATGTTATAAAATATTAAAAAAAAGAGATAGATACTTTAAAAAGGCATTTTGGAACTTTTCATAGTACATTTAATATTAATAATATATTTATTAATGAAATAATTTATCTTAGATCCTGCAATTTTAGCTGATTTAGCCGCTATTTAAAATAAATTGAATTTAGAACTTCAACGTACGAAGGAACAGAGTTAACTCGGTTAACTTAAAAAATATTATGCTCATTCGAAATTTAAAAAAAAAAAACATAAGAATAGAAAATTTCATATATAGTTTTTATGAGATTTTTTTTATTATAATTTTTTTTAATAAGAATTTTTACTTGTATTTAAAATACTTTAGTTTTTTACTGTTACTAAGTAACATATTTTTTTCACTAAGCAACTTTTCTTACATTTAAGAATTAAAATTTTTACTTGAACTTAAATTAAATTTTAATTTAATTGCTTATGTGCACTATTTTATAATGTTACCAAGTAACAGCAATTTTTCATTAATCAATTTTTTTTACGTTTAAGAGATGAAAATTATTTTATAACATAATTCTGCTAAATTTTATTTAAATTAAATTTTTTTTACTTTAATTTAAATTACTTTAAATTTATATTATTTGCTTATGTGCAATTCTTATAATAGTACTAACACCGTTTCTTTATTAAACAACTTTTCTCGTAGTGTAACTTTATATTTCTCACCAATACAAAGTTACACTACGAGAAAAGTTGTTTAATAAAAAAAAACGGTGTGTAGACGTGTTGATCGCCCGTAATATGGAAACAGCACATAAATTTAATTATTCGCCTAATGTCAGCTAGATTGGCTGCGTACACTCAAAGGCCGTAAAAGATTTGTGGTTTTATTATTATTTCATCTGTTTTACATTAAAATTTAAAATATTTAAGAGTAAAGAAACGCATAGTTTTATAAAAATATGTACAATTTTATAAAAAAAAAAATAGTTTATTTACAAATAATTTTACTATTTTTTATAGATATACACAAATACACAATATTTATATTATACAAAATATTTATAGTTCAATTAAAAATACTGTCACAAAAAATATGACATTTTACACTGTGAGTGAACGTACAAATTTAATGGAATGATTAAAAGTGATACTAATAAAAATGCTTTTAAATGACTTTGTTAAGCTTAATTTTATAAATCGCTTCCATCATGTTTGTCCATGCGTGAAGTACCGTCATCGGTAATGTATGTAAACAGGTCATCTGGGAAATTACACTGGTCCATTTCACGACCTAAAGCGAAATAACGTCTGCGCAAATGATGGGCTACTGCCTTCGGCTGACGATTGCGTGTAAAGACACCTTTTTTATTGCCACCCACTCGAGTGACAGCTGTGTTATTTTAAGTTTAAAAAAATGGTAAGAATTATTTTTGTTGTAAGAAATTGCATATGTATTTACATTGGGCTGTCTTAAAATCGGCAAAATTCCATACAAATTCTCCAATAAACCAGGTTTTCTTTCGTAAGATGTCGAAAGCTTTAAAATGCCTAGAAAACATTTCTGTTTGATATTCCTCGGACCAAACATAGGATGGTAACTTGATTGGTATAATAAATCAGCTTTATGTTTACTGTCAATATTTTATTTAAATACACTTACCAAGTGCAAACCCTCAATAGTGTCAGAACCATACTCAGACATTATAACGGGTTTATTGTGGCGTTTATTCCACGTTGTAGCCTCATCAACAACACGCTTGGTAATCATATCCAAACGTCCGGGATTGCTGTACCAACCATTGTAGCGATTGAAACTTATTATATCTAAATATTTGGCCTGGAATTGTTGCAAATTTTAGCATTATTTATTTATGATTAAATAATAAATAAAATTACAGCTTTGTCATCTTGTGAAGGTACCGCTATGGCAGCTGTCACAGGTCTAGTTGGATCCAATTCTCTGGTATAATTTGCAACATATCTAAATTATAAAATTAAGTTTATTAACAACTTTTACTTTAAATGTATATGACCTGGGGACCATGGCCGGAAAACTGTAATTTTGTTATTTTTTTTTAGAAAATGTTCCTTTTAAAATTTATTTTACGTTTTAATAACACCATGTGTATATTTATATCTTTAACAGCAGTTTTTTTTTTTGATAATTTGTTTTCTGACCAAAGGGACCTTTTCATAATCCAGGTGATATATTTGACTTAAAAATATTTACTCACTGAAAATATGAACCAGCGTTTAATTGATTTGTACGGGGTTCATTAGCTATGGACCACATGACTACACTGGGGTGGTTTCGGTCTCTGTGTATTAGTTGTTCCATGGCTGATTTGTGCTTATCTAATAATTCTTGCTTGAAGTTTCTAAAAATACAAAAAGGATCACAAAGTTTTTTAAACCTTAATGAAGTGCAAATTCATTCTTAATATTTCACTGAATATAAGGCAAAATATATATCTGATAACCGATTATAACTCTGCCAAAAAAACGACGAAAGAAAATAGGAAACGCAGTTTTAATAAAATTTAAATACAGTCGAACTTTCTTATAGTAAACTTCTATACAATGAAGATCTCCTTGTTATGAACTAAAGTCAAGAGCACAGCTTTTTCGTTCCACTTTCAATGTATTTTGATCTCCGTATAATGAATTTCCACACAGTGAATTTTCCTTTACAATGAACAAAATATTGGAAATAAAAACACATTTTACGTGTTTTTTTAGTGAACTATTTTTAGCAGCTTTATTTTATACTTGTTAGCAACACTATTTATAAGCAAAATAAGTAACATTTTTGGGGTTCCCAAAATATAGATCTTAGGACTGGACCAAGAATTTGCTTCGCAAAGGAGAAAGGCTCTGCTTTTTGTTAACAACTGCACTGCGCATCCGAAGGACGTAAAAGGCTACAAAAACTACAAAATATTAAACTTGTCTACTTTCCTCCCAATATGACTTCTCTTATTCAAGCAATGGACCAAGGCATAATCTGCAATATAAAACAACTTAACAGAAAACGAATTTTGATGAACATATTGTCACAAATGGAAGAAAACAAACCTGTAATGCCCGTAGATTTGCTTCAAGCAATGTAAAAAATATGTAAAACCAGAGACAATAACAAACTGCTTCCAAAAGGCAGGCTTTTCAAAAGAAAACATGGAGATTTGAACTAGTAATTGGGATAAAGGAGATTTTATTCCACTATCAGATTTAGCTGTTCTAGAGGCTTCGTTTAGAAAAGTAGCTAACATCGTTGCTTCATTTGAAGACTATGTCAGTGTAGATATTGATGTGCAAACTATGGGCATTCCGTCCGATGAAGATATTCTAAGCAGTGTTTTAGAGAGTCGTGGATTACAGCAAAGTATATCACATGACAGTGAAGAGGAACTGGGCGGCGAATTAAAGGGCAAGTATTGATAAAATGTCACCTACATTAAAACACACTTCCTCTTCACTTGATGTACTACGAACTTTTTTGGAAATGAGGGGTAACGTTCCGAAAAAAGTATTTAAACGGCTTAATGTAATTGAAGCTTTTATTTATAAAGAAAAAATGGATATATAAAGTTCAAATAAAAATACCTGATTATTTTAAATATATATTAAAAAATCATTCTGTGTGATGAAGTTTTTATATAGTAAAATAATTATCTGTCCCCGAGGAGATTTACTATAGGGAAGTTCTACTGTAGTTCCTTTTTTAACTTTACTAAGAATTTCCAGAAGATCCTTCGGATAATTATTGATAACCGAACCGATGTAGACCCCAAGTATATTACAATACACTTTGGACTCAAATTTTGTTATTTCTTAAAAGAAAATACGCAATTTCATACTTTTTCTACTAATTACCTTATTATGGACTATTAAAAGAATAATTCCCAAAATCCCGTGATTCTTACTTTGTATACCCTTTCGCTCAAGCAAAAGTTTAAATTTTCTTTTACTACTTGCTTCTATCTTATTTTTTTACTACTTTACAAAGAATATTTATTATAAATCTAATGCAGGAAAATCGAATCAACGATGTCTAAGTGGTGTTAGGATTGCTAGAACATGAAAAGTTCATTAGAAATACTGAAATTGCATGGACATTCAAATGCCTTTATATTTAAATAATTGAAATTTTCTAAATTTTATATAAGGTGCGTTTCCGCACTTAATTTTGGGATCCTGCGGGAACCGAACTATTATTTGATCAAAATTAAAATAGAAAACCTAAAGAAGCTAATTTTAGATATACAAATCCGGTAATTCCTAAAATTTTTTCAAAATTGGGCATAAGATTCGAAAAGATTCATAACAGACAATAAGAAGATTAATATTGTCCTAATAGCAAAAAACCTAGGGTTAGTGTCAACAAACTGATTGAACAAATTTATGTCAAAGTAAGAACCTTATGTTCCGTGCAATACTTTACACCATTAAATGTGCTTATTTAATACCTAACCTTACATACGGATTTGAGTTATTTTCTAATTGTGACTGCATAAGTGAGATGAAACTTTATGTCTTAGACAACAACATCATAAGATATAAAAAAGCATGACCAGATTTCTGCCTACTCAGAAGTTAGAAGTTTTCTAAAGACCAGAGTTCTATTGTTTTGGCACAAGTTGATTTACACTGGAGAACCGAATTAGCTATTTGAGAAAATAAGATTTGCTAGGTCAGCAAGGGATAAAAGAACAATTTTCCCAAAATTTCTATGCCTTGTTTCCGAATCACAATTTTTTATTATCGCTTTTCGTCTTTGGAATGTTCTTCCATATAATCAACAAATAAACAAGAATGCAATATCTTTTATGAAATTTCTTTTTAATTTTTTTGATTAATTATTTTTTTAATAATTTAATATTTTTAAAGTAATGTGAATTTTAATTTTATCATCTTTCAAACAAAGAAAAATTTTCAAAATCGTTAAAATTTAGTTGAATTGATAACGAACCTCCTTCTTTTTTTGAAGTCGGTTAAAAATTAAAAAAATTGCTTTATCCTATATTTTAAGCAGCAAACAACAAAAAAAATATCAATACGTTTATAAAAAAGACTTTGATATTAAGAAAAATTGTGCTAATAACCAACGAACCCTTCAATTTATTTCTTTGTTGAAAATCTGATACAGACGTATATATATGTACGTATTTGATTGATTGTTTATGCTTTTCCAAAGAAATAAATTGCACTTTTATTATAAAATATTATGGGTTATGAATAATAATAACTGAAACTAATTCGTTTAAAAAACTATAAAATTGCTACTAAATAAATTTTATCAGGCGTATTATCACTCTATCTGAGGACTTCTCAGCTACTGAACTCATCAGGTAGGATATAGCCTAAGCTAAGATACCTTAATTAAATTAAAGAATAAAATTGTTGTTTTCAAAAAAGCGATTTATATACTTTTTGTCAGATATCCTAGGTTCTCTACTTTAGAGCGTTGCGCCCAAGTCAACTTCAAAATACAAATACAAAACTTATTCCAACCTGCATATAACGCAGCAGTTTTACTTTTTTTTAGCCAAATAACTGGTCCTGTACACGAGTATACGTTAATTTTTTGCACTTTTGTTTTTTTTTTTTGAGGAAAAAATTTAACTTAGACTTAGCCTACTGTTGGCAACATTGATTCGATACCCATCTAGAGGGGTTTCTAAATTCTTCACTGATTCATAATTTTTTATGAAATTATTAAGCAACAATCGAGACAATGTGTACGTAGTTGACGGTCATTTTGTTATCACTGATGAGTTTAAAACTGAATAACTAATCGAGTTGCATTTTATTCTATTACACCTAAGAGATACAATTTTTCTATCAAGCAATGTAAAACTCTAGTAATATGATTCAATCCGTCCCTTTCGGGACGGAGTTTTATTTTGCAAACCAAATTATGTATGGTAAAATTTTTTTCATATTCTAAAAGGTATGATAAAAGTATTATGTTCTCCATACTTAAAAATTTTAAATTCGTCCTTTTATCCTGGGACATATAATCCCAACAAGTGTTTTCATCGGGCATAAAATCACAATCAGTGATCTCGAAGAGCGATTCGAAATTAAAAAGACAACTAAAATATATATATTATTAGATTGAGATAAAAGTTTACATTTATTTTTAACATTTTAGGAATGTAATTAGGTATTTATTTGTGGAATGGCCCAAAACACTTTTAACATAAGGCGTTGTTACAATCTGAGCATATCATCTTTGTTCGCTTTTCTATGCCAAGTGAAGAACAGCGGACACAGCGACAACGCTTCTCTTGCTCTACTGGCAAGTGGTCTCCAATATTGATGCTATCCGTTTTTGGACGTTTGGCAGTTCTACCTCCCTGGCGATTGCGTTGAAAATAAAGAAAAAAGACAGTTTGAAAATTGCTGGGACGTATTATCCCAGTAGTCCTGAAAGGGTTAAAACACAACAAAAGTTTACTAATAACTCAAGAATAGTTCATTGTTTATTATATTACGTTTTTGTTAGGGTTTTTTTTTAAATTCACACAGGATAGAAATTTAAAAATTCTATTCGTTAAGCAAATAGATTTTTAAAATGAACATATAGTTATAAAAGCAATAATTATATTTAACAAAATAAAATATGTAAACTAAAAACTTTATTTTATTTATTATTATTTATGAGGTCTAATGACATTCAGTCAATGTAATATTACATCTGCGTATATACAGTTTTGTTAAAACTAAAAAATTAAGTAATTTTCCTTTTATTCACAGATTTATTTTATCATTTTGTTTTCCTAAATACCGTTAGTAGCACGTTTATGACAACAAGGCGTATAAACTGAAAATATTAGTACATAAAAAGCAGCAATAAAATAAGTATACCTGCTTTAAATAGTGTACAAAAGCTGTGCCTTTCAGCGGTTTTTATTGCATTTTATTAATTTAATATGTGCTTAGAATGTTTAAGCAATATATTTGATAAAATTTTGTTTTTTTTTATTGTTTATAAATAGATCTGCATACAATGCAGTATTTCATAAAACGGCAGTAAAAAACTTTAATAGGGTAAAAATGTGGCAACGTTGCTTACAAATAAAGAGAATTAAAAAATTCTGGCGTACGAGTATAAAAAATACTTATAATTCTGATTGCGATATTTTTGATACTCGTTTTTACTCAAGAATGATAGAATACAAGATTACGCCATCCTGAATACAAAAATTTATTTTTTTGCCCATATTGGTCAAATGACGTCACGAAACAGTCTGACATACAATATTTATGTATACATAACAGTGGAGCAATTTCTAATTTTTTCCCTTAAATAGTTTTAAGATAAATTTTTATTTGTTATATTGCTTATTTTTATTTGTTGTAGTCAAATATTCAAAAAATATACAAAATTAAATAACACTTAAAACACATATTTATACCATTTAAAATATAATATTAATTTGTTATTTTACTAAGTTTTCTTTTTCGACTATTTATATTTTTATTAATTACCGCACTCCAGCTCATTTTCGTAATATTCTTTTTGCAATTCGTCTTCCATGCTTAATGGTATTAAGTATTTTACCTGCAAATATTAGAAGAAAAATTAGGCTCTGTTATATAAAACGTTTAATTTAAACTTACCTGTTAAAGAATAATGCACATCTTCTAAATCAGGAGTATTATCTACTTCTACATTTGCATAAGTGCTCATGATCCTTTCGTTGTACCCCACAAGATAACATCGAAGTCTATATTTAAATTCTTGAGGATCGGGATGGTCGTGATGACCCCCCTTAGATCTAATTATTCCAAAAAAAAATTTCTAAGACACCTTGATTTAGGTGATACGTTAAAATATACTCAATATTATAACGATTCTTCAGTTCATTGCACATCAGTTTTAAAGCATTATTTGATTGAACAATGCCTGTTAAGTAAATAGATTACATTCTAATTAAAAATTTTAAATTAAATTGTATACCTTTTTGAAATGGCAAATGTAATCCTACCAATCACACGCATACCAGACATCATTTTTGATGTACATTTAGACTTCTAAATTTTTTATGTAAAGTTGCAAACTTCCTTCGTTTGCGTCAGAGTTTGTTTCTATCGTTTGCTCTTCATATGATAGTGTTTCCGTTTCAGTTGTGATACCAATGGCTTCTATAGTCGGGACTGCTCCCGGTTTCAATTTTGAAGTTGCTCTATTACTAAATCCTATGCGTAATTTTAAAATAAAGAACTCTACAAATTAAAATACTTCTTACTTACCCATTTCATACTTTAAATTTCTTTCAAAATCGTCCTATTTGAAATGTAATAAGAAAATTCTTTCCCTATGTACCTTAATGGTATCCGGCCGATTGCAATATTTTATCCAAAGCTAAATTAAGATTTATTAAAAAAACGCACAACAATAGTTTTTAACACAATTTCTCACTTGATTTTTCTCCATCGTTTTGCATGCATTTGCCCACTGCACATTTCGTGTTTACAATTTGCTTCAAATTTTCAAATCACTTTTTTTGCACTTATAGCTTTTTAATACACTTCACACTCGGTTTTTATAATAATAATTATTTTTTTACAGTATATTTTGTAAATTTAAACTCAAAATTCCTGATTTATAACGAAATCCGATAAATTAATTTTTTGAGAGCTGTCAAAGTGATTTTTCTTGCAGGGTTACCAAAACCCACATAACAAATAAACTTTTAAAAATTAAATTAGGAATTAATCTAGAATATATTAATTTTTAAATGGTTTTTACCGAAGATACAGAAATACGTACAATTATAGATTACTATATTCGTAGGGATGGAATGCTCAACACCTAATCACCCAAACAGACTTATAGGAGAGGTAGCAGGTAAAGGAAGAGACACACACAACCATATACGAACAAGAAAAAGGGAGAGGCACAAAGGGATAAAAACGAGAGATTAGGTCAGTACATTTACTTGTTTTGTAAATACATTATAAATTTCATATCTGGTGAAAAAATCTGAAAGCTCAATATATTGTTGACTGATTCCAAATTTATTCTATACATTATATCTATAGTTCCTTCAAATTCAGCACACTATAGATTATTACATTCATATTCATCATTCAAATGTAAAATATTCTAATTATTAATTTGTATTTTCAATACAAACACAGCCCTAAATCATTTCGAAATACATAGAATAGGCAACCCTTGCATGGGTTAAACTACGTCATCTAACGGGAAATCGTGCGCATGGCGCAATCTTGTATTCTATCATTCTTGGTTTTTACTAGAATGGGTAAAATAAACACCGCAACTTTTTATTGCGGTGTTTATAATACTCGAGTATGAAAAGTATAAAGTATGTATAGAGTAAGTATGCGGTGTACTCATGAGTTGCGGTGTACTCGTGCAGTTCTCTGTTACTGACAACCCTGTCCCAGCCTTTTCGTCTTTTACTTAAACGCACTCTAAGGAAAATTTTTTATCATCTAACCACATCAGAAAAAAAATTTGTATTGAAAGGATTAACTGATTTTTAAAATAAAATTAAATTTTTGAATGAATACAAAGTTTCTAATATGGAAGCGTGGAGTACAACAATGAGGAAAACATAATAATTGTTTGCAACTGTACGATTACCTTTTCTTAAATACGGTCAAGACATATGTTTATTTGCAATTTTTTAAAAAGAATTTTATTTTTAAAATAGATATCAGATGTTCGTATTATTTAAAATGAAAACGAATCGTATTTATTCGTGTTCAAATATACGTTTATTTTTATGCTTATATGTATGTACATAAACATAGATTTAAAAACGCAAAAATTATAGTCGCTTTTATAACGATAACCAACTTGCTAACCCTATAACCAGGTTTTTAGCAACAACGAATGTCGCTAAAAATGCTACTGAAGAGCAAACTCGACAATTTTGTTGTTAAGTCAATTTAACCAACCGATAATCGGTAAAGGAGATAAGTGAATCGCACTATTGCTCGTGTTTTTAATTACATCCATCGGTATGCATGTGTATATATTATATAAAATAGTTTTGTAACAAGAATTAACAATTAAATAATCGTCATTTGGAAAAAAGCAACTTATAAGTTGAGATTTTTAAAATGGAATGATGATTAATATAAAAGTTGTGATGATTAAAACCTACATAAGGGCGGAGGGCGGAGCAGATAATTGGTAATTGTTTCGAAAGCATGAATAAGAAAAGTTTTTATATCTACACATCTCATTATTTTAAATAAAAAAAATCACTAGCATACGATGGGTTTGTTGAAATTGTTATATATCTCTAGAATGATATTTTTATTTTCTTTCATATGATACCCACCATTAAAGCTTTTGTTAATTTTTGGTACCTCAGCTTGCGTTACATGAGAAAACTTGGTTCAAAAATCACCGTTTCATCTTGATACGTTTTTGTGATACTGACTTTAGTACCTCTAAAATATGTAAATCTTACACTTTGCAATAATTGGAAATTTAATTAAGATTTTGTCATTAAGTAATAAAATTCTTATCAAACTTGTGGGCGTCTATCTGTTTACCAAAATAATCTAGAACAAGGCTGTCAGCTCTTAAGTTGCAGAATTCTATTGGATGTTAGATAATCGTAGATAATGACTATTAGTTTTTTATGACAGACATTTATTTTAAATTACAAATAGTTGGTCTCATGTAGAAAGGTCCTAACTAGAATTCTAAAGAAATTTAGTTTTTTTGTGAATCCAATACACTTTACACAGATACATCTTGAACGCAAAAGTTGAAAGCATTAATATTAAAAATAATGATTTTTAAGCATTTACGTTTTATATGTTACGTTGTGATAAATACAGGTTCAATTAATGTCTTTACCTTCTTCTGTTAAGTTGCAATAATGCGGGTTAGGGCCTTTCAACATAAGACCAACGAATTAAAATACTTTTTAAGGCAGCTCAATGTTTAAGCTACAAAATAAAGACAAATAGAGGGCAAATGTTACAAATACATGGTCTCCAGTTTGCAGAATTTTATGATTGTGGTTGGGCTTTACTATTTTATATTCAAAAGCATTTTTTGTATTGAAATTTGACGACAAAAAGTTGACAACAACAAACTCAGTAGATAATGAATGAATAATAATTTTTGTTTTATTTTTAATTTTCTAACAATATTTACGTGACTTTAGTATTTAATGACACTTATGCGCCCCCATTATTTTGTTAACAGTAAACTACTGCACTGCATTTACACCAGCCACAATTAGTGCTGTTGCTGTTAATCTATTACTCTCTTACCTGCTTTGAATTATCTATTTCAACGCATAATATAATGGTTGTGTCTATGGCAATTCTTTTCTCTGGGGATCGTAAGACAGGTGTTTGTAATTTATAAATATGTAAGTGGGAGTTAGACGCGTTAAAGACAGAAAAAAAGAGAATATAAAATAGATGTTAGATAATATGTGCACAATTGGGCAAAAAAGAAAAATTGATTTAGTTTTGATAAATAAAAACAATTTAAATAAGACAATATTTTACTATTTTACACAAAAACTTATAATCATTTTTCCTTAAATTTGGTTTAATGCAGCGATGCCAGAATAAAGATTTTACCTTAATTTTAAAGATTTTTTATTCAAAATAAGATTTAAAGATCTTTTTGGCAAAATAAAGATTTTTTGATTTAGCTGCTTGTCACCTAATATTGCAACATCTTGTAAAACAATTTTTTTGTAAATTAATACTTAAAATCAAAAAACAAATTATCACTGCCGCTGATGCATAAAAATCTAAAAAGTGATGCAGTTTAACTAAGTATATTTTAAAGTATATTTTTAAAAACCTTAGGATTAAGTTCTGTGAATAAACAACAAAACGATTTGACTTTAACGACGCAACCTTAAAAAAGCTTTTTTATATTGACCCGCAAAACGTTATTAACAAAAAAGTTTCTTGACTAGTAGGTCTTAAAAAGCTTTTTTTAAATTTAATTGAAGACAGTGATATACAAAATTTAGATGACAAATTTAGGGAACTCTACCACATAGACTTTAATAACACTGTTCTGCACGAAAATCCTCCTTTAAACCAAAATATGCTTTCTTACTGTTTTCGAACGTGCTGAACACGAATTTGAAGTCAGATTCTGTCTATCACGCACAGTTTCTTGAGAAATTCTAGTTTTTTATCCGAAAATGTGAGTTTTTTGTAAATTTGACGAATTTTGTTTGGCATCAAAATATAGTGAAAAAAATTCAAAAGCCCGATGATTTTTAGCGCAATAAAGTATATTTGAACAAAAAAAATTTGATGAGAATATTACAAGTTGTTGAAGAAATATTGCTAAAAATTTTTTCCTGTATGTATAATCTTACAATTTTTTTTTGTTTTCATGGTGGTATCCTTTTCATTCACATCCCTACCTTCCCCCCTTTCATCCTCAATATCCCAACTCCTCCCCTCCCACTCAGCCGCTATCTTGTCACTATTTTCTTCTAGGATTTGATCAGTACTCTCAAGGCTTTTGCTCCAAGTTTCTCTTCTTTTCTCTCAAAATCAGAGGGTGATATAATTTTTCTGAGTTCAGATTCGGACTCAGCACACCTGAAAACATGAGAAACAGGCAAAATTGTTAAAGGGAGGGGAGAAAAGTTTTTTTTTTGCAGAACAGTGTAATTATTAAAAAAATTTCATGCTAATTGCATGATAAATTTCATAGCGTGAATTAACTCTTGGTTAACAAATGTTCTTGTTATAAAAAAATTTGAAACTCTTACAGTATTATAATGAAAATGTGTGAAATATGTTCTGTTATTAATAGAAATTTAATTACTCTTTCAAAATAAGTTATTTTTTTTACTTGTTGGCGTTAAACCAGAGACATACATATTTAATCTTAAACATAAAATTTTTTATTTTTGTGTTCACTTGTTAATTTTTATTTACATTTGTATATGTATATATTCTTATGTATTTATGGTAACCTCCATTATTTGAGATCTTATTAGGACAAAATACTCCCATGATTTTTCTCCGCATAGAGTAACAGACTTGATAAACACCCCAGCAAAAAACTAGACATTACCTTAAAAAGTACTTGCCATATGATGACTTACTTTCGTGATTACCATTTTTTGTTACTCGCTTTCAAAACACATTACATTACTTCGCAAAAGAAGCAAGTAGTAATTGAACTAGTTCTTTAAGTTTAAAGAGAATATTTCCTGTGGTCGTCATAATTTCGAGCAATAATGAATGTAATCGATTCTCAGAAATTGATTAAAAAAGTCTCATTACCAAATTCATTAAGTTGGTAATTTAGTTGGAAAGTCCTTCCGACAAAAATGCTTAATTCCACATTCGATTTCCTTTTCTAAAATTTTTTGCTCAAGAGCATGTGTGTAGATCGGTGCGCTTGAAATCTGGCTTGCTGATCGATGTATATTCCGCTAGGCGTTTGTTTATTATAAGCGCAATTATTTCCATTTGTACACTTTTTCTAATACTTTTCTTAGTAGAGCTGCAAAACTATCGCTATTCGGCACATTCGTTAGTGCACTTTTGATGGTTTGCTTAAAAACTATCGATTGATGCTTTCGATATTTCTTAAGTGCTAATTCTGGCAATTATTGCTATTCGATACTATAGCTATTATAAAATACTATCGATATTATTGATGGTACTATCAATTGTTTTTTAGCTTTATTTCTTAGCCAACGGAATAATCGTAACTTTGGTGAGTTTAGCGTGCAATAATTTGTCAGAACAGAAGTCTTATATGAAATGATGCAACAGGTCGATGGCCAGTTGTCAATCTGCTATGGAAAATTTTGGGGCTAAATTTTCGGGCCCAGGAGCCTTATTTCATTTAATTCCTGATAGATCATTCTCTATTTGGGATATGCTCGGAAAGGATATGTCAAACTGCGTCTAAGAACAGATTCTGGGCATATTGTGATCGGATATTGAAAGGAGCTGTGTGTAGTAGTTGTCTTTCCACATCATGAGCAGTTTATCTTTGGAGGTTATCGCCACACTAGTTGAATGAGATTACGTATTCGGTGTGTATTAGCTGCAGTTTGCTTGTCTGTTTCATTGACGTTGATTATTTCTGGCGGATTTTAGGGCTCTCGTTTTTTCTGTATTAAGGTTTTTTTTTGCTAGTGATCTTAGGTCTATAAGAATCCATCTGTTATCTAAGATCCAAGGTTATTTCGTAGTCGATGTGTTCTTCTGCAGCTTTGACAAAGGCATCATTAGGGAAATTGAAGTTTTGATGGCTTTTCTGAATTGGTTCCTAATTATTAAATTTTTTTTTATTGCTGAAACTTTCAGTCGGATGTTGGCGATCAGAAGATGGTGTTTGCTGGCTATTTTTTGCTTCGCGTTTATTGCGTACATCAAGTAAGGATGCACCCCACTTTTTCCATTCAGGATCAGAAGATACCCACGATACCTTGATGATATGGTGTGGTACTTTAGCAAGGCTACCATAGAAATTACTTTTTTTTTAACTCGGAAACATAAGTTGTTTTATAGCACTGTTTATTCATGTTTTGTCTAGCCCTTGTTTGTAGTTCTGCTGATATTACACGATCGGTATGTGCTATGAATGTTCTATATGACTCCTTTGATAACAAAATTACTACTCCACTTTCTTTTCCTCAGAACCTAACAATTTGTCTCTTTAAAATTTTATAGCAAAGTTCATTTCTGCTTAGTAAATACTAACGCACCTTCGTATGAGCTCTACATGCCTACCGGAAATTTTATATAGAAATATAGGTAAAATATAAAAAACATTTTGTACGCCATGGCTACAGTCCTATAACTTACACATTATTATTTTTTATTTGGTATTAATCAATATCAGTTAATGTAATTTAATTTTGTTATTTATATATATTTGTGAACTTGTCTATTTCGTGTACTCTGCTCACTTTCATTCAATAATATTCCAAATGCTTTTGGTGATGTAAATATTGTGTAAAAATATTGCCAAATATTTTGTTACAAATTTGGGGAGACACAATTGTCTTTTGTGGTAGTCATTTACTTTTAGTTAAACATTATAAATTTTTACGGCTGAAAAAATTTTGCGCTATTTTCCTTTTAATATTTTTAAAACTATGTAATATACAAAATAATGAATTAAAAACACCGACTTTAAAACAGATTTTATCTGTCTGTATAGGACGGTATGGCAACATATATTAAATAACATTAAGTTTTGGAAAACCCTTATATTCCATCTCTAAACTTTATACCAGTTTTAGCGGACTTAGTACAGTGTTCAGTTTGCCCTTAAATTTCAAAGTTAAAATTTTATGCTTGCAGTTGTTATAGACTTAGCAGCCAGGTTCTTTGCAAATTTCAACCGTCTGTCTATAACGGTTCAACAGTATAGCCGTTTACATTAAATTACATCAACTATTATAACACTCTATAATTAATTATAATTTAAAATATTTATACTTCTTCTTATACCCAACAAGGTAGTGGATATTACGTCTATTTTTCAAGTGTTTGGGTAAAACGGTTCAAAAGATACGGCCATATGGTTAAATTACGTTATTTCTGGAAACACCCTTTAATTTATAAATTCCTGTCTATAACGGTTCAATAGTACGGCCACATACATCACATAACATCAACTCTTGGGGCAACTTTTTAATTTCCAAATTGATATGCCAAAACAACTATCATATTGCAAAATCCATCTACATGCAGATGACGTCCAACTTATTTTGAGCAGCCCAGCTGAAGATATTTCATCAGGTATAGCTCATCTAAATGATGATTTGAAACAAGTCCACATTTGGGCTTGCGCTAACGGTCTCTGCTTAAATCCAGGTAAATCTAAACGCCTACAAATATGTAAAAAAAGTTCCATCAATTAGCGAGGGCATTTTCCTAAATGGCGAAATAATTGAAGTTGTTAACTCAGCGAAAAACCTTGGTATAATTTTTAACAGCAACCTGACGTGGACAGATCATATAAATTCTCTGGTTGGTCAAACTTATGCTAAGTTAAGAGCTCTTTGGCCCACTCAGCATTTTACCCCTTTTTGAATAAGGTTACTACTTGCGAAGACATATCTAATTCCATCTCTTCTTTATGGATGTGAATTATTTGGAAACTGCGACACTGTTAGCAAAAGAAAGCTAAATGCCTTATATAACAATATATTTAGATACGTATATAATTTGAAAAGATTTGACCACGTGTCATCCGTTGCCAACAGTCTCTATGGAGTTTCTCTTAAAAGCTTGTTAAAAATTCGTACTCTTATTTTTTTACACAAATTATTAACGCTCAAACCCCCCAATACATATTTGAGAAAATACGCTTTTTCCAATCGCAGCGAAACCGAAACATAGTAATACCTCGACATCAGTGTCTTGTTTCTGAATGGCAGTTTTATGTGTTTGCAGCTCGTCTTTAGAACAATCTTCCATTAAGTCAACAACTTAATAGCAATGCTAATAGTTTCAGAAAATTTTTATTTGAACACCTTGCCTAATTTCTAGATTAGTAATTTTGTTGTAAAGACTGCTATATTTTATTATTGGTATTTTCATATTTTTCATTTTCTTATTTTTATATATATATATATAAGGTATTATTAATTATCAATAAAATTTTTTGTAACGCATAACGTTCCTGTACTCTAAATATAAGACTTAATCTTGTTGTACAGGAAATGAACAAATAAACAAATAAATAAATAAATAAAGTTTTTGTTAAAGCGGAGTGAGCAATACAGGTTCGTTAAAAACTTCAAGTGTCTATCTACAAGTGTTTAAAATTATGGCCATATACACCAAATTAAATTAACTATTGGGGCACCATTTCATTTATAATTTTAAATATTTACACTTGTTACTGTAACGGCCGTGGCAATCGATTTTCTGTCCAATTTTCAATCGTTTGTTTATAAGGGTTCAAAAGATAAGCCCATGTAGGTTAAGTTACGTCGCCTATGCAAACCAATCTGTTAGAATAATCTTTCTAATAAAGAAAAAAATCGGTTCAAAAATGTCTCAGTTATGAAGGCACAAACCTCGTTTTCTTTTTTTTAGGTAGATTAAAAAAGTCAAAGTACATTATCAATGTAATCAAAACAAAAATTCTTTAAATAAATATAAAAAACTTACATACTGATAGCTTTACAAAGTTGAATGAGTTTATTCATTAAACAATATAGAGTTTTTAAAATATAAAGTTTCAAAATCCAATTACCAAATTTATAGGAAAATAAAATAATAATTTTTTACTCGCACTAATACAGTTACCTAATGTTTTGCCTTTTTATTGTTTTTCTAGTTCAGTTCAAATTTGAATGAACTAAATACTTTTATCATATCATATTTTTGACATTTATGATTAATAACTGACTTATGCCACTTATTTTGCAATTAATTTGCATTTTTTATACTGTGATTTTGAATCGCAATTTTATTCTTAGATCTTTTAAGTTTGAGATATTAATGTTTTTCGATTAATCATGATTTTAGTGAAACCAACAATTTATTCAAACAGCATGGAGTGACATAAAAAATAACCTACATGACCCAGTTTATATTGAAAGCTTGGTGCTTTTACACGACGTGTTTTTACTTATAACTTGTAGTTTAAATATGCAATTTTGCAAAATAGTTAATTTATAGCCAACTTATAAGGGACAAGAACTACTCGGATGGTGGATGGTTAAGGTTACTAAATAAGGCATCGAGTATTTCATGTTTCGTGTAGCGTGGATGACTGCCCTTGTAATAATAACACATGTTTAGTAAATTCGAGACCATAGGACCGATAGGATCAAGAAGTACAAGTGCCAGATAAAGCGACAAAAGTAAGAATACAGTATTTATAATGAACCACAGTGGCATATGCAATCAAAAGAATCCGTACGTTTGTCTAAAAACGGAAAAACGTAACAATATTAGCAAACTTGTGTCTGTTTCCTTTGCATCGATAAGTTTTTACGGGTGAGTATCGTAGTTTAAAAACAAATTCTAATAGAATCATCACTGCTGGTACTTGTTTCAATGTGTATTTAAAAATAACTTACCCGATCCCAGCAAAAATTTTTAGAAAAGGTAATCAAATGTGAATCAAGTGTGAAATTAAGCATTTTTGTCGGAAGGACATCACAAGGCATGAGACTTTTATAATCAATTCTTGAAAATCGATTACATTGACTATTGCTGGAAATCATAACGACCATAGCAAATTTTTTAAGGTATTCTCTTTTAACTTAAATAACTAGTTCATTTACTACTTGCTTCTTTTGCGAAGTAATGTAGTGGGGTTTGTAAGCGAGTAACAAAAGATGGTAATCACAAAAGTAAGTCATTATATGGCAAGTACTTTTTAATTTTTTGCTGGGATGACGCATACTGTGTTTATTTGCTTCTTTGATCTAACTCTTGTACTTAAATATTTTTGTTATTTTTGGGCAACATCTCGATTGTTGAATATTTAATATACGAATTGAATTAATAAACAACCTCCTTCTTTTCTAAAGTTGGTTAAAAAACGACAATAGAAGGAAAGTAAGCTTTATGTTTTTTTAATTTTTCTGCTTAAAAAGCGAATACGAAAAAATGTTTTCTTAAAAATTCTTTTTTTTATTATTATACCCTTCACCACAAAAAGTGGATAATTTCTACAACATCCACATCCGACTGCAGAAAGTATATATACTCTGACTTCTAATGCGTAGCGAAGTCGATTAAGCCATGTCCGTCTGTCCGTCCATATTAGTGTTGCCTCGGCAAACTTGATTTCACAAAAAAATATAAAGACATATGTCAATCGATTAGATACAGTGTCGAAAGAGGTGCATGTTCTTCGAGGCAGCAGGCAAAACGCCACGCTTACCTCTAATTTTTTCATTTCATTTGGAACAATGAAGTAACTCCAATATAAAAAAATAAATGATGGGCCGATAGAGAATTAAAAAGTAAGAAAAAAACGTGGAGTGAAAAAATTTGCGCTCGTCTATATTTTCCGACTCACGGTGCTCTGAAATTTTCAAATTTTTTTAAGTATTAATATGGGTATCATTTTAAAGCTTTTTATCTTTAAGGAAATACTAAAATTTAAAAAAGTTTAATCTATTAAGAGCCAATGTCATTTTTATATAAAATTATATATTTACAATGTACATGCAGTACCAATTTTTTTAATGCTCTGTCACCCCAATATTTGCTTTTTTGATTGGAGTTACTTCACTAAACTAGATTTACATAGAAGGTGAAGGGTTTATAAGATTCGGCATAGCCAATTTTAGCACTCTTACTTGTTACTATCTAACATTGATTGTTGGAAAAATCTTGCAATATAATTCTTCTTGTCTTGTACTGCTACAGTCAGGAAATACGCACTTTGTGTATTAAATTTTATTTACATACATATTTTGTTTTATTTATTTAATACAATTTGCTTGTGACTTTTATATTATGTACTTTTTTGTTTTGAAATGTAATATTTAATGGACAAACCAGAAAATTGGGATTTTATAATTTTATATGAGGTTTGTTTCTTTACTCTACTTTGGGATCCCTTGGGATTTCAATTAGCACGAAAATTGTTTTCTTAATTCAAAATTGGGTAAATGAGAGCAGTTTTGAAAGAACAGTTCTTCTTCTTCGTGTACGAAAGAGCCCAAACATTTTCCTCGTGCAAGTTATTTAAATATATAACAGCCTTAAAAGACAAACAAAATACAAAATAAATTATTATTTCTTTTTGCTGATTTATTGAACTTAATTTTTCTTATTAAAACAGTCAAAATACTTTGAGTTTTTATTTTGTGTTTTAAATTTAGATTTTGTGTTCCCGTACACAAACTTTCGTAATTCTCACAAAAACCAGAACGTTAATAAGGCGATGAAAAGAGAAAGTGGAACTACCTTTTATTTTTTTTATATCAAGCCTAATGCAAAAACTGCAAGGAACGACGACTTTTTTGTCGCCTGTTTTCGTCGTCAAAAATAAAACACTTCTGTCTGTATGAAAATGAACACAATCATGTCGAACTTTCTATTATTTCTATTTATTACGCTGCAAACGATGAACAAATCATGCAATGTAATCATGTTTGACAACAGTTTCAAAGTATTTTAGTAAATAAAGTGATTTTAGTTTAAAAATTTATTTATTTTTATTTTGCAGTATCTATAATAGGTGTTTCTGTTAATGTTTAACTTTTTAAATATTAATTTTTTTTATGGTCACCTTAGCAGCTTCAAAAATTAAAAACAGCTGTGTTTTTCCGTCGTTACTGTGTTTCATACGACGAATTTACACAACGAATTTTTGACTACGTCGTGTTAGACGATATACGTCGTTCGTCGCAGTTGTGTTTCTAGCATAGTTCAATAGAACTATTCATCTTTTGCAATAATTTTGTTACATAAAATTCATCGAAGCATATCAATAGCGTAAATTCAGTATCAAAATCGGCCATGTTTGCATATTAAAAGTCAAAAATCACTCATGTTTTGTTTTTTTAATAAAAAAATTGTAAGGAATAAATTAAAATAATTGCATGAAAAATTTTAATTTGTTTTATTTTCTTTACAAATCACTTTTTGCCGCAATTTTTTTTTTTGCTTTTTGGTTTGAAGCTAGAAAGGATATGACTGGCCAAATTGCAAACACCACAGTCATGCAGCATCACTAATTTTTTATGATTTTGTAAAGATGGTTTTTTTCTATATGAATGTAACTGCTGGCCGCGTATACGAGTGCTGCTATTCAAAATTGTTTAGTTGTTGTTGTGTCGAATAAATGACATATAAAACAGAAAACAAAACGTATTTTTTTTTAACACAAATCGCAAAAAAAAGTAAAAGTAAATAAATGAAAAATAATACTTTATACGAGGTTAGCCTTAAAAATGTTTGTTGATAAATATTAGTTAATTTTTTGCAAAAATTTAAGATGAGATATTTTTTTGACTATTCATTTGTACGTGTGTCACGTATTAAGCTCGAATATGCGTTGTTGGGATGAAATAAAAAAAATATGTTTGCAGTGTACAAAGTAAAAAAATGAATGTAAGATTTTTATTCGCAGTAGCATATTTTGAACCTATTAACTCAATGAAATAGTAACTCAGCCACTCGTTTTGAACGTGATGCCGTAGTGTCAGTATAGAAAAAGACCGGTATTTGCCCATGCAGCGCTGTAATTGCGCAAGCCTCACAAGACTTTAAATTTTAAGAAGCGTATACTTACTTCCGATATGCGTCCTGCTTGAAAAAGGTTGATATGACGAAAATAAGAATTGAAACCCTTTATATATCTGTAACAACAAACAATTTTAACTTTTCACCACTAGCAAGCGTTGCGGGTGGTTATTGTAAAGGAAAAAAATTCTTGCAAAAAGAAAAAAAATTACTTCTAAACATATTTCATCTGTCTGTTTATAACGGTTTAAAAGTATGGCCAAATTTCATATCCTTCCATATAAAGGATATTCCATATACCAAGTTTATACTTGCTATATCAGAATTAACACTACAGCTATTTGTTAATTTCAACCGTGTGTGGATATTCAACAGTGTGGCAATATACATTGAACTAAAGCAACTATAGGGACACTCTTTAATTTCCAAATTAAAATTTTATACTTATATTTGTAGTAGACTAATCAATCAGGTTTTTTGTACATTGAACAGTCTGTCTATAACGGTACAACAGTTTGATGACCTGTTATTAAAACAGGACTAACGTGTAAGTATCACCTTTCTAATAAAGGAGAAAATTTTCAAAATCGGTTCAGAAATGACTGAGTTCTGCGGGCACAAACAAAAAAAGCAATATTTAAACGAATTGATAACTTCCTTCTGTTTTTAAATTGGTTAATAAAAGGCAGTTTAGCTTACTAACATTAAACGTACCCTGTGGCTGCCTTAGTAGAAGTGTCGACCTATTTGTTTAGTTTAAGTTGGGTTCAAGTCTCCAAAATAAGTTTTGTTTCATAATAAAAGTATTTGTTATTGGCAAAACAAATTTCGAAAGTCTTCGACAGCTCCTATTTCAGTTCCATAGCTGCATATGATTGCAGCAATAAGCTCCATGTAGGGTTCAAGCTGTGACCCGCTTCTTTCACAAAAAAGTCTCGTAACTCCCTTGAAAAGAAAAAATTCAAACTCTGTGTGCCGCAGCATAGTACGTTCAATTATGGAGGCTTCATATTTATTACCTTTTGGTCAAAAAATTAATATAAATTTTACTCTTTAATTTACGTGATAAATGTTAATGACACATGATCAATCTAGCTTTTGCTTTCTTATGCAAACCTGTTTAACTTTATAAGTTAAAGCCAAGACCCTTACTCGGCGATTCTGGTTTATAAATTTCGTGTTTACGAAATAATGCGTTGGTACTAAGCAGCGAGAAGAAAAAATAAATAAAGTAAGGGAATTTTAACCAGAAACGTAGAAGGTAAAGGATGTAAAATCGGCTGATCAGGTTGTACGAGTAATCATACTTTTTAGGTTTCCGTGGCCAAAGGAAAAAACCTTACCTTAATAATATCGCTACGGTATGTTTGCTTGTCACAGACTATCGTATTTTAACGTATGTACATTGTCTTCCGAGATACTTAATCAAGAAAATTCTCGTATGAGGTTTGGAAGGCAAAATATAAATAGTTAAGGTTCGAGTTTCTACAGCAAATTTCATAATTGTCTGTTGGAATTAATTAATGTACATATTTGTGTCAAATGAGGAGGTCATCTTAATAACAAAATCTAATAAGAAGAACATTTTGCACATTTTGTAAAATGGAAAACCAACCGTAAAAACGTGTTTTTCCAAAGACTTATTGCCTTTTACTTCGTATACATACATATGTATGTTTCTAAATAATGCAAATACTCAAATTTGATTAGTTTTGATTAGCGTTCGCTGTCTCTAATTGTGGGTTTTCATTGCAAATATTAAACCTCGCCCGCAACTATTAAATATTATGAAATGCACAAGCTACAAGTATGCAGATAAATAAAAAGTCATTTTTTTACGAAGAATTGTTTAAATGAATTGTTTTTTAAGATCAACAGACTACTACTTTAATTGTTTCATATGTCTTCTTCAAATTTGTTCATACCAATTTAATGAGCATTTTTTGCTTGAATAAATGACAAATAAATTTTTCTTTCTCTTTGAAAGTACAAAATTCTGTAAAATTCGTTAAAATAAAAAGAATTCGGTCTAGCTAAAGTTGGAATTCGAACAGCGCAAAACATTTACAATTAACTATGTGATGCAAATTACGAGTTTTTTATAATTTAAACTCAGAATTTCAATTAGACAATGTGAAGGCAGGCAATATGCTTCAAAGGCTGTACTCTAGATTAGTTTTATTTTCCTCAACAATGTTTAAGCCATCAGTTTTAAATGAAGTACATAATTGTGAACAGGTTATAAAGAATATAACCATATATATTGATATGCCAAACATAATTTTCCCACTAAATGCCATTGACTATCACAAACAAAATTCGTTGTTGTCAAAGATTATTTAGAAATTGTTATGAACCATAATACACCGTTAGATTTGCGAAACTCACCTTTTGTTAATTGGAAAGCTTTAATGGTTTATAGTTACAAGGATACTGGACGTGCGTACTTTTTGAAGGAAGTAGCTCTGGCTGTACTTTATATGCTGGTAATACCAATAATGCCTGTGCAGAAATAGTATTTTCGATAATGAACTCTATTATGATGATGAATTTTAGCGATTTTTATCTATTTCAGACGAATTTTAGCCATTTTTATAAAGTTTTATTTTTTTTACAAGAATTGGACAGAATGTAAAATGCTATGGCCGTTATAGTAACAAGTATTAATATTACAAATTTAGATTAAAGGGTGTGCCAACAGTTCTTTAATTTGATGTATATGGCCATACTTTTTAACAGTCATAGACGGACGCTTAAAATTTACAACGAACCTGCATTGGTAAGTCCGCTATAACAACATGTATAAAATATGGATTTGGAAGTTAAAGGGTGTTCCAATAGTTGATGTAATTTCAAGTGTGTGGCCGTACTTTTGAACCGTTATAGACATAACATTAAAACTTTAAAGGGGCCTGTTTTTCTAAGTCCGCTACATCAACAAGTTTATAATTTGAATTTAGAAATTAAAGGGTGTCCCTTAATTACTGTAGATATACTTATATAGGCCTATCTTTTGAACCGTTATAGACAAGCGCTTGTAAATTTGACGCATTGTCGATTGCTATGGCCGTTATAGTAACAGCTGTTAATATTTAAAATTATAAATTAAAGGGTGCACCAATATTTCATTTAATTGGTATATGGCCATACTTTTAAGCAGATGTAGACAGACGATTGAAATTTAAAAAGAACCTGTATTGCTAACTCCTCTATAACAACAAGTTTAAAATTTGGATTTGGAAATAAACTGGTGTCCCAATAGTTGATATAATATGGTGTATGTGGCTGGACTTTTGAACCGTTATAGACAGACAGCTGAAATTTAAAAGGGACATGTTTTGCTAAGTACGCTATAATAAGAAGCCCATAATTTGAATTTAGAATATAATGGGTGTTACCAAAATTAATGTAATTTGTTCTATATGGCCGTATTTTTTGAACCGTTGTATACAAACACCTTAATTTTAGACAGAAAGTCCACTACTTTATTTGGTATAATAAGAAGTATAAAAATTTTATATTATAAATTAAATAGTTGATATAATCTAATGTATATGGGCAAACTGTTGAACCGTTAAAGACAGACGGTTGAAATTTACACAGGACCTGATTGTTAAATCTACTAAAACAGCAAGTTATAAATTTGAATTTGGAAATTAAAGTGTGACCCTATAGTTACTGTATTTCATGTATATTGCCAAACTATTGACAAGTATAAAGTTTGGAGAAATAAGGGTGTCCCAATAGTTAATGTAATCTAATTTATGTCGCCATACACTTGAACTGTTTTAGGCAGACAGATGAAATCTGTTTGAAGTCGGTTTTTTTCGCAAGAATTATTTATTCTGAACTTAATGTGGTTTTATAACAAATAAATGTTTACTTATTATGCACAATAATTTTATTGACACAGCTGTTTGAAAATTTCCTTGCCCGGGCTTAAAACTACTCATACGCTTTTTCTTTTGACTTGAAAATACTTCAGGAAAAAAAGCTGTTTTGTAAATATGTACTTAAGAATCGATGCTGTTTTATAACTCACAATTCGTTTTTTATTCCAAGTTACAAAACTAAATAAAAAATATTTTTATACCCTTCACCACAAAAAGAGAAAAAAAGGTATATCTTGTTTTTTATTACGTTTGTAATTTCTATAATATCCATTTCGGACCCATAAAGTTAAAGGTTCATAGCGAAGTCAATTGTGCGATGTCCGTCTGTTCGTTCGTGTTAATTTTGTCAAGGTATTATAACAGCTAGAGAAAATTTAAATGCTCCAATCAATCAGACATGGTGTCGAAAAAGGTGCTATTGAAAATCAGAAAGATTGGACCATGTCCTTCGAGGCAACGGGCCAAACACCACGCCTAATTTTTCCATACCATTTGGAATAATGAGGCAACTCAAAAAATAAAAATAGGAAAAAAACACAAAGTGAAAAATTGGCGATCGCCCATACTTTCCGAGTTCTGGACAGTAGCGTGCATCTTTTCCCCTCTTTGGTATAGCAGAATTTTTAAGGAGCGCCAATTTAATAATAATATTACTAATAATAATTCAACGATAATTATATATCTATCTAATAAATAATATTATACAACAACAAAAAGACAATACATTAAATATTACATATACATACATATTACATATACATATATATATATATATATTTATATCGGAAACTACTTTTTAAAAGTAGGGATACGTGGTTTTTCTGTCTAAAATATTCAAACATATTAGCGATTTGTGAATATTTGTTGGTGAATATTATTTTTCGTTACGATACTGAAGAAGATTAAGTCAACCCTGGATTGCTTTAAGCAATTCTATATACATCATCACTAGCTTTGAATTGGATTAGTTTTCCTACTTCAAAACGTCGGCCAAATATATTTTTGAGGGAGTTAGAGGGCGCCAATGATTTCTTTGGTATAGCTGCCATACCTCCCATACCCATGAGTGCACGCCAGTGATAATGGACCTCGATGTTTTTCATACAAAAGTACGATTGCGCGCCAAATTTTTTAAAATATCAATATGGGTATCATTTAAAAGCTTTGGAAGAGATCTTAAAGGAAGTACAAAAATTTAAAAAAAAGCTTGATTAAGAGTCGATGACATTTTTATTGAAAACTATGAATATCTAATACTTTTTTTTATACCCTTTACCACAAAAAGTAGAAAAAGGGTATAACTAAGTTTGTCATTCCGTGTGTAATTTCTACAATATTCATTTCCGACTCCATAAAGTATATATATATTCTGACTTTTTATGCATACCGAAGTCGATTGAGCGAGGTATAAATGCGTGAATCGATCAGATATAGTGTCGAAAGAGATGCTATTGGAAATCAGCATGATCGGTCCATGTCCTTCGAGGCAGCAGGCATAACACCACGCCTACCCCTAATTTTTTCATGTCATTTGAAACAATAAAATAACTCCATTATAAAAATAAATATATGGTGCGGTAAGAATTAAAAAATAAGAAAAAAAATCAAACATCAACATCTAAAATATTCAAATTTTTTAAAATATCAATATGGGCATCATTGTAAAGCTTTTGAAGAGATCTTTAAGAAAAGACTAAAATTTTTTAAATATGCTTAAACTCATTAAGAGCCGATGTCATTTTTATGTAAAACTATATATATACATATACAGTACTAATTTTTTTATTTTTATTTTTTAATTCTCTGTCACCCCATTATTTGCTCTTATTTGTTAAGACTAAGATATAATTTTACACCACAGAATTTTAAAAATTTTAATAAGTAAATTTAATGTTTTAAAACTTCCCAATAGCTGAAAAAACAGCGTGCTCATTTAATTAAAGAAATAATAATCCAGAACAAATAAATTTTTAATTTATACAGCTGTTTTAAAATTAACTTCATGTAGCGGTTTAAATAAAATTTTTTTTAGCTAACAGTATGATAAATGGACAAAATTACTTAATTCTAACATTATTTTTTACAAAATATTTAAGTGTGACGTTTTATTGGCTTAATGCTATTTTTACATTGTCTTTCTGCATTCTTGTTATTAGAACTACTTAACCTTCTTGTGATATTAAATGTACACGTGAATTATATCCTGTGTGTCGAACTCTAAGAACGAATAATACGGTAGTGCTATGTGATTTTAAAAACCCATGTCTGTTACGCAGGTACAGGTGTGCAAAAAAGAAAACGCAAGTCTTCGCGACAGATTGACTGGGAAAAATATATTTATTTTTATATATCTTTTTTTTAAGTTTATGATAGATTTTGATAAATTTGAGTACTAAATTTTAATTATTATTCTTTTTGTTTAGCGATTTAAAGATGCATGAGGAGGCGAGGTTAGGAAGTTCTTATAATTAAATATACATCGATTGGCATGTAAGTGATATAAAAGAAAAGTGATATGAAAGGAAAAATCAGATTAATAGTTTATATAATAACTCTTTTAGCGCTCCACTTTTTAATGACATTTAAATTCGAAAAAGTGGTGAAACAAGAAATATATTTTTTTAATTTGATATATAAATTCCCGGAGCGGGGCTGTCAAATCCTTTTAGAAGTACGTAGCCAACAATTGGAGACCTAAAAGACTGTTTACGCTTTTTTAACCGGTGCTTTGCACTCCTATGAATTTATGACCTAATTTTTTCATTATTTGCATTTTTATAGGTTGTATTTAAAATGGTTAAAAAAATGGCTAGTACCGAGGTAAATTTGAATTACATAAGCAAAAAAAAAAAGACAAGTAAGAGTGCTATATTCGACTGTGCCGAATCTTATATATCCCTTACCATATATGTAAATCTATTTTAGTAAAGTTACTCCAATCAAAAAAGCAAATATTGGGGTTAAAGTGATTTAAAACATAAGAGACAAATGACATAGAAAAATTATAGGTAGGCGTGGTGTTTTGCCTGCTGCCTCGAAGGACATGGACCGATTATGCAGATTTCCAATAGCACTTTTTTTGATACTATATCTGATCGATTGACGTTTGCCGAGTCAAGCTCGATTTCAACACCAACACGGACGGACAGACGGACATCGCTCAATCAACTCGCTATGCATTAGAAGTCAGAATATATTAAATTTATGGATTCGGATATGGATATTGTAGAAATTACACAAGGAACAGCAAACTTATTTATACCATTTTTACCCTTTTTGTTGTTAAAGGTATAAAAAAGTTTTGAAGTGGTTTATTTTAAATTTTATTAAGAATATACCAAATGTCTTAAAGTAATAATCCGATCCGATTAATACGTCAAAAATGCTAAGTTAAGGTCGGCCAAAATTTAAGAAGGTTTTTTATAGATATTACTAAGGTTTTGTTGTGTTTAAAAAAAAACTTAACATTTAAGTAAAAAATATACTTTTTACGACATTATCAAAAAGTTCTATGCCCCAGGTACCTAAATTTGGTGGCCTACCCAGAAGTTCCCCTTAAACCTAGGGGTGCCACTGTTCGAAGGCATACTGAAAAACATCTCCGGTGTTGAATTTCACTAACATATCTTCATTAGCTCATGAGATACAGAATTTTGTCCAAAATAAATCGTTTTTAAACCACTGTGAGGGATTTTTTTCTGAATTTTTTTTTATTTCACACTACGATCTTTGTTATCTTTTCTAAACTGTTATGTTGTCAAATAAAATGGCAATCTGTTTTGAAAACAAGTCAAAAAAATATCAAAATATCGTATAAGTAAATTTTTATTTTTGTATAAAAATTTAAAATAACAAAAAAATTATATAACAGCACTGTTTTGTATTATAAACATTGAATTAGAAATTATTGCAATAATTTTGCTTTTTATTAAGATAATGCTTGCATACACTTTTATTTTTTTTAATGATGTCTTAATATTTTTCTGCATTCAGCAGAATTTTTTGCACAACGTCCTCGTCTGCCAGACCATTCTTTAAAAAAAATGGCATTAAAATTTTCTATTAATCAATGGAAAAAATAAATTTGTTAACTTACGCTCTTGTGCGATACATCTGCGCACATTTAGAAGACATGCGTTTCCAAAGGTGCAGTACACTCTTTGGCCATCCGTACGTTTTAGGATGCCGCAAACTGGATTATATTCTCGAGTGCACGCTGTATTGCAACGGGTGCCTTCAGTGGCCATAATGCCAAAGAATAATCCTAGTGACATGACTATTAAAACAGCTGCGAAAGACATTGCGATTAATAATAAATGATACTATTCAGTATAAAAACTTACTGACTGTAAATCAGTTATTGTACAAGTGCTTTATATACAGATCTTTTTTTGAAAGTCACAAAAAATTGTATATCTTTTAAGCACTTGAGTAAATAGCTGTACGTATAAAAGAACTTTATAGAACTCCGTATTACAAAAAACAGATTTATTTGAGAAGCCGTTATTTATTTAAGCTGTTTTAAAATGTAAAAATGTTAAATATTTGTTTATGCCGTATTTATGTATGAGTCTGCACACATTTGTTCTAAATACCTATAAGAATAAGCAGGAAGAGCCGATTTAATATGACCGTTACTTCTACATATTCTCGAAAACTCCAAGTTCTTTAATTATCTTTCTATTGAAGCGAAGTGTTATAATAAGTAAACGCAACTCTCATCTACGCATGCAGTAGAAAAAAAATGTTTAGCGAGTTGGTTGAGCTATTTATGATATCTCTGGGCCACAAAGTAAACAAGACTTCATATAAAAAATTGATACGTTTGTATCACATACAATAAAAAGAATGTAACATTTAAGAATTGAAATGTGTAAAAATAATGACATTTGCATATATAAGACGAATTAAATATTTAAGTGAAAATATCATAAAATATAAGGAGATGACTTTTTTGAATAATCTTTGAAAATTTTCCTAATAAGCTTTTCAAATTGTTGATCTCATACATGTAAAAATGAAACGTCGTCAAAATAACCATAATTAAACAAATATATAATAATTATATGGAATGCGGTCAAGAATATTGCCATTGGAACCATATTAATGTCTAGCATTATAATCTTCTAAACAATAGTACAATCATATTATAATAAAATATTCTATTCATGAAATAGCTATAATTTTTTCACCGCAATCACATATTGCTACAAAGAACATAATACAGTTCTTATGAACATAGCGATACTTTAGCTTTAACTCTTAACAATGTTTTAGTTCTAAGGAGCTTAAAAATAAACAGCCATATGCATAACAAAAACTTAGAATGAGTTTGGCATGACTAAAGTTTTTGATAAGGCTCCCAGTGTGTTTTGCCGTAAAGTGTGGCACTTTAAATAATTGTAGTTTGTTGCCATGATCCATAACTATATTTTATGACTATTTATTTTGGGGTCAAGTTTTGAAATGCAAAACACTTCTTATCTTTTTATACACGCATTTTAATTTTTTTTTTAATTAACTGTTTGATGTAAAAAGTAGTAGAAAGCTTTTGTACCTCAAAGCAGTTGGCATTTCAAAATTAAAAGGAGTGATAGTGTAAGCATGGAGTAAGAGAATAGTCTTACATATGCATAAGCAGTGTTGTCAGTTATGGCGATTTCTCGCCAAATGTGGTGATATAAGATTTTTTTGAAAATAAAAATTTTAAAAAGGTGAAAGGCGAATTTTTGGGCTATTTTTTGTGGTATATCTACGATAACATTTCATATAAAAAGATAAAAGACCTGACAGTTTTAATTTATTTTTTAACATCGAATAAAAATACATGTATATTGGCGTATTAGATAAATTTGCTTTGACTCCTATATTTGTACGTACCTTTTTGTCTGCCTTGTATATACAAATATATATTACTAACCGACTTCAAAAAAGGAAGGAGGTTATCCATTCGACTGAATGTTGATTTTTTATGTTTGAAGTTGCAGAACTCAGTCATTTCCGAACTGATTTAAATTTTTTTTTTTTATTTTGATAGATTGTGCCTACAGATTGGTCCTGTTTTAAAACAGTTCATAATCTTAAATATTATACGGTGTTCCCATACAACATACATGTTTTTTAAGTGTATTATAAACTGTAATGGGCACTTCTTTAAAATTTAAAATGACTGCGTATTACTATAGCTGCCAACAACAAAACGTAATACAAAAATAAACGTAAATTGACCTATATGGGCCTATCTTTGAAACTGTTATAGACAAACGCCTGTAAATTAGACAGAATGTCGATTGCTATGACTATTGTAGTATTAATATATAAAATTATATAACAAAGAGTGCCCACAGACTTCACGATAAACATTATTTTGTTAATGTTTAATCATTATACGGTTATTAAGCACAAAAAATGCAAAAGGGTTGGTTTTAACTAACAATAATTCGAACCACATTGGTTGTGGTTTTAAAATTATTATAATACCATAATCATATTGTTATCAACCATATTGTTATCAATCAAATAAATAATAGATTTTTTTAAAACTTATGTCTTTAAATAATGTTTAAAGAAATCATTAATTCATAAATAAAACAACAAATAACTAATTGTCGTATTCGTAAAATATTAAAATAGACTTAAAATGTATTTTACAGAGATGGTAACGGTTGTATGTTTTATTCCAAAAATACTTTATTAAAATTTTTATTTATTGCTTGAAAAATAAGTAAATCAGTCGATACTAGTTGAGTTGCAACTCTTCAAGCAAAAAATTAAACTCAAAAAATTGTTATATTTCTATCAAAACAGAACTTAAAAAGGAATTGTTAGTTTTTAAGTAAAAAAAGAACTTTAGAAATAAGAATGTTTCTTTAGATAAAAATTAAATATGGAAAATGAGTTTTAAATTTAATTCGTTTTTGATAAAACTCAAAGAAAAATTAACGCAAGCATAGACATTCTGTGTAACAATGAGAACGTTAGTATAATTCATATCGCTAGTCTCATGTAGAAAGGACCTAACTCGTTTATATGTAACTTTACAGGAAAAGGTAAAAACATAATAGAAACTGTATTTACCACAATGTAATATTAAAAATGCAAATGCTTAGAAAATCGTTATTTTTGTTTTTTTTTTGATACTATTGCTTTCAAATTTTGTGACAAGATGTATCTGTGTGAAATGTATTGGAATCACGAAAACTTTCAATTTCGTAAAAATTCGAGTTAGGGCCTTTCTACATGAGACCAGCGATATGACATTGTACTTCTCTTTCATTATGATTTCTTGGGTTCATATTTGTTAAATAATCGTTATTTGCTATTCCTGGTATCTTAGAACATATTTGTATTGAAAATTTGTCATAAAACATTTTTATGTATAAGACATAATTGCCTCTGCTACGGGCAGTCATCTTGACGTGATGCAGAGGCTTAAGTACAATGACCCATGTAGGCCGTGCTGGTAGGGACACCCATGCCAGAGGGGCTCATGGTGAGTGCGAAACTAAGAACTGCCCCCCCCCCCCAGTGTCTGATAGCGTCTGTTTCCCCAATGGGGCGGCTATCAGCTACCCTGTACGAATGTTTCCCCTTTCAATGAGACTGGGCATTCTGTCAGGGTACGTCCGTTTTTCTGGGTCAGCTAGACCCACGGTCCACTGTCCGAAACCCACCAGCGTCTGTTCACCATTGGTGCGGCTTGGTGGTCTGCCTAGTCCATACTAGGCAGCAGTTATAACCACATGGCAGCATGTATAAAATGCAACTCTTAAACTACCCGTAATGAAAAAGAAAAAATGCCCTAAGTATCCGGTCGGGGGCTTCATAATCTCCGGAGACCCTATTCCCGCGGTGACGATTTCAGGCTGCGGTGAATCGAATGTTACTGAGATCCAGGCTAGTCAGGTTGGAACGCCAGGCCTGACTGGTCTGCAAGTTACTGGTGTCACCAAAAATGCAGGAGGAGACTCTGGGAAACCGGGGTCATCCAAATGCGAGCTAAAAGCACGAAATAGTGCACAAAAAGGCAGCGAAGTGCCTCTGGATTTCACTCCAAGCACTTCCAAAGCAGCCAAGGTCCGTGCCGCTAAGGCTAAAACCCCTGTTTCGGGCGCTGTAGGAACACAGCAAGGTTCCACAGCCAACCCAGTGCCGGCTGTGAGCAGCGGAACTGCGAACCAGATTTCGGGTTCCAATGTCTCACCTCCCCCCGCCAGCAAGGTAACTGCGAACAAGATTTCGGGTTCCCAAGCTGCGCCTCCAGCCGCAAAAGGCAAAACCATACCCCCACGGCACGCCCCACCTGCCAGAAGGGCCTTTTTGAAACGGCGTGCTGCCGAGAAATGTGTGGATCAGTTAGGCAAAAAGCCAGCTGAAACCCTTACGAAGGAGGAATCTACCTCATTAAAATGGGCAAGATTTTATCTGGCTGGCCTGCAAAAGCCCCCTTCTACATCCACGGATGGGCCTAAACGGCAAAGATCTGAGGAGGAGGCTCAAGCGCAGAGTCAGCAGCCCGCTACAAAGCGTCCAAAATACAAATCTATGGACAGAAGCTTCAGTGAGGTTGCAAAAGGCAACCTGGTACGCGCCGTCATTGATCGGAATGACGCGGATAGCTCCATCTCCCACGCTAACTGGGAGGTGGTACGTAAGAAGTTGATGGGAGTGTTCTGGAGGGTCATTAAAGACAACCCAGGCCCCTTCCCTCAATGCGACGATGCAGGTTGGTTTCGTGGACGTGTCAAACTCATGGCATGTTCAAACGAGCGTTCAGCTATGCTATTAAAGCAAGCCGTCGCTCTTTTGGAAGGCCTATGGGCAGGAGCGAAGCTTGACGTGGTACCTCTCGACGAGATACCCCGCAGGCCTAGAGCCATGGCACGAATACCAGACGAACCTGCCGAACCTAAGGACATAATGGAACTCATTCGGGGAGGAAATCCTGAACTACCAACTAATGATTGGAAAGTAGCAAAGGTTTCCGAACCTGAAGGGGCATCCAGACGGATCGTTGTCCTGCTGAGTCAGGAATCGCTGGCGCCGCTTCGGGAGAGACGAGGAAGGATCTACTACGGTTTCGAAACGATTCTTCTTCGTGTCTACCGAGGCGACGACAGGGGTAACCTGACTCCGGAGGGTGATGAGCCTATTCCAGGAGATGTGGTAAATGAGGAGACTGCCAGTCTGATCTCTGAGGAAGGCACCCTATCAAACTCTGAGTTTGTGGGTGAATTCTTCGAGAGAATGGACGAGGCAGTTGACGAGGACGCCCTCTTGGACTCCGACCAAGATGACGTCAACGTCACAATCATACCCGCAAACAGGGATGGTGAAGGTGACTCAAATAAACCTTCACCACTCTAAGGCAGCTTCCGCTGCACTACTCCTTCGCATCTCGGAGAGAGGGGAGGAGATCGTATTAGCCCAAGAACCATGGCTTCATCGGGGCAAGGTTTGCGGGCTTGGTGTTAAAGGCTTCAAGCTACTGTATATGAATGGTCCGGGTAAGATCAGATCATGCATAGTGGCGAAGAGCAATCTGAATATCTTCATTCTCTCTGATTACAGTGATGAAGATACGGTAGCAGCTGCCTGGGAGACAGATGGCGGTACGATTATAATAGTCTCCAGTTACATGGCGCATGAATGCGAAGCACCGCCGCCAATGCTCTGCAGAATAATTAAGATGGCAGCCACTCGAAACCTGCCGGTTATTGTTGGAGCTGACGCCAACGCACACCATGTTGTTTGGGGAAGCTCGGACTCTAATGCAAGGGGTGAGTCTCTTTTTGATTTCATTCTTTGTAATAATGTAGACGTTGTAAACGTTGGGTCAGAACCCACCTTTGTCGTAGTAAATAGAAGGGAAGTTCTTGACGTTACGCTAGTTAGTACTAAGCATTCAGATTTGATTAGGGCATGGAAGGTCTCCAGTGACTGCTCGTTCTCTGATCATAGGTATATTGAATTCGACGTAGTGATTCGGGTACATGGGGTCACCCCCCGACGTAATAGAAGGAAAACGGATTGGGAGCGGCAACATTCCCTCCTTTCCGATTTTCTTTCGAGTCCACCGAGAATAGGAAATCGGCGGGACATTGAAGTCGCGGTGGATGCATTAACCAATGCGTTTGAACGCGCGACTTCGGAATCCTGCAGAATGAATATCTGCCGAGGTAAGAGCAAACCACCCTGGTGGAGCTCGGATATTGCGGAGGCACGAAAAGCCTCCCGTAGACTTTTTAATGAGGCCAAGAGATCAGGAAACTGGTCAGCTTATAAGTCCTCAGTGAACAGATTTAAGAATATGATAAGAAATGCGAAGCTAAGGTCTTGGAGATCCTTCTGCAGTGGAGTGGAGGGTGCTTCCGAGACGAGCAGGCTTCGTAAGATTCTATCGGCAACGCCCATTGTCCCTAGTTTCATTAAGAAACCATGTGGCAATTGGACCTTGAGTGCACAGGAGACCCTAGAGGTTCTCATGGAAACTCACTTTCCGGGCTGTGCTCCCTCTAGGGGAGAAGGAACAGCCATCCTTGACAGCCGCGCATCAGTTCCCTTTCCTATAAACAGGGAAGGACTTATGTGGGGTCTTGGTAGTTTTGACCCGTTTAAATCAGCGGGTCCTGATGGTATCATACCGGCTGATTTGCAGCATAATGCGGATATTGTCATACCATGGTTAATTCCGATATACACGGCATGCATTGCATGGTCGTATATACCGGAACCATGGACTTTTTGCTCTGTGGTCTTCATTCCCAAGGGGGGAAAGACCTCACACACTGAACCGAAGGACTTTAGACCTATAAGTCTATCCTCCTTCCTCTTGAAGACTCTGGAACGGATAATTGACCTCCACTTGAGGAGGACGATTAATCCGGACCGACTCTCCGCCTCTCAACATGCGTATGTCAGGGGCAGATCTGTTGAGACGGCACTACACACGCTTGTGGGGTTTATAGAAAAATCCCTAGAGCATAAGGAATATGCATTGGTTGCCTTTCTAGATATAGAAGGGGCTTTCAACAATGTGAAACCGGAGGCCATTACGATGGCCCTGGAGGGACTGAATGTAAATCAGTCGATAATGAACTTTATACGGAATCTATTGACTAATAGGGTCATTACTTCCAGTATGGGGCTAGCTACCATATACAGGGTAGCTAAGCGGGGTACACCACAGGGGGGGGTATTATCTCCCCTTCTCTGGAACCTCGCCATGAACGCATTGCTAACAGAAATGGACTGCAAGGGGTTCAGGACTGTGGCATATGCGGATGACGTCGCGGTCGCAGTATCAGGAAAGTATCCTGACACGCTATCGCAATGTCTGCAATCGGCGCTTGGTTGCGTCAGTAGGTGGTGTACCGAGAGCGGGCTTAGCGCGAACGCTCGGAAAACGGAGCTTGTGCTCTTCACGAGAAGAAACAAGATTCCAAATTTTCCGCTACCACTCCTAAATGGAGTGGAGCTTGGGTTATCCGACAGGGCAAAGTATCTGGGTGTCATCCTGGACTCAAAACTGTCGTGGACCCCCAATGTCCGGTTTCGGGCGGATAGGGCCTCAGTGGCTTTGTATGTGTGTAGAAAGGCCATGGGCAGACACTGGGGCATAAATCCCAACACGTCGCACTGGCTCTTTAACACGGTCATAAAACCCATACTCATGTATGGGGTTCTTGTATGGTGGCCCGCATTGGGCAAACTTGTGAACTGGAGTATGCTGAATAGAATATTGCGAACTTCGGCCTTGATGGTCACCGGGGCAATGCGCACCACTCCATCGAAGGCCCTTTTTACGATGCTGCACTGGCTACCGGTCGATCTCATGGCCAAGCGGCTGGCTATGAACTCGGCGGTTAGACTAAATGCAGCGGCGACGTGGAAGTCAGGGGACTTTGGACATGCGACCATTTTAGGCTGCTCCTCGGCCATCCCTGACAACATCGATTATTGCACGCCCACCCCCATGTCTGATATTGGTTTCGGGGTATCAACGTCGGGCACATCGAATATGCGTGGGGATGTGCTTGATGTTTATACTGACGGGTCAAAGTCGGACACGGGGGTCGGGGGGGGCGTCTTCATTCCTAGATTTCGAGTCAGAATGAAGTTTAGGCTACGGGATCAGTGTAGCGTGGTACAGGCTGAGATTTCAGCCATCAGAAGGGCGGCTTGCTGGATGAGGTACCACAGGATATACGGAGAGGATATCCGGATCTGTACTGACAGCAAGGCCGCGATTAACTCCTTATCGGGTGTCTATACGACATCCAGATTGGTTCGTGAATGCCGGACATCTCTTAACGAGATGGCGAGACATTCCAACCTGGAACTGTTTTGGGTACCGGCTCACTCGGGCGTACCCGGGAATATAACTGCGGACGAACTCGCCAGATCGGGAACCCGGTTGGAAGACTGGGAGACAGATCCACTGGTGGGAGCCCCATTAAGCTGCTGTAGAGCTTTACTTCAGCAGGAACTCCTCAGAGCCGCACAGTCTAGATGGTCTGAGGAGGTTACCTGCAGAGTCTCGAGGACATTGTGGCCTCAGTATGATATAAAGAGAACCGCAAATCTACTGAGGTTTCCTCGGGGGCAGCTGGGCACACTGGTGGCGGTGCTGACGGGGCACTGTGTCATTGGTACCCATGCTAGGAGATTGAATCTTCCGCATCATGACTACTGTAGAAGTTGTCAAGATGAGGAAGAGGAAGAAACGGTTGAGCATCTGCTCTGCCACTGCCCAGCTCTTTCTGAAAATAGAGCGGCCATCTTCGGCAGTCCGAGACTGCATGGCCTTGCAGACTTATCTGTCTGCGACGTTGGTAGGATAAACTTGTTTATCCGGTCCTCGGGGTGGTTTGGATTGGGATCTGTGACGGTGCCGTAATGGCCTGAATCTGATCCCCTGCAAATCCTGTTTCCAGGCAACACAACGGGACCTTTGGGACCCAAGTGGGTCGGTCTTATGCCGACGGCCTGTACAACCTAACCTAACCTAAGACATAATTGCGTTTATACTTTATCATGTTATTGATGTGCAAGACAACTAGGGTTGCCAGACGGGCCTGATTTGGCCTGATTGTCAAGTTTTTTAATGCGCGTCAAGTGTCAAGTGAAAAAGTGATCTGTCAATGTTTTTTGTAAGTTAATTTTTTTTCTCAAATTTATTCTAGCTACATCTGTAATAATACTTAAAAAGTAAGTTTATATTTCTAAAAAACACATCGATAGAGCATATTTTTACTATCTATATTTCTTAAGATAGTACCTATATTTTTTTTAAATAACGCCTAAGTTTTCTCTAAAATATATAACGACTGAATTTTTATTCTTATATTGTTTTTTGTTTCTTTCACATTGTTTCTGTTATTTTTACTTTTAACGATATTTTTGTTTTTATTCTAATAATTTTTATGAAAAAAATAATAAAAAAAATTAAATAAAAACCAATAGTATGAGTGTTTTTATTTGTCAAGTTTTTTTTTCAAAATCAAGTTTTTTTTTGGGCAATGTCAAGCTTTTTGGCAAATTGGATCTGGCAAGCCTAAAAACAACAGTATTGTTTCAAGACCAACTACAGTGCAAGCTCGGTATTCGCTACTACCCATTATCGCGATGGTCTGGTTATTGCGACATCTTAATTTTTTTAAACTGACGGTTCCTTAATCGTGACAGTTTTTAAAAAACGAGGTTCTATTTTCGCAACTGTTATTTGTTTTCCTAAATTTGATTACAAAAGAGGGAAATCCCCGTCTTTTGGAATGTTAATCTTTTAAGATAATTTTTGTCTGCTATTTTGTCAGTTTCTTCGGGTCATTTGTTGTGTAAACATTAGAGATAAGCTCAAAACGTCTTGTTTGCTTCTATTCGTGCTGTTTACTATTGAATTGTTCTCTTCATTTATTGCTTTTGAAATATAAGTTCACTAATATTTCTGTACTTATTCAACAAAAGCATTCGACACCATTTATTCATTTGTCAAGCATAGGAACTGTTTATTGTCGATGCAAATTTTACCAGTTAAAACAATTTATTCTGTTGTACACTATTGTCATAGCATGACAACATTACAGAGTATACACGAATTTACGTTTATATCTACCCTCATTTTCAAATGTATGATTCATTTTTTACGGGTTTTTTATCTTTGTTGCTGAATAAAATAAATGAAAATAAAATTGTGTTTTAAAAGTTCAAAGTTTTTTCTGCTAATAAATGCCAACGCAATTGAGTAGTGTAACACCGAGTATTGTACAACATTTTCGTTGTACTCGTAAGACTATTGTCTTTTCAACTATTGCACAGCAAACTTGTGTGTGCTTGTTTATTTTTCCTCTATGTTTACTATGCACTAAATTTGGCATAGCTACAGTCAATAGCGGCTTTTGAAAAAGAGATAATATTGTGGCTTTTATATGGCTTACGCTCATCTCTAGTAAACATATCTCTTACTATGGGAAAAGTTCAACGCTTTTTAAAACCAACAATTTCTCAAAAAATAGAGATTTAAAAAAACTTAAAAGTTCAAATTCCATAAATCGCACTATAAAGCAAGAACATTCATTCAAAAGTTTATACGCACAACACAAAGTGGACCTAGCAAACGTTGTACCTTAAAGAAAGCTGAGTACCTAAGACTTGAAAAAATGCTTTACAAGTGGTTTTTAAAACAAAGGGAACAAATTGTTCCAATATCAGAGATTTTACGAACAAAAGCCGATCATTTGTATTCCAAAATTTACAAAACTTATTCAGGTTGTAATGCCAGTGATGGATGGTTGAAGAAATTTAAGCGCCGACATGGACAGACAAACTAAAATTTTTGGCTGTTGGAAAATTGAAAAACGCACGCTCCTTTAAATGCTCTAACAATAATACTGTATTATACGAGTCCAGTACATACGCCTGGATGAAATCATTTATATTCAAGGACTGGTTCCATTTCGAATTTCTTCCCCACGTAAGTTACTTTTTAGAATTATCAAAAGTAAGCCTTCAAAAGGTCTGCATTAAAAGAAGAATAAAGAATGACGATGGGTTAATTATAGCAATGAATCTACCACCCAATTGTACTGACCTTATTCAACCGTTAGATCAAAACGTTATCAAATGGTCAAATTAAATTACAAAAAACAACTGCTAACCGACTTGATTGGAGAGAAGGGAACAAATTTGGAGCTCAAATCAAAAAAACTTCAATCTTCAAAAAGCAGTTCAGATTCTAGCTACGTCCTGGAAGAAAATGCCAAAGTCCAATAATCAAAATCCTGAAACGCCTTTCTCGAATTCGGTAGCGAATGGAGTGAAGAGGATAACATGCCGTTAAATATTTTATAAAATATAATTCAGGAAGAAAATGAAGATTTTTCAACTATTGGTACACTTGTAGCTCAAATTGTTAGGAAACATTTTTTAACAAATGCTGACATAAACAACTGGAATCAAGAAGATTTCCCTGTGGAAAGTAATGAGAAGTAAATGGAATTATCAAACACGAAATCGGAGGATTTATACGATAGTGGCCATGAGGAAAACAAAATTCAAGTGGACCATGCTATAACATCGATAAACGATTGCATGCAATGGGCTTTGAACTGCGCAATTCAGCTGATTTATTAAAAAATAATTTACCAAAAAGAAACTCAAAATCTCAAATTTCTTTAAAAACGTATAAAATGTAAATATATCAATAAAAATAAATCTTATTTAAAAAATTGCACAAAATATTCCAATAAAATTTTGGGTTCGGTTATCGCGAAAATTGAATTTTTGACAGGTCTGGTTTTTAATTAGTCGCGAAAATCGAGCTTGTACTTTATATTACACTGTACAACAAAATCAAATTTTTTCAAAAATTACAAGGTCCGGGCTATAAATTCTGATAGAGGAGACAAAAAAAAGAGATACGTGTATCGGCGTTTTGAAAGTTTACATCTGAATTTCATTTGAGAGGGGGTTAAAATTTCCCAGCTCTGGCACATTCTTATTGTTAAACGGCATAAGAAACCATGTGACCCTTACATTTTAGGTATAAAATGTGTTCACCAAAATTATGTAAAATGTTACGAAGAATATTTTTGTAGAAATTTTAACCCTCTAACTCCTCAAGATATGGGTCTTTTTTGTCCTTCTTTTAAAAAAGCGCAAAAAACACTATTAAAACAGGGTTTTAGAGGGTTAAAATGTTCCACAAAAATGTTACCCGTTAAATTTTACTATAAGAGTCTGAATACACCAAAAAAGAAAATTCAACCATAAAGTCAGAAATAAGACGCAACAAAAGAGAGCTTAGGGTTAATTTCGCATGTATTAAGAATTTTGTTTTAAAGCAAATTTGGATAGCATTAATTACATTTTTTTTAGCTCTAGGCAATTCCACTTCATTATCATACAATGTCCAGCATATTTCAGCGATAAGCGAATGAATGCTTTTACCTTTATCTTACGAAAATTGTTATTACTTACTGCCCTTTTATTAACCAGATTTTATTACGTGTGAAAAGGGATAATAATTGTGGTTTTAAAAAATCTGTTTTAGAAAAAACCAATTCGAGAGTGTCCATAGACCAAAAAAAAAACAGGTAAATATAAAAAAAAATTTCAATTAAACATTAAAAGAAAAATGTTTCATTTAGAATAACAAATTTGAAAAAGCAATTAAATTCTATGATATATCAGGTCAATTTGGATGTACAGAATAATGTAATTAGTAATTCTGGCTTTTAAAATTCCACAAATTTGGGAATGTCCCTAAATAAAACTAGGTACTAGAATATTTATCAGTGGTATTGCAATAGGTAAATAATTTCAGTTGAAACTGAAAATGTTTTCAAATGTGATGTGAAAAGGGTAATAATTTCGGTTGTAAAAAATCTGTTAAAATTGCATTTGGGAATGTTAAAAAAGGTTAAATAATACTTATGTATGTATGAGTTACTGCAATAATAAATATCGAAGTTTTCCATATTATAAATAGAACTAGGTAGTTATTGAACACTAAAAATTAAAATGTTTTAGTTAAAAACTCCTCTTCTACGCAAATTGAGTCCTTTTCTGTGTTTTTCTTATTCAAGTAATTTTGTTAACAGCAGTTGCATTCAAGTTTCAAAAGATTGACCATCTCATAGTAATATTAAATTAATTAAGAAAGAAACTTAGTTTACGTGTAAGATTTGTTGTGGCAAAAATTTCTAATTGTTTGAAAAAATTAGATTTGTTTTGCTATATCTGCGGTAAACATACTATACCGGAATATAAAGTTACGTTTTTCAATAATAAAGTTGAAGGCATCTATAAAAAGGTATTTTGAGCTAGAAGTTTTTCGGGATGAACTGTGGACGCCGAAGCATTGCTGTCGCATTTGTTATAATGGCTTAATTTTGTGGTCCCAAGGTAATTATTTTTTTTGTTCTAAAACTATAGTTTTATTTTTGAACTCTCGCTGAAGGTCAACGAAATTCAATGCAGTTTGGTATTCCTATGCGGTGGTTAGATCCAGGTAAACATAATGACGCTACGTGCTACGTTTGCCAAAATATTTCCATATTAAAGTTGAATAGATATAGGCGAAAGAGTTTTGTATACAAAACTGTACCATCAGCCATGCTGCCAATTCCGCATTCTGACGAATTTCCAGTACCTGTGCTACAACTTCGAAGTCCTAGTCATTATGTTGATGGAACCATCGCTGAAACAGGAACCTTTTATTGCGCAGATAGTGATTACACAGGAATTGAAGTTATCCCAAGACCAATATTAATGTCTCAAGAGCATTTAAATGCATTGGCTCGGAGACTGAATCTGTCTAAAAATAAATCAGAAATTTTAGCTGCAGACTTAAAAGGTCTTCATCTACTTGATCCTGGTGTCAATGTTACCAGCTTTCGTAAGCATCAAGACAGCTTTCTGCCATTCTTTTCAGTAAACGATGATAAACCGTTTGCTTATTGCAACGATATTAAAGGAATAATGAATGCAGTGAATTTTGAGTATAACCACGAGGACTGGCGTATATTTATTGATTCATCTAAGAAGAGTCTAAAAGCTGTACTTCTGTATTACGAAAATACCAAAAATCCGATTCCAATTGCCTACGGAATGAACATTAAAGAAAGCTATGATTCTATAAAACTAATACTGGACTCCGTAAAATATGAAGACCATAAGTGGCGGATCTGCTGTGACTTAAAAGTCGCTAGTTTCCTTTCAGGTATGCAGGCCGGATACGTTAAGTACGGATGCTTTTTATGCACTTGGGATAGAAGATGGAAGGGTGACCAATATTCCAAAAAACAATGGAAGCTGAGAGCTGAGGGAACATTAGGAGAGCAGAATATTGTACGTCAAACATTGGTACCAACTGAAAAAATTCTCTTACCCCCATTGCACATCAAACTTGGTATGGTAAAAAAACTTTGTTAAATGTCTGGATATAAATGGATCAGCATTTAATTTTCTGAAAATAATGTTTCCAAAATTAAGTGAAGCAAAGATTAAAGAAGGTATGTATATGGTCTTCAAGTCGTTGTTATTGTTAAAAGTCTTAAAATTGGTTTCATACCAACAGGTGTTTTTGTTGGTCCAGATATAAGAAAGCTAATGCTAAACGCTTACTTCGACGAAACGCTTTCACCAATTGAGCTTGATGCGTGGAAAAGCATTAAGGAAGTGATATACAATGTCTTAGGCAAAAATCGTTCTCCTACTGCTCGAATATACGTAGGCACCATGCTTAGAGCTTTTGAAAAACCAGGCGTTCATATGTCAACAAAAATTCATTTTTTAAATTCCCAGAATCTGATGAGCATGTCTGAAAAATTTCATCAGACATGCGCACCCATTGAAGAACGCTATAAAGGTAAAAGCATTCATTCGCTTATCGCTGGAATATGCTGGACATTCTATGATAATGAAGTGGAATTGCCTAGAGCTAAAAAAAATGTAATTAATGCTATCCAAATTTGCTTTAAAACAAAATTCTTAATACATGCGAAATTAACCCTAAGCTCTCTTTTGTTGCGTCTTATTTCTGACTTTATGGTTGAATTTTCCTTTTTGGTGTATTCAAAGACTTATAGTAAAATTTAACGGGTAACATTTTTGTGGAACATTTTAACCCTCTAAAACCCTGTTTTAATAGTGTTTTTTGCTCTTTTTTAAAAGAAGGACAAAAAAGACCCATATCTTGAGGAGTTAGAGGGTTAAAATTTCTACAAAAATATTCTCCGTAACATTTTACATAATTTTGCTGAACACATTTTATACCTAAAATGTAAGGGTCACATGGTTTCTTATGCCGTTTTACAATAAGAATGTGCCAGAGCTGGGAAATTTTAACCCCCTCTCAAATGGAATTCAGATGTAAACTTTCAAAACGCCGATACACGTATCTCTTTTTTTTTTGTCTCCTCTATCAGAATTTATAGCCCGGACCTTGTAATTTTTTGGTGTGTTGTACAGTGTTATTTAATGTAAAAATACATATTTTGTTTTGCTAACACTCGTACAATGACCTATTACATGATATAGATATAGTCTATATATATATGTATTTTTTTTATTAAAACAACTGATATTTAAATAAAATAAACTTTTTTTTTAATGTTGTGTTTTCCCTCCTGATCAAGTCAGAGATAATTTTTTAGTTAAAAAAAACCCAAATGTTTTTTTTTATAAACATATTTTTAATTTAAAAATTAAAATTTTCTTAGTTTCTTTTAACTTTTTAAGAAAAATTATTTCAACGGTGGAATGTTTCCACACATGTTGCTCTTAGATTATGGTTAGTTTAACCCTGTTTTTTTGCCCGTGTACGATACAGTTTGCCCTACGCGTTTATTAATCCATTTTTTTCTTAACTACACAGATGAATTACAGTACAGTTGATTTGAAATAGACACGTCCTATTTTGCAACCCCCTAAATGTCATCGTTTACAGAGTCTTGATATAAATTTTTTTGCATAAAGTATGAAGACACTCGAAATTAAACTTTTGCGGCTTCTTGCGGCAATAGTTCTTATTTATTTTATAGGGTTTTTACACTTGCATACATCTATGAGGAACGCGTGGAAGATGTTGAAAAGGAAAAAAAGTCGTTTACATTTGCAACATCTTTCATCTTTGACAAACACTTTGATATGCGTGTACGGAAATATTAAAATATTTAATAAAATGGAGCTAACAAAGTCTAAAGTATTTGGTTTAATTATTGCTGTTGAAGGATTAGCAGAAATTAGGCTGGAAAACGAAGAAATTGTAGTTTTTGGGAATAAGATATTCCAAATAGAAGTTCGGAATTTTTTAAGGAGAGTTTGCACGTAGATAAGACAACATTTGCATTGTTTTTTCAAAGCGGCTTTTATACAAAGCAGTTTTTGCAGTTGTTAGGTAAACTATTTTAGTATTATAGCAAAACGAAAAAATATAATTCTGCTTAATTTCACGTATATGTGTTTTTAATTCTAAATATATTAGAGAGAAAAACTATATAAAAAATTTTTTAAATAATTTTTGCCGTATTCGTAAAGTCTTAAAATAGGTTTAAAATGTATTTAAGGACAAATTTGTATGGAGAATTTGTCATAAAAAACATTTCAAAGTTATTTTTATTTCTTTTTTATTTTTTTATTATTTAATTTAAAATTAAAAACCTTGCGCCTCTTCCACCTTATTTTAATGTCTATTTTCTAGTGATGACACTAAAATTATCGAAAGATATTGAGTGGAACAAAATGAGATAGGAACATCTTGTAAAGATGTTGCCCTATGTATTTCTTATGGGAAGATGTAACATCTTGGCAAATTGATGAAAGATGAAAGATGTGAGCAAGTGTAAAAGGCTATTATATGGAAGTGGCCACACCTAATATTCTATAAAAGTCAGTTTATTTATCAACTATGAGCTTTAATAAAAAGTTAGTTCTCAAGCCTCGCTGATTGATTATGTGCGGAGATAATTTGCTTTCTTCAGCAGTCACAATTTCCAAAAAAAAAAAAAACATCCCTTCAAAATATATTAAATCGATTTTTAAATTAGAATAGTGTAAGATATTATTTTATTTTCAAACATTTTCCTTTAATCTCGTAAGTTAGCAATATCAATTTAACTGTTGAATTACAAGCAGTTAATTCTTTTTGCTAGATTTACAACAAGTTTAGTATTCATTTATCTTATTTATACATAAAAATTTAAATTTAATAAACTCAACAGAGACTGAATTTTATCGAAAAACATAGCTTTGAATTTTTTACTGGCAACTGTACTTCCATAAAAAAGAGATATCTGTAGATAACATTTGCTTAACCTGCAGATCTTTAATATTAAAAATGAAAAGCTAAAAATCAACCATTTTGAATTTAAGCATTCATATAAATAAATTGTTCACTCTATTGCACGCGCTTTATTTATTTATTTTATTATTACAAACGCACAATTAAATCGTGTTAATTATTTATTTCATTTCGTTTTAGATTAGTTTATAGACAAAGAATGAAAAAAAAATTTAAAAATAATGTTTTTTTAATTTGTGTGAAACACAATACAAAAGTCGGTTGGTTGACTAATGCAATGAAAAACTTACGATAAAAGTTGAATGAAATTGTCAAACCCACAAAGTTTGTCGTAAATGGAAGGAAGCATTAAAAAAAAACAAGAGGTGGATGGAAGCTTAATAAAACTACATCCATATTTATGATGCTGCTTGCTACTACAAATGTTACATATTGTTAAATAGACACATGTGCTGCATATAAAATTACAGTAGTATTACAACATGTTGTATACAACAACAATTGTTATATTATAGCAACAATATGCGCTTACATGTGATCAAGTATTTAGGAAATATTTTTGGTAGATAATTTAATGCGGTAGTAGCGGCATTTTTAACTTTGATAAATAATCTTACAAGAAATGTAATACAAACACTAATGTTTTTACAAATGTATATATGTATGTATATCTTTTACGCTTATAATTATTTTAATATAATATATTTACCTATTACATTTAATTTGAAAAATCAAATATATAGAATTAATGTTGTATTTCATTGCGTTGTGTTGCGTATCTAATGAGGATTTCCACCTCAAAATAATTTATAGTTTAGCGAAGGGAAAAAATTTCAAGATTCATTAACGTACTAGCTTATTGTACCCGGCGTTGTCTGGGTCGATATAGAGGGCCTTTCTAGGCACTGTAAAAAGCAGTGTTTGAAAAACAACACTAAAGTACACTATGTTAGTGTACTGTACCAAATTTTATTAAGTTCAGTACACAAATTCATTCTGTTAAAAAAATACAAAATGCATAAAGATTTTCTTAGCGTTTGTGTATGCGTACGCAAACAGAATACCGTACACAACGATTGTAGGCTGATAATCACAAACACTACGATAACGTACTGAACTTTATTTAAGGGTTATTTTTTTGTTTGTGTACTGATCTTAAAGAGTTCACTACGTAAACTGTAGTGTATTTTAGAGTATTTTTTAGTGAACTTTAGCGTATTTTTTAGTGAACTTTAGCGTATTTTTTAGTGAACTTTAACGTATTTTTTAGTGAACTTTAGCGTACTTTTTAGTGATCTTTAGTGTTTTCTATAGTGATCTTGCTTGTAAATTATTTTTGTGTTCTTTTGAGAATTTTTAGTAGATTTTAGCGTACTTTTTAGTTATCTTTGAAATTTTTCATAGTGGTTTTGGTTGTAAAATTACAATTGAAAATTTAATAAATAAAATTTTTTATTTTGTATTAAAAGAAATTCTAAAGTTTATTTAATTTATATAGTATTAAATTTCAACATTTATTATAATTTATCGATGAAATTTGTTATTTAAAATAAAGTATATGTTAATAAATTGAATTTATAAATACTTTTTTTTATAAAACAAATATAGAAAAAAGTCAAAATAAAAGTTAAATTTGATAATTGAAAAAAATATATTATAAATTGGTTGGCAGATATTATTTTCGGTAATTTTAAATTTTTTGCAATGTAAAAATCAGTAAAAAAAAAACAATACTGAATGAAAAAGGTTTGGAAAAACCAACTGTCAATTTATGGAGTTTAAAATATGTAAAATGCTTTTACTGCAGCATAAAGAGTGTTAATACAAATAATTTTAGAAGCAGGTAAACATATTTTTACATCTGCTTAAAAAAATGCCTAAATTGTAAGAATTATTTCTTCAACTTAATAGAGTAGGTAGAGAAGAGACGTACTTGAATCAGCTTTGTAATAATTTATTTTTGTTTTCATAAGTTGTTGGTTTGTTCAATAAATTTTTATTTGCACGATTACAATTTGTGTGTTATTACTTCAATATAAACATTGTAATAAAATTTAAGTTATTTTCCTATTTTTTTTAACAGTATTTAGTGTTCTTTACAGTATAGAGTATTTTTTGCGTACCTTTTTTTGCACTTTCCGTAACAAATGAAAATTTAATAATACAATTTTTAATTTTGTATTTATAAAATTTGTTAAGAAAATTATCTTTTAATTAATATAATACCAAAACTTTAAGATTAAATATAATCCAATAAATAAATCAGTTATTTATGATTAGGTATTTGATAATAAAATGAATTTATAAACATCTTTACCATGTGAAATGTAGAAATTAGTATCAAAATAAGGGTTAAATTATATAATTTTTTATGAAAAACTGATAACTGGTGGAGAAGCATCCTAAAATTACTTTAGGTAATTTTAAATTAGAAAAATGTAAAAATTAGTAAAAGATATTTTTGAATAGAAAGGGTTTGGAAAAACCAATTGTCAATTTATGCAGTATAAAATATGCAAAATGCTTTTGTTACAGCATAAAGACTGTTAATATCAAATATTTTTATGAGCAGTTAAACATATTTTTACATCTGCTTAAACATTCCCCATAAATAACTATGAAAACAAGCCCTAGTTTATCTAAAATTAAATTTTTTGCAGGTACCTAATAACTACAAACCTCATTAAAAAAGACTTCATTGTTATCGTGCATTCTAGGTAGTAAAAAATTTGTTTTGAGAACTTATTGGTTAGTCTTCTTACTAGAAGCTTGTTAGATTTATGTTAGTATAATTTCACACTTAATAAGAAAACAGAGAAAATGCCGAGCGCCAAAAACCAATTTTTGCAGGATTTATTCGATGAAAATAGTGGAGGTATAATATGCCACAATGGAAGTTGCAAAAACAAAATATTATGTAAACATACGGGAAATTTGGATAGACGCCTTAAACAATTTCATCATAATTTGTATTCAGACTATGTTGCAAAGAAAACTGCTTTAAGAACCAAAAACAAACATCGTTAACACGAAAATAATATCAAATTACTTAAATCGAGATGATGTCGAATTAGCGATTGTGGAACTTTTTACAAAAAATGGACGCCCACTCCATATGGTGGATGATCACGCCTTTAAAATATTAGCAAAACCTGTTTTTGAAGCCTTGGATATAACTGTAAATGAACGCAATGTGTCTGATAGAATAATAACATTTTTTAAAAAAATTAAGTCTAATACGAGTATCATAGAAGATTTAAAAGAAAAAAAACTAGTGTCATTAAAAATCGATGCAGCGACAAGACAAGATTTGAGTGATCTTGGTATAAATGTCCAGTATATTAAAAATAAGTGTATATAAATCAGAACTTTGGCCATTAAAGAACTCAAATTAAGCCATACAAGTGAATATTTAAAAGGTATTATATTAGAAGTACTTCGAGAGTATGATATTAACATAAACCAAATTTTTTCAATTACCACTGATAATGGAGCGAACATGCTTAAGACAGTAAAAACTCTAAACACAAGTTTGGACGAATCGCTGGTGGATGAAGAAATTAATTATTTGAAGAACATATAAATTAGACTTCTAGAGAAAGTAATATCGAAAGATATTACTGTGGCATATTATACCTCCACTATTTTCATCGAATAAATCCTGCAAAAATTGGTTTTTGGCGCTCGGCATTTTCTCTGTTTTCTTATTAAGTGTGAAATTATACTAACATAAATCTAACAAGCTTCTAGTAAGAAGACTAACCAATAAGTTCTCAAAACAAATTTTTTACTACCTAGAATGCACGATAACAATGAAGTCTTTTTTAATGAGGTTTGTAGTTATTAGGTACCTGCAAAAAATTTAATTTTAGATAAACTAGGGCTTGTTTTCATAGTTATTTATGGGGAATGTTTAAGCAGATGTAAAAATATGTTTAACTGCTCATAAAAATATTTGATATTAACAGTCTTTATGCTGTAACAAAAGCAATTTGCATATTTTATACTGCATAAATTGACAATTGGTTTTTCCAAACCCTTTCTATTCAAAAATATCTTTTACTAATTTTTACATTTTTCTAATTTAAAATTACCTAAAGTAATTTTAGGATGCTTCTCCACCAGTTATCAGTTTTTCATAAAAAATTATATAATTTAACCCTTATTTTGATACTAATTTCTACATTTTTTTTTTTTTTTTTTTTTTTTTTTTAAAGAGAAGTAGCACTTCAGGCATTAATGCCTACTTAGTTTTTCAACCGTGCTACATTCTTTAGGAAGGGGATTGATGAGAGAGAAGACAGGTGGTGAAAGGAGATAGATATAGCCATTTTATTAATTATTTTACTTCGCCGGCGAATATGCTATGAAGAAGTACCGACGAAGGAGGCTGCATGTTTTTATGTTAATTCTGAATATGTATTTATACCATTAAACAGAAAAAAACATTTTTATTTTTTGACTGCCGCAAGGGTTGAACCCAGGTCAGCCAGATTTGTAGTCAACGTGCTTACCACCTAGACTACAGCAGCCTCATATGGTAAAGATGTTTATAAATTCATTTTATTATCAAATACCTAATCATAAATAACTGATTTATTTATTGGATTATATTTAATCTTAAAGTTTTGGTATTATATTAATTAAAAGATAATTTTCTTAACAAATTTTATAAATACAAAATTAAAAATTGTATTATTAAATTTTCATTTGTTACGGAAAGTGCAAAAAAAGGTACGCAAAAAATACTCTATACTGTAAAGAACACTAAATACTGTTAAAAAAAAAAATAGGAAAATAACTTAAATTTTATTACAATGTTTATATTGAAGTAATAACACACAAATTGTAATCGTGCAAATAAAAATTTATTGAACAAACCAACAACTTATGAAAACAAAAATAAATTATTACAAAGCTGATTCAAGTTCGTCTCTTCTCTACCTACTCCATTAAGTTGAAGAAATAATTCTTACAATTTAGGCATTTTTTTAAGCAGATGTAAAAATATGTTTACCTGCTTCTAAAATTATTTGTATTAACACTCTTTATGCTGCAGTAAAAGCATTTTACATATTTTAAACTCCATAAATTGACAGTTGGTTTTTCCAAACCTTTTTCATTCAGTATTGTTTTTTTTTTACTGATTTTTACATTGCAAAAAATTTTAAATTACCGAAAATAATATCTGCCAACCAATTTATAATATATTTTTTTCAATTATCAAATTTAACTTTTATTTTGAATTTTTTCTATATTTGTTTTATAAAAAAAAGTATTTATAAATTCAATTTATTAACATATACTTTATTTTAAATAACAAATTTCATCAAAAAAGCAAATATTGGAGTGACGGAGAATAAAAAAATAAAACAAATTTGATACTGCATATATATTATTTTACAAAAGAAATGCTATCAGCTCTTAATGGGTTTTAGGGTTTCCTTAAAAATCTTTTCAAAAGCTTTAAAATGATACCCATATTGATATTTAATAAAAAATTTTTGATTGGAGTTACTTCACTACATTAAATTTGTTCCAAATGATATGATATAAAATAATTGGTATTGCCTGCTGCCTCGACAAAACATGGACCGATCTTGCTGATTTTTAACACCAAAATTTTCAAAACTATGTCTGATCTATTGGCGTATTTAAATTTGCTCTAGCGTATAGAAAAGATAGCCTTGGCAAGGTTGACTTCAACCCAAACACGGACGGACAGACGGACATCGCTTAATCGATGTCCGGAAATGAATATTGTAGAAAGTATACACGGAATGACAATCTCAGATAAACCCTTTTTACCAGTGTTTGAAAAAAAACAGTACACTAACATAGCGTACTGTTTGACCAACACAAACTATAATTTTTTTTTATTGTTTATGAATCTGTACGCAAACAAAATACCGTACACAACGATTGTAGGCTGATGATCACAAACACTACGATAACGTACTGAACTTTATTTAAGGGTTATTTTTTTATTTGTGTACTGATCTTAAAGAGTTCACTTCGTAAACTGTAGTGTATGTTAGAGTATTTTTTAGTGAACTTTAGCGTATTTTTTAGTGAACTTTAGCGTATTTTTTAGTGAACTTTAACGTATTTTTTAGTGAACTTTAGCGTACTTTTTAGTGATCTTTAGTGTTTTCTATAGTGATCTTGCTTGTAAATTATTTTTGTGTTCTTTTGAGAATTTTTAGTAGATTTTAGCGTACTTTTTAGTTATCTTTGAAATTTTTCATAGTGGTTTTGGTTGTAAAATTACAATTGAAAATTTAATAAATAAAATTTTTTATTTTGTATTAAAAGAAGTTCTAAAGTTTATTTAATTTATATAGTATTAAATTTCAACATTTATTATGATTTACCTAGATTTGTTTTCTGTGTGACCTGTAGCATGTGACCGCCCACATCGAAGATTTTTCCAACAACCATGTTTGGCTTCACAAATAACTGGCTGAGGGTCTTTTGAGAAGAATGGCATGCGTCCATGCACTTAATGCATTTCGATCGTATGCTCTCGACACAGCAGAACTATATATACAGTATTGCATTGCATCTAGTATCCACAAGATATTGATGCCCGGTACAGATATTATTCAAAATGCTGCCCTGCCTATAATGCTCAAAAAACTTCACGGGAAAGTAACATACAATATCTTTTTAACTACTTCTTTTGTTACCAGATCCTTATATCTCTTCACTTTCAACAAAACCGTCGAATAGAAAGTCAGATACCTTGTGTTAAAGATCCATGTCTTTGATTTCTGATAATTATACCACAGACTTGCAAAATAATTCAGAAGACGAAACGGGTGCACAAACGAGCTAAGGTAAATAAATATTTTTAAATAAAATATCACAGTATATGTGTAGAATTTTGGATGAATATGTAATAAAAACAAGGATCCTTACCTGTGTAAAAATAATCAAATCAATCATTATAATTGTTATTATCTTGCATAGAAATTGCTCCACCCATTCGTTCGGATCCTCCCATTAGTGTAAGATAGTGTCCTGTCATGTAGTCAATATGTATAAATTTGTATGCTTTTAGATAAAAGGAGTTATGACTTTGAGACCACTGTAAATTCTTTACAGTTTTTCTATGATTTTTTTTAGGGAAAGGATTCGTAAGTAGTCACTTAATAGTAATAATCAAAATAAAATAATTACTGCTCATTTTCCTGGTCCGCTATTGAAAATGTAAATAACATATTATACCATAAGGACAAATATCTTCTCGTGTTTCAAGTTTTATTAAAATTGGTTCAGTCGTTTAGCCGTGATTGAAGTACGCACAAACAAACAAACAAATAAACAAAGTTACAAAAAGATTAATAACAGATACTCCATTTGTCCCATATTCCGTTAAAAAAATCACAAATTTAAAACAAGTTGCTTTAGCTTGTTTATGAACTTGGTAGGTGGTGTGATTTTTACAAGATCATGCGATAAACCGATCAACCTCGATTACTTGGTCGTTCAATAATTAATAACAACAACAGCATATTTAAATTTGTTCCTATCATTTGTCAAGATATTCTATTCAAATTTAACCGTATGTGACATAAAGCAAATAAGACTTTTTTTCAATATGTTATTTTTTCCAAATGCATAGTTGCATGTAAGAATAAAGATACAGTCAAGGTCAAAAGTTGGCGTATTTCATTACGAAAACCATAATGCTTGAGTATACATAATATTTATGTCTCTTTAATTATTTCATATGAAATCAATTAATCAGTAAAGCTAATGTAGTTTAGATTTTAAATAAATTTTGAGGAAATTTTCTTTAGTCTTTTAAAGGTTTAATTTTTGTTTTCCTTATTTTCGGTCCACACAAAAAACAATATTTAAAAAGACATATTTTCGAGATTAACTCTTTAAGCTGCAAACATTTTTTTCAAATATATCTACTTAATAAAGATGGCGTTTAAAAGTTTAAGACAATAGTTCCCGTAGAAAAATGAAAACTAGATTTTCTCGTGTCTCTTGGGAATTGTGTGACTCTAAATAATACACTTGTCAAGTAATAATCTGATCTTGAAATTGTTCTATTTTAAGAATTCGTATACCTATTTCGGGCTACAATAAAGCCGTGTAGAGCTGAAAATAATTGTTTGAAAGTTAAGTGGAATTTAGTTTTTACCTCAGCTTTAAAAACCTACAATTAGTGTTTTGTTTTCGTCTGCCGCGTAAATACAAACTAACAAATAGACCTATAAAACTGACAAAATAGTACTATAGAAAAGGCTACTGCTAAAAACCCAGTATTTTCTCAACAATTTTGGGTATTCGTATTTGAATAATGCTTTTGCATACTTTTAGGCTTCGAGTAGATACTGAAATATAAAGAAAACTTCTTGTATGTATAATCTTACATTTTATACCATGTTCACATTACAATTCGAATAACGTTATTCGCTCTCTAAATGACTTGTGCTATTTTGAGTGTTCACATTGCATCTAAGTAATTCAGTTTGGCAGTTGTTTGTTTATTTTGCAGAAAACATGTTGGATTGCCATTTTATTTTAAACAATAATAACAACAACCATTTTGTTTTAAAACAACAATTTTATTTACTTTTTTTTCTAGCCGCAGCTAGTAGGCGCCTTGACATTACAATTTTTTATGATATTTTTAATTTTATGATATATTTCTTTTCCATATTTATTTAAATTTTTAATGTCCTATATAACTTTTCACTTTTTTCTTTGTTTAGTTTTTATTATTTTGACAGTTGTTCATGTAAAACTTCGATAAAAATTAGATATGACACTGATTTTTTCGTAATTGGCGTGGTAATTCAAACTCAATTACCTACAAAATTGGTAATTCGCTCTCAAAAATATATATGGGGAATTACGTTATTCTGCTGGTAATTAGAGGCTGAATTACGAATGGGGAGCGAATTACGAAAAAACGCTGTAATGTGAACATGGTATTAAGCTAATAAGGCCTAAACTGATCCATGTAAATAAAAAAAACAATTTTTTATTACATATTTCCCCAACGTTTCGTAAATTTTTTGTTCACAGCATCATCTATTTAATCAACTAGCTTTGTAAATAAGCCAAAATCAATTTCGAATCATTTAGAATATCTACAGTTTAACTTCTGATTTCATAAAAAGTTCAATATTTTTTTCGAAGTGAAAAAAACTTTAATAATTATTAACTTCCTAATAAAAACTAACTGCCGCGTTAATAAAATTTTAATATTTAATAATATAAATAATAAATATAAAATAATAATATAAAAATTTAAAAATCTCTGATTTGGATTATATAATTTGTATTAAATAACGCGGCTTTGGCATCACATAAGCCCATCATTTATCTTATTACTTTTTCAACATCTCCAGGATTAATTTTAAGTCTAAGAGTACTCAAACCAACATTTACGGCGGATACTTATATTCATCAGTAGATATATTCGGGGAAAAACTTTCTTAAAAGTTCAGCATTTCCTTTCAAATGTTGATAAATTTGGTTGCGCATAAACCGAAAAATAAGTAAGTCACGATAAAAGTCTTCGAGGCAGATAGTGCTACCTTGGGGATAATCGCCACGAAAATCGTAGAAATCTATGATTTGATAAATTCTGTATGCTATAATAACCATTGCATCTTCAGCATTTCAATCATCATGTTAATTGCTGATGGTGGCTCTTGAACAGTGGTGTAAGTTGTTCATGGAGCTGGTGAAATTAATTACCATCTTTACAAATACTTCAATTGGGGCTTTAAGCAGAACCTATTTATTGTAATAGGGCTGGACTTATTTGCTGATGATGTGTATTTTGAACTGTGAAGCGATGGCAGACTATTCCAATAGAGAATCGTAAGAATTATAAAGTTGTGCCTGCTTAGGAAAGATATATAAGACTTAAGGGTTTAAGAATGTATAATCCGCAGTTGCTGCATTCTTTAGCTTTTACATTGTTTAAAGGTTTTTCTATCATTAACATTTACCTTTTTCTAGAACAGCTTCATTATTAACAGCCCTAGATTACCATCCAGAACAGCTTGAGCACTAAAATCGAAAAGTTGTAAATTTAAGACACTCTGACTGACATGTTCAAAAAAAATAAAATACAATCGAAATGTATTTTATGACAAAATTTTCATAAGAATTTGTCCTAAAATATATTTTATATTTATTTTATTCATTTATGAATACGGCAGTTAAAATTTATAAAGTATTTTTTGCTTTACTGTAAACATATTTTATGCATGAGAGGTAACATCGACGGCATTAACCTGCAGCACTAATTTAATTATTTTGCAATACGCTTGTTCAGTAACTAAAAATTGTTACTAATTGTTACTAGAACGCGGCGCTGCCAGAAGCTTTGAGAAGAAAATCATCATCTGTCGTATTCATAGAAAATAAAATAATTTTGAAATGTTTTTTATGACATATTTTTCATACAAATATGTCCTAAAATGTATTTCATATCTATTTTGATTTTCTATGAATATGGCAGCATATGTATAAAAAAGTAATATTTTACGGAAAAAAATAATCATTTTCTCAATACAAAATTTTATTTAAACATTATAATTAAAATATGTACATATATTAACATTCATTGTATATATTTAAATTATTATTGCTTAAAGTGTAATAAATTTTACGAAGATCTATTACTATAATATATACAGGGTTTCATATTTTTAATAATATCTTGGTAAATTTTTAAATTAAAGCAGGAACAGTTTCTTATTGCTAAGTAATCTTTCGCGTATAAGATACCTTCAAGAGTGCTGTTGTCTAAACTATTTCTATATTTAACTTTCTTTAAATTGACTGTTGGTAATATTCGTTTGATATATGCTGAAGAAATGGGAGGACTTATTAAGTCTGTTTCTTTACTTTTTGGATAAAGTTCGTGAAAATGAGCGCAAGCATTATTTTCTCTCATAAAGAGACAAAATTGTATAAAAGTACGGTAACACAAAATCAAAATTTTAAACATAAAATAAAAATTCAAAGTATTTTGACTGTTTTTATAAGAAAAATTAATTTCAGGAAATCAAAAAGAAATAATTTTTTATATTATATTTTAATTGTGTTTTAAGGCAGTGGCACAAGTTTAAATAACTTGCACGAAGAAAAAGTTTTGGCTGTTTCGTGCAAGAAGAAGGAAAATTTTATTCTCACAAAGCCGCTCTCATTTACCCAATTTTGAAGTAAGAAAACAATTTTCGTTTAAATTGGGATCCCACGGGAACCCAAAGTAGAGTAAAGAAACAGACCTATTAAGTTTTAAACAAATTTTGACAACACCGGAAAAGCTGGAATGTTGTCAGCACAAGTTATTTTTGAAACTTTTTACCAAAATTTCTTACAGCTAAGATTATCTAGAGTTGCAAAATGATCACTTAATTTAATAAAACGGAGTTCTCTAAATTCGTTATCTAAATTTGAATACCCTTTTCCGTAATTAAATTTGGAAAATTGTCAGGGAATAAATTTTTCTGTAAAAACCGTCGCCTCTGGCTGTGTACTTCGTCCGTTTGGCGAGCGCTTTCGATGTGATAACATAATTTTCAAGCCATGTGTTCGTTATCATATCGAAAGCACTCGCCAAACGTACGAAGTACCCAGCCAGAGACGACAGTTTTACCGAAAATTATAACAACAGTTTAATATATACTGGCGGAATTAATCCAATTAATTTAATACCGAATAAAATTTTCTATTTATAATTTTCAAAGGCCCACAACATGAGACCTCTTTTAAAAACGTATCATTAAAATCAAATCGTTTTAATATTTGCTTACATAACTTAATGTAAAATGCAGCGCAATTTTCAATAAATTATTTTTTTTCATTTGCAGTGAGCTTTGAGCTAGAAATCTTTTGTTTAAAAAAAAAAACACCCAGATAGACTTCTTCGTTGTGTAGAAATAGACTTTTGTTTTTAAAGTCAAGGTCGTTATTGAGACTCATGGCGTTGCAGCTCCCTCATACATTCTATATATTTGACAGGATGAGCTTTAAAAAATTCTTTTTTTTTTTGTTTACAACAACCTGATACAAAACTTAGTTTCACTACAATTACAATGAAAGTAGTACACACTTGAAATACAAAAATCATAGAATTTTTAAATTATAAATCATAATTTATTTTTATTTTGATTCAAAAATCATCAAAAAAATGATAAAATTATCATTTTGGCAACGCTGCTAGAACATGTTCACGTACTCGAAAAACTTGCAAGTAGAGAGTGAAAAAAGAGCGTAAAAATGTGAGAGAGAAAAAAAATTTGTTGCAACTTGCAAAGTTTTGGCTAGTAAAATGTTTACTAGCAAGAATTAAGTCAACCAGCTGTTTTTTTACTTTTGTTTACAAAATCATTTCGTCATAAAATTTCTGAAAACACGAGATTTTTTTAACATTAAATAAAATGAAAATATTTGGCATTTATAAGAATATTAAAACAATATTATCTTGTGGTTTTTCTGTAATTAAGCTTGGGCAGCATGCAGCAAAAAATCTTAAAATAGCAGAAATTTGATTTAAATTCTTCTAGCTTTGCAAGTGTGAAATATTAAATTAGATTTTTTTAATGTAAATATTTACCATCTGAATCACAATAAGAATGATTATTAGAACTAACTGAAAAAAAGATTATATTTGTGATGCACTTAAATATCATAAACGCTCTTAAAAATTACCTTATTAATTAAAAAACTTTAAAATATACTATGGTATATATTTTTGCCATATTAATAAAAAATAAAATAACTTTGAAATATGTTTCATGACAAATTTTCCATAAAAATTTTTCCTAAAATATATTTTTAATCTATTTAAAGTTTTCATAAACACGGCAGTTAGAGTATAGTTTTCAATATTTTCTTGTGGTTGTCATTAGTTTGCTCGCTTATAGAGGTCTATTTAATATATTTTTTCATTCTAGTACATTTGCTTTAAAATGGTACTATTTAATAGTCATACCGTACAGTTTTTAAGTCTTACATATCATTCCCAAAGTTTCAACAAGTTACTTTGCTAATTTTTGCTAGTAAAGCGTTCATTTACTTTTTTATATTTGAGAGAATAATTTTGTAAATTTCTGCTTTATTCTCTCGTTGTTGGTTTTTGCTAATACAGTTACTGAACAGACCTATTATCTCAAAGTATTTTGAAGTTTGTGGTGCTATCGATCTCATTGTTATATATCTTTAAATATTAACCTTTTTGCCCTTTATACATTTTAAATCCGAAATGCGTGCAATTTTAAACTTTTAACGAATGCTTGTGTTTAAAATAGCAACAATAAAGAAGTAAATTAAAATGCATTTAGAGCAAAAACTCGTAGAATTCAATGACAAAAAGACAACAAATTTGATTTTCATTAATAAAATAAAAATTTCCAAATCAAACTAACGTAATACAAGTGGCAACTTTTGCATGAATTCGTTTATAGATTATCAAAAAAAAAAAAAAATAGTAGTTTTGAATTTTTTCTTTATTAAAAATATTTCATTTGTTTATTTACATATTTAAAAAAATGTAAAAAGTATTAGTAAAATACAATATTTACATGTTCGCTACGGTGAATAAATAACAAATTGTTATTAATAACAATCAATTTAAACCATATACGATTACAAATCTTTTAGTGTTTAGTATAAGTTTTTAAACCAGTCTAAGGCAAAAAAAAAAAAAAAATAACAAAACACGCAATAATTAATAAAACTACATTTGATAAATTATGCGTTAATAATAAGTTTTAATACTAAAAAAACAACTACGTTGGTATTGGCCTTTTGGTAAATAAAGTTAATTGTGTTATTTAAGCAACAATTTGTTAAAAAAATTAGATTGGTCTGAAAATAATTTGAATCTTGTTTTTTATTAATTACGTTTTATGATCTTGATAGTTAGTTTGGTTCTTATATTAATGAATAATAAAGGTTATTGTAAACGATTGCTATATAGCGTTTCGGCCTTGATTCATATCAAGATTCTCATATTTTTTGTTTAATATGGATTAAAATGATGTTATATTTAAGGCTAAAATTAAGTAATGATAATAACGTATTATTTTTATTAATATAATTGATTTGAATATAAGTACCATCACTACTGTAGTTAGTGAAAAATAACTCATCCAAATCTTCCACAATATAAATTGGTTACAACGTTTGCAAAAAGTTGCTTGCAAATGACACTTAGTTATTTTTCAGTAAACCCAAAATGAAAGAAACCCAAATGAAACAAAATTTTATTCAGAACATGAATCTGTATGTTGTGTTATTTATTTGAATAATTTTTATTGACACGAATATAATCTTATAATCTTTTTAATTAAAATGAAAAATTTTTACTTTTGATATATTGATAAAATACATAAAAACTAAAGGAATTTATGTAAATTAAATTCAGGATTTATAACGATTGAAATTCATTACTTTGACAAATTTTTTTATTCAACATAATTAATTTTTTATTAATTTATAAGAACATCCCAGCAAAAATTTTTTAAAAAGGTAATCGAGTGTGGAATTAAGCATTTTTGGCGGAAGTACTTCCTAACTAGATTGCCAACTTAATTATTTTAACAAGGCATTAGACTTTTATAATCAATTCCTGAGAATCGAATACACTAATTATTGTAGAAAATAATGAGAAGCATTAGTACGTATCTTAAGGTATTCTCTTTTAACATAAAGAACTAGTTCCATTACTATTTCCTTTTTTTGGAACTAATGTAATGTGTTTTGTAAGCCAGTAACAAAATATGGCAATCACAAAAGTAAGTCATAATATGGCAAGTACTTTTAAGGGTAATGACTAATTTTTTGCTGGGATGGAAAAGGTACAAAACCAATGATGTGCTCTATTAACAATTTTTCATATCTGTAAGGTGCCATAGCTAAAGGATCAAAACGTATTCATATTGTTACAATGTCTGTCTGTCTGTTACAGGCCTCTTACCCTGGAGTTGAAATAGCTAGATACTTGTAATCACAAAATACAATGTATTTTGGAATTATACAGACAGTGTTTGTCCTCTTTAATAGGCAGACACCTTTTTTTTACGGATAATTTAATATTAAAGATTGGCCAATACATGTAACGTGGTATGGAACCCTTGGTGTGGGATTGCAAAATACACGTTGATGATTTATTATTGTTTTAAATGATTATGTTATTTGTGTTAAATAGAAAGTTGTATAACAATCTAATTTTCTCTATTTTATTTTTAATAGCCCACAAACGGATATTTTGGCAGTCTAGCCGAACATTACTTTTGTTTTAAGTTTATATTGGCTCTGAAAAATTAATTAACTTACCTGAGGCAATGAATATGTCTGATGGTCATATGCTGTTAAAGCTTGAAAAAAAATTAAATTCTGACAAAAGAGAAAAAAAGTTCCCCTTAGAAGAACTAATCAACCTTTATAGTTTCCTATACTTTGGTTTAGCAAATGCAACTTTTAAGGTTAACTAAAGTTCAAAAACTTAAACTTGGACCAAGGAAACTCTTATGATCACTTGATGTTACTTCAAAAATAACTTTCATGCGGTAGATAAAAACAATTCCAGTTACTTCTGGATTGGAAAAACATCTGTTGCCATCGTTGGGGTCTAGTTTTCGGTACATCCGCTGTTAGCCCTAATTCAAACATCTTTTAAACACATTATTTATCTATTTGCAGTCTAATTAAAAAAACATAACATATAAGAAAAGGAACATTAAGTCGAATTGATAACCGCCTTCTTTTTTTGAAGTCGAGTAATTATTAAAAACCAACACATTTTCTGGCTGACAAAAAAGGTTCTTACTCGTTCGTATCTACTTATGCAAGATGAGCAAAAATAGAAAACAAAATGCGCAATGTTTTCTTCTACAGTATTAAAGGAGAAATATTAAATTTCATAGTGATTCAAAACATTTTTAAGATCGCGACTGCCTTCAGTTTCATAAAAATTTTATTTTTCTTTATAGTTTCGAACGAAGTTTGGATGATTGAAATTTACAATAAAATTTTTATTAAAACTAATATAAGTAGCTGTAAATATAGCCTTTCGTTAGTACACAGGAAATCTTTGGAAAGCAAGGCCGTTGTTGTTTAAAGTGTTTAAAAACGACACAATGTCCATGGACATTATGTCGTTTTTCTAAGCGACATAATCTATAACTACTAATTTAATTGTTATTTACTTGGAGATGTTTTTAATGTATTATATATAGGGTTGCCAGATACCAAAATTCACCTGAATTAAAAAAAAATAACTGGATAATTTAGAAATGCACTTATAGCTAAAAAAGCAAACTTTTATTTGTTTTTTTTTACTATATGATAACCCAAAAGCAAGAAAATGTACATATATTTATACCCTAAAATTTTGATAACTTTAAATAAAAATTTCTGCCTTAATTATTTCGAAGGACTCATTTCTTGCGAGCGAAGAATCTTTAAAATACCAATAATCCTTTTAAAAAACGCATTGCGAATAGGTATGAAAAGAACAAATGAGATAAATTTATATACATTTTCAACTATATCTTATTACTTGGAATATTTTTCAAAAATTAACAAAGGCTTCTCCCAGGCAACAGAAGTCAATTTGCAACATGTCGTTATCAATTATATTTGATATTTCAAAATCTTTTTAGATCCGACAAATTATGCCATGATAAAACAGATGGTTTTAAATTTGAAACTAAAATGTTTTTTTTTTTTGGTTTATAAATTGTCAGTAACGTTAAAAAAATCAGCGCCAGAAAAAAAAATTCAACTGATTATACATTCACAACCACATTAAACAAACATTATATTTTTTTTTTATTTAGAATTCATTTTTTCTATTGTGGTAGAATCCACTGATGAACTATATGAGCAGTTGCGAAAGCACCGTATGGATATGCTTTCCCCACAGTTATACATGCCACTTTGTAGTTTTAAATAATATATATTCTATGAGAATATCATGAAACATATATATATATATATATATATATATATATATATATATATATATATATATATATATTTAAAGGAATCAAGCACGGTTAAAGTAAATTAACTTAATTAATTACAAAATATATGTAACAAAAAAATAAAAATAAAATAAATAAATAAAAAATATGGTTTACATTAAGGAGATTCTTTTTAAATGGTAACTCGAGCCATACCTATTAATTAAAGGTATGATATAAGAATATGATTTTATAATTACCTATGAAAATGTTCGCATAATTTCTAAAACTCTATTAAATACTTTATCTAAAACAATTAGATTCGTTCTTCATGGCGAAATCAATTAATAAATTTATTTAATAATAATTAATAATAATAATAAAATTTTATTTAAAAATAATCAGGAGTGTGTTCTAAAAGGCATTAGGTTGCGTTTTTTACTATAAAAGTTCAAATATCTCAGTTGGACATAAAGTGGCGGTAATACTGACCATTCATGAAGCTAAAGAAAAGAACATTATTAATAAAATGGTTCTTCAGGTGTTATGGCTACAAGTCTCCGCCAAACAGACAAAAAATCTGTCTTGGATCAGCCCTTGAGTAGGCAAGATCATTATAATTGGTGGTATCCCGTTGTAATAATTTATTTACCTAAAGCGATTGTTGGTATCGCGCTGTTCCTCTTTTTTACGAAACACACAATATTGTATTAGTGTTGTATTCCCGTAGTTTTGTATTTTCGTCCAGTAATAGAGCGCTATGAGGGCATTGTAGAGAGAGCGCAGCTGGCGGAGTATTGCCGCTATATCCTGCAGATGTCTCCTCAACTTCCATACTCTGTGGTAGAGTTAAGTAGAGATGATTAGTGGTATCCTATTGTTTTCTCTGCCACAGAGTAGGGCGTGAGAGATTTAATTGACACGCCTGTTAAAGAGAAAATAAGAGTAATGCGAAACTTATTTTTTTGTGTTTCTTTCGGTATGGTCAAGAGAGCATACATTTTCTGTGACAGAACCTTCGGACGCCGGTGAGTTTACCCCAGCCGAAGAAACATTATTAAGGTGGTATACCGTACCGAAAGAAACACAAAAAAATAAGTTTCGTAATACTCTTTATTTTCTTAAAATTAATCGACGCATAAAAGAATGATCTCTGCTTATGTAAAACGGACTGTAGTCTCTAGCCGATCCTAGATACACTGGCACATATACAAAACAGCAGACGACGGATGCATATGATTTCTAATTTCATCCCATTGAAGCATTACTAATTTGCTAAGAAGATCTAATTAAATGTATGATTAGCAAAATAGATAAATACATACCGCATAAGCAATACTGATTATATTTGGATAAATCTACATATAGATGTAAATCTACATAGATAAGTAAATCTCTATAAATTTAAGGAACATTTGAAATAAGGTTCCCAGCCACACATCACAACACAATGCTAAAAATGTCGTGCCTTATAAAGTCCCATTTTTCAGAACAATTTGTTGCTGCCAAAATAATTAAACTATTTTATTTTCAACAAGACAACATATCTTGACGTGAAGAGTGAAGCGCCAGATGAATTAACCTGTCAAACTATCACATGTATGTATTTATATACTTATTTATCGTCAGCTAAAATGAAAATACATGTAACTAACGAAAAATTTCAAACCAATAAAGAAAAAAATATATTAGATATGTACCTTCCTGCAATAAAAAATGAACAATATATATATGTGTATGTATGTATGTATGTAAATACATACTGATATAATTTTGCCAAAAATAATTTCTTTATAAAGAATCAAAATTTTAAAACAAGGAGGCATTTAAAGAAGATATTCCTTATATTTAATAACATTCACATACATATTTACATTTTTTGATCATATTCTTTCTGTTTTTATATTTGCGGCTAATCATGCTAAAAATGAACGTTGTACATCTCTAAAATCGTACAACTGTATAAATAAGTATGGATACAATTTAATGTATTGTGTTTTTTGAAAATGGACAATAAATAAAAGCTTTTTTTCTACATTTATATCGAATTAAAAACGTTAACACTGTAGGTCTTCATTACAATTTTTCTTTCTGAGGGCATAAAACCAAGCACAATTAGTTTCCGTACGAAAAGTGCGATCAGTTTCGTACTTTGCTTAAAGAAATGACATTTGCCGAAAAATTTTCTTAAGTACATTATAGTTTGCCATATTTAATTTAATGTAATTGCACACTTCTAAAGCAACTCTAATCAAAACAGAAAATACTGTGTTGACAGATAATTAAAAAAAAAATGCTATTGCATATCTATAATTTTACATAAAAATGCCATCGGCTCTTAATGGGTTAAGCATTTTAAAAACATTTTAATATTTCCTTAAAACTCTCTTCAAAAGCTTTAAATATTTCAAAAAATTTGAACATTTCAGAGCCCCTTTACTCCGATATGTTTTTTTTTATATTTTTTAATTCTCTCTCTTGTCCCATGTATAAACTTTTTTGATTGGAGTTACTTTATTGTTCCAAATGATATGAAAAAACTAGAGGTAGTCGTGCTGTTTTGCCTGCTACCTCGAAGGACATGGACCGATCATGTACCTCCAATAGCACCTCTTTCGAGACTATATCTGATCGATTAACATATTTTTTGTGGGAAATAAAGTTTGCCGGGCAAATAGAAATACGGACGGACAGCGCTCAATTGACTTTGCTATGCATAAGAAGTCATAATATATATCGGAATTTGTACTTTCGCTTTTAAATATATTTTAATTAATTTATCTTATAGCGAGTGATAAAGCGATTTTAAGGAGTCCAACGAAATTTCTTTTCAACATTCCGTAATGGCTCGAAGAAGTGACTGTTTGTTATTGAATTCTCTTCCGCTTTTATATACGGCCGGGTGAGCTAATCCCAAATATTTTTATTATGGTTAGATCAAGAGAAAACAGCCAATAAATAAGACGAATGCTTTGACTTCAACTAAATTCATTTATGGCGCTGGCTTTGTGTATAAGAGCATTTATCTGTAAAAGAATTATTGGAGTCGGTCCGGAAATTTCATTTAGTTCTGTAAATAAAAGTTACTTGTAAATTGTAATTGTATTCCGTAATGCTCCATAACGCTGGACTCTCTGTTAGAGTGGCAGTTTTAAAACCAATTATTTTCTCAAATCATGGTTTGGTCCGTCCATGTTTAATTTCTTCTCATCAGTAAACCCTATTACAACCTTTCAATCATTAAGATGGCTGCTGTCTTGTACACTAGACATCAAAATGCAATCGATTTTGTTTGCATTTACCATTTAAAGGGGGCTCCATTCCAATTGTCCCAACTGCAAGGTTCACAGTTTATGATGGCTGTATGCAATGTTGCCAGTTTTTGTTCTAATTTTTTATTTCGTAAAAGTTGAGTTCGGCAAACTTTTCTCATATCTTCGAAGTAAAGCTGTTTCAAAGGCTTCATTGTAATTTTGTTCATATAATTGCTTGTCCTTATGTGTCTGAACACAAAAATTGTACGTGAATTGAATTTAAATCTTAATATTTTTTATTAAATTTTTCTTATCAAGACAAAAACGATTACGACATAGAGGCCACTTATTGCTCCATAATTCGAAAACCACTTTTTGTTGTAGACAAAAAATACTTTACGTCGCTTTCGAACAACCTGTTTTCAGCTCTCATAACGATTGTTTAAGTAGTAAGGACGTGAAACCGTTAAAAAATAACGATCTTGTAAAACTTTTAACAATATTATTAAAAAAAAAAAAACAAAATCAAATTAAATTTATGATCTTGTCATATCGGATTTTTCTCGATTTACTGCCGATTTCACTACATGCGAACGAACGCTTTTTTTTATACAGTTTTTTTTAATACAGCTATGCGAAAGAAATGTTCGTTCGCATTTAGAGAAACCGGTAGTAAATTGAGTGTTAAATTTTAAAAGGTGAAATTAAAATATTGGCAGGATAATAAAGTGCTTTCCATGGTCGCTTTTCTCAGACCTTAACTACACTATTTGATTTATCTGATCTAAATCCTTTAAATCATAGCATTATGTGTTTTTATAATTTTTCCTACTAAAATTTTGATTGGACTGGTCGACTACATATTTTTCTGAATATTCTTTTCTTATTAAGAAACAAGCTCTTTCACTATCTTAACTTTACTGTGTCAGCCCTGTATTCTGAAGAAATTATCATTCAGAAAAATGTTTCTTTGATTTAAGTGATTTTATTTTGAGCCATTTAATTTTGATATGAAGCTGATGAACAATTTTTTAAATGAAATTAGTTGCACTTAAAAAAAAACAAAAACAATGGAAGAAAACAGTTTTAATTCAGCTTAAGTTCAAGTATATATTACTTTCTAAATTTATTAAGAAAAAAATCAACTTGTATTTGGTTAAACAAAATCCACACACATGTTTATCGTCAGATATATTTGTTCAGATAGCAAATCTGTTAACCGTTGCGAGGCGTCGGTTTAGCAATTTTATTTTTCATACTTTTAATTGATTACGAATATTCCTCATTGTCGTACTTATTAAATTAGTTTGTTAAATATATATATATATATATGCAAGATATGCTGTCTTACATTCTGCTGGTCTATTTTTTCATGTTTTCTTTAAAAATTGAGACAAAAATTTTTAAAATAATATTTTATTCGTTACAAATTTAGAAATTACAAAATGTGTATGTGAACTTAGTCCAAACCAAGGAAAGTGTCAAGTCGAATTACGAATGTGTAATTTAAAGAACAAATAAGGTTATTAAAATTCTAAAGCGAACTTTTTTGTATGAACTTTTGAGCTTTAGAAATATCTTGCAGAAATGTCAATAAAAAATATTACGATTCCGTTTACATAACATTCTACAAGCAGAGTGTCGCAGTAAGTACAAATTTAATGTGGCGTTGAAATACGTTACATTGACATTCGCTTTATCAACAAGATTTTCAACTAAAACCAGTGCAAACAAGATTCCCAGGGCGGTGTTAATGATGTGTTGGATAATTAAATTAAAGATCTTGTACTTCGAACAACGTGTACTACAAGGTATGTATTCGTTATTAATTACTTTCAAATTCAAATGACAGATTTTTTGTTTGTAAACGACAAATAACCTTGATTTACTTCAACGTATTACCAAACTAAAAAAAAAATAAAACACTAAATTTATTAAATTGAACAATGCTATGTTTTTAATTAAATAATCGCTTTTTTGTATTCGGAACTAATACATTGTGACTACAATAGACAACAGATAATTGTCTCAAATTATCGAAACAAAAATGAATAAAAAGAAAAAGGAAAGTTTTTTTTCATATTGTACTCGTATATTGAAAGCATATTTGCTGCATTTTTAAACAAATGAACAATAACGAATTAATCCGTGATATAAATTTTTTCAAATTGGTTTATGTTTCAACAATTTTTCTTAACAATTTTTAATTTAAACTGAACAACAAAACCCATTTGCATTAGAAAAAACGTGCTTGTCTTAAGAAAACAGGGGCGTATTTTTAATGAATATTTTACTAAAAAAAATAAATATTTGAACACGCATGTGCGCATAAATGCCTTCAGTTATTTTGAAATATATGAGTGCTTGTAGAAAAGTAATAGGTGTCGACAATGAATACTTGCTGGTGGTTATATAAAATAAAAACTGTGTGAAAAGCAAAAAAAAGAAAAAAAAAAATAGATATACATATACATATATATATATATATATATATATATATATATATATATATATATATATATATATATATATATATATGTATATAGAGACATAAAACATTTTTGAAAGGAATTTTATGCTGTTAAATACAATCGGTCACTGTTTTTAAAACCATACTTTATGTCGTGTTGTAAACTGAATATTGTTAAAGCAATTAAGCTCCTACACAATGATTACAGAAGCTGTAACAACTTTAATTATTTTTAATAGATTTGCTAACAAAAATTATCTTCTACATTCATGTATACATTCGTACATACAAATGAACATATGTATCTGCGTGCATACCTATAAAATTTTCAAAGACCAAACACAATAATATGTTTGTAAATCAAGTCAATTTCTATCACCGTTTTTGTACTACAGGCATTAGCTTATTACCAAGAATGAAATTATACATTCATAATAAAAAAATTATTTCTTAATTAAATTACTTCTTACTTTTTACTTTTCTTTTGCATAAATTTTTTCTGGCTGTTGAAATGTAGTTATTGCGTTCTTTACTCACAACTCTTGAGATCCATCAAGGCGTCTACATTCGATACATACGTAAATGCAATACAGCTTTAACAAGGAACGAGGCACAGTGCATTGTTTCCATATAACGATGGAACAAAAATATAAGGAGTTGAATCAGATACAGAGGTTTACAATATACACAACCTAAGGTAGATAGATGCGAAGTATGCTGAGGAAGGATGTAGCGATCCAATAAATGCAGCATTACATTCTGCTTGTATTTAGTTTTTTTTCTTTAGCAAACGTCCGCATACATTTGTAAAATAACTTCTCTTTCTAGCAAAAAAGTTTTTAGAAATAAAAAAAAAAAACATGAACTTAAGCCAAAATTAATTGCAACTCCTTTAACAAATGAAAATTTCAATTCACAGAAAGAAGAAAAACATACATTTTTTAACTTGATTTTCTTTTCAAGTTCTGGTTCGATTTTTATAATCTTTTTTAGGCCCATCAGAAAAAAGATTATAAACGAAATGGGTTTTATTGAAAATAATTAAATTCAACTCATCTTTAGCAAAAAATTTGAGTCAAAACCAAAAAAATGGATTTTATACAAATTGTATTTTTATACCCTTCACAACAAAAAGTGGAAAAAGGGTATAACTAAGTTTGTCATTCTGTGTGTAATTTCTACAATCTACATTTCCGACCGCATTCTGGCTTCTTATGCATAGCGAAGCCGATTGAGCGATGTCAGTCTGTTCGTCTGTCCGTCCGTATTAAATAAATATGTCAATTGAAAATCAGCATGATGGATATATGTCCTTCGAGGCAGCAGACAAAAAATTAATTTTCAAAATTTTTTTAAGATACCAATAAGCATATCATTTAAAAGTTTTTGAAGAGATCTTTAAGGAAATACTAAAATTTTCAAAAAATGCTTAACCCATTATGAGGCGATGTGATTTTAATGTAAAATTATACATATGCAGTACCAAAAATTTTTTAATTCCTATCACCCCAATATTTCAGTTTTTGATTGGAGTTACTTCAAAACACTAGATTTACAAAGATGGTCTTACTTGTTTTAATATATAACATTAATATTCCTTAAGCCGTATATAAAAGTAAGCATTTTTGTACCAAGGATGCTTATCGGGATCCATCTCGGAACTCAGGATTTTGTAAATCGCGATATCGATTGATTTTTTTCTATTCAATGGAAAATTATTTTCTTGACTACTGAAAAAGTAACATAAATCTAGTAACCGTTGAGTAATTAATTTTATTTTTTCTTTAATTTTTCTAGATAAGAATTTCCATTAGAAACCATTCATATTTATTTTAAAGATGTAATAAAAATAAAAAACAAAAATTGTAAACAATTTTTACAAATAAACAACTTGCACATGCAGATACGTCAACAAGTAAATTTATTATTTGGAAACTTTGTTATGTTAATTTACTTTAATTGTGCTTGATTCCTTAAAATATAAATACTTCATATTTTCATGAAATATTTGTTATTTAAAACTTAAAAATAAAATGTAATTATTTCATGAAAATATCATAAAATATTTATATTTGAATGAATCAAGCACATTTAAAATAAATTTACATAACAAAGATTCCAAATAATAAATTTTCTTGTTGTATCATTTGTGCAAGAATTTTATGTTTTATAAAAAAAAAAAAAAAAATAGAAAATTCTCTTAATAATTAAAAGTTTGAATAGTAGAAAAAAATTAATAAAATACGCCGTTTCGGATTTGGCCAACAATTTTAAAAATTCTTTAATCAAAATCCTTTTATTAAGCTGTTGTTATTATAAACTTATGTTGTTGTTATAAACTTATTAAGATTCTCATTTTCAAGTACAGAAATAGAGAGATTTTTCAATGCGATAAATTATTTTTAGACAAAAATAGGAAATAAAATGTTTTTCAACACGGGAAATTCTTTTAGTATAAATTATGATGAAGCTTCAAATGAAAATGTTTTTTTTATTGACGACGCACAGTGGTTCAGAAACGTTTTTCATTGGCCAAAACTCTGTAACTTTTTAACTAATAAAGATTTTTTAGTAGTTTTTTTTTTTAGTCAATAGACAACATCTTAAGCTTTTTCCGAGTTTGGGCCTTATTAAAATCGGTTCAGCGGTTGCTGAGAAATTCAAGCCTAAATTGAACTTTCGATTTGCTTTTCCTAATTCTTGTTTGAAATTCCGTTTCAAATGTGCCAACTCATTTTGACCCAGTTTTCCTTAAACAATGTGGCTCAAATTTGGTCCACGGGTCAATCTTGGATGACAATACAATATTTTGCTATCCTTAGGGTGGCCCCTATTTTCACTGAGGTATTTTCCGTATTTTCATTAGGATTGTCCAAATTTCAACTTTATGCCTAACAATACTTACATATTTCTTAGTTTTTGGTCAATTTTAAAACAAAACAGTGTAATTTAATTTTTTTTAATTATATTCATATTTATTTATAGTTATAAATAGATTCTAGGTAAATAAAATAACATTTAATATTAATGTCTGTATACTTTATTTTATTCAAATACTAAATTCAAATTATAATTATTATTCATTTGGCTGGAATATTTCCTGTAAATATTCTATATTCTGCTCTGTATTACCTGTGTCCTGTAGCAGTGCCTTATCTTCGGCATTTAGTTCCGAATGATTCAATTTTTCCATTGACTTCGAATGCTAGAGATGAAGGGATCTGAAGTTGCCAATAATATATGAAATAAACCTTCATTTGTAGAAATTCGTGATATTTTTCTGGCATTATGTTGTCTGTAAAACCTGTAATCCTTGTTTCTTTTTTCCTGGGCTTCCTCTGGCAAATCTCCAATTGGTAATAAATGGTGCTTAATGACCTCTTCTCCATGATAAAGAACTTTATGCACTGTTGCTGACATATTTCTTACTGATCCTGAAGCTCCGAAGTCCAAATCATAGCTTATTTTCAGTATGTGTTCCATAAGTCTTATCCTCGTATGTAGCGGTGATAATCCAAATTCAAATGCATCAATACTATCCTCCGACTTTGTCGGTTCTTGGTTTAACTGACTTGGTGTTGCTTTACATATAATACAGCTGGATGAAGCTTTTGTATCAGTCAAAACCTGGGCAGTTTTTCCGTCTATCATAGAAAGTATTAATTGGTAATTCAATTTAATAGCCTGTTCCTCTATCTCTAACTCTAATGGCCTTAGTGTTGAAATTTGAGCTCTAATGTCACTTACTTCATTCTTAATAGTATCATGAGTTTCCTTTCTAAATACAAATTTTATTGGTCTGCAGTATTTTGTATTGTATTTTGTATTATTACCTAGCTATTATTACCTAGGCTAGCTCAGGTATTTTTCTTTTGTATGGAATTTTTTAAGACAAAAACCAAGTTCAACTACCTAAGCTGATTTGAAAACGTACAATAAATTTGCCTTTTTAAATCGAATACTTGTACCGAAATAAAATTTATTTCCAAATTATTGTGATTTATATTACATATAAAAGTGTTAAACCTAAAGTAGATTACCTAAACACAAAAAACTAAGTTTAACTACCTAAGTTGATTCGGTTTATACAAGTTTTCTATGGGAAAATTTGTCATATACAACTTATACTGGATTTTAAGGAAATTTTACCAAAATTTGTTTTGTGTACTAAAACTCTCAATTTTCGAATAAAATTAACTTTTTAGTTAGATTCCTCTCTTTCCCCTTACGTTTTGCTATCTGCAATTTGTACTTTTGGCAGTGAATGACTTCTAAAGTAAATTTACTAGCAGTTTTGATAGAAATTTGTTTGTAAAAATGCTGAGTATTTTCACTAAAATAGAAAAAGTGTTCTACGGGCGGATCCGGGCGGGTGCAAAAGTATATATAGGCTTAAAGAGAACACTTTTGCCTTTCTTTGGGTGGTTTTGGTTTTTTGTCCTTTTTTGTCCTTTAGAACTTATATACTACTAAACTTCAAACTTTGCGAATATATGGAGGTTTCCAATTTTTAACATACCATTTCTTAAAAATAACAGTTCACCCAACATAACAAAAAAAAACCGCAGCTCAATGTCGATAACAGTTTTTAAGAAATCGCAATTAATATGAGATCAAATATTACAATTTTTATTTTATTTTTAAATTAACATAAATTCTTTGCCTTTAGCAGCATGCCACGCCCACTACTGCGAATATTTTGACCCAATTTTTCGGCTACCTTAGTTTTGATCTGTTTTCTTTCTGGTGACATAAAAATTTTAAGAATCTGTGTCAACAAAAAATATAGGTTTTGGCCAATGAAAATTAATTCTGAACCACCGTGCGACGGTCAGTTTTTTTAGAGATAAAATTTCTCAATTTTATTAGGGGTTAAATTTTCTGACTTGTTGAAAAATTTCTCATTGATGATTACAGAGTTCAGGAATATGTATACAAACCTTTTTCATAAATTTAAACAGACACAGCTCAAGGATACATTTACATATTTTTTACATACATATCAAATACATGTGCTTGTAATTTTTTTATGCTGCCGAACACACATGTATGTTTGTGTTACTTTTAGTATGTGATTGTTACACGAACACGTGTTCGGCAAGAAAGTACTGAAAAACATACATGTGCAATATGTTTGAAGTTCAGGTGCGCCAAGATAGCGTCGAAGACATAGCGTCGATTTTGGGAATTAAAAACCGGGAAGTAAAATTCCCCGGGATTGGGTATTTTGAATTAAAAAATAAAATTAGAATAAATTTTGGCATCTAAAAGAAGAAAAATTGATTTAAAATGTAAATAAATAAACTAAACATTTGTGTATTTAGAAAATAATTATAAAAAAGTGATTTTAATGATCACAAAAAACCGTTGCTTACTTTTCCCTTGGAAACTATTATACTCTCGCCCCAAATGGCCCTACATTATTAAAATATAGACCTTAGCGAATAAAATTAGCCAACCGTGCAACAATTCCGCCGAGCCGTTTTCGAGAAAAGTGGCTTCATCCTGAGTGGGCCAAAAAAGCGTTGCTAATGTTTCCCATGGAAACTATAACACTCTCGCCCATAATGGCCATACATTATTAAAATAGAGACATTAATGAACATTAGCAACGCTTTTTTGGCCCACTCAGGATGAAGCCACTTTTCTCGAAAACGGCTCGGCGGAATTCTTGCACGGTTGGCTAATTTTTTTCGCTGAGGTCTATATTTTAATAATGTATGGCAATTTGGGGCGAGAGTATAATAGTTTCCAAGGGAAAAGTCAGCAACGGTTTTTTGTGATCATCAAAAACGCTTTTTTATAATTATTTCCTAAATACACAAATGTTTTGTTTATTTATTTACAATTTAAATCAATTTTTCTTCTTTTAGATGCCAAAATTTATTCTAATTTTATTTTTAATTCAAAATACCCAATCCCGGGGAATTTTACTTCCCGGTTTTTTCCCCCGGCTTTTAATTCCCAAAATCGACGCTATTTCTTCGACGCTATCTTGGCGCACGTTTGAAGTTCGTGTTGGCGTATCGAACACATGATTGGTGTACGATACACATGATTGATTATATATGTATAAAACTAAAGCTTTTTTCACTACAACAACACTGCAATTTATACAAAATAAAAATTAAAGAATATTCTATCATTTAATGTAGTTTTAATGAAAAATTATTGAAAAGTAGGTGTATCTTGGAAACCGTAAATGACAAATTCTCTAAAGTTTTTATATAATGCAGTATTTTGATGCAATCGATTTTAGAAAATAAAACTTAGAATGTATGTATTCTGAAAAAATAATTTCAATACGTATAGAACTGGTTCTAGCAGAGTTACAACATTTAATAGATCTGTATATAAAAGCAGGAAATCTCTATTTATAAATAAACTCGAGGAATAGTTTCCTGAAAGAAGAAGGAACTAGAGGACCCCTTTCCTGGAATTTAATGGTCTGCACTAGTTTTCTTTCAAGTTTTTTCTAGCACTAAGCTAACTAAATCAATCAAATATTTTCCGCTTATTTTTTAATTATACTCAATACTAAATAATTATAATCCCCTTATATTCTATTATTTTAGAATTAGTTTCTTCGTATTCTGAAAAAAATGATTCCTTATCTCAATAATTTGTAGTGCCATTGTAATATGTCTGATAGTTAGCACAAGTACGAGTACCTACTTGTGTGTCAATATGGATTGATATTAACATCTCATCAACGCTTCATTTATTTGGGTTGTTGTTGTTATTGCATGTTTATTTCATACAATTTATTTCTATGTAATTAATTGAGAATAAAACTGCTAATTTTAATATTATTACTAAATTGTAATTTTTAATTTATTATATATTTTATTGTTTTTATTTTATTTTAGTATTGCGTTGTATTGAAAATACGAAATCTATATATATATATATATATATGGGGAGCGTGTTTCAAATTGTCATGTTAGGCGATTTAATTATTTTACGGGCAGAAACCTATGCAGCAATATATTGGCAATATTTTGTGGCCCCCATATCTTAATCTTATGTAGAAACAAAAAACTATTTCAACTTCATGATAAGGAGCATCGTTGAAAATCATATCTGGAATTGTCTAATTTTCGAAGGGATATGGTCTGAAGACGATATCATTAATTTTTAACTAAATGGCAAACATACATTCAAGAGGAGGTAAAGCAAAAAACAGAGTTATTTTAAATTTTTAATTCCTGTGTCTGCTGCTTCATGACCTATTTGTGGACTCAATCGATGAGATTGTTGAAAGCTGAAAACTTTTCCACTTTTCAAGGCTTAGAAAATTTGATATAGCTCTATAAAGCCCAAGCTTAAAATTTAAGATGAACAGTCTTATCTAAGCATGCTAAATGTTGATTCAAATTATTTATATTAAGCAAATTTTTTATGAAAATTTGTTGATTCTTATATTTTGTATTAAACAAAGACTTAGAAATAAAAGAATATTTCTTTACAGATTGGATGCATTTTATGTTCTTGATAGTTGATTAATAGTTTTTGGATTTTCATTGCCTTTCTGATCGACCGTTACTTTTTGCAGCACCAGCACGAATTGACTCTTTTGGCCAGCTTGTACGTAAAGCTGTTGATACCAGCTTAATATTGGAATGTTTGGCTGTTGGAAATCCTACGCCAAGGGCACGATGATTGACCAGAGATCGACCAGTAACCTTCAGTCCATTTTATGAAGTAACAAACGAAGGAAATTTGAAAATTCATAGTAAGATACAAAATAAATTGACAAACAACATTTATTATCTTTATTGTGTTCTTTTACTTCCTTTACGCGAAATTCAGGAGTTGAAAACAGTTCATCTGGAAATTATACATGCACAGCAAATAATCTTTTTGGTAGTGATGAAATACAATATCAAGTTATTGCCATGAAACCCCCAGCATCACCACAAATTATTGTGCAGTATGCCTCGACAGACAGTATAAGAGTTAGTTGGGATCCACCGGATAATGGGGGCGCCCCATTACAGGGTTACTCAATTTCATACCGTGTAGCTGGGGAGACATGGTCACAGACTGAATTGATGCCAGAAAATAATGCCTACACAATAACGGGCTAAACGTGGCTAAAATGTGGCAATCAATATGTTATCAAAATGTCGGCACACAATATTGTGGGGGATGGTGTGCCAAGTGAGGAAGTTAATGTTTGGATAAAGGGTAATAGTAAGAAATATACTTTTTATGCTAAAAATGTATATTTCCCATAAATTATGTATTTAATTTGCACCAAGTCTTTCTCGTAATTATCAATAGTGTTGCAAATTTTTTATTAATTTCTTTTTAGCCTCTCAAGCTCCCAACAGCAATGAACTAATTGCAACAAATGCATCATGCGTTAATTTAAAGTTATCAGCCTGGAATAATGGCGGCTGTCCAATTCATCATTTTTCTATTGAACATCGTCCTCTGGGTAAGTTTGTCTATGTCGCTTATTCCCAATATGCTCTGAAATTGTTTTTTCTACATGCGACCGTTACATTCATAAGCATATACGTCATTAAAATCACTAGTTGTTTATTGTTGTTTTTTTTATTGTATTGTTGGTTGATTATTTATTGTGGTTTTAACCGCAACTAACTAAAATACTGTACTGTATTTATCCCTCATTCTTTGCTTTAACATTTGTGTGTTAGTTTCAATTTCGGTTTGTTGCATGGGCCTTAATATTTCTAAAAGGTACAGTGGAGATATAAAAGAAAAAAAATGTAAAAATTTACAGAGTCCCGGCTTCGTTAAATGGTTAACGCAAACATAATAAAAATTAAACGTTGATAACTTGGAAGCGAAGAACTTCATTTTTTCCCTAATGACATCACTTATGTATTTTCCCAGGTCTTATATGCTTACGCGAAGGTATCCAGCAAGGCTTTAAATAAATGATTTTTAACAACGTTACTGAATGCAAGAGGGAGAGCCCATTTACTTTGCAAGTCGCTAAGGACAGTTATTTGCTAAAACAAACTTAAGTTTAACTGTACAAAGTGTACAGTTAATGAATTGAAGAAGGAAAATTGAAACGCGTCAATTTCAAAACAATGCTAACCAATTGGGCCCATCTTTTAAGTGTTTATGCCTTTAGTTTAGTAAATCGGATTTTTAGATAGGTAATCGGTCTTGTAAATAGTAACTGTAATAAAGGGAAAAAAGTTTCAGTTAATTAATACTTTTTAATTATGTAAAAATGCCTTAAAAATTGCATAAACCAATAAGCTTTACTCATGCTTGAATACTGATCGCTCTTTAGAGTTAATAAAGTCATTACAATATCCCTTGCAAACAGCAACGGAGCAAGCGCTGCAACTTAATAAAAAAATAAAAATTCGCAATTCTGAATGAAACAACTTTACTTGCGTTTTGCCCACAAACAAACTACTTGAAAGACGAGGTCAGAAAAGAATTGGCGTAACATGAAGTAAGAAATAACATCTACTTTTAAGAAGCAGCTAACATAGAGTTATTTTCGCAATCTAGCCGGACATTAGTTTTGCTTTTGGCTGAATTTCTGAAAATTATTGAGATTGCCGAAGTCAAGGAAACTTGGTAGAAATATGTGTTATAGTCGTATGCTATTAAAGCTTGCAAATAAAAAAAATCGGACCAAGAAGAAAAAAGATCCCCTTAGAAGAACTAATTAATCTACATCTGAAGTTTCCTTATCATTAGATAAATTTGACATATTTCCCATAATAATGAGTTAAAAAAAAACAAAATTTTATGGACTTTGAAATTTTTGGCTACGGTTGAACATTCTGGTTAAAATGCCCATTTATTTTGTGGAGAACAAAAAATTGTAAACTATAACAAATTATGAAAGAGAGGGCCATACTGAGTCAGAGGTATTTAACTTGGTTCACTTTATACAACTTTTATTTTACGCTGCAAATTTGAGGGTATTTTTTACAGGATTGATTTTTTAGATTAAACTTTTGGGGAAATAATTTTTTAAGGCAAAATTAAAATAACCAAACTAAGAAGTTCCATTTTGAGATGTAGTTTACAAAGACAGATAAAAGTAATATAGTAATTATCGACGTTAAACTGTTACATTAGTTTCATGTTTATGGTAAAGTAAAGAACTTTTGAAAAATTGCCTGTTATAATAAAATTTATGAAGTAAATATTTAATTTTTTTACATCCTCTGTAGTTATTTATTTTCAATTAAAAAAAATATTTCATTAGAGTTGTGTTATTAAATTGTTATAATTGTAACTTGTTAAAATGATAACAATTCTTGTGAAAAATTGTTAGCAAAATGACAAGCAATGGCATGACAAAAATATTATTAACTATCAAAAATCTAATATTAAATAACTTCATTAGTAAAAACCTTAGAAGGCAAAGACAACATTTCAGACTTTATCGCACTAACATGCGGTGCAAGTTTTCTTAACTTAACTGTTTATGATTCAAGTTGGTTTTTGATATTTATTTGAAATATTTAAACCAGATTGTTAAAAACAAAAACGTTTGTAAGTTTGGCAATTAAGGAGATTATAAAGATAGTGGCCAGTTTAGGTGAAATACACCAAAATATTTTTAAAATACTTTTAACAAAAGATTGACTAAACAGTGAAGACATTTTTGGAGATTCTTGGCAGGCTTTCAATTGAAGAATTTATCAAATTTTTATAAACCCAACAATTATATATTTAATTTGTTCTGTCTCCTCCTGAATAATTTGTGCACCTCCTTTTTGTCTGATTTAGATTGTCTACTTATTTTAGTGTATTGCCTTGTATTTTAAGCGTTTTTTTGTACTTGTCTTTTGCACCTTTAAATTATTGTCATTTACTCGTATTTTTTGTTGCTGCATGATTTTTGTTTCCACATTTTGTGTTTGTTGTTGTTGTTGTTGTGGTCAGTTTATACGCGTTTTTGGAATGCGTTCGACGCTAGTTTGGCTTAAAGTTGAACGATTTATTCGTTATCAAGTGCGCCATTAAATGGCAGTCGGATCGTGGCGGGCAGTGCTACATTGCACATTAGTAAGGTTTCATTAATTCATTTTTATGTGAGTATTTCTTTTTGTCTGTTAAAAAAAAATTAAACAAAAATATTATTTTTTTCTTTCCTCGAAACCAATTTTTCCTGTTTTTTTTGCTTTTATACATTTTTTTTCATATTTAGAAAATAATTTAAGAAAAAATAATAAAATATTAACAAATGTTCATTTAAAAAGCTACTTTAACGTTTTCAAAAAAAAAAAAAAAAAAAAAAAAAAAAACGAGGAGGTTGTTAATTTGTAGCGTTTTCATTATTTGTGTTGTTATTTTGATTTAAATAAAAAATTTCGTTGAAATACCAGCATAAAAATCTTTTCAATTGGTTGTATATTTCATATTAAAAAATGATTATTGGAATGGCAAACATGGGGCAATAAATTAAAGAAAAAAAAAACAAAAATTTTAATTTTCTTTGAAACAAGTAAAAGCTCAGTGCGAGCGTTAGCCATAGTATTCCATCTAATGATATTTAATTTGTTCTTAATAAACTGATAAAAAAATTAAATCTGACTTTTTTTAAAATCATGTTGCTAGAAAAATGTAGTTGTTATGCGAGATCTGTTTTTTTTAATGATCTTAGCGTATTTTTTTACAAACTTGTAAAATAATTTTTAGCCATTTTTATTCTATTTGAAAACAAAGGCGGCGGCTAGTTTAGAAATTTGCGCGAATTCAAAAAAAAATCATGATCGTGAAATGATTTATGTATTTTAGGTATAAAATAAGATAAATGACCACGAAAGGCTCAGCGCCACATTTGAGTCATAATTTAATTTTCCTTTTCATGTTTTTATTGAATATTTAACGTTTTATTTAAGTAATAGAATAGACTATGTTTTTTCATGTAAATGTTCTGACACAACAAGGGGTGTAATTATTATGAAACATTTGGATAAATGAAACGAGATACTTTCAGACAAGATCACTCCCATTTACATATAAAGTTATTCAATATTAAAAGTAACACGTAAGAGTGCTCTATTCGGCTATGCCGAATCTTATATACCCTTCACCATCTGTGTAAATCTAGTTTAGTGATATAACTCCAATAAAAAATCTAAAATTGGGGTGGCAGAGAATTAAACAATAAAAAAAAAATCTAAGTACTACATATACATAATTTTATATAAAGATGTCATCGGCTCTTAATGGGTTGAGAATTTTTAAAAAATTTAAAAAGGTCCGTATCACATGATGTTTTTTTTTTATTTTTTAATTTTCTATCGCCCCGTATATTTGGTTTTTTATTGGGGTTACTTCATTGTTACAAATATAGAAAAATTTGAGGTAGGCGTGGTGTTTTGGCTGCTGCGTCTAAGAACATAGACCGATATTGCTGATTTTCAATAGCACCTCTTTCGACACTATGTCAATCGATTGGCATATAAAAATTTTTGTTGCAAAGTGAAACTTGATTTCAACACTAATACGGACGGTCAGGCGGACAGACAAGCATCGTTCAATCGACTTCGCTATGCATAAGAACTCAGAATATATACACTTTAGGGAAAATTATATCAGTTTTAGTTGTTGTTTTACAACCCAGTCTATAAACAATACTTTTGTTTTTTTTATTGCCTTTATTATAATTTTAAAACTTTTGCTACAAGTTACTGCATATGTTTTCTTATTATTGGATGCTCTCGTCCTTATCCATAATAATAATAACAATTTCCGAGGCGGCTTTTTAAAATAACTAAATAATAGGAAACTGTAAGCATTTATTTTTACAAAATCTGTAATACCTCATCAACTTACCCGAGTCTTTATTAATACAACTATATAAAAGCATTTTACATTCATTTGGAAACTCTTTCACGATGCCATTTGTAAACATCACACAATGAGGATCCGTATCGTTCTCGATGCAGGTATCCCCACATTGATAAGTTTGAATAGCTTCAGCATTTATAAGCGTCAAACTTAGTAAGATTATGCACCAGAAAAATGTAAACGACTTTATTTGAAAATTCATCTTAATTCGATATTAGATTCTCGCAATTATTAAAGAGTGATTAGAAATGTTATTGAGTTTTATTTGAAAAAAAGAAAACTTAAAACAGTTGTCGGAATTTATTTGCTATTAATTAGAAAAATTCTATTGTTTGTTTATACTATAGTCGTTTTATATCGCCTGATGTTTTTATAATATTAATTAGAAATAAAAATTGGTTCATTATTGACCAAACAAATTATAAATTCGCCAGTTGTGGAAAAGAATTTATTTTTGCGAATTTATCTTTGCCTTTTTTAAGGAAATATATTTTATATATTTTATTTAAAAACATCTTATTTTAAAAATATTTTTAGTTCATCTAGTAGGGTTGTAATACAAAACTAGGTTTTTATTTTCGAGTATAACAACAAATATATACACTGGCGTGCACACGGGTATAGCAGGTATGGTAGTAGCCATAACAAACAAATCATCGGCGCCCACCTAGCTCCCTAAATAATGTTCGATTGATTTATGGATCAGGAAAACTAATCCAATTCAAAGCTATTGATGATTGTGTCTAAGCAATTCAGGGGTGATTTTTTAGAGCTAAGATACCGCAAAAAAATACTATCCCCCAACAAATATTCACAAATGGCTAGTATTGTTGAATTATGTAGACAGAAAGACCAGGTATATAAACTTTTATAAAGTAGTTTCCGACTTTTTGTCCATTACGGTCACTAGTTGCACATGTGCGAGAAGCTTTCCAATGACATTGACGCAAGAACGCTTAGAGCATTTTCTGGAGGGTTTCGTCGGGCAAGAGTTTTTGGTTTCATTCGATGTGGGAGATGTTAGACAGATTTGCAGAAATGGGTCCAAGAAGGAATTTACAAGTTGTGTATGTAATTGTATATGTAATATGTATGAAATAAATATTTAACATATTGTGTTATTATTATTTTTTAATTTTTTGCTTACCATTAATAGTATTATAATTATTATTTGGCGCCCCTCAAAAATTCTGCCATACCAAAGGGGAGTGAGTCCTTGTGCATGCTACTGCATATTTATATATAAATATAATATTTACACGCAAAGAAAAAACATGGTTGAGGTAACCATAATTTAAGAGCAACATATTATGGTTGCATTATATGATTGCTAACAAAACATAGTATTGTTACATTTGCAACCATATTATTGTCTTGCAAAAAAATGGCATTCTAAAGTATTAACATAATTATGTTTAAATATAAACATAAAATGGTTGAAATTTTCCACGTATAAAAGACTCAAGGCCTTATTCACAAACAATTTTTATTTTTATAATAGGTTTATAAAACAAAATTTCCATTCAAAATTGGTTTTATAAACCTGTAATAAATTTAAAAATTAATTGTGAATAAGGCCTTTAGTTATTATTGTTTTATTCATTAACGATTTGTCATAAAAATTATTTAGAAACATAATTTAACAAAAAAGATCAATTATTTGCTTATAATAACGCTTAGATCATAAGAAACAATGAATGATTTCACAAATGTGCTTCAAAGACAAAAATAAAAATGTATATGCTTCAATACATACATACTTATATATTTATTTCAACTTTTTTTAATGTTTTGATTCCCTTTTTGTTTGTTTTCATATCTTGCGTATTATTTTTTTTAAATTATTTATTTTGTAATTTGATTTTGTTTATTTTAATATTTTATTTTTTTCTTTTCTCTAATAATAAAAAACAATGTCAAATTTTAACTACCAGAAAAATTACTAAACTGTCAAGAACTAGAACAAAATATTTTTTAGCGCAAACATTATTCTGTTGCTTTAAACCATACTTTGATTAATAATAATATATTATGGTTAAATATTTTATATTATTTTTAAAAAGTTATAAAACTTTGTTTGTGGTTGAAATTTTTTTAAGTTAAAACCAACCATGTTGAATTTTCGTGCACAGTAACCATATAATCGTTAAAATTTAACAAAAAATGTTTATCGTGACGAAAGTTTTGGTGAAAACAACTATATTTGGTTCTCCGCAACTATATGTTTTTACAAAGAACATAATATGGTTATTGTGACCATATCACAACCATGTTTATTTTTTTGCGTGTAGATCATTTGGATATGAAACACTGGCTTTTTTACGGAAGTTTAGATATCGTTTTGCTCTAGTTTTGCCACATGCATTATAATTTTATATTACATTAGGTTCTTCAACACTAACGTACTCTCATTTTAGATAATAACGTTAGACAGTTGTAAGAGGATCGGTGGTATCAAAATCAGTCGCTATTGTAACAATTGTGTTTTCATGCCAAGTTTTAATATATATTTCCATTGCGCTATCAAACATAAAATCGTATTCAACTATTTAAAATATTGTATTAGATTATTATTAGATGAAAGAAAGTAAAAAATATAAAAGTATATGTAATGTAATTCTTGATGGTTCACATATTCTAGTAATCTCAAAAACAAATGAGCTCCAAGCCCGATTTTCTTACTATATGCCTGCTAGTAACAAGCGTAGAGTATACAATTATGCATATTTATATCCGTCAGATTATATGCACATTTTGCTTGAACGCCTTCCAAAGTATAGCAGCATTTGCTAATCGGCTAATAAATGCTCACCAATTCTTACAATTCTTATATGTATGTTTGGTAATAAAGCTCACTAAATAACAAGTGTTAATTATACATACCCAATTGTCAGAAATCGTATTATCACAGCATTTAAATCTTCACATTTTTAAATGACCTCTATGATCCCTTTGTTAAATTTGCAATTAAAAAATAATATTATACATTCAAAAAAACTCAACCTAGTTAATTAAAAATACAAAAAAGGACATTTATAAGTAATTAAAAGAAACCATTAGAAATAACAAATTTTTCCTTAAGCAGTTACGACGTCTGGAATGCTGGTAATTATAATCACCTGTCAGCAATTTTTGTTTAAATAATAAAAAACGTTTGGAATCTTGTATTTATTTTAAGTCAGCCATAATCTCTTAAAAATAAGGAAATTCGCTAATGAAAAATAAAAACGCAAGACAAATGTTTAATTAAAATTTAAATAATAGAAATTTCCAATTCCGAGATAGTCTTAGAAAAGTAGGCTTTAACTTTGAATGCACATTTGAAATTTCTGTGGTTTTCATAAATAACAGCGCATGTCTTAAAATCAAACTTTTCAGTAGAGCAAAAATTAGTTATTTTTAAAGCTGCCGTCTTGGTATCAAAACTTTTTTACTTTTTTTATACAGTAATGTAAGTGTAGGCTTAAGCAATATTCCAATTAATTTTTAGGAAACATTTCCTTATGGATTAGATCTCAAAGCAATTTGAAAATAACAAACCATTTTAAACATCGAAATTGTGTTCTGACAAAACAGTGTGTGTCTATGTAAATTATTTTCGCTGAACAGAAAGAATGCGAACGAACTTAAAGAGTAGGTACCTCATATGATAAAAGAACATACATACATATATTAAAAACTTTTAATACAATTAAAATAAAAAGTTAGAATAGAAATGTTATAAAATGCGAAACTTTTACATTTTTTTCAACAGCACAGCTAAGATAACATGGAAGAAGAAAAAACACCGTATAAAGCACAGTTATGACCATAAAAGACCAAAAACAAACACTCACGTGATTATGATTTGTTTTTAATTAAACAAAATTCAACACATAAGTGTTTTTTTATGAGAAAGAAATTTAAAAAAAGGCAGTGTTTGTCAACATGCTACGTTATTGTTGAAATTAATTTGAGAAAAGGTTAAAGTTGTATTGTTGTGTAAGGAAAAAATCATTTAAAATGTAACAATTTGGTATCATTAACTGAAAATTTGAACACAGGCTGTTATTCATGAAAACCATAGATTTGTTTAAGCAAATAATTTTTTGAATACCCTTAATCTTTTAAACAAGATACAGACAGCAACAACAAATATCAAATAACAATATTATATATTGCTCTCTTTGAACTGAGACTTCTGACTTATAAAAAACTACAACAATAAACAAATACTCCGCCAAAACACTCGTCTGCAAATAAATGAAAAAAAAATATTTTGTATAATCGGCAAAATATTTAAAGCAATAATAATTAAGTTTTAGTAGTTAAAACTCTTTATTAAGAAGCAGCCTAAAAAATATATGATTAAAATAATGTTAATAAAAAAAACAAAAAAAAAGAATTGAGCTTAAATAGAAAAATAATTTTAAAAAATAATTGTTATTGTATATTGTTATAAGAAAATATTTTATTTTCTATTACACTAATTTCTGCCTAAATGACTTGCAAACATCTCCCAACTAATTGCTTGCCAGACAAAGAAGGCGATAAAACTATAGACTGTTCTAATTGATGACGTCCAGCAGTTTAAAAACCAAACGGTGTAAGTTGTTCAGAAACCCATGAGAGATAATTAAAAATAAGACCTTATAGTTTTTTAAATTGATCTTTAATTAAAATTATTAATCAGGATGAATGCAAAAGTCAAGGCAATTGTACATTGCAGTATACACCAGTATGTGGCGAGTATAATAATACACACAAGACCTATTCTAGCAAATGCCATTTTGTTGTCAAAATAATCAATGTAAGTTAAAACAGATTAATTTTGAAATATAGTTACTTTTTATGTAAATTTATCTTATAAATACAATGTGGCGCAAAAATAATGTCATGTCAAAATGTGAATTGATTACCATTAAAAAAAAAATAATAAAAAAATTTATTCTAATTTCATGAAAAGTTTATTTATATCGTTATGTGATTTGTTTCTGTCAAAAGCTTGTTAGCAATGAAAATAATTACATAAAAATGCTTTTTTTTCGTTTTCTATAGCATTTCAGTTGAAAAGTTAAAGTTAAAATAGAGTACATAATTGCTCTTGTTGCCATCTAACAAAAAAAATACAGTGGTGATAATTGACAACCGGGACGAAATTTGTTTAATATTAAATAGTAAATATTTCATGTTAATATCATGAGATATTTCTATTTAAATTAACTTAGAATAACAAAAACAAGTAAGAGTGCTATATTCGGCTATTACGAATGTTATATACCCTTTACCATCTGTGTAAATCTATCTAAGCAAAGTAACTCCAATTAAAAAAAAAACAAATATTAGAGTGGCAGAAAATAAAAAAAACAAAATTATCTGCCAATTTTATTCACATAATGTTGAAATAACGAATATTTCTTATATTTATTTATTTTTATTGCTGTGCAAATAAATAATTTAATCTTTGTGTTTTTTCTTAATTAAAAGCACTTTTTAACTTGAAATGTATATTTTTAGCGCTTAAAGTAAAGTGAAATGTAAAATGTGTGATGAAAGTACTCCTTGCCAATTTGCTTCAGAACTGCATGTTGATTGAAAAGGTGATTCCCGTCACATAAACAAGCAAAAACTCACATTACCGTACTCATTCGTACTTCTGATAAGGAAAAAGTTAAGAATATTAGTGAACCAGCACGTAAATTGCTTACGAAACCACTGTAATATCATATTACAGATATATAAATGAAAGAAAAAAAAAACATATAAATTAAATAAATATTTCTTCAAATAATTGGTGCTGATTCTTTTGTTCTTTTCTTGGTGCACAGAAGTAGCATTTAATTGAAATTATAGTTTAAAGTAAAATTATTTAACTGAAACGTTATTTGCATTTTTTTCAAAGTATTAAAAACAAACTCGCACTTTTAGAAGACATTGAAAAATGTACCTAAATTTATATAAATGTTTTTTACTTTTACTGATTTTATCATTAACCTGGTGTCAACAGTGCCCTAATGGCTGTTCAGGAGAATACAGTCCAGTCTGTGGCCGCATGAAAAATAGTCGGTATACGTTTCGAAATCTTTGCCTGTTGAAGTTGAGACGATGTAAAAAACCACAAGAAGGTAAATTTGTCAAACAAAAGTAAAATAAAAAATAACTCAATTGTTGTTATTTTTTTTTAAGATTGGAAAGTGCTTTATAATGGCATGTGTCGCGGTCGTTCAAAAAATTGTGATGATGAATAAAAGTTTTTAATAAATAAGAATAAAATAAATAAAAATAAAAAATTTAATTTAAGTTAGTTCCACTCAATTTTTCAAAACATATGTAAGTATTTAGTCTTTTAAAATTCCTTTGAGGTTAAAAAAAAAAAATAGTTTTTTGGTACCACACAAAAAAAAATTATTGTAAAATTAAGTTAGCCAAGGTTGCAACAACCTTTCTTAAATTGATTTTGCTTCTCTTGTATTAATTCATGATGATGTTACAGTAAAACAATTTTATTACTCCAAAAAAGTTTTTTATACCAAAAAGCAGCTTCAACTGGGTGATATTTAAGGATATTTAAGCTTTGTTGAATTCAATAAAATCAGAAGTTGAGAAAAAAATGTAAATTTTATAAAAATTAAAACATTTTTTAATTAAATTAATATTTTAAAAACGACCTTGTGCTTAAAAATGGAATTATTAAATAATAAAAACGATCAGTAAATAACAATAATTATTTAAAATTTTTATATTTTTATAAATATATTTGAGGTAAAGTCTAACAAATGGAGGTATATCATAACGCTTCAGGACATACTGTCCATGGACATTATGACGCACCAAAATTTAATATAAAGTCACACTACGATGCGACATAATGTCCATCAAGGTAGAGTCATCACGTCCACGGATATTCTAGACATAGTTTATGGTATTCTTTGTAATAAAAATGCAACGTTTTAAAAACCTGGTTTTTACAAAGTCGTTGGTAAGCAAACCTGGTGTTGGCTACACCATAAAGGAGAAAATCTTGGTCAGCGAAGCCGGTGTTGTTTATACCACAGAGGAGAAAAATCTTTGCGCGCGTTCGAAGGCCAGCTATGTAGGAAATCTTTGATAAGCGAAGCTATTGGTGTATTAAGTTTGGACATTATGATACTTTTATAAGTGACACTAAGTCAATAAAAAAAACGGCAAAATGCCTATGGAGATTAAGACGTTTTTAAAACGACATAATTTCCATGAACACTATGTCACTTTGGAGTGCGACATAAATTCAATGGACATTATGTTCCTGAACACTATGACGTGCCACCTAACAAATGACATTGGTAAGCATTTTCAGAAGAAAACAAATGTAAATTATAAATTTTCAAGCATCAACTCTTGAATAACTAATTGGTAATTAGTGGGATTTTATTGTTTAATTAACGACTGTAAATTTGGGCATTAAAAATAAAAAAATGTTTTTAATTGCTATTGTTGTTGAATTAAACTGTAATAGAAATTATTTATCTGCTTATATTTAAATGATGTTTATATCTTTATTATCTGAAATTAATTTATACGGATCAAAATATCGGCCCATTCAAGTCAAATGACATGAATAATGAGAACATTATATAATTTCTAAATTAAAATTGTTTACCTGCTCTAACAGCAGCCTTAGCAATATAAGTTCATTGTAAATTTTGGCAGTCTGTCTATACGGTACAAAAGTTTGATAACATATATCAAATAACATCAACAAATTTTATACTTGCTAATACAGTGGACCTAGTAATAAAGGTTCTTAGCAAATTTCAACCGACTGTCTACAGCTATTCAAGCGTCTGTCTATAACGGTTCAAAAGAAGGGCCCATATAGGTTAATTTACGTCACCTATAGGGACACCCTTTAATTTTTAGATATATTTTTATATTATTTTTTGCTATTGGCAGCTAAAATGATACGTCGTTTTTTAAATTCAAAACTGTGTCCTTTACGACTCATAACACACATGTATGTTGTATGGGGTCACCATTTAGTTTTTATTATGAACTGATCTTAAAACGGGACCCATATGTAATTATAACCTTTTAAATGAAAAAAATTCGGAAGCGGTTCAGAAAGATATAAATCGGGAAGAACATTTTCTCTGGAATTTGGTTACCAATCAAACTGATTTTTCCCACATATGCAACATGCTGTTCCTCCGTTTTTGCGGCACTTATAGTTAACTGACGCTAATTAATTTTTTTATAAACTTTGAATTGATTTTCAAAGAACAATGACATTATCAAGAACTTAAATGTTTTTAGATTTTGTAATTTTTATATATTTTTGTTTTTTATTGAATGAATACAATGAATATTTAGGGTTCTACAAAAACTGAAGATTTGCGAAGTGATAAAATGCAACTAAGATGTATTTGTTTAAATGTATATTAGATCAGAACAAATCTATATTTTAGATATCCTCAAAAAAAGTTAATATCGATTAAGATGATAATTGCGCATTCCTTTTCGATCTTTTAAATATTTATTTTTTTAATGTGTGTGACCCACCCACAATTTTAGATCATATGGCTTGAAGCTAATTCAGCTTAAAACTATAGTAGCAACAGAAGTAATATTAGGTTTTAAGATAAAAGTTGCTTAACACAAAAATCGAAATGATTCTGGGTCATTGTCGAATAAGTTCTTCTTATGAAATTAAAAAATTCTTCTAATGATAAATGTGTACTGCTGAGCGCAGACCACAATATATGAATGTAAAAAAGTCAAACTCACTCATTTCAACATTGAACTTAAAAAAAAACTTAACTACGAAATTTTTACAAATTTTCTACAAATTTTTGTATTTTTAACGTTTAAGTAGAGATTACATTATGTACATAAATTACATAATAATTATAATTACTACATAAATTTAATCGTGCTGATTTAATATAACAAAACTTTTTAATCCATTTCAGTTGTTTCTGTAATCTTAGAAAACCGATTTAACACATCGGAATATCGGATATGAAAATAAATCCATCATATTTAATGTTAAAAATTGTCTTATGTTACATAATATGCTGCAATGTTAACTTGAATGTTAATTATCATATGAAGATTATAATAGTCGATATTGCTTTCGGTGGCATCGAATTTTATATACACTTCACAAAATCAAAGTTATATATATGTATTTATTTAACAAAAAAATATATTTGGTGCAATTTTTTCTTGAAATAAATAATCTCGTTTTTGTAGTAACTTCATCACAAAAAGTGGAAAGTTTGTTATAGCGTTTGTAATTTTAAAAATATCAATTTTTCGAAAACATAAAGTGTATATATAGTCACGTTTTTCCTTTCTACAACAATCGTACGGATTCTTCTGATTGCAAATACCACTGTGGCTCATTATTAATGCTGTATTCTTACTTTATGGCTTCCTGTGGCTAAACTTCTGGATCCTATCGATCTTGTGCATCCCATGGTTTCGTATTTACTAAACATGCGTTATTATTACAAACTCAGCCATCCACGCTACACTACTGTGTTACTCCTGCAAGAAATGAACTATTCGATGCTTTGTTTAGTAACCTTAACCATTCACAGACTACTCTACTACGCTTTTTATCCAAGTCAGTCATCCCCTTTAATCAAATAGCCACAACACACGTCTGCCATACACCTTTGTTATACTGTTACACTTCCCTGTGCTAACCGCTACCATTTTACTTTTTACTTTTAAATTAGACGTCTCGACTAAATTAGTTGCCATGGATTCACACAATAATTTTCTTTTCCTTTCCAGGAGGTTTTTACTGCTGCTTCTTAATTTTCAATTGCATGTCCGAAGGTGGGCTCGAACTAACGATCTTCTATTTTATAGCAAGCACCTCTAGCAACGCTTGAGGTTGATCAGCTTTTGTTAACTTATTGTATTATTCCATATACATACCATTATTGGAAATAACTTATTTACCACGCTCATACGGAAACAACAACAGGGTTGCCAGATTTTATTTTCGTAACAATATTTTGAGTTCTAGTACATAGTGAAGTCGATTAAGCGATGTCCGTCTGTCAAGGCACTAGATCAGCTAGAGTAAATTTAAAAACGCCAATCGGTTAGACGTAGTGTCAAAAAGGGTACTTTTGGAAATGAGCAGGTTTGGTCCATGTCCTTTGAGGCACCGAGCAAAACACCACGTCCATCTCTAATTTTTTCATATTATTTGGAACAATAAAGTAAGACCAATAAAAAAAAGAGATATGGAGCAATAGAGGATTAAAAAAAAGAAAAAAACATCAAGTGAAAAAATTTGCGCTCGCCCATGTGTACTGAGTTACGTGCCTGTGAACTTTAAAATTTTTTTTAAATATCAATATGGATATCATTTATAATTTTTTAAGAGATCTTTAAGGAAATACCAAAATTTTTTCACAAATGCTTAACCGATGACATTTTTATGTAAAATTATATATATTTGTGTAATTCTTATTTTTTAATTCTCTGCCATCCCATTATACATCTTTTGAACTCCTTCTGGTACTTATTGAGTTACAGTCAAACTATTTCACTAGCCCACCATTGAAGACCCATTGGTCTCTAACTGAACTCCACTGCCTCCTCTCATAGTCTCATGTACAAATTAACGTAAAAGAAGGCGTCAAGAGCTAAATTGACTTGGATGATTTTTAACCCCCTACCACCACTTAGGCTTCTTTGTCCGCTTTGGATTTCATTTCCAACCTTGAGGTCATTGTGCATCACCTATTGTTTCATCACCTATAGTTCAATTCTTTGCTTTGTGAGGTTCGTTTATTGATTAATCACCCTACGTTCGTTTGGTGTTCTCTAAAGTTAGAAGTCAAGTGCTCTAGGGTTCACTGGACAATACTTTGGATTTCGTACAAGACATTAGACCAAAAGGGTATCTCTAATTATGTTTTATACATACGAAAGTAACAGAGGGAACAAGATCCTGAAAAATACTTGTAGCTTGTAGCTTTGATGAAAGATACAATGATTTCTTTTACAAAAAAAAAAAAAACGAAAATAATAATAATTTGGAAAACCATTATTTTCGTGTATTTTCAACTTTATAAAAGTAAAATTTTTATCAGCCCCAATTTATGGTAAATATTAACTACATTTTTTCTAATTAAAAAAATAACACTTTTTTTAATTATGAATCAACGTCAAAACTCAAATATAAAAATAAATAAACAATGACTTAAACTCAAGTTTTTACATGATTTAATGTTGGGTATTTTTTTGTGTACACTTTTTCCTTAGTTCTAGACTTATTCGGTTAATTAGTAATAATTACCTAAACCGTTTAATGACCTTAAAATTGTTTATTAATTTAATGCCGCATTAAAAAAGCTTATTGAAGCTTTTATCTCCACATTGTTTTACCAACACAATCAGTCTAACAAAAATATATTAAGTAAACATGCTTAACAGCGACGATTAAATTGTTGTTTGCGTTATACTGAGAAGTAAAGAGCTTTATATTTTTTGTAGTTATTCGTAAAGTGTTGAAATCTTATGTGCAAGCTAATGTTTCACATTATCTTTTAACAAACATTCCGAAACTATTTGGGATACTTTTGTTGCTCGTTGGGTTATTTTAGCTGCAAAATAAAACACCTAAAGAAAGATTTTCGTAAATATTTAGCATTTTAAACAATAGACTCTAAAACACACACTATATACAAAAAACTTTTTCACACCTGGGATTTCTGATTTATAGGAGAATTAGAACAACTAAACTATTCTTTTAAATGATTCTGACGACCTTATTCTAGCTGATTCTATCATACTAGTAATAGTGTACAGGTGTGAACCAACAAGAAAAATTCTTAAAATTTCTATTAATTGTTTGCTCTGTTTGATGAATGTGTTTTCATTATGCATGTAAATACCATAAAGAATTATAGTAGACTACGTTAGCGATGTTTGTGCCACGACTGGCTGCCTTAACATAAAATCTATGCCTTAGCAGTCGATGAAATTTACACATTCCCTAAAATGGTCTTTTCTTATTTACTGCCGATTACAATATATTTTTTCAATTCTATAATTACAACTAGCTTCCAACACATTGGAAGCTAGCAAAGGTATACCCCATGGCAAAATCAACATCAGAATATCGGCCCATTGCTAGTTTACAAAACTTGTCAAAAATTAAAAACAAAATTCTTCATTAACAGATAACCAAACACTCTGAAGAAAATAGTTTATTAACATCAAAACAATCTGCTCTCGCCGATATAGCTGAAAATCTGAGGGAAGAAATAGACGACGGATGTGTGACAATATTAGTTTTGTTGGATCATTCCAATTCATTCGATACTCTCGACTACACTATTTTAATTTAGAATAGAATGATGTATTTTCCAACAGCATCTTGAAAATTGATGCAGTCCTATTTCTCTGGTCATCAGCAATGTCAACTTTCCTTTTAGCTTCCAAAGGCGTACCACAAGGCTCGATTTTCGGTCCTCTACTTTTTTATATATATACGGTAAGGACTCATCTAATGCACTGTCGTTTTAAGATGTACGCGGACGATGTGGAATTATATATAAGAAAAATAATTGAGTAGCATTTGAAGATAAGATAAGTATTAAATTAATTGGATTAATTGGAATTGGACACTTACTTATTCAATAATAAAAGACCCAAATATTAAACTATTGACCTCAATAAACAACACAGATATCAGGGAATCTACCTGCATAATACCATTCAAACGGGCAAAAATTACCTAAACCACTATCTATTATTAACTATCTATTTTTAACACTATATCTTCAGTTTTAATAAGCACGTGGCTTGAAAATGATGTTATCACATCGAAAGCGCTCGCCAAACGTACGAAGTACACAGCCAGAGAAGACGGTTTTTACCGAATATTATAACAACAGTATAAGATAAGTAGCTTGTAGCCAACACAATTTGCTACTCCATTTAGGATCCGACTGCTTCTGGAAAAAACTTACCTCATACCTTAATGAACATATGCCTGTGTATTATTTTAAAACTGCTATGTAATAAGCAGATTGAGGCTATACGTTACATTTAACAATATAACGACACGCTTTTGGCCTCAAATACTTCGGGAATCTACATCTAATCCACAAAATAATCAGCACTCACCAACCCGAAAAAATGTACAACCGTCTTAACTTTACCCGATCTGAAAGGTATAAAACAATAATATCTAGGCATGCCATAACCTCCAAGAATATAATGCCCATCAGCGTAGAGTCATAACGTCCATGGATGTTATAATTATATTATATGATTTTTTATGTAAGAAAGATGAATGGACATTATGTCCATATATATGCCCAAAAAAGTGTAACCAATAAATTGTAGAAAACAGTTATTATCCTTTCAAACGCTTATTAAGAAATATAAGATCCTATTCAATATAAAAAGTAAGATTTCACATTTTTATATAATAAATCGTCATTCGTAATGATACATGTCAGAAATTATTGAATAAACATTTGTGAAGATATCTGTTACACTTTTACTTTAATTAACCTTATAAATTCAGGCCGCTTTGTCTCTGAAATAAGAAATTATTTAAAAAATACCCTAATAACTCACGCATCATGTACGCTAATATTACATAACAAAAACAATCATTATTATTATCAAGACTGGACTAGGTCATACTTCTATGACCCATCAAGAAGACAATAAGTCAATCTGTCTGTAATTTACCACTGTTTGTTTAATATTGGTATCCCCCTGAGAATATCTATACCTCTTCGCTGACCCACGTCAGTACAATTTTAATACAATACTTTTGCGATAAATGTGATAATGATATTCTTAAAATTTAGCAACCTAATTTAACTTTATACTAGAATCGAAGATCCCAGTGTCTCGCACACCTTCTCTTCTTTTTTATATGATATCAGTTATAGTATTATATAATTCTAATAAATTAAGTCAATAAGTAAATATATTATTTTTCTTTCAGAAGTGTAAATGTAATAACTCTTCTTTCGTAACACTATAAATAAAGAAGCTGAGCTGTATTATGAATGCGAAGAAGACAATACGAAACTAGGAAAAGAACTGTTCAGCACCAGCAAAAAATTAAGCATAACCTTAAAAAGTACTTTTCTTATAATGACTTAATATTGTGGTTGCTATATTTTGTCACTCGCTTACAAAACACATTACATTAGTTTGCAAAAGAAGAAAGTAGTAATTGAACTAGTTCTTTAAGTTAAAAGAGAATATCTTAAGATACGTACTAATGATCATTATTATTTCCTACAATTATTACATACAATTGATTTCATTATTCAATTCTCAACAATTGATTATAAAAGTTTTATGCCTTGTTAAAATCATAAGGTTGGTAATCTAGTTGGAAAATCCTTCCGCTAAAAACGTTTAATTTGACACTCGATTACCTTTTCTAAGATTTTTTGCGCTTTTGCTGCATACTTATCAAGCATTTAATGAGATAAGGATATTATAAAGGCTTATAACTTAAATTGAAACTAACTTCCTAAAGAACTAATATAAGCATACAAAAAGGTAATAGAGTTCATAATTGAAAGAGATTTTTCAAGTTCACTTTAGCCAATTGTAGCAGTGGCTCCTCAAGTTAGTTTCTTGGGATACTTGCATTTATTTGATATGACAAGCAGCATTCGTGTCCACACTGACGACTCAGCATTTCTTAGTACAGAGCACCTAGATACTTGCAGGAACATCGACGAATCGTTTTTAACCGACTTCAAATAAGAAGGAGGTTATCAATTCGTTTGAACGTTGCTTTTTTAATGTATGTGACAGTAGAATTTAGTTATTTCTGAACCGATTTTGAAAATTTATTGTGCTTACAGATTGGTCGCCTTTTAAAAACTGTTCATAATCTTAAAAACAACAACAAAAAACATATTTTTACGTGTGTTGTTAACTGTAAAAGTTACTTCTTTAAAATTTTAATGACTGCGTAATACTATAGCTACCAGTAACAAAAATTAATACAAAAATAAATCTAAAAATTAAGAGGTGTAGTTTTTGAACCTTTATAGACAAATGCTTGCAAATTCAATAAAATATCGATTGCTATGAACATTATAGTAACAAGTATTATTATTCAAAATTAAAACTTAAAGGTTGCCCCAATAGGTCATGTAATTTGATGCATATGGCCATACTTTTGAACAGTTTTAGTTAGACGTTTGAAATTTACAAGCAGCTTGTATTGCTAACTTCGCTGTTTTAACAAGAATAAAATTTGGATTTGGAAATAAAATGGTGTCCCAATAGTTTTTGTAATTTGATGTACGAGTATGTGAAGCCGAACTTTTGCACCGTTATAGACAGACAGCTGAAAATTTCAAGGGAAGTTAAGTCCGATAGAACGGTAAGATTATTATTTAAATTTAAAAATTAAAGGGTGTTCCCCAAATTATTGTAATTTGACCATATGGCTGTGTCTTTGGTACTGTTATATAAAACCCTTGAAAAATAGACAGAATAACCACTGTTTTGTTTGGTATAATACGAAGTATAAATATTTTAAATTATAAATTAAAGGGTATTACAATAGTTGTTGTAATCTGATGTAAATGGCCAAACTGTTGAACCGTTATAGACATACGATTGAAATTTGCAAAGAACCTGATTGCTTACTCTACTACAACAGCAAACATATAACTTGAATTTTTAAATTAAATGGTGGCCCTATAGTTGCTCTTATTTGATGTATATTTGCAAACTGTTGAACAATTGAACAATTGTAAAATTTGCTGATGGTATATAATTGTGTCCCAATAGTTACTGTTATTTGATATATCTGACCATACTCTTGAACCGTTACAGACCGACAAATGAAATCTGTTTTGAAGTCGTGTTTTTAAGAATTATTTTCACATATTTGCGAGGTCAATTTTTCATTAGTCATCTTCACCGAATTCTAAGTAACATATAACCAGAAAAATTTAATTTACAAAACAAAAAAAAAAAAAAGAAAAAACAACCGAAGGGGCTTTTAATAATAATCTCATGAATTTTTCTTTAAAAATTTAATGTGTGAAAAGCACTTAGGTTTTTGCGTTATTTCTTAACAAATTTAATAAATGATAGGAAAGTAAGCTAATTGTTATTGTCAAAATATCTGTCCGTTTGTTCATTTGGCAAAGACAGTTATAGCTAAACACTATAAAATTTCACAGTACTTGTAATATTATTATAAAACTACTGAACAGAACTAACAAAAAGCCTTCAAACAATTTTTTTTTCAGATGACTGCTTATACTTGAAATTTATAAATCTATTTAACCGTTATAGCCAGACACTCTAGTATAAAAATTAATCTATAAATATAATAAAACTGTAACGGGGTCATTTTGCATAAAATTTTGTTAGAAGGTCCCTTAGACCTTTGGTTCTTATTAGCAATAGTTTCATAAAAGTTTATAGAAAAACTAAAGATACAAACGTGAAAGTACCGTTTTTTTTAACGGTTTAATGGTACTAAAACAGTTGTCAGCATTTTTATACGGTCTACAAAACTTTGGAATACACATTTAAAAATACACATTTTTTAAAATTAGAATTTTAAGAAAATTGTAAATGGCACCAGATGTATTCGAATTAAAAACCTGACGTTAACGAAAATTGTTTAATCTTTTAAATTATGATAAGTAAGTAAATTATAATATAATAGAATTTATACAAAATTTAATAAGAACATGAAATTTTAAATTAACGTGTGGCTCGTACACGGTACGAATACATCAAGCACTCAGACGACTTATTTCTTACTAAAGAAAAAAACCATTGTTTTTGATATTTCACCGTATGCACATTCAGTTAACTTTAGATATAACAATTCATTTTCAGTATTTTGTGCTTTTATCAAATTTAGGGTCATTAACACAACTGGCCTGTAAATTTCGTGCTTGTAAAAGCTAAAGTCGGCAATAAAATAACCTTTAACGATAACTCGTAATTACAACATTCTTGTAAAATCGCATAAACGTTGCATTACAAGTTAACGGTAAGAATAACTCTCTTTAGAGTATTGGTAAGTTTTAGATTAAAAACACAAACATCGGCAAGTTGCAAAAATGGGCCTTATGCTAAAAACACTTTTGGGACGAATGCCGAATTTTGCGTTTCGAATATTTGTCGTTAAAATAAAACACCTGAAAACGCACACAATAAGTGCTTTGACCGATAGATTTATTTCTATTTTAATGTAGATGAATGATGAATATTTTGATGTAATGGAGTTTTTTTTTTGAATGTCACAAGTCAAAAAAATTAATTTTGACTCTTGCTTGACATCTAGAAAAATATCAGACTAGTTAATTCCCACTACTATAAGTAAAATGATTCAGAAATAAAAAATCCATTTAAGAAAATTTTCATGTATCATTCAGTTATATTTTAAAGAGTATGTCTGGGACAAAGTGGAGTGTTTGAATTATGACGTTATTGCTGTAAAAATATATCCACTACTGTGTCATAAACTAAAATTAGTCATTATATACGAAAATAAAACCGAGCTTTACTCAATATAATTTTTGTCAGCACAGCAATAACTCTGAAAAATACATTATGTGCAAAAAGTCCATACATTTTAAAAAGATCACCTTTCATACATATACTCGTAGTCGCAAAACGAAATGTGTCGATGTTTTAGGACTCGATATGATCTTCCCGTTATAAAGTTGTCTCCACAACTCAAATGTGTCTTTCTAATTGACAAAACTTTTAAACATGAAATAAAATAACGGCTTATTTATTCTCTTAAAACGTGGAAATAACAAAAGATAGAGAAAAATACTATATGATTAACTCCAAAATTTAAAATTTTTAGTTATTAGTTGACATTGTAAATAAGCGATATAACTTCACCATAAAAGTGGAAAAAGGTTACATAAAGTTTGCCATTCAGTTTGTAATTTTTACAATATCCATTTCCGAAGTCGATGGAGTGATGTCCGTCTGTCCGTCTGTTTTCGGAAGGAAATCAACTTTGCCAAGGCACTTGATAAGCTAGAGAAAATCTAAATACGCCAATCGATGGGACATAGTTTTAAAAATTATGCTATTGAAAATCAGCGAGATCGGCCCATGTTCTTCGAGGCAGCGGGCAAAACATCACTAAACAAAAAATTCAAATATATGGGGCGATACAGAATTAAAAAATAGGAAAAAAAACAGGAAGTGAATAAATTGGTGCTCGCCCATATGTTTCCTGTCATGGGCCTCTAAAATTTCCATAGAAAAGTACGAATGTGCGCCATATTTTTAGGATATCCATATGGGTATCATTTAAAAGCTTTTGAAGAGATTTTTAAGGAAGTGCTACAATTTAAAAAAAATACTTAATCTTCTAATGTGTTGCAGTAAACACATTCGTCGCAGCAAGATACACGAACACACGACAGCAAATGACGCTAGCAACATTTGTTGCCTTGTACGCAGCTACATAGTTATTATGAAGGCAGCAGCTGCATAATTAAAATATGATTTTATTGTATTTCAGTGATGTCACTTTAGCAATTTTAAAAGAAGCCACTCTGATTCACAATTAAAAGATATTTTAACTATTATATAAGAGGCTATTAGAAGAATAAAATAATACTTTTAAAGGTAACGTCGATTTTTCGTTTGGATTGTCTTAAAAATTGAAAATATATTGAAGTATTTCTCAGGAGCAATAATAAGTACAGTAATGTGTGTCAGTATAAATAACACGTAGTTGCTTGTCCACTAAAAAAAAATACTAAAAACAAAAATATATTGAAAGCTTTACTGTTCTATGATATCTATTAAAACCAATCATGTTAATTATTTACAGATGTCCCATACAGGAAACTTTTTACTTATAAACAACAATTAAAATTATTGTAGGTGTCAAGCTGTTTAAGTACTTCAACCAGCAATTGCAAAGAACAGAAGTAAATTTTTATCTAAATGTTGTCCACACAAAAAGGAATTGTAGTTTTATACACATCCTAAGGTGTGTAACTTTTGATATTTTTACAATTACTTCTCCTATACTTTCGCCATGGCAATTGTAGTATTTTTAATTCGAAGAAATGTGGCATTTCTAATTTTTTTTAAATTAAATTTGGAAAAATATTGCAAAGTATGTTACAAGTGTTAAAATTTTTATATCTATAAAAATCAAATGTGCTGACAACTGTTTAATTACAATTATACCGGTAAAATTTAGTGATTTTACATTTGTATCTCTATTGCTCTACAAGAAAAATATTCTATATTTGAATCAGGGTTCTAAAGGATCTTCTCACAAATTTTTATTTAGATCTATCCAGCAGTTTTTACGTTATGCGAACCCAGACAGACAAAAATCCAAAAAATAAGTATTTATTATTCCAAAACAATTACTATCTTCACCAACAACAATATTTTCCTAAAATATTTTATGTACAGAAATGATCCTGTTACAGTTTGATTATAGATGTACATTTAAATCATTAAATAAATACTTTTACTTTAAATTTTCATTGTTCTTTTCTTTTTTCATAATAAGAAATTTTAAGGACTTAATATTTTACATGTTTTATATTACTGACATCACTTAAATGTTTATTGTCGCCAACAAAAATAGAAATTAGTATAATTTGACTGCAGCGTCGAATTAAGCCCAGACAACAACCTGCCGCCTTGTTGCCTTGCTGTCAACAAAATAATCATTCTCATATAAACACATATATTCTAATTTTCACATTTTGCAGTCGGTAGCTGCTGTATCGAATGTGTTTACAGCATATGAAGTACTTAATTTTTTTTTTATTTTTTAATTCTTTGTCATCCTAATTTTTGTTTTTTGATAGAGTTACTTGAATAAACTGGATTTACATACATGGTGAAGGGTGTATAAGATTCGGCATAGTCGAATTTAGCCCTCTTTTTTATTAACAATATATTTCATTTTTAATCCTTTTTGTTCTTATGTTCAATTAATATCGTTTTTCCAAACACATGGACGGTCAACTGGCACACTAAAAAGAAATATATATTTAAATTAATTTATTAACAATTTTGTTGCCCTAATTGAGTTTTAATTCTGGAATTAATTTGAAGATTATTTGAGGCTGAATTCGTAGTGCTGCGCGATTTTCGTCGTTAATCCCAATAGTTTTTTTTTTAACTATTAATTCTATATCAGTATATAATAAAATTAAAAAAATATTTGTTGTAGACAGTAATGAAATGGCAAATGATTTGAGTTATTGACAAATAATCTGTTATTAAATTTTGAATTATGACTGACATTGAAAGAATTTTTTTTCAGTTTCAACAAACTGATTTATTAACACATCTGGGTAAAAAGAGTTAACAGTTTTGTTAAAAAACTTAAATTACGTTAAATTTGGGCTGCAACAGAAACCAATGACACAACAATATATATATAAATCATACCACCAAAATAACGAATAGATATTTTATTTAGCTTCTTTTGTGGTTAAGTGGTTTACAAAGTTTTCAACAAAACTGAAAATCAAAAAGAATTGATTGAAACGAATTCAAAACAAACAAGCTTAAAACACTTCTTATTTTATATTATTAACGACTTAAATACCTTGCCAATAGGCCACAAAAAAAGAATACAAAGAAATAGAAATAACGCTAAATAAAATAAAAAAAATACCTAATGGCTAATTGACACAAATACTTCACAATTTCCAATCAAAATAATTATCAAATGTAAGACAGACTGTTTGTTTTTGTTTAAAGAGTGGTTACACCAAGGCAATGAATAATATTGTTGTTCAAAAAAGGCTGACAATCATCTAATATTATTTAAAATTCGTTAAAAAATGTTTACTGTTCCAGTCATTTTGAAAGTGAAGTCTATATGGCAATAAAAAGAAAATGAAATTCATATGTTTTTTGATTAAAATTGTAAACAGTGTAATTTTATGGCTTGCGCTTTTCAGTTTCTACTGTCTGCTGTTTTTTATTTTTTTATTTTTTTATTTGGTTAATTTGCTGTTGTTATTTTTTTGTTTGTTTTGATTTATTTAAGAACATTTAATAGAATATTGTAGTAGAAACATTTAATTAAGATGAAATTGTGAAATAACCTTCAGTGCTTTAGTAAACCGCAAAAGAGATCACCAAAATGAATTTAATCAACAAATCATCGATTGATACCCTACATCATGTACAATAGAGTTGAAAGCTATTTGTGTGTTGTAATTGTTCTGTTGAAGTCCAACTATCTAATGCCGTTGAAGGATTTCTTCACTTTGTTCGTATTGTTACTGCTAGAGTATTAAGCTAATAGGAGAAACTGCTCGCACAACTAGATGAAAGAATATTTTTCAACATTATTTTAGTTATGAATGCTACTTTTTGTTTCCTTTACTACTGTGTTCGAAGTAGCTTCATATCATGAGTGCTAAATGCTTAGAAAGAGTCAGTGAACAAGTCTCACTTGAAAAATTAGTGATAGATAACAGCATTATTAGTCCAACTTGCAAAAGTTATATGTTGAAAAAGGATATAAAGAATATAACTGATTGTGCCAAGGATAAAAACTGAAAAGTTTGAAACTTATGCCTGCAAAATATCTTTCTGCATGTTCTATGGTATAAATCTTATGGTAAGAAATACCAAAAATCCTTATAGTCTTAAAAAACTTTTGGCCATGCACGCTAATGTTCTCTTAGGATTTTATTCAAAAAAGTAAGAGTAATATATTCTGCTATGCCGATTTTTATATACCCTTCACCACATATGTCAATCTAGTTTAGTGAAGAAACATCAATCAAAAAAGCAAATATTGGGGTGACAGAGAATTAAAAAATAAAAAAATAATTGGTGTTGCATGTATATAATTTTACTTAAAAATCCCATCGGCTCTTAATAAATTAAGCATTTAAAAAAATTTTAGTATTTCCTTAAACATCTCTTATTGATATTTTATAAAAATTTGAAAATTTCAGATCGTAACTCAGAAAATATGGACGAGCGCCAATTTTTTCACTTGATGTTTTCTTTTCTTATTTTTTAATTCTCTATCTCCATATATTTATCTTTTTGATTGGAGCTACCCAGTAAAAAATAATGTATGTCATTCTTAGCGAACGGCATCTTATTTACATCCAAAATTGCTAATACACCTTTTCTAGATTTTGTAAGTTTTTTTTAAAACAGTTTTTCAAATAACATGTTGAACTACTTCTTAGATTTACATCTTTCCTTGCATGACTACAAGAATTTTAAATAAAACTAAAGTTCAGATCTTTCTTGGCTTAAATTCATTTATTTTAATTTCTAAAATACTTTTTTTTACAAAGAAAAATTATTTTACAAATGCGGACGTTTTCCAAAGAAAACAAAAAAAATTAGACGCCAGCAATATGTAATGCTGTATTTCCTGGACTTCGACATCCCTTATCAGCGTTCTTCGCATATATTTAGTTTTGGTTGTGTACATTGTAAACATCATCTGTTTAACCAACTAACATTGTAAATAAGAATACGAGTAGTATTCTTATCAATATTAATTTGGTTACACGAAGGTTACACAGAACCAAAGTACTTTTTCACTCTTCTCTCTGTATTTCGTTCTATACATTTGTTTTTGTTCCAACCATCGATATATAAGAAATCAAAAGTCAAAATTCTTTGGTGCTAAACTTTCCCAGTGAAAATAAGTAACAATCAAAAATTTTTTTTAAAGCCAAAAATCCGAAACATATAAAAACGTTCCCTATTAAATCTATAAATGAATTAGAGGACGAATTTTAGGATTTGTTTTGCAATTTTATTTTAGAGTTCTTCTATAAGAACTATTGAAGGAAGTCGCGGATTAAAATAAGACCTTTGTGACAGTATGTCCAAAAGTTTTAATAGACCATAATACAATTTCAAACAGCTTGTCTTAAACTACCCCATTTTTCTTAATATATTATTTCGTGTGTTTTACAAAAAGTACCAATTTATTTTAAAAATAATTTAATTTTGTAACGTGCTTATAAAAAATGCAAATTTTCAATAGGAATGCACGTTTTCTAAAGAAATTTTTTTTCTTATTTTGTTCTAAATGGTACAATTTTAATTTATTTGTTAGATAGAACGTATGATAAGAACTCGAATTAAAAATTGTTTAAGTCTTAATTAAGAGATTATCTAAAGTTAGCAATATATATATATATTTTAAAAACTACATATAATGTAACGCAATTTAATTACTTAAAAATAATTTCTCATCACAGAAACTTTTTAGCATTTAGAAACCGATTAAAAGTAGTACAATTTTGTTAAACATGCCTTCAATGACAAGCCAATGTAAAATTCATGAGTTTTTCACCCTAATTTGCACCACTTTATTTGTAGAGATGTGGTGTTTTAATTACATCTTTTTCCTCACTTTTTTACTGGGTACTTTATTGCTCCAAATGACATGAAAAAATTAGAAGTAGGCGTGGTGTCGTCTATTTTGATTGTTATAAAAACAACTAAAGCTATTCAAGGTTATCAATTAAAGGGTGGCCCAATAGTTAATTTAATTTGATGTGTATTGCTCTCCTATTAAACAGTGGTAATCAGAGTGTTGAAATTAAAAAAGAACCTGTATTTGTTAGTCCGCTAAAATAACAAATATAAAATTAAAGAGTGTCCTAATAGTTGATGTAAGTGGCCAAAAGTTTGAACAATTATAGACAGACAGTTAAAACAACAAATTTACAATATGAATTTAGAAATTAAAGGGTCTTCCCATAATTGATGAAATGTCTCCTAATGAGTCTAACAATCGTTTTCGATTATTTTTTTTTTATGAAAATATAAGTATGAGATAAGTCTTTTAAGTTTGAATCATCGTTCTTGTCTTTTAATACAATCGATTACGATTATGTATTTTAAAATGAAAATAATACAGATTAAATTTTTGTCTTTGTTTAAATGTAAAAGAAATTAATTTTTTTTAATAAAAGCAATTGGTCCAAATAAAAGTTTTGATCCCAAAATCAAATAAATTTCAAAATGCCGCTGAATCAATACTTTTCGAAGATCTGATAGAATGTATCTATGCATATTTGCTGCGAAATTTTTTACCATTCTCCAGAAATGGTAGTAGTAGTAGAAATGTGTAGCATAAAATTAAGTCGCACGAAATAGAAATATCGCATATCTTGCTTGGATGATTTCTAGGGATAACAACCAAATTAAAGGGATTTTAAAGGATACAAATTTTTAATTTGAGTATTTCCTTTAAACAGATCTGGAAACCCTGATTGTCAGTTTATTTCGTAGTGTGCTATATATTCGACTTGAGCTATCATTAGGATATATATTTAGTCAAAGTTTTTATGGGTTTTTAGAAGTGATTAATTGTTTTAATGACATTTTTATGATATTTTTGGCTTTGTTTTTAGCGCACTGGGTTGATTACTTTCAAATTGTAATAGCGTTTTTACTGTAAGGAAAATTGGTATTAAAATATAAATAAACTAAAGTATTGCTTGCTGTTTACTTAAAAAAGTTACTTTATATTTCTTTACTAGTTCGTTTAACCCTACGTCTTTACGACCCATTGAATTGAACAAGCCATGCACATAACAGAACAACGGTATTAATTTATCCATGTTCTTGTATGTGGCGAAAACGAGTTGCAAGTTAATGTTCTGTCTAAGCATGATTTTTTGTTTGTTGTCAGGGTTGTATCTATAGTTTTAACAAGCCAGAGAGTTTTCGTACCGTTGCTCGAAAGTTGGCGTTAATTTGAAATGGAGAAGTCATATTAAAAATCATATTTGATTATGAATATTATTGCTCAGACTGAACATTGAGAGTTTACATTTGCCGAATTCATGTGCGACATGATGTTCATACTAATTTGATGGCTAGTGGAGACGTATGTAAGCTTTAGTGTTCGTTAATCCGATTAGACGAATACTTTTCTTATAACAGATTAAAATTTTGTTGCTGCAAATAAATAAAATTAATCGGAAATTCTAATAAACTATTCGAAGAGTAATGAAAAATATTAATCTGACTATTAATGTATAATTTAAATCCGCCAGTATGTTTGCACACAAGGTAATTTTATTAATAGATGCTTGTTAAGCCGTCTAATGATTGCAAATAATCTGTTTCATATGGAGGTAATTTCCGGAATTCACATAAAAATATTTGAATTTGCTTAACTTAAAAAAGTGGAAAAAGAGCCCAAGATGATATTGGAAAATAAATACAACAGACGGATATCTGTGAGTTATTTGTGTGAACAAACAACTATTAAAATTTAAGTAGTTATGTAAACACGGATATGGCGTGATTATGTTTCAATTACTTTAGTTCAATTTAATGACAAAATGTTTAAAAAAACATTTTGCTACTGGTTGCTTTATTTTATTTACAAATCAGTTCGTCATGCAAAAGTTTGGCTTCTCTTTTTTTGTGTCTACGTTTGTAAGTATAATTTAAAGGTTTGCTATTTAAGTCATTTGTGTCTTTTGAAATTGAATAGTGTTTTTTTTGCGTGTGGTTTCAGTGTCACAGAAAAATATTATTCATGATATTTGAAAATATATAACTTCAAATTTTATTTTTTTTAAAGAACAGCGAGTGATTTGGTTACAAAAATACTTTACTTATAAAATGAATAATTTTACGTTTTACTTTACTTCTTGGGGAGCCAAATCCGTTTAAGTTAATTTTTGCATTGAAAACAAATTTCTTGGTATTTAGAAAATTTTTTAAAATATATTTTCTATGCCAAGTTTTGTACGCAATTAATATAAAATTTTAAATCGATATTTGTAACATTTTTAGATATATAATTTGATCTTTTTTTGGTTAATTATTCAAAATTAACTATTTTAAAGAATATAACGCAAAGTATAACATGTTTCCATTGTTTAGTTTATAAGAAAATAAATTCAAAAATTTTATTAATTGAGCCAAAGTCCTCCGAAAAAATCCATTTGTTTTGGTAAATATCAACTGTAAGCTAGATCTTCTCTCATTGATTGAACGGAATTTTACTCTTTGACCTGGCTTTATTCTTCTAATATATAATTTATTAACGTATTTTTATCCTCAGCTCGTTTTGTGTCATAAAAAACACCTTAAAAATCCTATTTTTGGGAATTATAATTTTTTTTTTTCTGCGACTTATGCAGTTTGCATAGTGAGTCTTTATATTTTCTCAATTTATTTAAAATTTTCTATAAACGTGCCCTGTTATTTAAAGCAACTTTAACTAAAATTTTTTATACTTTTTATTCCACCAAACAAAGTAATTGACATTCTGTCTAATTTTCAAGTGTTTGTATATAACGGTTCAAAAGGTCAGATATGATAAACAAAATCACTTTTGGGAAGTTAGTTTCAGCTTTCTGTCTATAACGGAACTCTTCCATCAACTCTTTAATTTTCAAATTCAAAGTTTATTCCTGTTGCTACAGCGGAATGAGCAATACAGATTCCCTGTAATTTTCAAGCGTCCGTCTACAATTGTTAAAAATTATTTTAAATTTTAACGCTGGTTACACTAACGTTCATAGTAATCGACATTCTGTCCAATTTTCAAGCGTTTGTCCATAACGGTTCAAAAGATAGGCTGATATAGGTAAATTTACGTCACCTTTAGGAACACCGGCTTCGTTTAGCAAAGATTTCCTACACAGCCGCCCTTTTAACCTTTATGTCAACAGACAAAAAATTATACATACGTCAACAGATATATACCTAGGTATGTTCATACATTTTGTGTGGAATTTCTTTAGTTGCTAAGCTTATTTCTGTGTAGTACAGTGTATAAAAATGGCAGATGGTGAATGGCTGACTCCTATACAATGTAATGCCCTTACATTTGAGATATAACAAGAATATCTTCGACAATGGTTGCAAGAATTAGAAGAAGAAAATAGTGATGATGAATTATTAGAATTTGAAAGTGATAAAGACGAAAATGTAGGTGATATAACTACAGACTACTCTGACGTAGAAGAAGTCCAGTTACCAGAATACAACTTTGAGGAAGAAACAGATGATAATGAAGAATTTGATAATACCGCCAATGAAAATTAAGCAAGTTATACAACATTCAAGTTAATATTATCCAATGAAATGTGTGACAATATCATTCATGAGACAAACAGATAAGCAAATTGTTGCTATGACCTTTACAATGCTCAAAATCCAACAAAAGAAACACCTGAAAGTATTAACAGAAAGACAGTTCAATGCATATTTGTGTCTTCTTATGTTGGGTGGTTTTACGGATTCTGGACATGTACATACTAAAGACTTATGGAAGATAACCTAACATCCGTTATATAGAGCTTTCATGAGCGTGCGATATTTTTGGGAGATAAGTTGCTCTAGACGTTTCGACAACGGGAAGACACAGCGTAAAAAATCTACAAAGCTGCAGCCATAATGAGCTTGTTTTTAATGCTGAATGATAATCTTCGCAGCAGTCACGCAGCAGGTCCAAGCGTAACAGTTGATGAGCAGTTGTATTGCTTCCGTGGTGGTACTGGCCTTACCCAATACATACCATCGAAACCCACCAAGTACGGAATTCAGGTATGGTGGGTATGTGACCCTGTCTCGTCTAATCCAAATAAAGGAAAAAATTTATACTGGATTGGCGGCATCCGTCGAACGGGAGAAGAAAGGTAGGGGAGAGAGTAGCGAAGGACTTGTGCGTCAATATTTTTCGTGGAAGTGGACGGAATATTGTTTGTGACAATTTTTTTTCCCAACTCACAATTTAGCGAAAAGTTTACTGGCGGACAGCGGTTTATCAACTTTAGGTACACTGAATAGGAGAAGATTGTTTGTACCACCATATTTCGCCTTACCGAAAGGACGGAAAATAGAGTCATGCGAAATGCAAGTAAGGTCTAAAGAAAAAGCCATATATAATCTTAGATTACAACAAATATAAAGGTCGATAATATGTACAAGCTTTTAGCAGAATATACAACAAAGCGAAAAACAAATAGATGGCCCTTGGCTTTCTTCTATAATATACTATACGGTGCTGCCTTTGCAGCATACATAATTTACGATAAGAATAATTCAGAGTTAAGAGCTTCCACAAGCCGCCGTAGGATGTTCCTGCACAGCTTAAGCGAACAACTGGCAAAGCCGGAAATAGAAAACAAAGCCAAAAATAAACAGGGGTAATTGCTACATATGTAGCATGTCATATGTTGTCATTTTGGACAACCAGAAAATCCTGCACGTTATGCAAAAAGCCCATGTGCAGCACATTCAAGTAATATGCCGCAATGTAATAAATTCATTTAAGAAAAATTAGTAATTAATATTTTTATGATTTTTTCTTATATTTGTTGGATTTTAAATTTTAATTATTAAAAACTTGTAAATTTTATTCAATAAACGTGCAATATCATCATATTTTCATATATTTCATCATACATACCCAGGTATGCAACTGTTGACGTAAGAGATAAGAATGAAAAAATGGCCACATCCTAGGATCCCATTACCATATTTTACTCTAATCTAGGAACAAAGCAGAAAATACCCCTAGTAAGAATATCATGAAATTTCAGGTTAATACAGTAATTATTTTCTGAAATGCAGCGATTTAAAAACACAAAACATACCCGGGTATATATCTGTTGACATAAAGGCTAATCAACATCGGCTTCGCTTACCAAGAATTTTCTGCCTAGTCGGCCTTTGGTTGGGTACACTACGACACGATATAATGTCTACGGATATTATGTCCTTAGACGTTATGACATGCCACCACAAAAATATAGTGATGGAGACTTATATTTCCTGTATACTATGTTTTTAATTTTATTCTGTCTTACAGAAAAAGTTACAGTTGTTGTTGTTCTAGATATGAAGAATGATGAAATAGGATGTAGCTTCATATTCTATTAGTATTTGAATTTTCTTTCGCTGAACAATTAATACGATATAATAACGAAATTATTAGCTGTTGAATTCTTTTCGTATATTAAACTAGATATAGATGTTATAAATAAACGAAAAAAATAATGAATAAAAAAGTTTATAATTTTCTGGTTATACTAGAGTAAAGTAAAACTACAAACAAATAATCAAGCTAAAAATTATTTAACTTTTTATAGGTTATCAATTATAATAAATATAAATTTCTATTAAACCCATATAAATCTAGATTATGTAGGAATTAAAGGCAATGGCAATTAAAAAAAAAAAAAAATAACAAAGATAGGAAACCATAATATTTTAAAATGTAGTGTTTGTTTTAAAAATTCAAACGCAGGCTATAATTTATCAATTGATAGTTTAAATCAAAAGTCTTTTTTGTATTTACAAAAGTAAATTACACCAAATAATAACTATATAAATGTTCAAAAAAGTATTTTGAAGTAAATGAAAGAAATTTTTTTTAGATATATGTGTTATTAAAATATTATTTAATACAAAATGAACTCTGAAATTAAAACATTTCATTTTCATTTTGCTCGCTGTGTCTTATGTCACGTATAAGGCTGCAACCAACATTTTATTAATATTTTTTTTATTCTAGACAAAAGGGTTTCGAGGCAAAAAGAGGAACAACATTTGTTGCAGTATTTGATAGAAGGCCCTAAAAAGTACCAAATCTTATAATCAATTTAATATTTAAGATATCCTGAATTTTATTTATTTTTCTCTGCTTGAATTATACATTCTTAGTACACTGTAGTGTTCTCTGCTTAAAAAAAAAAAATTTGGAAAACTTCTGAATCGTTAAGGGTTAATCCTTTTATTTACGCTATATAATGTATGTATAGTTTTAAAAGTCATAACTTAATAAAGTAAATAATTACTTCCACATACCTTTCTAGGAACAACCTTTATGTAAACATTTCATCATAAACTTTTTCTTTTTCCATATATTTTGCTTGGGCTGGTTCCAAACACAGCAAAAAACAAACATTACCTTAAAAAGTACTTGCCATATAATGACATACTTTTGTGATTGCCATATTTCGTTACTCGCTTACAAAACACCTTACATTAGTTCGCAAAAAGGAAGTAGAAATGGAACTAGTTCTTTATATTAAAAGAGAATACCTTAAGACACGTACTAATGATCATCATTATTTCCTACAATAATCAATGTAATCAATTCTCAGCAATTGATTATAAAAGTGTCATGCCTTGTTAAAATCATTAAGTTTGTAATATAGTTGGGAAGTCCTTCCGCTAAAAATGATTAATTCCTCACTCGATTACCTTTTCTAAAATTTTTTCTGGGTGGCTTTTGATAGGCAAGTTAATGTTAAAGTTTCAAGGGTGGGTGATCATAATTTTAATAAAAAATTTGATGTTTTAAAAAAGAAGATATCATGGAAGAAATATTTCAAGGTATGTATGTTCCTAACATGAGTTCGTCTTCATTTTATTGCTAAATTGGTGGTAAACTTTTAACTTGGCTAAATTAGCCAACCAATTCAGTAAAACCAGAATTCGTCTACAAATAAAAGAAAAGAAAATGCTTAAAATCTAAAGAGCCCATTTGTGTGTAGTTTGACAAGGAAATGTTTTTATAGCCTTCTGTGGCTGAAATAGAAAACAGTAACAGCAAACCCTATTTCTGAGTCCACAGTTTCACTTCCTAATCCTTTGTGTAGGAAAATCATCACATATTTACAGCTACAGAATTTTCAACGTAACCAAAAAAAAATTGAAGTAAACAAAAATATACATAAATATGTTCATTTGGAGAAAACCAGAGTTATATTTGATCTTCCAAAAATATTTATTGGGTAAGGCAATACCTTTTATAACTGACCAATTCATATGAAATAAGTTTTTATTTGGTTTTTATTTGATATTTTTAGCTTTTGAAATATTACTTCAATTTCTCACATCTACAATGTGGTAAAATTTCATCAGGTCTGGAATCTGTAACACAGCATAACTTTGTATGAGTAACCTAGCGGTTTAATTACAATATTTCAGAATTAATTTTCTGAATTCTTTATTTAAAGCCTATTAAATATCTTGCTGTAAATTGGTGACAATTTTTGAAATTACCAAAATGTAAAGTCATACACCTCATAATTATTTTAACAAGTATTTTCCAAAGAATTGAAATAAATATTTTTGTATCTGTGTTCACATGAGTAACATTTTAAGGCAACACTATGAAATTGTATATACTGAGAACCAAATGATAAAACCTTTATTTTCTTAAGATTTAATTTAACCGCTACAATTACTATTTGTCTGTTTTACCGCACTGAGAGCTTATGAAATTCTTAAATTTTTGCCGTTAATTCATCTAGTTTTAATGTGGTGCGCTTGTTTGATTTGTTGGGTTTTCAACACAAAACGAGTTTGTTTCCTAAATCTTTTGTTTGAAATATTTTTTGTTCGTATTTAATAATAAAAGTTATGAAAATTTCAAAATGAATAAATTGTTTTATGTTTAGTTTTCATAATCATAATCATAATGTTATATAATATAGCGATCATAAATTTAAGCAAATGTGACTGTTTTATTGTTATTTTCTTTGTGCTTTAAAATTATAAAATTTTTTATGTTAAAAATTCTGGGGTATGTTGGTTTTTTATGTTTTAAGTTGTTGCCTTATTGCTGGCATGTAAGTAGTGAGAGTTGTAAGTTTAAGTATTAAATTTAAGCGCAATATATAACAGACAAAATAATAAACAAGTAGTCTATCGGCTTAATTATTTTAAAATATTCTACATTGACTTTTTTCGAATATTATATTTTTATAGTATTCATCGTCTAGAATAAAGCTTGTATTTTCGGCATTTGCTACTTACTACAACGAAGTCTATTTAGTGCTTGACATATTTCTTCGCTATTACAACATATCGTGTTCTCCGAAACCACTTGATTCAGCTTAGTCGGAAACAGTACGATAATGATACGATATGTTGCATGAAATGATGATACGATATGTTGCAATCAGACATTGAATAATAAGATAGTGGAACGTATTTTTTAAATAAATAAATAAATGTAATGCAAATTATAACCCAAAGAATAATTTTATTTGGCTCACTTGTATAATGTAGTCTAATATATCCTGTACCACTGCATCCGTCATCAGCATTGTTCGCATCCACTTACGGGCACTTATTTTCAACGATATTTATTATTGAAGATAAAAGCTACTGCTTACTTAACTTTTGACAAAACTTGTCACAAAAATTTTACTTAAATAAATTATTTTTGCAAAACCAACAATCATCAAGGGATGATGCTAAACACCAATTCAAATCATACGACAATCAGCGCCCTCTAAACCGTAAATTTTAGCATCAAGTTTGGTGTAACTTGCTTCACTGACACTGCACCACTCATGGCCTGTGTTTGTTACGCCATCTCGGGAAATATGCTGAAGTTGTTTGTAACTCAGTGGGAATAGCTTACAGTTGCTTAAGATAGGCTCAAAAAATATAATCTCAAATATCGTTAGAAAATGTTGATATAATTATTCTGTAATGTAAATGGTGTTGGGTACATTGCAACAGTTATAGCGGTACTTTCCTAACTTAAGTGAAAGTTTGGATATCGCTTTCTTCGATAAAAAAACAGACGGGATGTCAAGTATATTGATGTAATACTTACAATTTTTAAACGACTTCAAAAAAGAAGGTGGTTATCAATTTGTCTGAATGTCGCTTTTTTAATGTTTGCGCCTGCAGAACTCAGTCAATTCTGAACCGATTTAAATTTGTTTCTTTATTTAAACAAATCGGCCCTATTTTGAAAACAGCTCATGCTTTTAAAAAAGGGCGACCCATACATCATACATGATTTTACCTGTAATATGAACCATAAAAGGCGCCAGATAGATCCAAGTATCACAAAATAATACAAAAATAAATCTAAAATCAAAGGGTGTCCCCATAGGTGACGTAAATTGACCTATATGTGCCTATCTTTTCAACCGTTACAGACAAACATTTGAAAATTGTACAGAATATCGATTACTATGATTGTTATAATGTTAAGACCGCTTTAATAACAAGTATGCAATTTAAATTTAGAAATTAAAGGATGTTGTCATAGTTGATAGAATTTGACATATATGGCTTACTTACTTAATATTAGACAGAATAGTGGACATTCTTTGTATTATATAAAAAGAAGTATAAATATTTAATATTAATTATTAATTGGTTGTGCAATAGTTGATGTAATTCAATGTATATGGCAAAACCGCCGAACCGTTAGAAGCAGGCGGTTCAAAGGTGCCCCTATATTTGATGTAATAAGATTTAAATTGTACTCGTAACATCGCTGTAACAACAAGTATAAAATTTAATTTGGAAATTAAAGGGTTTTCCAATAGTTAATGTAATTTGGTGTATGCGGCCAAAACTTTTAACTATTTTACATAGATAGGATTTTTTGCAAGGATTATATAAGTGTAGTGATTGATCAGTTTATTATTTAAGCTCTTTTTTGAAACTGTAAAATATTTTTCATCATTTCATAATTTGATTTGCTTTTGAGCTGTTGTCATTTTTAAAAATTAAGATTACTTGAGTAAATGGGTTCAAGTCATATTTTAAGGTTTAAAGCGAATTTAAATTACAGGAAGATGTCGTGTTTGTCACTAAAATAATTTTTGTCAGAAAATTTTGCAAGTTTTTTAATATTTTTATCTTATTTTTGTAAGTTTATTTGTTTCCGAGGAAGTAATAACTTCTTTTAAATCTTCTGACTTCAATAGCTGTTGTGGAGGTTTTCATTTTTGTTAATAAAATAAGTATTTACTAATCAAACCACTTAAGGTTCACACCACCTGTTAAATTTCAGCTACATAAATTTTATTGTGCTTTTAAAAGTTTTTACAGTATTAATATGCAATTGTAACATTTTATATAAATATAACTACCTTTTTTATATATCCATGCTTTAAGGGGTCATTTAATCGCAGTTTTGAAAAAAATTCACCAGAAAATTTGATCAAAAAAGGTTCGTTCTTTAAAAAGCGGTTCCTTCGAAAATTTTTTTTTCAATATTTCATAGCGCATCCGAATATTTAATCTATTTTATTTATCAAATTAAAAAAGAAGATATTTCGAAAATAAGCATTAATTTTTAAAAATAATTTGAATAAACAAAAAAAAAAAAAAAAAATCACACGTTTGCTGGCGTTAAGTCAACTGTCAGCAGTGGATGTGTGGGTGAAGGATTTAAAATGTACAAATAAAAATATTAACTGAAAACATGTAAATAAAAAACAATTTTTATTACATTTTTCCCCTCCCAAGATCTGAAGAAGATCTTAAAACATTTATTAAAATGTAATAAAAATTATTTTTTACATGGATTAATTCAGGCCTGATTAGCTCAAAATATAAGATTATACATAAATAGAAATTTGGTGGCCAAAAATAACAACAATAATTAACTGAAAACGCCTAAGTTTATGTATTATGACTATTGTTATAATATATTGTTACGTTTTACCCTTTTTTTTTAGCAGGCAAACGTACGGATTCTTTTGATTGCAAATACCACTGTGGCTAAATTCTGTCTTCGAACTTTATGGCTTTCTCTGGCTATACTTCTCGATCCTACCGGAGTTGTGAACCCTTGGTCTCGTATTTACTAAATATGCGTTATCACCACAAACGCAGCCGTCCACGCTACACTACTGTGTTACTCTGGCGAGACATGAACTACTTGATGCCTTGTTTAGTAACCTTAACCATACACAGACATCTCCACTACTCCTTTTATCCAAGCCAGTCTTCTCCTTTAATCCAGTAGCCACAACACACGTCTGCCATACACTGTTGTTATGCTGTTACATTTCCCCGCGCTAACCGCTATTGCTCTTACTTTTTATAATACAGGGCTTCTTGACAATTATCTGTTGCTCTTATATTAAGTTGGACGTCTCCACTTAATTTTCTGCCATGGCTTCACATAATAATTGTCTTTTGCCTCTCGGGAAGTTTGTACTGCTGTTTATTAATTTTAATTGCATTATAACAATTATTATTTATTCCTTGCACGCATGTCCGAATGCGGTATCGAACTCAGGACCCTCTGTTTTGCAGTACGCACCCAAGGCATATTCATTTTACTAGGTAGTAGCGGTAATACAACAAATACAACATTGACAAAAACAACATGCCTTTTTATTGTTGTTATTTGCGTTGGAAACGTCAAAAACACAAAGAGAAATAAAATATAATTGCTATCAATACACATGCTTGCTTTGTCTCGCAAACGCTTGTTGTTAGTGTTATTTTTAAATTCGTAAACAAACAAAGGAAAATACAAAAACTTTTGACATTTCCAACTACAAAGCAGTTGGGCGGACGACACTACCTAGTAAAATAAATCTGCCTTGTACGCACCTCTACCAACGCAGCTATTGAGGCTGCTCAGCTTCTGTTGGCTAACTTGTGGTTTTGTTATTCTATAAACACACCATTAGTTGAATTAGCTTATTCACCACGCTCATACGGAAACAACTACAGGGGTTGCCAGATTTTATTATTCGTAACAATATAAATTAATTGTTATATTACATGTATCTAAATACTAGAGTCTTTATTGAAGTTGCAGAGTTATATTAGTGTTTTGGTTTGTTTAATTGAGTTATAACTAATAAGCAATAAGATGATAATTTTGTGATCTGGTAATATTGCTGCCATAAACTTATGTGCGTAGCTATTAAAGTTATATTTGCTTTTTACGTTAGATGTGTTTCTAGCTTCTTTACATAATGCAATGCAGAAACTTGAAGTCAACACAAGATGAGAGGCTCAATTGCTCTCACAATAAGTGTGTGTTTTACTATTGAAATTTTCGTTTTCTCTATTTTCATTTCTTGAATTTGTTAAAAGTCTAAGCTCAAGTCTAGACATGTTATTGAACAACAAGTGCCGTAGCATTAATAAATAAGAACAAGCACAAGTTTCGTTTTTATAGTGACGTCATTAAAATTGCAACAGGTTTATAGTTTTAAATTGATTGAAGTTGGCTGATTGAATTTCGTTTTACTCAAGTTATTTTAATGAGCCCCTTGGTTATCATAATTAAATGCATAACATTTAAAATATCGAAAGGACTGTGCTCTAATTATTCATAAAATGCTTACACCAATTTGGGCGATAATTAATAATTCAAAACACATTAATTAAACTATTTGTATAATAAAAATTACTATGTAAGTCGGAATACTCATGCAGATGATTCCTTAATTTGGTCTCTTGTGCGCTGCTCAACTCGTGGTAATTTAGTAACGAAACTGAAGGAACACAATACTTAATTGCCTGCGCAGCTATGAAAAAGCATATATAAGGATGTTTACTAAGGAGTTCAGCTGTTTAATACCAATCTCATATACAAGCCTTTACGTTTGTCGCACATAAAAATTTAGCTCAGTTTTTTGCTGGTAGAAGTTTTATTTTTAATAAATTTTATTTTAGTTTAAAGCAAACAACTCAAAACTTATATTATTTTAGCAATAAAGATGCTCACCATAAAAATAAAAGAGGCTGTTAAAACTCTCAAGGAAACCTTAACTAATCAGGCTGTTTCAATATCGCACTGTGGGAGCTTTTGCAAAAGGAATGAATTTAGTGGACTAAAACAAAGTATGGAATAAGGAGTTTCAATAACTTTATACACTACAAATAAAATAAAAATGTTTTTTTGTGGTATTTGCACGACATGCCAAATGGATGCAAATATGCTTAACAGAACGTTTACTAAAGTTCCATTTTTATTTTAATTTATACAGAGAGGGTAAATACAATTCAATTTTCTTTCGTTTCCCAAAACGACATTATTTCAACGTGCTCATCAATAAGATCAAACGTAGTGAAAAGTGATAACTTACACCCAAAGTTTATACACAGAGAAAACAGATTCGATATGCAAACCGAATTTGTTGCCAATCGAATTTTGTCGGTTATGATCATTATTTGGAATTCGGTTAACATGACTGAATTAATATGGTACTCCCAACTGTTTTAGAAAATAATTCGAGAAAGAGGACTTTGGCCAATATAAAATATTATTGTGAATTAAACAAAAACTTATTTAATTTTTACATTTATTTAAAAATTAAGTTAAAAGAATATGACTTTGTTTAATAAATTTCATAATACAATACGTAAACTTCAGCCTCACCACTACGCCTTCCTATTTCGTTCAGATTTCTTAGTTTCACTTAAAACCATCTACTTTCCATTTCCATCGGAAATACGATATGTTTTGCCAATCTTAAATAAATGAAATGTTTTTAAAATATTTTCGTTTACAAAAGTCCTCTTTAGTTAATCGTGAACTTACCCTTCAACAAAACTGGCCAATTTTGCTACCATAAATTTTTTTCTTTTAAAACTTTATTAATTTTTAACTTCAAATGTATAAATTTTATTTTTGTTATTTATGTTTGTCAAAACTATTTTGATTTTCAGAGGTAATGCGGTCGATTTATATGATTCTAACTACCAACATTCGGGTATTAGTAGCAATTTGTTGAACTATGTACCAATTAACAGAATATATTTTAGTAAAGACACAAATCCGTCAGGTAATTTTTGTTAAGAGTTGTTGCGACCAACTTTTGATAAACAATATCACTTGTTACTTCTTAATGTAAAAAATCTTTCAAGGTTATATTTTATGGATAATAAAAATTAAATTATGATATTAGCAGTTAACTTTAAAATATATTAACCGATTTTTTACAAATCCTTTTTCTTTGTGTAAGATTACTGCTGCCCTTGGTTTTGTCGTTTGTTACTCATTTGTTTAATAAAATTATAATATAAGGTGTATTCCCATTTAACTGAAACATGCAAAAATTATGCCATTACCTAAATCGATTAGGGAATACAGACCAATAGTCATCTTGTGTTTTCTATCGAATTTTTTTTTATAAACAAATGATTGCCTATATCAATTTTTACAATTTGCTTTCCAGTAAGCAATCTGGTTTTCGTCAGAGCTATAGCTGCATTACGGCTTTTGTGGAAGTTAGTGAGAACCAGCGTTGCCACACAAGAAATTGACTTCCTACCAATAATTTTCAAAAATCCTACCAAAATCGTTCACAGCCTACCAAAAATTTAAAAATGCGTTTCTTGCACATAAACTCTGTTATACTCACTTGGTTTTTTCCCCTAACTGTTGAGGTGGAAATTTGTCTTTTGGTAATTTTTAAGATGGATGTTATGATTTAAAATAGTTTTAGAGCATACTATGCAGAATGAACACCCATCCCTTTCCTGGAGCCAATCAAATTCGCTCAACCATTCGGTTCTAAATTTTTTTTTACTGTTTTTTTACATGCAATATTAGTAAATATTTATGTAATTAATAGGTACATATATACCATTAAAAAAGTTTACTTACTTTTCCATTTTGTCTGTTAATTTTTTTAATACAAACACTTGTAAATAAGCCTTCACTCAAAAATATTGTTAACTTCAATTTCATAATATTGTTCGCGTTTCTTAAACCAGAGATGGCTATAGCATTAATCATCTTTATGCAAAAAAGCAGAGATGTTTTTATTACACCTAAAACAGTTTTTGAAAACAGTGGTAAAACTATTCACAGTTATTGTTTATTTAATTCAAAGTTACATTTTTTATTTCATGTTCTGAATTTTTAAGGTAAAAAATTTACTATTGCTAAAAAATTGCTACAGGAGGAAAACCTACCAAAAATTTAAAAAAATGCAACAAACCAACCAAACTACCAAACTGGTTTTTAAAAACGAAAAACTACCAAGTTTGGTCCGATTGGACCAAAGCGGCAACGCTGGTGAGAACCTACGGCAAGAATTCGAAAATGGAGATATTAATCTTTTAGTGCTTTTAGACCACTCTAAGTCTTTCGATACGGTAGACTTTAATATACTTACTGAAAATCTGAAACATTTTTTTAGATAAACGAACGCACGCATCAACCAGACTTATATTATCGTATCTTTCGAACAGAACACAATAGGTATTAATTAACGATGCATGTTCAGATAGATTATCGCTTTTTAGCGGAGTACCTCTAGGCTCTATTTTGGGTCCACTTTTATTTTCATTGTATGCTAATCATTTGGCAAAACAAATTACTGGATATTAAATTCATTTACTCCCCGTCCAGACATGCAATTTTTGTTTCTGAATTTTTTTTTAAATTCTTTTATAATATTGCACATGTGTTCATTAAAATTTTGTTTTTACAATTTCGGTCTTGATTGCTACGCATTTGATATGCGTTTCTATTCGTATTTTCTCCCTCAGTTACAAACTCAAGAGTTGCGCAACAAAAGTTGCAAAGTGTGGACGAGGACTTTAAGCAGCACAGCTCAGAATATTGCTTCAGGCATATCAGTTCTGTATGATGACCTAAACAGAATCTACATATGGGCTAATGCAAACAGACTCTATGTGAATCCGGGGAAATCGAAGTGTATTGTTATATGTAAAAAAATCATAACTCCGACCATTTCGGAAGATATTGTTTTAAATGGAAAGAAGATTGACAATGATCACATGGAAAAAAATCTTGGTATTACTTTTAATAGTCAATTGATATGGAATGACCATACAAACTCACTGGTTGGTCAAACGGAAACTGAATATATTGTTTAAAAATATTTATTGAGAAAATCTCTTAGAATTCGCACTCTTACTTTTTTGCATAAAATAATATATAGTCAAATACCCAGATATATATTTGAAAAAAAAAAAAAAAATACATCTTTCTCGGTCGAATCGCAACCGAAATATTATAATACCTCGTCAACGATTCAGTTTTATGTGCAACATGAACACTATTCCAACAACTTAACAAGTAAATGCTAAAAGTTTCAAAAAAATTTTATTTCATTTTTATAAAATTATTCACTTACATATGTATTAGATTTATGATGTTAATCATTAAGTGTTATCTTTTATTGTTCAAAAAGTAGAATTAATTGAATAAATAAATAAATAAATACCGGTACTGAAAAAACGATATTGAAAGGAATTGCCGTGGGGAAACTTGGCAAATTTAAAAATACCGTGCGTATATTGAGAATGATATATTAAAAATAATCCCGTTAGATCCTCATTAGACGGCTATATAATATAATAATGAGCATGCAATTATGTGATAAAAACGGTAGTAACCAATTCTACATGTTATAGACCTCTGAAATATTCATTGAAAAGTACGACTGTGCAACATATTTTTTAAGATATTTATATGGGTTCGTTTTAAAGCTTTGGAAGAGATCAATATAGTTTTTTATTTGACCTTTTTAATTATTTATTTTTTAATTTATTAACAAAAAATAAATAAGAAATAATATTGTACTTTATTTTTTGTTACTAAAATTTTTTATATGACAAAATAATTTTTTGTTTTTTGTTTTATGTTAGTTTGAAAAAATTTTTTATAAATTTTTTGTTGTTGCTTTTTAGTGTTCAAATAAATATTTCTTTGTCCTGATGATGCTACACAAGAGAGTAGCGAAATATTGAAAAAATAAAAAATAAACATTAAAAGACCTTGTGCTTGAATAATAAATTAAAAAATAAATTTGGAAGAGATCTTTCAGGAAATACTAAAATTTTTTTTTAAAATGCTTAACTCATGAAGAGCCAATGACACTTTTATGTAAAATTATATAAAGTACTTTATTTTTTTCTGATTTTTTAATTTTCAGTCCGCCCAATATTTGTCTTTTTGACTGGATTTACTTCACTAAACTAGATTTACATTAATGGTGAAAGGTATATGAGATTCGGCATATCCATACTCATATCTACACTCTTACTAGTTTTTTTTTTAATATTTTACTTGTGCAAAGAACAACTAGTATAGGACAGATTTTGAATTGACTCTACCCTCTAGAAAATTTGAAAAAAACTGTTTTTCTTAATCAATTACTTACAGTTGTTATAGTTTTACAAAAAATCAACAAATGACTTAAAATTTACGATGGGAATATCAACACTTAATTCCATATTATGTTAATTAATTATGTTATGATTCTTATATTATGAGTTCGCAATTGAACTTGAAAACCATTGGAGTACAAACTGAAAACAGACTTATATATTTCGAACATTACCAGCTTATATCAATATCTAACATGACTATATAGTACTCATACTAATTATATCACGGTTTAATTTTATAATAATTTTAATATTAAAAACAGGGCAGAAATACTCCACTGTGCAACTTAAGCTCAAACGTCTACAGCATCTTTTTAATTCAACACTTTCAAAATGCAGCAACCACAATACCAACAATAAACATTTAAAATTGTATGCTGAGCAAATCAAGTCAAACTTAACTAAATGGGGAAAAAAATAAAGCGTTAACGTTAACGCTAAAGGCGACAATGACAACAAACAGAGGCACTGTTAACAACATTTGTGGTGGGTTAGGCAAACGTTGCCGGCAGACTTGAACACTTTTTTGTTTTCTATCTGCACAAGTGAGCGTATATTTTTCTTATACATTTTCGAATTTTGGTTTTTCTTCGACAGCATTTGGCCAAAGTAATCAGTTAATTGTTGAATATACAACGTTGTACAACGCGAACAACAAAACGGTTAAAATTGTAGAAAATATAAAATAAAAAAGCGGGGAGTGCGGTTTTGAGTTTTAAATGCTAAACAAATAAATGAACATCAAAAATACAGTGCTTTCAGTATGACTTAAAAAAAATGAAACGAAATAGTTGTTCATGATGTGAATAATTTTTTTTAATGAAATTATTATAAAACACAAGAATCATCATACATTAGTAGTTATAAAACAATTTCTTACTTTTTATTTTGTGCAATCAAAAGGGAAAGTGTACAAATCATTATTATTTTATGGTGATTCGTTGCTGAAAGAAAGTTAAAAATAAATTCTAAGAATATTAAAAATTAGAAACGTGTCTGGAAATTTGAAAAATATTACAGAGGTAAACTACAAACAAAAGACTTAAGAAACATACTTTTTTAAAGCCAAAAATTCTTACTCGGAAGTAATTTTGGCGTTTTTATATGAAAGAAAAACAAAATAAAAAAACTTATAGTGCTAATTAATAACATTATACAAAAACAAAAAATAAAAATAAGACTCAGCCATAATATTAAAACCAAAAATACCCTAAAGTAAAACTTGCAAACATCAAACCATATTTGGATTCCGGTTGCTGTTCGTGTGTATTTCCTTTAAACTTTATGCAACATTATTGTTATTGTTGTTAAGAGTAACAAGCTTTGTTTACAAGTGTAGCTATCTTTTTTTAAAGAAGTCATTAAAGAAAAATTGCCATTTGTTGAATTTTTTGCAACAAAATGATTTTAAGGTAAGTTGCCTGTCTACTACTTTGAGAATGGTTTTTCTGGTATTTCATATATATTTCCTTAGCGTTGTTATAATGTTTTTGTCAACTTTTAATCATTAAAACATTTTTAAAATGGTAATAATTAAAATTATTTTATCTCCTAAAAAAGCAAAAATTAAAAATTAAAAGGAAAGAGACAGAATCTGAAAACGTTTTATCGTTTAATACTTTTCTGAAATCGTTCATTTTCTTAATGAAAAATAACTGTAAAAAAGTATTTTTGAATATAAAACTTTAGTTTAGTTAAAATGGTTCTGAAAACGTAATTATCTATAATAACGTTGAATTATTTCATATTTATTTTATATTCTTTGTAACAACTCATTTTAAAATACTTTTTAGTGAAAAAATACAAAGTTATAAAGATTATGTTTGCTAGACTTTTGGATGTTACTTACGAAGGCGTACTGGTTCATTACAATCGGTAAATAATTGTTGTTTTAATTGTGTATAAAAATTAAGGACAGTTTAGGTTGCACAGAATGCCGGCCAGTGTATGCAAAACTAACTCCTTAGGGTCCTAATGGTTTCACTGTATTGCACGGAGGAAGGAGGGTCCTCAGAGATTACACAAAGTTGCACTAAGACCAGTGCTATGTCAAACGTAAACCCGAATAAATTTATTCTATTAATATTATCACTCGCTGAGGAAGAAATTGCCCTACTAGTGGAGAGCTGACGATATTTGTAATAGTTGCGGAGATAACACTGTGGACATTTTATCGTATGTGATGGTGTTATTTATCTTGTGGTCAACATTATCGCTTTTTTATTTTGATAATCGCAGTTTCGTTCCTTTAACCAATAGCTATACAAAACTATTTGTTTTTTGTGATAAGCTTTTGTCTAAAATGTTTTTTCTTGTAAAATACAATATTTTTACGCACAGTGCCCGACATGACCTGCCGAAAACTTGTGAGGCGTGTTTAGAACAACTGTTGGTTCTAAAGAATGCGAAAACATTATAGTAAATAAATTCAAACGTTTATATTTAAAATCTTAATTTCTTTAACTCGTCTAAAATACTTTAAAAATTGCTTAGCGAAAAATTTAACATTCAGCTATAAATTTTTGATTTTGGCGTTTTATACAACATGTCGCTCCTTTATTGCAACATAGTCATATCTCAAAAATTCAAAATTTGTAGTTACTTAAGTAAAACTTCTCTTTTAGACCTTCTGTACATGTTGAAAAAAATATCAGTTTTATATCCCAAGCTGAACCGAAATTATAACAATTGCAATTGCGGCAATTATATCATAGGACTTATGTCTTGAAAACTTAAATCGCATTTTGCCAAGTTCAAATTTTTTTTGAGATATGACTATGTTGCAATAAAGGAGCGATATAACAATGTTTGTACCTAAATGGAAATAAATTGCAACTGTACAACAATAACTTTAATTCACAAAGGACCTCCACTTATAAATAATTAATCGAACGTTAAAATTATTGTGATAATATCTCGACTAAATTTTTTAAAATCACCTGTTTAGATTATTGAAGATGAAAGCACGTCTCGATTGCCATTTCGCTACCGCTCAATTAGCTCTTCAGGAAACTTCTCATAAAATCTTTAAATAAACTAAATATTTTTGTCCAAACAGTAAAGTAAAGACAAAAATCAAAGTTTAAGCAAAAACAACAATAATCAACTATGATTTTATTTGTCTTCATCATATGTTTTTTGTTAGTCCTCTTACCTTTTGGGAATATAAATTTTGTTTCAATTTAATATTTGTGCTGAGTTGTATTATAAAAAACATTACGGAAATATAAATTTCAATTATAGGAATTATTTTTACAACACTTAAAGTGCTGTCAAGTTGACAGTGTCACTGAATTAGCAAAAATTTATTGTTTTCTGTATTTTTTTAATCTATTTTGCTTTGAAAATGAAATTTATCCTAAGTATTGATTCGGCTGCTAAGGTAGCTCTCCACTAACTTTTTTTAATTTTTCATTCATTAGTTTTTGAGTTATATGTACTGAGATAGACGGAAACACATGAAAATAAAAATTCCAATGATTCCGCCAGATTGCAAACAGCAACAAACGGTGCCGAGAACTTGTTACGCGTAGTGCATTGCTTTTTTTATGCAGCAATTTTGTTTATAAATAAACCCGTTAACCCAAACGTGAGCTTCTTCGCTGAACGTTGTGTGAACGTTGACCGATGATCAAGGTAAATCTGTATGTTCGGTTGTGTTGTTTAAGTGTCGATCTGCTTATGAAGATTAGCTAGATTCTACTGATCATAAATGTCAAAAGTTAAGTGCAATATGACAGATTGTTTGTTTAATTCGGCTTACGAAAATAGGAATTATATTTGTACTATTAATGAATATTAACCTAAGTCTATTATTAATTTTTTACTATTCTTTATTTAATCACCGTAACCTTGCTCTATGTATCCGTTTTACAATTAACACTACTTACGATGCTGCAATTATTTTTTGTATTAAATCGTTGCAATAACAAAATGCATTTGCTATTTGTATTATTTTTATATTTTTAATAATTACAGTAAAAAGATAATTGAGTGCAGAAATAGTGTTTATACATTTTGAATGAGATTTATGATTAGTTCTCATGAAAGCTTGATTTTTTTTTAATTGCCTGTGTCTCTTTTATTTACATAACAAGGTGTTTCAAAAGATGTATTTTTAGTTTTAGTTTTTTTTTATTCTATTTTTAAAGCTTAATATGCTTAACTTTAACATGTTACATTTTGTGTTTGCCTCCTTTTAGGTATTTGTTTATGAACTCATTAGTGATTTAAATTAAAAAAATCGGTTAACTAATTTGTATTATCTCTTTTCTTTCTAGTAAACTCTGTTATTTATTATTAGCAGTTTTTTTGTAAGAGTTCTAGTCTCTCGTTTAAGTATTTGATATTGAAGTATTCACGTAAAAATTTTGAAATTTTAAGTTTATTTTAGTTTAATAAGGGGCACAATTTGGTAGAAACGTGTAAAAAATACCAGAATTTATGTTGTCGGCTGCCATTATTTATATTTTAAATATTGTGAAAATATGCTTTTTTTATTTGTGAATAAATTATAAATGTATCATTGTTTAATCGATAATACATAAATAAAAGAGGAAATTGGAACCTTTTCTTCCACAAAGCTTTTACGCTGAAATGTCATACCTAAGCAAACGTGCCAATGTTACTCACAAACAAGATTATTAAACAAAATAAACATAATTTTTCTGATAATTTTAACAATTATAACAACTCTGGTGTTTGTGTTATGTGAACTAAAATTTTTTAAGAAAAAATTAATTATTTGTATTATTATTATATATTTTTAATTATCATTTAATTGAACGCCTTGTCAAAATCGGGCTTTCCAAGTACAAAGCGTTGCCGTTGCATTGCCGCCACGTTATTTTGGTATGCTATATCTCGGTTGTTAGACTTTTTTCATAGAAAAATCGTCAGAAGTTTAAAAATAAATCGCCATAATCGTCATAAGAATTAGAAATTATCTTAAAAAAACTCGTCACAGACTAAAATTTTAAAATGTATGATTATGTTATCATCGCTTTGATTTGTTTCGTTTGTTGAAAAAATATATCAGTCTATTTAATTTAAAATGTGTGTACATAAGGTATTCGGATTCAATTAAATGTTTATTATAATCGTAAAACATGTTAAATTCCATTTTTTATTTGTAAAAATATTTAACTTTAAATTTGTTCAGCATTAAATAAAAAAATTTGGTTTAAAAGAACAGACAAAATTATTAGACTTATATTATTTATAACTTATTTTTTAAAATTTATTCTGTTTTACTTGAAAGCATGAATTAATACAACATGAAACACAATTTTTATTTAAATTATTTTTATCTTCATGATTAATTTTACATTGAGAATTTTTCTTTTTATAGAACCCAAGCTAAAATCATTCCTCCGACAAGAATTTGTTCCGTTATTAGAAATTTATTTTTAATTTTCTTAAATTATTATTTAAGATGTTGTTTTATAACAAATAAATTAATTACTTTTGCTTTAGTTATTTTTTTTTAATTACTTATTAAGGAAGAAAAATTACAAATACATATATTCAATTATTTTCTAAAGAAAATAAGAAAAAGTAGGCCTCTGTAGAGTGTTATGCAGCACTTTGTGGATCACTACATCCATCATACGCATTCTTAGGTTGTGTACATTGTAAATATCTTCTATTTAACCAAACAATTTTTTAAATAATAATATGAGCAATAATTAAAAATTAAAATAGAAACCTGGATTAAAGTCATACTAATTAATTTCATATATCGGGTTAATTTCTATACAATTATTTTCAATAAATTCGCCAAGAAAGTTTTATAAAGTAGTGGCTTATTGTAGTACAAACTATCTATCTGAACAAAAAGCTTTACATTGATAAGTTTTATAATTCAATTTTCAACCAGAAAACAAAGTCCATTGGTATTATTTATATTTTCTAATTTTCTTTTGCCGTATCGATATCGATAATGCCTTATCGATTGGATAATTCTTTAATTCGAACAACTACTATGTGATTCATAGATTTAGAGTAATCAAGGTAAATCTGCTTTTCCTGAAAAAAATTTATAAGATTGATGACTACCTTGTCTCTTTCTGTAGAGTAATAATATCACCATTTTTAACTTCAATAATACTAATATGTATAGAATTATATGAGTGATACCGGATAATCGTCAAGATATAAGCAGTTTTAAAACGAATATCGTCAAAATGACACAAATTTGTCACATCCAACACCCCTGTGCTACATACAAAATAAACGGGCATGAGAACTTTTTACAGCAATTAAACGCTTTCCGCTCGTGTTTATGTATGACTGCTATCGCTTTGCGGATAAAACGATGGTTACTTGATTTAAATGATTGAGAGATGAATTGTTGAATTAAGCATTTTATATTTGATTGCAAAGGTTTTTATGATACCATTACGAATGGTGTCACGTATCAAATATACACTTTCTGGAATTTAATAAGAGAAAGTTCAAAAATAAAAAACCGGGAGAGTTTATCTTTTAAAGCTCATTTATTTTTAATTCTAATTAAAAAAATATACTTTTTTTTTTTACAAAAAAGTAATAATTTTTTTAGAGTCAAAATAATTTTGTCTTATTTATATTTTAATACTGCAGAGTATAATTATACATTAAAAATCCAATTATATTTATTTTCAGTAAAAAAGGCGTATTTTCAAAATAAACAGGAAAAATTAAAAATAAATATTTTTTTTCATTCTTAGACAAAAATTTACAATTTTAGCATAATATTTACCAAAAGTATCCATAAATAAATTAAAGTTTTTCTTTATCTGCTACAACAATATCAATTGTTTCTCCTTTTACAGACATCATTATGATGATATTTATAAATGAATATAATAAATAGAGTAAAACAATCCAATGCAATTTGTATGTAGACCAACCCAAAATCTTATTGTATGTCTGCATGTCTATCAATTTATACGTTTTAATATATATAAAGGAAACAATGCAACCAAAAAACAAAAAAAAAAAAATAAGAATACAAATGAAACCTATTAAAAGTGCATTCAACCTGAATTTTGAATGACAATAGGAATAAATTAAATACATACTCACATGTAAATACTCTGAATAGTTAACGGTGGAGCTGGAGGTAGTAACATCCACAAAAATACATAAATAGAATTTTATAACATTATAATAAACACAACAAAAAAGTAAAAATAATCAAATCTATAAAAAAAATCTGAAAAGTATTTACATAAAATGAGCAGAGTAGAAAATTATTGAGGTTTTTAAAGATTGGAAATTTTCGATCATTTATCTTGGCATGTACACGTTGATAACGACAAACAAAAATACAGGTAACAACACCAAATGTTGAATATCATTACCCACAATATGTGCTAAAAAGAAATCACGAATAGATTCTCATAATTATGCTAATTAAACACACATAACGGTTTATAAGTAGTACGTAGAACAGATATTTAAAAGAATCAGTTAATGTTTTTTAAAGCATGTGTCTTGTTGACAGACTCATCATTGTTCAGCCAGAACGGTTAAGACAAATACGTGAAGTGGGAATAAGAGGTCTTCATAGGCGGGCAAATCCAATAAAAACAGAAGAAGATACAGTGTTGGGTAAATGTTATAGGCATTTTAACATATTTGTAGATAATCTATCGGTTGTAACAAAACATGGATTATTATACCCTTAACCACAAAAAGCGGGAAAAGGGTATATCTAAGATTGTCGTTCCGTGTGTAATTTCTACAATATCCATTTCCAACTCCGTAAAGTATATATATTCTGAGTTCTTATGCATAGTGAATTCGATTGAGCGAAGTCCGACTGTCCGTCTATCCGTTTGTGTTAGTGTTGAAATTAAAAAAAGGAAATAAATATGTCAATCGATCAGATGTAGTGTCCAAAGAGATGCTATTGGAAATCAGCATGATTGGTGGCATGTCCTTCGAAGCAGCTTGCACAACACCACGCATACCTCTAATTTTTTCACGTCATTTAGAACAATTAAATAACTCCAATCAACAAAATAAATTTATCGGGTGATAGAGGATTAAAAAATTAAAAAAAACGTCCAGTGATAAATGGGTAGTCGACCATATTTTTCTAGATACGGAGCTCTGAAATTTTCAAATTTATTAAAATTATTAATATGGGTATCATTTTAAAGCTTTTCAAGAGATTTTTAAGGAAATACTAAAATGTAAAAAAGGCTTAACCCATTAAAAGCCGATCTCATTTTTATGATATATTATATATGTATATGCAGTACCAATTTTTTTTTATTTTTTATATCCTTGTCACCCCAAAATTTGCTCACTAAAATTTATTTACATAAATAGTGAAGGGTATACAAGAATCGGCATGTCCGAATATATTGCTTAAAACCCAGAAAAAATATCTTTTCTTGTAGTTCTTACATTTTTATCGCAAAATACAATCACCTGCAAGAATAAAAACGAAAGTTAAAAAAAGGAAAAATAAGATGGAGATCTTGCTGAAAAATTTTTGAGGCTGTGTATTATCGATTAGAGTATTTAAAATTTCGCTAACTCATCTAATGCCTTGGCAAAGTTGATTTCTACGTGAACACGGACGAACAGAAGAACAGACCGACATCGCTCAATCGACTTCACTATGCATGAGAATTCAAAATATACACAATTTATTGCATCGGTAGTAAATATTGTAGAAATTGCAAGCGAAATGACAAACTTAAATGTAAACTTTTTCACCTGTGGTGAAGGGTATAAAAAGAAAAAAATAGCGAACGGAAACATGTTGTTGTGAGATGAAATTTTCTCTAAGAATGTCTTCTTTATGGATCTGTATTAAAAAAAAATAATCAAAATAAGGGATTGATCTCCTCGGTTATTTTAAAAATATATTGATTTGAAACCGCAAATAGTAATTCCAAATAAAATGCGATCGATACGTGTTTGAGCAGTGTTTTATGATTGTGTTTTTTAAGAACAACGTAAAAATCTTAAAGTAGGTCATTTCCCATACTTGAAAAACAGGTATTTTTTTGCTTTGTAAACAAACAGTTCTCTTAAAATATCGTTGGCTAAAAAAATTTGCGTAAGCGTTTTATCTGGCAGAGAGTTAAATTGTGTATTGATAATTTTATAAATGTATAAAAAGTTGAGTTTAATAAATATTATTTGCGTTTATCAAGCTTTATTTTATACGCCAAATAATAAAACAAACGAATTAATATTTGCTTGCTATAACTGACTACAAAACGGTCATAAAAACTTTAAGATCTACCAATATTTTAATTAAATAATAAAAAAAATAATCGCTTAATTATTTGGCTGTTAAAAAGTCTGGAAATTTACTTGTTCAGTTTTTGTTAAAAATATATTAATTTAAACGTAAAGTAAAAGAAGGAACTATAACGAACGAATGAAACGAAATTAGTTACATAATTAAAACCCAAAATTTTATGTGATTAAGTAAGTTTTCTATTACGATAACATTTATAGCCACTATTGTTTTAAAGACCCTCTAATGCGTAATAAAGAAAAAACCATTTTAAAAGTGTTGCGTTTGACAACCTTTGCTTTTATTATTTTTTTGAATGCAGCTAGAAATCTAGTGAATTCAAACGTTCCCCGGATTTGTTCTCATATTTTTATATAGATAGAAACCACTTGAAAAAATGATTTTAAGAATAGAAAAATTCTTAAAAAGAGCATTTGTAAATATTAATTTAAACGAATTGAAATTGATTTTATTTTTAAAAAACAATTTTTTTTAGAAAGAAAAATTATTTTACAAATGTACGCCGACGTTTTTAAAGAAAAAAAAAATTAGATACAAGCATAAAGTAATGCCACATTTTTTTGATCGCTACATCCTTTATCAGCATTCTTCTCGTCTATCCACCTCAGGTTATGCTATTGTAAATACCATCTATTTACCAACATACTTTGTAAATAGGAATACGAGGAATATTCATATCAATATTAATTTGGTTCCCGTCTTGTAACTCGTCTTGTACATTTATTCTTGCTTTTGCTTTGTACCAACCTTCGATGGTAAAACTTAAGCTAAATATTTATCACCTAATTTCAAAAAAAAAATTTTACTAATTTAAAAATACAAGTTTCTAGTTCAATCTTAATTAGGCTTAACCGACAATTTAATATACTTTTTGTTAGATAAATTTTTTGAATGTTTAAAATTTTATTCAGCTTAAATTTATGTAAATCAAATTCTTAAATTATTGAAGAAGAACAATTATTTGTTGATTAATTAAAAAAAAACCTTTTTTTTTCGTGCTATTTTCCCGATTAATTATTAAAATCGCCGATACTAAATATTGAGGCACGTTTCGATGGCCATTTCGTTACCGTTTACTTAACTCTTCAGGAAACTTCTGACAAACATTTTAAATAAACTAGAGATTTTTGTCCAAACAATAAAGCAAATACAAAAATCAAAGTTTACGCAAAAACAACAATAATCAACAGTTATTCTATTTTTCTTTCTCCGCTGTATACGGCTGAATTTTTGTCGGCTCTTTTATACAGTTGAAAGAGGATGAAAAATAAAATATCTCAAAACACTACGATAATTTATTTATACGCACGGGCACTTTGCAAATATTAAATTATATTAAACAACTGGAAGTTTTTTATTATATTAATTAATTTAAAAAAAATCTTTTTTTGGTGCTATTTTTCCGATTAATTATTTAAATTACCGATATTGATTTATTGAATTTTTTTTTAATTTTCAAAGAAAACAGAAAACTTTGACACTAGCAGAATACTTTCTAATAAATTATTGCAAGAAATAAAAATATTAAGAAATTATGTCCGAATAAATTCCTGTAGCTCAGGAAAAAAATGTAATTCATGTTTTGATAATAAGTGGATGTGAAATATAATAAAACTGGTTCATAAATTAACATAAATTATAAGAGATACAAACCTAAGTATAAAATAGATCAATAGATTTTGTATACCCTTCACCTCAAAAAGTGGAAAAAGGTTATATCTAAGTTTCTCATTCCGTGTGTAATTTCTACAATATCCATTTCTGACCCCATAGAATTGATTTCTTTGACATAGTGAAGTCGATTGAGCGATGGTCTGTCTGTCTGTACGTCCGCGTTAGTGTCGAAAGAGGTGTCAGTTGAAACAAGAAAGTATCTCCAATCAAAAAAATAAATGTGTGGGTCTATAAAGAATAGAAAAACACATCAAGTGTAAAAATATAAGTATTTATTTTAATACATATTTTATATGATATAAAATTCCTTGCAGGCTACAAAAAAATACACTTTTACAGCAACACATTTAAAATAATAAGTTTTATTTATTGTTTCCTTGTTTTTTTTCCAACTCCTTTAAATCATTTTTTATTAACAATAACAGTTGCTTAAATTTATGAATAACACATTCAAAATAAATAATAACCTTAAGTTTTTTACGCTCATAATCGATTTCATGTTGCAAGGTTTTACAAATAAAATTGTAATGGTTGATTTTTCGCTGTTGTGATTTTTTTTTGTTTTTGGCAATTTGCTCTTTTTTAACTTACTGTATTCAAAGTAGTTTAATATTAGTGTTTTTAAATCTTGAGTTAAAATTTAAAATAAACTTTTAACAACCTATAAATATACACCACTTTGGCTTTTCCCTTTTTTAACTTAAAGGTAAAAAATATTATAAACTCTTAACAAAAAAATCTTAATAAAAGTTAAATCTTTAATCAAATTAAAATCGTATTTATGGCAAGCTTTGTCTTACCAAATCTCATTACATGATAAATTTACTGATATTGAGAGTAGGAAGGGTCATTAGATGTAATCATAAAAAATGCTTAATTTTGAGTTTATAACTTGTTTCTAAATATAAGGCACGTTGAGAGGTTAAACAGTGACTGTTGTTTGTGTTTGTAGTGGCGACACGATAACAGGGTTCTACCTACTTCTGTTGGTTAATATTGCAACGGTTCCCTTATGGCCTTATAGCCGCATATTGACAGTTGTTTTTTCGCACCAAATTTTAATACAAAATTGGTCACCTAAAACGATGAAAAAGAAATTTACATTAGTAAAAAAATCCTTTTGATTTTAGTGATATATTAACCAATTTACTACAAGTAAAAGTTTTTTCATAAAACACATATTTATTTATCCGGAAACAAAATAATTTAGTCGTTAATGTACATATGGATGTATGTATGTGTGTACATAAATAAATACCATTATTATTTTTGTGTGTGTCAAAAAACAATTAATGTAGTTTAAAATGACAGGTGACGAATTAAAATTTATTGTTTTCCTTAAATCAATAAATCAAATAATTTTGATTTCATATATTTTATATAAGCAGTTTGTCACCCAAGATAGTTTTTATTTTAAAGTTAAAACCTACAAAAAATATTACGTATTTAAAAGACGTTTCCTTACACCACATTGCTTATATGTTAAAGACGAATGCGTTAATAAAACAGGTTTTTTGAAACAGCTGAGCTGTCAATAGTTTGTGTTGCCAGCAGACGAAGAAACCTGATGTCCTTCTTTAAATAAAAATTCACTTAATTATACTTTTAGTGAATTAATAATATTGAACTTCATGTAGAAAAAAATGTTGTACTACAACTAGACATAATAAAATCAATTGCACAAATGCCAGTTAAAAGTGCAAGGAGAATTAAAACTGCAAAACAACATTATAACTTGTCCAGTAAAGTGCCCAAGTTGTAACTTAGTTTTACTTTCACTTAAAATCTTGATTTGCTTCTAGTATTATCAAAATAAATGATACGTTTTGTTTTTGTTTTGGTACAGACTGAACTTGCTTTTTGTAAAGCATCTTAATACTTGCACATTTGAAAGCAAGATATTATGACTTAATTGAAACTAAAATAAAATTAACAAAAGGCATGGCATCGTAACGTTTTGTATGTAGACTTTCAGTTAAATTAAAAAACCAAGAAATTTTATCAGGCCAATGAACAGGTTAAAAACGCTTTCCTGGACAGCTTTTTCTTGTACGCAACAGCTTATAAAGCAAAACACTGCATAAATGACGACTAGATTATATTCTATATCCGATAAAACTTTTGTGCACTAAATTATTGATACCTCCTTGATTGGATAGAAATAAATCAAATACTACAACAACACCACAAAAAGATGATACACTAAAATTTATCACAACAAAAACTACCTCTTTGGGGAAAATCCTTTAATTAACCAATTAATTATTTTCAAGGTGTAATTAAATTAAAAAAATTGTTAATTTTAGAAAAAATAAAATTTTATGACATTTTGAAAAACTTAAATGCCCGAGTTACCCAAATTTGGTGTCCTACCCAGAAGTCCTCCTTCATCCTACGAGCCCCACTATTCGCAGGTTCATTGACAAACACCTCTGCTTTGTCTCTTTGAAACTTAATTAAGATATCTTAAGTGCTTAATGAGATACCGAGTTATATCCAAAATAAATCGTTTTTAAACCACTGTGCAGGCATTAAACGAGAAAGTGGTTTATGGAAGTGTCAGCAGAAGAATGTTAATTAATTTTAATAGCCTAGAGAACTGAAAAGAAAAAATTTAAAGATTTGTATAATAATACAAAGGGTACGCGTAAAGTGGTAAAGAAGAACAAAGTAAATTAGATAAGAAAAATTGCAAAAAATTAGTAGAACAAATTGTGGTGAGAGGAGAATAGAGTAGAACAGAAAAATATATTTTTATTAAAAATCTGCTTTATGCAGGATCAAAAGAAACTCTGACTTCAGACTTTTATATAAAAACCGTTTGGCAAACAGTGTAAAGATAATAAAGAAACGCACAATCCGGTACAAAGTAAATGAAAATTGAAATGTTAAATATTTTTTCTTTACTTTGCTAGGAACACATATTGCTTTATATAATTTAATACTGCAGAGCCAAAATTCAACAAACTTTCTCCTGCACAATACATAAGACTGTGAGATATGTGAATATTTCTAGCACTTTTTACTTTTAGGTTTTGTCATAAGCGCATAGTGCTTCTACTATTGTTAAGTGAAACCTTAAACTTGATGAATCTATCTGCCTCAATACAAGCCAAAGTGACATCGGAAGTCCATTATCTTTTTTAAACCCATTTTTAAAACAAATAAATAAATATAATATAAACTAAAGGAAAATAATAAAAACCGAATGTAAACGTTGTTATTACTTTTTAGATTTACTTTTTATTTTTATTATTATGCTGGAAGCAAATATTTATTTTAAGCACGAATAAATATAATGGCATTATGTAATATAAAGTGTTGGAAATTAATAGATACTAAAAAAGTTTAAAAAGCGCTAAAACTCAAGGTCTAGTGAAGTTTGCACTAAAAAAGCTAATGTGAATACAGTAATATCAACCGCTGTAACTTCAGTAAAAACTTAGTTTCATTTCCTACTACAGTCTTGTTAAAAATGCTTAAAAGAAACAGCAAATTAATACTAAACGGACGAAAAATGAGCCAATGTAAGTTTTAGAAATCGGGAAACCCCACTTTAGTTTTTGTCTGCCTGTTAATTTTAACCTATAGGACAACCTCGTTTTGTTTTAAAAGTTATACGAAATTTGACAAAAAAGGTAGAAAAAGAGGAAAACTAATTAAATATACTGTTCATAAAAAGACTAAATGTAGCTACTGTAAGTTAATTTTTTATCATGTAAATATTAATTTTTACCAAACCGTAAATATATTACTGGGGTAAAACATTTACCTATTTCATCTGTGGTCGTCTAGATTGATTCAAGCAATACGAGGGCTGCTATATATATTTCTGGCCTGGCAACACTGAGTGCTGCCAAGTGCAATCTGACATTTCCATTGGAAAGTTTGTCATTTCGTACTCAAAACGTTTTGACGTGCGACCATTATTTGTGTTGTTTACAGTGACTTGAAAAAATTAATATAGAAAAAAAATGGAATTAACTCGTGAACATTTTCGTGCCATCATTTTTCACAACTTTCGACGTGGATAATCACGACAAGAGTGCATTGATGAACTTAAATCTTTGTATGGCGATGAAGCACCATCCTAAAGCACTGTGAAAAATTGGTATAATGAATTTAATCGTGGCCGAAGCTCGCTCAAAGACGAATTCCGTGATGGTCGTCCAAAAACGGCTGTTGTGCCAGAGAACATTGATGCCGTGCGTGAACTCATAATGCAAGATCGACATGCGACATACCGAGAGATACAGACATCCTTGGACATTTCTTCCACCAGCATACATTCGATACTGCATCAACACCTGGCCGTAAAAAAGGTTTGTTCTCGTTGGATGCCACACAATTTAAAAGTGGCTGTTGCGAAAATACGATTGCGGTGCTTCAAAAGACGTTTATAAGATCGTCACAGGTGACGAATCATGGATCTATTCGTATGAGCCCGAAACGAAACAACAATCGACCGTGTGGGTCTTCAAAGACGAGCAAAATCCAACGAAAGTTGTTCGTGGAAGAAGCACTTCGAAGCAAATGGTCGCCTGTTTCTTCGGCAAAACTGGTCATGTGGCGACTGTTCCGCTTGAACAACGTAGGACGGTCACTTCTGAGTGGTACACTACAATTTGTTTGCCTGAAGTCATCGGAGAAATTCGAAAAACAAACAAGAGAAGACGAATCATTGTTCACCATGACAATGCGAGCTCTCACACATCGGCTCAAACCAGACCGTTTTTGACCGGCCAAAACGTCGAATTAATGGGTCATCCGCCGTACAGCCCTGACTTGGCACCTAATGACTTCTTCTTGTTTCCGCACATCAAGAAAAAAATGCGTGGTCAACGATTTTCGTCGTCAGAAGAAGCTGTTGAAGTGTTCAAAAACCATGTTTTAGAGGTGTCTCAATCGGAGTGGAAAAAGTGCTTCGACAACTGGTTTGAGCGCATGCAAAAGTGTATAAATTATGCTGGAGAATACTTTGAAAAACAATAAAACAATTTTGGATTATAAATATTCGCATTTTCACTATTAGGCCAGAAATATATAGAGCAGCCCTCGTAGTAAGCCATCTTATGTATATTTTATCTATTTTGATGCCGTGCCTTGGTTTAATCGCTCACTACTCCTATGTTGATACCAAACTATACCAAAAAGTTCGCGCAGGTGCCATTTTAAGGCTCTTCATGAGTTGCTGGAAAGTTTTTGACAGTGTTTTTGATTGCTAAAAATTAATTATTTTGAATTTCTCTTTTTATTCCCATGAAAGGTAAAAATATAATATTTTTTGTTGAGAATCGTAATCATTAAATTCAAGGTGACCAATTCTTATGAAACATAATTTACGTAAATTTATTCTTCGGTAGGGTCAATTCGATACTTCTTAGACTCGCATTCCTGTTAGTGTGATTACAACTTAGAGCTGGGTATGGATTGAAATATTTTGATTTACATATGCGTTTCTTGTTGTTATGTTGTTAAGTCATAGTTACACGAGCTGGAAATTTATTAGACATCTCTTCGTCTAGATCTTGAAACTGTGGTATATTTTTAAGAGGCCCGGGATTTATCTTTATTAAAAATTTCAAACTAGGCAAACAAATCTGCCAGCCAAATATGCTGTTATTAAGCAGGTTCAGCAGTTAATGCGTAAACTTGCAGAGGCAGGCGTGCGAAAATGGTCAATTTGTAAGCCTTTAAAATGGTTAATTTGCACTTTACACGTCAAATTGTTTTTAATGTTTGTTAAGGATAATACTATGCCTTTTGAAAAAGCCTACTTATCCCAAAAATGGAGCTTATCAAAGATGGCGTTGTAAGCTGCTTCTTCTTGCTTCGTTGCTAAAAGGTGTTATTTTATAATATTTAATTAAATTTATATTAAAATATATTTTAAACTGTCACCTATTATTGGGTTATTTACCGTGCTAAAAAAGTAGATCCCCAAATAAAGACTAAGGTAATCGGCTTAAATCAAAATAGAAAATTGTATTAAGTTTTGTTTTTTGTTATAAAAAATATTTAAATTTTATAAAGTATAATAATAACATTTTTAGTTTTTAAAATTATTAGTCGAACTACTTTGGTATTATAACTAAATGAATAATATTGTTACGAATATAAGATCTGCCAACCTCTGTTGTTGTTATACGTATGAGCGAGGTGAATAAGTTAATTCAACTAATGGTGTAAAAACGGTAGCGGTTAGCTTCGGGGTGTGTAGCAGCATAACAACAGTGTATGGCAGACGTGTGTTGTGGTTACTAAACAAGGCATCGAGTAGTTCATGTCTCGCCGGAGTAATACAGTAGTATAGCGTGGATGGCTGCGTTTGTAATAATAACGCATGTTCAGTAAATACGAGACCAAGGGTTCACAAGACCGGTAGGATCAAGAATTATAGCCAGAGAAAGCCATATAATTTGAATACAGAACAATGAGCCACAGTGGTATTTGCAATCAAAAGAATCCGTACGTTTGTCTCAAAAGGGAAAAACGTAACAATATTAATCCGGTCTATGTTTACCCATATTTTTAATTTATAAATTGATAGAGGAAAAAATATATAAAATTTTTGTTGTGGGTATATTTCTTACTTCTACATTGATTGGTAAGTAGATGGTGTTTAAAACGTACAAGTTACACGCAGAAAAAAAAATGTTTGTGATATGGTCACAATAGCCATATTATATTCTTTGTAACAATGTATAGTTGCGGAGAACCAATTATAGTTGTTTTCACCAAAACTTTATTCACGATAATTATTTTTTGTCAAATTTTAACGATTATATGGTAACTGTGCAAAAAAAATGCAATATGGTTGATTTTTAGTTAACCAATTTCAACTACAACCTAAGTTTTTTAACTTATTATAAATTATGTAAAATATTTAACAATAATATATTATTATTAATCAAAGTATGGTTAAAAGTAACAGAATAATGTTTGCGCTAAATATATATTTTGTTCTAGTTCTTGACAGGTAGCTTAAATTTTAAATTGTTTTTTATTGCTAAAGTGAAAAAAATATGTACAAAATAAATAATTACAAAATAAAACAAAAATAACTAAGTCTCTATCAGAAAAATTTTGCAATTGTCTTGTAATATTATGATTATATATATAACATGACATTTTCAACCATATTATGATATTTTAATTTTTTTATTTGCGTGCATATAGTTCCAAAGAAATCAGATAGCGGATATTACATTGTAACAAATCTTTTTTAATATTTTTTATTTTTTATGAACTTAGAAAATAAAAAGAAAATAAAATAAAAATTTTGCGATCATTAATTGTGATAAACTAAACATACCGTCTTTCTGATGCCGTAAAGTCTTTGTTTAAGCAGGTTTTTTAAAACATAAACGGATACAACCGTACTTTGGCATTGAAAGTTATATTATGCGACCGACAACAAAACAAAAAGTACATTATTGTTGTTAACTGGAAAAACTTTCTGAAGAAATAAGTAAGTTCAGTTACGCGTTTATCTTTTTTGCACTTAATCGCAAATCATGTTTAGCAACTGCACTTTATTCATCAGTTGAGTTTTCTTTTGTGCTTTTCAACACTTAACTTTAAAACAATTATTTTATATAAATAAAACTGAATTCAAACAACACCATTTTACTTTGGTTTTCTTATCACTTGTTGAATGTTGTCAACCGCTACAATGTATTGTATTTTTTCTTGTTAATGCGGAAGATATAATAGTTTTATTGTTACTTTCATTTCTAGTTTTATGTGCAAAATATATGTCAAGGCTTTGATTAAAAGTCTATGAAAAAGAAAAAAAAAGACATGTAAATATGTTTGTATGTTAATCGCACAATGTTTAAATTTAATAATTGTTTAACCATTTTTATTAGTGCAATTTTAAATGCAATTTTAAAAAATTTTGTGCACATTGAAAATTAATTAATCAATCAGTAATACAAACAATAACTCTTAAAGGTGAATAAATATTGTTAAGACACAGTTATTTAATGCACTTTCTCTATTTTGGGAATATTTCCAAGTTTTTCCCATATTTGTGCAATGAGCCTTTCTAATAATATTAAATGTTGTTGCTGTTTTTTATTTTTTGCAGATCTTAAATTGAAAAGAAAAGTTTGCCCAATTATAATAAACAGTGCACAATGGGGCAGAACAAATTTTGGAAAGAACTCAGCCACAAAAAAATTAAAAAAAAAATTTCCGTAAAATTTACCCAATATTTTGTACTTGGAACTTGATCATTTGAAAACATAAGCATGCGGATTAAAGCATAATTTTATAGGTATTGACTAGAGCTCTAAAGTCATGTATAATCAGACAAAAATTTAAGAAATGCTTTTAGAAATACTTTAAGACCACATAGCGGCATTCCTGGAAATTGGATAGTAGCTTCGAAACTTAAGCGTAGACACCTCACGTCTGCTATGCTCATATCAAATTTTAGATCAATAGTTTTAGCCCTATGCAAATGACTGAGTTATACGAGTACCCAAAATATTTTGATTCTGCACCTCTGTGCATTTATACGTTGTGAAAAAGAAAAATAAAAAATTTGAGCACAAATAATTGATTAATTAAACTTTTAAGTTGTTTAATTAAAAACGAAATTTTATTTTCAAATATTTGTGATATTTTTTAAGCACATGCGATTGGTTGATTAATTAGATAATATTAACAACGCACAGTGGGGGATTTGATAAAATATTGAAATAATGTGAAGTTTTTAAACGGCTTGTCCAATTGAAAAATGAAACCATTGATGAACTCTTTTCTTCCTCTGTAATTTTGGAGAGTGAAACCATTTTTGGGTTCTTTATAAGAAAAGCGTGTTAACAATCAAACGAGGTTTTGATAGCAATACATTGGATAGTTTTTTTTTTTTTTTTTTTTTTTAAGAGAAGTAGCACTTCAGGCATCAATACCTACTTAGTTCTCAACCGTACTACATTCTTTAGGAAAGGGATAGATGAGAGAGAAGAAAGGTGGTGAAAGGAGATAGATATAGCCATTTTATTAATTATTTTACTTCGCCGGCGAATATGCTATAGAGAAGTACCGACGAAGGAGGCTGCATGTTTTTAATTTTAGATCTGAATATGTATATATACCATTAAACAGAAAAAAAACATTTTTATTTTTTGACTTACCGCAAGGATTGAACCCAGGGCAGCTGGTTTGTAGTCAACGTGTTTACCACTTAGACTACGGCAGCCTCAACATTGGATAGTTGAAGACTTCCCGTTGAAATATATTCACTCGTTGGCCCATAATCATAGGCTTAAATATAGTATACTTTCTACGTAAAGTTCTTTTTAAAGTGAACTATAGATACTTAAAAGTATATTTTATATCAAAAATTTGGTATTAAATTTGAAACCACCTGAAGCTGTTTTTATTGATTTATTTATTTATATTTGTTTTTTAAAAATGCTAGAAACTAATCTGATGTAGAAAATGTTGGTAACTGTATGCGGTTATGGATTATGGGGAAATATTTTCTCCATTTCATGTGTCATCCAGTTAAAGTCGGAGCAACTTAAAATATATTTTATATTCGACTTTGGCATCAAAAAATTTAAAAACAGGTTTTCAAATTAAAATAGTTTCTAAAAGAACCCGACTTTAATGTGTGACTATGATTATGGGTCACTATATTTTACAATGGGGTCAATCTCAGTAAAATTGTTTGTTATTAACAACGTCCAACTGGATTATTTCAGATATCGATATCAAAAAATCATGTTTGACGAAGTTTACGATGTACATAACATAAGGTAGATAGATGCAAAGAATGCTGATGAAGGATGTGGCTGCATTTCATTCTGGTAGCGTCTAATTTTTCTTGTTTTCTTTGGAAAACGTCCGCATACATTTGTAAATAATTTTTCTTTTTAAAAATGTTTCGAAAATTATTTAAAAAGAACCAAAAAGCCGAAAATAAAGTAAAATTTTATTAATTTATAAAAAATCAATTCGCTGAGTGTTTAGGCGAAAAAAATTGCTGCTGCAAGTGCAATCTTCTCTCGCAATTTTCAGAGTGTTATCCGGTATTATTTCTTTCCGGTCATAAGGTGTATTAAAATTAACACAACAAGTTGCTAAGCTGTAATTTGCTTCAAGACGAACTTAGTTGAAAGCGATATAACATTACTTATAACAGACATATACTCAAAATACTGTTGTAAATTAAGGTAGGATTAAAATACATTTTATTAGATACTAGATGAACCCGGTGTGCTTCGCTACCCTCCTCGTTATTAAATAAAATTAAAAGTATTGCGAAAATTTAATGACGATTGGTCCAGTAGTTAAGACTATATTACGATTTTTAATTTTTCTAAAAAGGGGCGGGGTCCCACCCACTTTTCTCCTGGTACGTATTCCTAATTATGCCAATACCATATGTACCAAATATCGTCGACGTAGGTCAAAAAATGGCCAAAATATGGCGATTTAAATTTTTGGGTTATATGGGCGGTGCCGCGCCCCTTTGTCCAATTAAAACTTCATATAGCCTATTATTCCTTCCAGAGTCACAGTAACATGCTGTGAAAATTTTAGGAAGATCGGTCCAAGGGTTTGGCCTCCTATAAAGCACAAACAAACAGACAGACATTCATTTTTATATATATAGATTTTGTTAAATTTCTTTCAGAATTAAAATCCTAAGAAATTTCCTACGTTTCTTGTAGCAGAGCTCTTAGAAAATTTTTTTATAAATATTTTAATTAATATTTTATGATATTATTTTAATGATGAGCATAACATTGAATTATAAATAATAAAATAGAATAAATAATAATTCCAAATTTATTTTTTTTATTAAAGTTCAAATAAAACTTATAAACATTTTTGCTACTTAAACTGTAAAACTTCTTTAATTTAATAAAGTGCATTATTCTCTAGATAATATTAATAGCAAAGTCTTCCTTGAAAACTAATTCATGGCTAATTTTAAATTTGTAGTTATATTTGTTTTTAAACAACAAAAGTTTATTGTTTCATATTTACTTCTCATTGGTTCCCAAGATGTCCGTAGACTAAAATAATTTCAAAGCTTTATAATGCAATTGTGATGTTTTGGTTATTTTGTTGTTTTAGCTTCTTAACCTTGTTGTTTTTAAAATTATATTTTTGGTCTGTTTTTTTTTTTTGTTTTTTGTTAAACATATAATTTTCTTCAAATGCAAGATTTTTTCTGTTCTGTTTTTTTTTATTAAGATTTTGCTCGTAGCAAATGAAAAATATTCTCTCTACATCAATTACAAACAACTAAAATGTTCTGTTTTTTATCATAACTAAAAGAAGCAATATCAGTTGTGTATAGCTTGTACTTAAGGTATAAAAAAAAATAATTGTGTTCTTATAAAATTACAATTACAAATACGATTATGTCACGATTTTATGATTTTTTAATATCAATGGAAGTCGCAAAAAAGTGTAAACGAATTTATCGTTACAAATAGCTAAAAATTAATGTTCGGTTGAAAGTCAAGAACAGTAGATTTATATTGTGTAATACATAAAATATTGAACTGTGACACAAAGACAAATCGCATTTAATATTTTGTATATTCTTTGTTATAATTTGAGTAAAAATTTATAAATAATATAAGGGAAAATTTATGATTACTGGCAGTAAATTCGTAAGAGATTTATGATTTAATTTTTAAAGTAATCAAAGTAATTAAGAGTTGAAAACAAAAAGGTCATTAAAAAATACTTATGGTTAAAGCTAAAAGGTTTTCAATGACGATGACTAAGAATCATTTATCTAATATTTTGCATTCGATCTGACATGAGCAGACATTCACTTGGTTGGTGAAAAAATCTTCTTAAAAATAGTGCAGCATTTTGTAAACAAAAGATGAAACGGCATCTTTATCTAATCCGCCCTTTTTACCTGATTATGTATTTTATTACCTCTTACTTTTTAGAAATAAGTAATAAAAAATGTTTCTTCTCGCAGCTGAGCATTACTGATTTCCAACCTACAATCTCTGTAATAGTTTTAAGATGGGCGAAAATCCATTTCATAGTCATATGGCTTGGTGTCGTTCCATATAATCAACATCTAAACAGCTCTAAAATAAATTATACACAAAATGTGACGAACATGATTTAAATTAGATTATCACACTTCATTTAAGTTTAAAATCGATTAACAAACAATTATAAATAATTATTCTCAATAACTATCCACGAGCTTAATGGTAATATAGATTAAAAAAAAAGAAAAGAGTTAACACAAAGTAAAACAATCAATCAGCAAATACTTAAGCTATTGACTCCAATTACAAATAAAGCAAAACGAAATGATCTCTTTTTCATTTTAGTCTATAAACAAATAAAACAAAGAAACATTCATAATTGAAGACGTTTCTTTAGCTGTAAGCGAGCTAAGAAAAAAATCGAATAAATATTTATACAAAATTAAAAATAAAACAAGCACATCGTAAGAGATGGATGGATTTAAAATTTTAAAAGTAAAGGTGACTGCTGTGTTAAACATTCACTTTTATAAAAGTATTGATATTCGAACGTTTCAGTTGTTTTCAGATTTAAAAAAGTTGATCATCTTCATATTTGTGCAGTAGTTAAAAACTAGTTGCCATTGCTGCTGTTGTAATAGTAGGTTAAATGTGCCAAATGTGAAATAAAATTCGTTAAATAATTTGAAACAGAAGCATCATTAGACATATTGGATTTAAAAACTGATGTTAAAAATAAGTGGTGTTATATAAGATTTAAACAGCTTTTAATGTTTAATGGTGTTGTATAAAACATTTTATAATTTGCAACAATCCAAAAAACACTAATAAAACAATAATAATAATTATAAACATTTAGGTGACTAGTTTCAGGATCACACGAGCTATTTTTTTACAGTGATCTAATAGATTCAGTAATTTTACCATGGAAACATTTTCACAGAAATTAATATTTCGGAAAGGTAAAAACTTCTAAAGTAGCTACATTCAGAAGTAGCTATATTCGACTTTTTCGAATCTTTTATATTCTTCAGCAGAGTAAAGTTAACAATTTTCTAGAGTATAGATATTATGCAGAATATTTCTTTGATTTAAATACAAATTTGAGAACTGTCCAGACCGCCTAAAGGCTTAACGGATATTATTTGGACACCAAAAGGAATTTTTAGACCACCCATGCCGCCTTACAGGTTTTTTGCCACACATTTGATTCGAGTGATGGTCAATAGCCTCTTTAAAGTCCACTGCTTTCTTCTTTGGATTTTTTTAAAGCCTGTTGGGGCCATTGGACCATTCGAAGATCCATGTGACCAAATAAAAATAAATTGGGCACACCAGAGAATCATTAGACCCACCAAGCTTCTACTGTGCCCTCATAGGGACCTCAATGGCCTTTTGGGGTAAAGTGGAACCTATTACTAATAGTTGACAGTTGCCTTTGGTTTCAATGGACGACCTGATGGAGAAATTCTGCACAGTCTCTGGCCTGTTGCGTACCACCTGTGGTATAAGCGATGGCTGGTGATGTCCAGTGTTCAGTGTTGGGTTTGCCGAACGTCCTCAGAATTTCACCGCCTGCTAAAATGACCTTCAATGAATATCAGTAGCATAAGAGCTGCTAACGTAAGTCCTTCTTCGAAAGTAGGGTACAGAAAGGGGTTGGTGCATTTTTTGTCCATACCTTAACTATTAATGACTCTTCGGCGATTATGTTTAACCTAAGCTATCTCAAAAATGTGGCTGACAAATCGATGTGCATTAAATTTCTGTAGGTCTCTTGTGGATATTTTAAATTAAATTTTAAAAGCCTCTTTACATCCTTACCAACGTTTGTAAATGTTTTATCAAGCAAAAAATTATTCATAGTTCTTTTTGGTTATATGTAAACGAAATATATAACTCGTATCTGGTTTTTTGCACTTAATGTATGGCGAGCTGCACTTTATTATTGATCTAGCAATATCATATAATGCAAAAAAAGAAAATAATTGTAATGTGTTAGAAGCTAATAAATGGTCAACTTTACTTTTAGGAATATATGGATCACTTGCGCGATCAGGTTGATTTTCATAAGTTTTTCAACTCAACAATCTAATGCCAGTACTTTAATTATCAAAAGTTAAATTTATTTTAAAAAAATTTTCAATAATGAACATACTTGTTATCATACGTGGGAGTAATTAATTAGATAGACTAATTAATTGACGATTTCATTAGCATTAAACGATAAATAATGCAAATGATTTTTGGCATTACCATAATTTTTACTTATGCTTTTTAATGAAAAGATTTCGTTAGTTAGTTTATTAACATAAACGTTACCATTGACTAATGATTAAATGGTTTAAATTCATTATCATAAATGAATGTGTTCTTTCTTTTTATACACTTACAGAACAATATTTTAGAATGGCATTTACATCAGAAAAATTTGATGAAATATTTATGTTTTATCTTTCTCAGGATAAATGAGACACTATGAGAATCTATTTCTTTATTTTCGTTTAAGGTATAAGATCTGCTAGTTGTAATGTTGGGTGGCTAAATTATTAAAATTTTCAAACAAAGATCGATTTACAAGAGTGTTAAGATTTATTTATTTTATGAAGAGTTTTTAATCAGTTTCTGCGATCAAAAATTTGTGTTTCATAGAACTATTTACAATTTATTCAATGTAATATCTGTTTCATTAAAATTTCATTACCATTATTAAAAACAATAATATTTAAAACAAAATCATTAAACGTTAGTTAAAATTTTTTCATTCTCCTTATTTCAAACAATGCCAATGAAATGTCAATGGAAATAAAATGATCCAAAGTATTATTTTTTGTAGATTACGAATTTATAGTAAATATGATTTACGGAATTTTACAGCAGAAGTATTTAAAAATTTATTCCGTTTTTAAAATGCAGATTACGAAGGTATTAGGTTAATTTTTAAAAAACTCTTAATTAGTTTTTTAACCTTTAAATTTCCAGTTAGCTTATTGCGATTAGAGCATAAGCAGTAAAGGAAAATGTTCTTAAATGCTGAAAAAAAGAAAATCTTGTTATATTCGTCTGCAAAACATAACGTTTTTAAGTGGGGAAATACAATGGGAGCATAAAGTTGAATATTTGGGAGTACAGCTCGACCAGAAAATTAAATTCAGTGAACACATAAAATATGTAATAAACAAAGTGAATATTTTTAGACGCATACTCTATTCTTTCATTAATAGAAATTCAAGATAGGCAGCTTAACTCCAATTCCAAAACAATTCTTTATTTTTAATGCTAAGCATATGTGTTGTAAAATATAGTTTTAGTCTCCTTTAATTATCAAATTATTTTTATGTGTTATTAATTTTAACTTGAATATTGCAAACAATTAATTGCTATTGTAACATTGTTGTTATACGAGTACGGCAATAAAATGTTAATTTTCAATTTGATTTGCAGGCTGTAATATTTTATGCAGCTCCTGTGTGAGCAAAAAGCGAAGTTTTTCCCATTAACAAGCTTCAGATTGCACAAAAAATAATTATTAAAACTGTTATTTAACAGTATATACAAGATGTTCTCGATCTTTTCTTTTCTTTAAATAATATATTTTATTATATTTTTAATTTTTTATAGAGCTTAATATCTATTCGAGGTTTAAGGTCAAAATTTAAATGTAAATAAAAGACATTTTATTTCATTTTTGTATCCGACGTTTCGTTGGGATTTTCTAACATCTTCAGGCATAACATGTCTATTGAAATCTCTAATTTTTTCCTAAATTTGAAAATAGAGTAGAACGTATTGCAAAAAAGAAAGATAAAAACATAAATTAAAGACATAATTGTAAAAATAAACAAAACTTAATAAAATATCAGAGTATAATTGTATGTATGTATATGTGTCAGTCTGGAATTGCACTGGATTTTCTGGATTTCTTCGACTCCTAGACTTTAGTCTATTTCAAATATATAACTTGTTGTGGTTAAATTAAACAGACTAAGCAGCAATTTTTACTCCAGATGATCTTCAATTGATCATCCTCATATTAATGAATTGTATTCAGTTTAAGAGATTGCAAGTAGTAGCGTAAGAAGTTCCATTAAAAATAATTTAAATAGGTCTTTTTTTTAATATTGCCTCCAATTACATAAAATGTCAAAATTCACTATTATTTTTAAGAAGATAAAGTAAAAAAATTGTACTATATAAATAATAAATAGTTTTAAGTGAAATTGTACACTATCATATTATTGGAATAAACGAATTGAAATGAATGGAAAAATTAATGATCCCAGAAACACAAAAAAATTATCTATAAATCAAGTATCAATATTTCAGCATTTTACTAATTTAAAATCTTTAAGGCAGATAGGATTTAATGATAATAATGGTAATGGTAATGATTTTGTTTTTTAATAATTGTCAATGAAACCTTTTCTTAGAAAGCATTATCATTATTAAAAATAATGACAGTGGTAAAAAATCGTTAGCATTATTAATTACTCAACAATAAAATTGTGAATTAATTAGTCTATTTAACTAATTACTCCTATGTATTTGTCATAGTTATTTCTGCTATTATTTATTTAATTTAAAAATTTGGTTTAATAAATTTGTGTAAAATTTCATTTCTATTTACGGATTATTTGAAATATAGTTGCAGACTTTAAACTTAAGAGTTCTGTCCTTGTAATATTTTCATAAATAAAAGCATTTTGCTAAACTAGATTAATATAAAGAACTTTATTAATACTATAATTATATTTATAACATAAAGACGTTTTTGTCTAGCTTTTTAGCAAAATAATATCAGTTTCAATTTCATAACTAAACATTATAGTAAAATATGATAAAAAATTATATTAATAACAATTATAAACAATGATTTCATATGAATGCCTACGTACTACGAGTGTTTATTCACAAACCTTTTAAGCAAATTTGTGCCTGAGAAACGCTAAGAAAATCACAAAAATAGTAGTGCAATAACAATTTCATATTAAAACAAACTGATTACTTCATTCAAATTGTATTAAGGTTTAAGCCTTAATATCAGTTTGATACAAAGAGCAAAAGTATAAAATTTTATGGTGAAAAAATTCGTGCAGTTGGCAAAAAAGTATAAAAACTGTTAAAATCTATACCAATGCCTATAAGTAATTAAATTTATATGTAATAATACAAATACACATTGTCATTCATTATTGTTTGTTTTTATTTAAAAAGTCTTCCTTTCGCTTCTTGTTTTTAGTAATTAGATGTCAGTCATATTTTAAAGTATTTGAAAACGATGTCATAAGAAGAGAGAAACAACTCATCAGTTTATCTTTTAAAAAGTGGTTTTAATTGTATATTACTCAAGAAAGGCACAACCGCCGCTTCTACAGTGTGTTGAGTTTTAAATAAATGTTAACTAAATATTTCGTAGATGAACAATTGCTTGAGATACCAAAATTAAGACTTAAAGTCTGCCACTGTACAAAATATTAATTTAATTTCCGATAAAAAAAATTCTTTTCTTCTTCTAACGATTCTTTAGTAAAATTGCGCGTTGATTGTGTGATGAACAATTTGTTTTTTTAATTTAAAACATGCACGGATAAACTACTGTCGAAAAAGTGAATTCAACTAAAATTTAAAATAGAAATTTAGGAATTTTGTCGCAAATCAAATTGATTGGACGAGATTTTTAAATGCAATTCTTAATTAATTAATATAGTTTCAGACAAAAAATTTTATAAATTATATAAAAACAAAATAAATTTTTTTAATAAAAATTCTGTCGTTAATAACAATATCCTTGATCCTACCTACGGTCTTGTGAATACTATGGTCCCGTATTTACTAAACCTGTGATATTATTACAAAGGCAGCCATCCACGCTATATTACTGTATTACTCCGGCGAGACATGAAAAACTCGATGCCTTGTTTAGTAACCTTAACCATCCACAGAAAACTTCACTTTGCTTTTCATCCACAACACACATCTTCCATACACTGTTGTTTTGCTGTCACACTTCCCTGCGTTAACCGCTACCATTCTTACTTTTTATTATGAAGGGCTTCTTGACAATTATCTGTTTACTCTTATATTAAATTAGACGTCTGCACTAAATTGTCTGCCATGGCTTTACACAATAATTGTCTTTTCCTTTCCGGCAGATTTTAGACTTTTATAACAATTATTATTTTCCTTTGTACGCATGACCAAAGGTGGGCTCGAACTCACGATCTTCTGTTCTACAGCAAGCACCTCTACTAAAGCAGCCATTGAGCTGAATTAACTTATTCACCACAGTCAAACGCAAACAACAACAGGGGTTGCAGGTTTTTATTTTCGTAACTATATTGTAAATATAATTTCTAGTATATGACCGCCACGGCTGGCTCAGACGTAGTTTAATCTGTAGGTCCAATTTTCGATGGCTTTTTCCAACATTTGTAGCCGTATATACGCAAAAACGCGGCGAATATTATCCTACAAGTCGTTTAGGGCTTATCGACGTAGACCAGCAATCCTGGAGCTAATTAACTGGTGTTAAACGTGTAAGTATGCGGTTAGCAAACGTTTCCTTCAATAAATCCTTTGTGGCACGAGCTGTCTAATATTTTGCTCCATCTTGTTAAAACCATAACTCCTGCATTTTATGGTTGGTAAATTGATGAACGAAAAAGTCAGTAGTCATGGCTCTATAGCTGTCACTATTAACTGTAACGTTTTGACCAGAACCATTTTTGAAGAAGTACCGGCTAATAATTCCACCCGCCCATAAAGCACACCAAAGAGACTGATTTTCGGAATGCAAAGGTGTCTCAACCTACATATGAGGATTGTCACCACTTCAAATATGACAGTTCCGTTAATGGATGTATCCACTCAACAAAAACTGAGGTTTATCGCTTTCAGTATCAACAGTAATATTGTTTTGGACCCAATTACGGAATCTATGTCTTACAAGGTGATTGTGTGGCATGAGATGGATTTTGAAGGCACGCAAACCAAGCTTTTCCTTTGCACCATGGCGAATAGAATAGGTCTTTTTACGATACGCTCTACAGCAGCAATAACTTCTTCTGTACGCTCTGTGCGTCGTCGCTGTGTATGCAACTTGTCATTTAGAGTAAATGTGCTTCGGAGACGTTAATCGAATTAATTGCTCTGATAGACGATTATGTTAACTGTAAAATAAACGGAATAACAAACCCTTTCAATGTGTGGTGAATTTTATAAAAACTTAAATAAAGCTGTATGAAGTGGCATAAAATAGTTAAGAGATTTGACCGAATTGTGCCATTTTTTACAATTGCATAAATTGCATAATATTTTTAAATATTGTTTGATTTGAATAATACATATATAGAAAAAGTTAAAAAATATTGTATAAGTGCCTGTTGAATGGATTCACTCTCAATTATAATTTTACTTAATAGTATTTGTATCTTTACTTTTGCCTCCAGCCAAACAGTTGCTAAAAATAAAGAATAAAAACAAAAACTGGAATTCGCCTTCTTTTTCTTAACAATTTCAATTTTATTGTAACTGTTGTCTACCAACCAGCGATCGTAATAAAAAAATGTATTTCATAGAGTTGTTTTATACTCCACAATAATACAGAAGTATTAACACACAGCTGTATAAATAAGAAGTGAAAGGGAACTTAAAACCGTAATATACGGCATATGAAGGAAAAAAAAACAACGCACTTGCAATAACAGCACAGTATCTGGATGAGAAAAAATTCAACTCTTAAATGAAAAACAAAAAATTTAAATGAACAAACTTCACATATGAATGAATAAATGTATTATTAACTGCTTTAAAATAATGAACAGTATGATAAAGTAAAAAATGCCTTGAGTAATTTCTGTTAAAAATCATGATGATGCTGTTAATTACAATGAGAATAAAATAGATGTGGAAGCAAGTTTTTGCCAGAGATTTCAATGATGCACATTTGTGACTTGATGAAATTGCAGTTGCATTAAATTGTGAACATTTCAAATTTTGTTTCTCCCTTACTTTGCAATCTATTACCAAGATGCTTAGGTTTTTGCGAGAGTGATCTCAAAACTTTGTGGCTTCCGATTAAATAATTCTTTTTATAAACATTGCTTAAAACTTCTTAAAAAGTTTTAAATAAATTAAAAAAGTGACATTTAATCATTTTAGTTATTTCTGTAGATGTTATTAGAGTTATGAAGGTAAAAAAGATGCTAAAGAATAGAGTTGATAGTGCAAAAATATCAAAGAATTTTAAGAAAAACATATTGATCATTATCAAAAATGTACAAAACAGTACAAGTAAATAAATCGAGTGGACGCACGTACAAGCAGTTATCCACAGCATACACGCAGAGAAAAAAAAACATGGTTGTAATATGGTCACAATAACCATATTATGTTCTTTGTAACAATGTATAGTTGCGGGGGATCAATTATATTAATGATAACAACTATCATCAAAACTTTAGTCACGATAAACATTTTTTGTTAACTTTTAACGATTATATGGTTACTGTGCACAAAAAATGCAACATGGTTGGTTTGAACTTAAAAAAATTCCAACCACGATCAAAGTTTTATAGCATATTAAAAATAATATTAAATATTTAACCATAATATATTATTATTGACCAAAGTATGTTTAAAAGCAAACACAATAATGTTTGCGTTAAAAAAATATTTTGTTCTAGTTCTTGAAATTGTTTTTTATTGTTAGGAAAAGTGAAAAAAAAAAAAAAAAATTAAAATGTATGTACAAAATATATAATTAAACATAATATGCTAACTAGGAAAACAAATAAAAAGGGAGTCAAAACATCAAAAAAATATTTGAAATAAATATTTTTTTGTTAGCATATAAATATTTATTTTTGTGTTTGAAGCACAATTGTGAAATTATTTATTTGAGCTTATAAACTACATACGTATATTTTTATATAACTGATTCTTGTAGCCTGTGATCTAAGTGTTATTATAAGCAAATAATTGAGTTTTGTGTGAATTTATATTTTTAAATAATTTTTATGACAAATCATTAATGAATGAATCAATAACAACTAAGCATTTTATATCAGGAACATTTTGCACTCACGAAACTATATTTTCAGGCATGTCATACATTCCGATCGAAATAGTTTTAATTCTATATTAACCATTCCGATCGCATTCGTTTTGCCTTCTTCAGATTCCAATCGATTTTCTTTATTGCTAAAAGATGCTAAAATGCAGATTAATTAAAAGTTGCAATATTGTGAATAGCAAATTAACAAACCAGTCTAATCTAAATAAGGATACAAATTAAAAGCCGCAGTAAACTGAAAAAACAGAAATTTAAGGAAATAAATACCACCTTGAAATTTAAAAGTGGTTTCATTTCGAAGAAATTTTTCATTTTTAATTTTCTAAAAAACCAATTTGCAGAATTGAAACCACTTTCGATCGGAATTGAGTTCTGTAACCTCCATGTATAATTCAATTATATAACATAACAATTTCTGCCATATTATGATATTTTAATTTAACTATTTTATGTTTATACTTGAACATAATTATTTTAACACTTTAGTATGTTATTGTTTTGCTAGACAACAATATGCCTGCAAATGTAACAATAATATGTTTTGTTAACAACTATATAATGCAAGCATAATATGTTGCTCTTAGATTATTGTCAGTAGATCTTGTTGACGCTAGGAAGCGGATTGTAGAAAATAGTCAACCATGACCTTTATCGTGCACATTTGCATTAGAAGGAAATCAATAAGAATATCTCAGTAAGTCCTGCAAAAGAGGCTAGAGCTTAAAAAACTTATGGAGAGATTGGAACAGGAGCACAAATTTTAAATCACTTCTTGAATGTATTTTTCTTGTTACTATTAAAAATTCCTCTTGTAATCTTTTTGAAAAATTTAAATTGTTTTTTTTTTTTAAGTATTTAAATCATTACAATGCGGTCACTTGACCGATAAATGTCAGGAATTATTGCCGCTTATAAAATTTAATGTCAAATGATATCTTTTATTTGTGTTCTTTTATATGTTTGCAATGACTTCATATTACAGTTTTCAGCATAAAAACAAGTCAAGGAGGTTAACTTATCAATTATTTAAGCAATCGTAAACAAGAATAAATAGTCGTACTTGGGTTTAAAATTATAAATTAACAGATACATTTTGTACATAAATAAAACAGCGTAAAAAATACATTCTATTCTATTATACAAAAAAATGCAAGAAAAAATCCATAAAATATTAAAATATATAAATTAAAGAAAAACTGCACATACATATATATGCAAGAATGTTGTTTTTTGTTTTCATTTCAATAAAACATGTTTTCTTGAAAAGAACGCAAAGTTTAACAAATTTCAAAAATGGAATTTTTTTGTTTTTGACTCCAAAAATGCGTTTGCTGTTCTATTCTGGTCAATCATTTTATTTTTTTTTTTTTTGCATTTGATTAATTAAAAGCGTCATTTGAAAATAAAAATATTAAGTGGACTTGTTGTTTATGCTTAACAAATCATTTAGTTTTTATTGTTGTAATTATATTTTAAGGCTTAATTGCAATTTATATTGCTGAAATACAACAAGTTTGATTTTTAATAAATTATTTTAAAACAAGGTTGCACTTATATTTTTTTAACATGGCTTGTGTCTGAAGTCTGTTATTGTCTGAAGTCTGGTGCCTTTTAAGCAAAATTTCTTTGGTTTTGAAAACATGTGATTCCGTCACATTATTTATGGACAAAAAGCAAGATTGCATTTGTGGAGTTGACCGCAGTTATTTGTCAAGGATTATTAACTTTAAGTAATTGACAAGTGTTTTATGCGCTATGGAGATTTTGTTTATTGAAGTTAAAGCTTGGGCTTAAACTTACTGGTTTTTTGAATTGCTTTTTGAAAGATAATTTTTTCTAAAAGCGAATATTTGAAAATAAATATTTATTAAAACTATTAATTGATTTTCTAATATCTTACATTGTTCGACCCACGTTTTCGAGAATTATTAAAACCTTATGAAACAAGATTTTAAGTGTCAAGTAAATAAACAATATCCGATGTTGAACAAAATTCTCTCATAAAAATATATAAAAAAAAATTAACTGAGTTTTCATATAGCTTTAGTTGCGAAACATTAAGTTTCAGTAAAAATTGGGATAACATGACTGCTTCTTATTAATGCCAAATTTTAATATTTCCAACAAAAATCCCTAAAACCCTTGGGTGTGTAACGCATTAAGTGAACAAATATGGAGGTAAGTGTGGCTGTGATCAGAGACCTGCGCCGAGGGGTTTTGATCGGCGGCGGCGGCTCGTAAGAAAATCGTCGGCGGCGGCTCAAAATCGGCTGTTAGCCGTCTGGAAGCATATTATCTATATTTTATGTATGCAATTTAATAAGTAAACTCATACATAAAAAACAAGCTGTTCCTATGTGCAAAATTTTTATGTGTTTGTAAAATGTAATTAAAAATTTGAAATGTTAATTCAATTTTTTGAAATAAACAAAGTTATATTTTCAATATTTTATTATTGTATTTTATTTATTATATTTTACCAATGTTCGAACAATTTTTTCGAAATCAAGACAATGTCTATGTACATATGTATGTACACAAATCCTATATTCCTGTTATTTAAAAAATAAAAAAAAGCGCTAAAAAGCAAATTTATATACAAAAGTAATTTTTACAGTTTAGTTTATATTTCGAAAAAGTAATTTGAATACTATTAAAAACAAAAAAATTTAAGTGTAGCTAAAGATACAAAAATTACTTTTGTGTATAAATTTACTTTTTTTGGTAAGTAAATGTTAATTGATTTTCCCAAATTTCAAAAAATTCTTTTTTTTTCATGCTATTCTCCCGATTTATTATTTAAATCACCGATATTGATTATTGAGACGTGCTTTGACCCTCCCGCCGAGTCATCATCGATTAGCTCGTCGAAAAATTGAATTGGTCTATTAACTGGAACTTTTTTTAACCATTTGTTTAATCTATCCCAATTTTTTTGGATCGGATCCAAAAATGCAGCAACCAACTGGATTTTGGAGATCTTAAATCTTTTAGGGACCTAGACACTAGATCAGACATGGTTTCGAAATAGTTGCTATTGGATGTCAGCAAGATCGGTCCATGCCCTCAGACGCAGCGGGCAAAACTCCACGCCTTCTTCTAATTTTTTTATGTTATATGGCACAATGAAGTAACTCCAATCAATAGGCGATAGAGATTTAAAAAATTAGAAAAATAATCAGCTCGCCCATATTTTTCGAGCTATTGGCTTTGAACTTTTTTTGTGTAAAGTTATGTATAGTGGTTAATTATTTCTTATTTTTAATTGTCTAACTACCTAACTAATTGTCTCCCAAATATTTGTTTTTTTTTATTGGAGTTACTTCACTGAACTAGAATATATATATATACATATATGGTGAAGGGCATATTGGATTCGGTATAGCTGAATATCACACTCTTACTTGTTATTGATGAAAATTACAGATTACGACTAAGTCAAATATCAAAAAATCTGGTTTATTAAAATAAACTACTTGTAAAAAGTTAAAACTCGGATATGATTTGGATATTGAATTTTTGTTAAATTCATTTCGTGTATTTGTTCTATTATGAAAACCTAGCCAAGGGGCCAAAATCGGTCATAGAAAGGAAATATTCTTGAAAAAACGATTTCGAAGCAGAGAGTCATTAAATATCAATTAAGAATGTAATATTATTTACTATAATCACCGACAAACGGATAAATTGATACAGCGGTAACATAACTGAAAATAACATCTTATTGCGCATATTTAAGATTCTTATTGTATGTGTTATCTTTTAATTAAAGCGGGTACAAAAGTATACACTTCCTTTTATTATCTGGCTTACAGTTTTGCCATATAAATTATAATTCAGTTATAAACCTGTTTATAAAATTATTCAGTTTATAAAAGCAGTATGAGTGCTATATTCAGCTATGCCAAATCTTATATACCCTTCACCATCTATGTAAATCTAGTTAGTGACTGAGACTTAAATAAAAAAAAATTGTTACTGTATATATATAATTTTACATATAAACGCCATCAGCTCTTAATGGGTTTAGCATTTTTAAAAATTTTGTGTATTTTCTTAAAGATCTCTTCAAAAGCTTTTAATTGATACCTTATTGATATTTTAAAAAATTTTAAAATTTCAGAGGCCCGTTACTCGGAAAATATGGACAAGCGCCAATCTGTAAACTGGATGTTATTTCTTAATTTTTAAGTCTGTATCGCCTAATATATTTGGTTTTTTGATTGGAGTTACTTCATTATTCAAAATAATGTGGAAAACTTAGAGGTACGCGTGGTGTTTTGCCCTCTGCGTCTAATTATATGGACCGATCTTGCTGATTTCCAATAGCACCTCTTTCGACACTATTTCTGATCAATTGGCGTATTTTAACGGACATCGCTCAATCTACTTCGCTATGATATTGATATTGTAGAAATTACACACGGAATGATAAACTTAGATATACCCTTTTTCCACTTTTTGTGGTGAAGGGTATTAAAAAATATCGTAGAGATTTTTTGTGCAATCTGTTTTATTACATTATTCTGGCAATCCTAGTAAACTAATGTACGAATTTGATTGTTGTATACACTAATTTCACGAAATTTCATGCAAAATAGTTATCAGTTGCGGTCAAACGCAAACCGCATACATGCCAAAATTTAAATTGTAAACGGTAAGGTTTATAAAATTTGTTTTAAACATTAAATTAGTTCTATAGTTGCCTTGTTTTCTATAAAAATACTTTGCTTTGTAGTGGGACAGTTTTTTGTTTTTAAAGTCTTTATACTATTAAATTTTTAATGGTATCGGAATTTGTACATATCTCTTTTATTTTCATATTCGTTACTGTGGTCGTTTGTGTTATTTCAAATAATACACAAACAACAAACCATATGTAGCGAACGTACACAAAGCAAGTGTAACAAAATCCCCTCAAAACTAGTTTCATGCAAAATGCCGTCGTGTAAAATACGTATATCATAAAAAATTTATTGATACCTTTCTTAATTTTTTGACGTCCGGTAAAAAGTGCAACTAAACGTCGGCGGCTAAATTTTAGCCAAACTTTAGCTGAAAAAATGTCGGCGGCGGCGGCTATCGAAAATCTTCGGCGGCGGCTGTAAGCCGGCTATTAGCCGTTCGGCGCAGGTCTCTGGCTGTGATTGAAGCAATGACTATAAGTCCTGCTACATATAATTTCGTAAAAGTTCAAAAAATAGAGTATTTGTAACAAGTCATCCTCACTACATAATTCTTACCAACTTTATTTTTCATACGTAGTACATGCCCAAGTTTCAACAAAATCAAAATTTTATCTCGCTTCGTTCTCACAAAAATAATTACTTGTAGTAGACATTCATATTAACATTTGTTGGCGATATCATAACTTAAATGATTTAATTATTTTGATCATTTGAACACAATAGTTGAATTCCAACATACAACTGCGCATATGTAAATGTCTCTGCGCAACCATATGCATGGAACAATTTTTTGCAGCAGTTTTTTATCGTTGCTTTTAGTTTTACATAGTGAAAAATTCCAATGTAAATAAAATAACCTAACACAAAAAATATAAAGTCTGATTCATTATTAAACAATGAAAAATTGAAAAACAATAAAAAATAAATTATATTCCCCCAGGAAAAAGATATAATTCGCATACATATATTAAAGCATACAAGTATGCATACAGCCAGAATTACAATTAATTTTTTTAAAAATCCCCACCCAAAAATTTTTTATTTAAAAGATAAATCAACTCAATACAAAAGATCTTAGATAAAAAATCATAGTAAAATACATTCAAATAATAGCAGTAGTTGATAGTTTTCCATCTAATGCAAACAGGAACATATAAATGCAAAATTAATTTATGAAACACCAAAAGTTTTGTATTAATAAATAGCAACAACTAAAATGCAACTAAAATAACCTTATGCAATAAATGTTTAAACAATCTATAAAACAGTAAAACCAAAAAATATTATTTTTAAAACGAATTTTGAATTATTTATTAAAAAGTAAATATTAATAATTAATAATTTTATACTTCTAGCTAAAAAAATTCAAAAAAGAATAAGCGCTTTTTAAATACAAGTTATATCAAGAATTGTTTACAATATGGATATTTGCATACACATTTTTTTTTTTTTTATTATTTTTTAATGGGCTGCAGACGTTATTTGTGATGGCTCTATGAAAATTTTGGGGCCAAATAAATCTTCACTAGTGGTATTGCTGTTAGTGGCGTAACTTAAAAATCAAATAAACAAACAAACAAACAAACTCTAAATACAAGTTACGAAAACATTTCTGCTCTTTAATTATTTACTAATGTAGAACCATTTACACTATCTTTTTACTAAATATCATAGTATTTGTACAGTAACTAATTAAAAAATATCTTTAGCAGGAGAACAGTAAGGACGATAATTCATTTATTTTTCAAACGTAATTTAGCAAATTTTTATAAAAGATATGAATTAAAAACAAAACAGATATCCTAAAAAAATTAAAAATAAAATAGGTACAAAACTTTTTTATAATAATTCTTGGGAAAAACAAAACCGACTTCAAAACAGATTTCATCTGTCTGCCTATAATGGTTCAAGAGTATCGCCAAATAAATTATATTACATTAACTATGGGGACACCCCCACATTCCCAAATTTTATACTTGTTCAACTGTTCAATAATTTGGCAATAGCAACTATAAGGTCACGCTTTATCTTCCAAATTCAAATTATATACTTACTGTTGTAATAGATTAAGCAATCAGGTTCTGTGTAAACTTCAACCGTCTGTCTATAACGGTTCAACAGGTTGCCCATATACATCAGATTATATCAACTATTGTCAAACTCTTTAATTTATAATATAAAATTTTTATACTTCTTATTATACAAAACAAAGTAGTGGACATTCTGTGTAAAATTCAGGTGTTTGTATATAACGGTTCAAAAAATACGGCCATATAGAAGAAATTACATTAATTTCTAAATTCAAATTATAAGCTCCTTTTTATAGTGGACATAGCAATATATGTCCTTTGTATATTTCACCTGTCTGTCTATAATGGCTCCAAAGTTCGGCCGTTTATTTCCAAATCCAAATTTTATACTTGTTGTTATAGCGAAGTTAGTAATACAGGTTCGTTGTAAATTTCAAGCGTCTGTCTACAACTGTTCAAAAGTATGGCCATATACATCAAATTAAATGCACTATAGGCGCACCCTTTCATTTAAAATTTTTAATATTAATACTTGTTTTTATAATGGCCATAGCAATCGGCGGTTCAAAAGATAGACCCATATAAGTCAATTTACGTCAGCTATGGAGGCATCCTTTAATTGTAAGAATTAATTTTGTATTACTTGTTACTATTAGGAGCTATAGTAATACATAGTCATTTAATATTTTAAAGAAGACCCCTTTACAGTTCATAACGCACAAACATAAAAAGCCGGTCAATAAGAAGCACATGCATTGTATAACAAAAAAGTTTTTTCCTAAGTCTTTTATATACTCGTATAAAAACAAACACAGGGTAGATACATGTGTTTGATTGAAACAACTTTTATAAAAACAAATAAGGGTGCTATATTCGGCTATGCAGAATCGTATGTACCCTTCACCACATACATATGTATGTAAAGGGGTTTTAGGGTTAAAACTAGTCGATCTGGCAACCCTTTAATATAGCGTGGTTGAAAAGTAGAGAGTCGAGAAGTTGCAGTTGAATGAGTCAGTTGTTGTTAAAGAAAAGAAATCATTATTATTAAAAATAAAAGTTGATTATTGACAGTTGAGAAGTGCAGTGGAATTATTCAGTTGCTTCTTAAAAAATGAAGAAAGATCATTATTATTAAAATTTAAAACAAAACTTAAAATAGTTTAGTAAATAAAAGTTATTATTAAAATTTAAAACAAAGATTAAAATTGTTTAGTAAATAGAAGTTACTATTAAAATTTAAAACAAAACTTAAAATTTAAATTTAGTAAATAAAAAGTTATTTAAAACATTATTAAAACGAAACCTTGATCAAAAACCTATTATTTACATGTATAATCAAATGTACCATACTGCCGACTTTCCATTAAATAGTTTAAATAAAAATCGGCATACACGCAAAGAAAAAACATGGTTGAGCTTATGAGCCCAAACAAATGATTTCACAATTGAGCTTCAATCACAAAAATAAAAATATTTATGCTTACGAGTACAATGCATACATATTTATTTAAACTTTTTGAAATGATTTGGTTTCCTTTTTATTTGTTTTTATATTATTTTTAATTATTTATTTTGTGCACAAATTTTTACTTTTCCTTTTTTAATTTATTAAGCACTAGGTCAGTTTTATAAATAATAAAAATTTTTATTTATATTTTCAATATTTCGCCACACCTTTGGGTGGCATCATCAGGAAACAGGAAACAAAATATTAGATTTTCTTTTTTTAAAATAACAAAATTAAAATGAAATTATTTTTTCAAACAAAAACAGAAAAATCAAAAACCAAACGACAAAAAACTCAAATATTTAAAATTTACATTCTTATAAATTTAAAACTCAAAAAACATTCAAGTAAAATAACTCAAAAATTTAAACATTTACATTCTTATAAAAATTTAAAAAACAGAAAACATTTAAATTATTTAAAAAAGAAAAACTATTTAAAAAGGTCAAAAAAACATTTATATATAATTTTTACTTTTCTTCACTTTCTTTAACAAAAAAAAAATTAATTTTAAATTTTAGCTACGAGAAAGATTACTAAACTGCCAAGAACTTGGCTTGTGCTTGCTTTTAAACATACTTTGATTAATAATAATATATTATGGTTACATATTTTATATTATTTTTAATAAATTATAAAACTTTGGTTGTGGTTGAAATTTTTTTGAGTTAATACCAACTATGTTGCATTTTTTGTGCGCAGTAACCATATAGTCGTTAAAAGTTAACCATATCACAACCATGTTTTTTTCTGCGTGTAAGAAATTATTTCCTACCATAAAATTTTTCTATTAAAAAAAAGGGTTTGATGATGAAGATGATAATTTTATTCAATATTTTTTTATAATTTAATACAACTGCAAGAATACCTTGAGTAACATGGTCCTATGTTGCTGATTTTCATATTTAAAATTTCTCTAGCAAGCGCGGACAGACCGACTGACATTTCTCAATCGACTTCGCTATGTAAAAGAACTCAGAATATGTATACTTTATGGGGTCGGTAATGGTTAAAGTAAAAATTACAAACGAAATGAAAAACTTAGATATACAACTTTTGCTGAAGAGTATAAAAATACAATTCATTTACGTGACTTTTTAAAATAATTTAAAAGTAAATTGAAAATATTCTATAATAACAAAAAACATTTTAAAAGGCAAGCTTATAATTTTTCTCGTCTATATCTACTTGCCTTCTTTTGTATTTAACTAGAGATTTTAAACTAGTACTTATTTCTTCTAACACTGATATGGAGCGCTTGTGGTACTCCATTTGATTATTGACTTGCTGTTCCAGAAATGTTTGCTTTTTCAGCACAGCGCGATTGAATGGTCCTCGTGGTGTGATGGGTGTGCGAGCAGTTGATGAACAACGCGGTAGGGAAGGGGCAGACACCAGTTCATTTATCTCCCCCATATCATGTTGGTTACACATGTAATCATGTACAGTGTAAACATCTTGCTCGGCGTTGTTACTGGTTCCCGTAATGCTGTTCTTCCGCAATTAGGCCTTAAGGTGGGTCTTGTGGTCTGCCCAACCCTAAGGAGAAAAAATTGATTTAATTTATGAACAAACTATTTATTACTTAACTTTTTCCAGCCGACCACTTCCTGCATTGATGGACCGGCTGCGTAAAGGTCTTCTATCAATCGTGCCCATAAATCATTGGTGTCTTGCTTGGCGTCCGTAGCTTTTATGTACCCCTTAGCCAACTGTGGATGCTCCGTCATAAAGTTGACCATGATCTCAAATTGGCTTTGCTTGGTATTTAAATTTTTCGTAGTATTTTTCTTATTGAAAAAGACTTGAATTAACATTTATCAATCAATATATATATATATATATATTTAAGAAATACTCACATTTTTTAGCGTCTGCTATCGTTGTTTCGATTTTTTAAAGATTTGTTTATGTATCATCCGTTAACTTAACACCAAACGACTACAAATTTCAACTTTCGACCGACTTTCACATCTAAATTCGAAATACATAGTGATGCAAATCCGAAAGTAGAGTGTGAGTATCCGACAATCGGATATGGCAACTCGAAAGTAGGAAATGTATTTGCGAATTCGAGTTAGTTGGTAGAAAAAATCCGAATTCGTAATATTTAACTTTCGAATCGAGTTACATAGTAACCCCCCAGGCTGAGAGGGTAATGTGGCCATAACCGATATTTAGCTGTACCGATAGTTTGATGGCGTATGATTGTATTTTAGTGTGCTTTGGATACTTTACACCATCTTGCATAGCGGCTTTAATTTGTTGCTTAAACTGACTATTTCGGAGCGTTTTCAGCTGTCTGTATTCCTAGTGGCTTCGGTTGACTGTTTTCTACAACGGCTTCTGCTGACGTTTTTCTACAGCAGTTTTGGCTGACTGTTTTCCACAGCGTTTTCAGCGCTCTCTTATATTAGTTAAATTGGTATTTAAAGGTTTTTAATTTGTAATATTTGTTATAACATTCCAGCGATTACAAAGTGTATTAACTCCTGCCGCTACTACGACTGTTTAGTACACAGAAAATTCGAAAGTATTAGCCAAGGACTCCCAAACGATTGCCAGTATTAAGGCTAATAATATCTTTTGAACTAGTATCATCCATCTGTATTAAACGGAATACACTTGACCGATTGCCAGCACTAAACCGAATGCTACCGATTGGTTTCAGAATACTTTCGACTGATCTCCGTACCATTATAGCTATTTATATCTCGCCAAAGTAAATGTTTGTGCATTGTTAAAGCTGTAAATGACAATAACGAGGTGTGAAAAAATAAAAACTAAAAATAAATAAGACGAATGATAATTTTCAAGAAAAGTGTATGTGTGAAAAAGAAAAAAAAATAGATAATGAATTATTTAAAAAAAAAGTTTTGTTTTAAAACACTTTATGGTTTTTATTTTTCAACTTGCTTTAGATTTATTTTTATAAAAACTATTGAAATTATTAAATGTTTTTAGTGAAATTGTTTTAAATGTAAATAAATGTTTATTAATTTCTTAACTGTTGGGTGTTGTATAAAGTGATAACATTTAGAAGCTTTAATCGTATTTTAAAATGTGGTCCAAGGTCATGATGGTGATAATTACAGTGTATGGTATTTTAGTATTGTAACATATTATAGCATTTATTTCTTTGAAAATTATATGTTTCAAACTTCAAAGAAAATACTAAATGATGTTAATCAAAGATTTAATAATTAAATGCGAGGTGAAGTCTTGAAATAAAATGAGATTGCAGAAGCTTTGAATGCATACTTTTCTGCGATTTGTTTTAATTTGAAGAAAAAGTTGGTAAAACTATCTAAAGTGCACTGCCTAATTTTGTGTTTGCTTAATAGAATTTGACGTTTTATTTTAGCAAATTGATGCATTATTTCTCAGTTGTTAAATTAGTTGGCTGAACTATGTTGAATATTACTGTTCATATTTTGTATTATTTGTAGCCAATACTGACAATTTCCTTAAACAATTGGTTGTGTCGCTTTGAAAAATGTCATAATGTCCATGGACATGGTGTTATAATGCTCCAACCTAAAAGAAAATGTTCGAAAGTGTCATAAAGGTCGCACTTTAAAGAACAACGGCTTCGTTTGCCAAAGATTTTCTGCATAGTCGGCCTTTGGTAGCGAGCAAGGATTTTTTTCTCTATGGTATAACAAACGCTGGCTTTGCTTACAGAGATTTTCTGAATAGCCAGTTTTTAAAAAAGTTTCATCTTTCTTACATTGAATACCATTAAATACACCTATAATATCCATGAACGTTATGACTCTACGTTGATTGACATTATGTTGCATTGTAGCGTTAGATATTATCCAAGCATGAACTGATGGTTTATTTGCGTTGTTTGCATTTCAAAATGTAAAATTTTTTTTATTTAATTATTGGAAACCTTTTTATCGAACCTGTTAATTTTTATTTCAATTAGTTCCTTATAAAAATAAAATTATTAAACTCAAAAACTTTAAAATAATTAAGCTCAATCAATATCTATCAGAAAAAGTAGCACCATTTTTTGCATATTTTCGTTTAAAATCTTAAACCTGGTGATGTCCTTAATAAAATATTTAGCTTAATTTGTTATAGAAATTAATTTTTTTTGTGTTTAATTATTCTTTAAATTCTTGAAATATTTTTTTGTACTTTAAAGTTAATTTTCGATATTTTTGACAAATTTCTAGTTTAATGTGAATTTTTCATGACAATTCTTTTCTTGTAATTTCGACATTTGCAGGAGTTTAAGGTCATTTTTTCTTTTTTTTTTTATTTTAGAATATTAAAAATTTTTTGGATTGCACTTTTTTGTATTTTTAACCGACTTCAAAAAAAGAAGTAGGTTATACAATGTTGCTTTTTTTATATTTGTGCCTCTAGAAGTCAGTCATTTTTGATCCGAATTTGAAAATTTTTGGTAATATGATAGACGATGCTTACAGATTGGTCTTATTTGAAAAACAGCTATAATCTTGAAAAGTAAAGGGTGTCCTCATACAACATACATATTTTTTACGTGTATTATGAATTTTAAAGGACGATTGTGTAAAATTTAAGAAGGCCGCGTATTAATATAGCTCCCAGAAACAAAAAATTATCAGAAATAAATCTAAAAATTAAAGGGTGCCCTCATAATTGATGTTAATTTTCTTATATGGGCCTATCTTTTGAACCCTTATAGACAAATGCTTGCAAATTGGTCAGAATATCGATTGCTATGACCGTTATAGTAAAAAGTATTAATATTATAAATTACAAATTAATGGGTGCGCCACTAGTTCATTAAGTTTAATGTATATGGCCATACTCTTTAATAGTTTTAGGCAGACGCTTGAAATTTACAACGAAACTGTATTGCTAAGTCCGCTATAACAACAAGTATAAAATTTGGATTTGGAAGTTAAAGGGTGTCCCAATAGTTAATGTAATTTTAAAAATGAGACCAAACTTTTGAACCCTTGTAGACAGAGTGCTGAAACTTAAAAGGGACCACCTGTATCGCTAAGCCCGCTACCTCAACGGGTTTATAATTTAAACTTATTTACAAACACCTGAATTTTACACAGAATGGCCACTTTGTTTGGTATAATAAGAAATATAAAAATTTTAAATTATAAATTAAGGGGTTTTACCACAGCTGATATAATCTGACGTATATGGCCAAACCGTTGAACCGTTATAGACAGACGGTTAAAATTTACACAGAACCTGATTGCTAAATCTACTACAATAGCAAGTATATAATTTGAATTTGGAAAATAGAGGGCAGCCCTATATTTGCTGTAATTTGATGTATATTGCCAAGTATAAAGTTTGGAGATATAAGGGTGTCCCAATAATAAATGTAATCTAATTTATGATGCCATACCCTTGAACCGTTATAGGCAGACAGATGAAATCTGTTTTGAAGTCGGTTTTTTTTGCAAGAATTATTGTGGCTGATTTTTTAATAATTGGATTTTTAATTTTGTGTAATTCTAATAAATTTTTGAGAGTTTTAACACCATCAGTTTTTGTAGTATCATATTTCTACCAGTCTTAAGTATAGATTACTATGCTGCTTGAGTTTTTTTTTAATTATTTGGTGTCTTTCTTTAAGAAATTTAGAGACAATAAACAAAATGACAAAAATGACAAAATGGCAATTTTCACCTATATTTATTTCATGCTATAGAAACTTTCTTGTCAAAAGCCTCTTAGGAATAAGAATATTAAAAACAATTTTAGCTCAAATACTTATTGTAAAGTAAATAAATATTTGTAATAAAACGAGGCCAAAAGACAAAGAAAAAATGCAAATAAAATTAAAAAATACAAGAAAAAATTGTGTGGCAAAGAAATAAACCTCATTCAGAAATATACCGGAGTTTGCATTAGCAATTAGTAAAAAAATAAGTTTTTAATATTTTTTCACGTGCTGTTGTGCATAAATTAAAAACAAAGTTTAAAAGAACAAAAAAATAAATAATTGCACATGCCACTAGCAAAAAGTGTATGAGTACATAGATTTATGAGCAGTACGCATTAAATAACATAAGAAAAATGTCATAAGTAATTACTGTCGAAGCATTTAAAAAAACTTTACAAAAACAAAAAAGATCGAAAGAACTAAAAACAAAGTGACACAAATATTAAATACAACAGAGAACAAACAAGTACTTCTACAAAATGTCTTGTATTGAAATATTTACCAACAACATGTAAACATGCGTTAGCACAGTGGGTATAACAACGATGTTAACAATTCTTCACTAGAAAATTTTCTAAATAATAATAAATAGTTATTCCAATATTTTATAATTACGCTTTTCGGTAACAGGAAGCAATAAATGTATCTACAAAATTGATTTTATAAAGAATTCGTTCGAAATTCTTATTTTTTGATGGAACATTGGAAAGAAAAATTATAAGCAACTATGAAAAATTAATTTTGCCTAGCACTAATTAGACTTCAAAAGTATAAGTGTTATACGTAGGATTTAAACACTTGTTATGATTTAACTTATATTGGAGACAATTAAATAAATTTGGGGTAAAAGAAATTATTTTTTAAATCGAACCAATGTGTGTGAAATAAGCAAAAAATAATTTCGTCTTCTTAATCGGATGAGAGCCTAAAGTATATCTTTCGTTAATCCTTGATATACAATTAAATTAACAGGTTTGCAGTATCAGTTCCCTTTTTGTAGTTTTCCAGTAAAATCCAGGAAATTAATAAATACTGAGTAATTTAAAAAAATTTACTCGCGAAGATAGCTCATGAAAAATTTTTAATACCTAACAAATATTAAAACAGCTGACTACAAATTCATATATTCTTGACTACTCAATTTTTGTCATTATTCTCTGGTACTCGATTTTAAGGAGAAACAAGGGATTTATTTTATTTCAAATAAGTTTTTATTTTATTTGAATTTTCTCTTTACTTTCTGGTTAATTTAATTAAATTAATTTGATTTTTTGTTTTTGCTATTTATTACCTTAAAAAATCAGTACCTTAATACTCAACACGTTTTCAAATCTTAACAATGAAAGGTATAAAAATGAAAGGAAAATTAATGTGCATTGTTTGAAAGTGGCGGTAGAGGCCACAGAAGAAATTTTTTTTTTTTTAGTTTTCTATTAGGTTTTCCTTTTTTTTTGAAGAATTTATTTATTTTTTGTTTATATAATTTTGTTTGTTTACGTTTTAAAACATATACTCTGCTATTATATTTGACAAACAAAGATTTTCCAGGTAACACTTGTAATAACTCACACAATGAACTTTCATATTACTCTCTCAAATGAACACAATCCAGTAAAATATTTGCCGTATTCACAAGCTCTGCTAAGGTGTAGGTAGTATTGCATACTACCTCTTGTTTACTTCTTTGTGAACAACCATTTTATCAGTGTGCCATTGTACATTGTACTTCATACGTCAAAAAGTAAATAAGAAGAAGAAAAGTGCTATTCATCATTTGTTATTTATAAGCCAAATGGGGGAGAAAACAGAAAAAAGTAAATTAATAAATTTTTTGTGTGAGGATGAAATTCAAGACATTTTTAGGATGAACCTAATGTACTTGCTCTCCAGTCGCAGAATTATACATTTAGGGCTACCAAAATCATCATTATGGCATAATTGGGTTTGAAGATATTTTGATGAAAACAGATTTCTTCATATGATACGACTATGGCCAGAGGAATTTGCCTATATATTCAACCTTATAAAAAATGACGATGTTTTTCACACAATTGGCGAAAGGCTCCAACTACGCATTGACTTGCAGCTTAAAATTGTACTTTACTGCTTGGGATCTTCAGGAAATGGTGCTTGTGTTCGTAAGGTAGCATCTCTTTTTGGTATAGGTGACGGCGGTACCATACAAAATATTAGAAATCGAGTCATTAAAGCAATATTAAATCTTAAAGAACAGTTTTTATATTGGCAATTTTCAATATCAACTTTCTAATAAATCAGTCAAATCAATAAATTAAATAAATAAAACTAATAAAAATATCTTTTTATTCAATTTAATTTAATATAATTCACACATGAACACAAAAATAATAATTTATTTAAACATAAAACATTTAAACAAATACAACGTTTGAAAAACATATGAAAAAAAGTACTAAGTGTTGTATCGCATGTTTGCATGAAAATTACCAACAACACAGCTAGCACCGTTGTATTTTGTTAGCACTTAGCACGTACTAGGGGGATTGTGAATAGGGCAATTGTTAAAATCCATTAAAAAAAATACTAAACGCTACACTTATTTTAAGTTGTTTTGCATAAGAAATATTATGGTTAAAGTACTATATTATTTTGCGTTAATTGGACGTTTGTGCATTATAAGCATTTAATGATCATTAAATGATGAGAAAAACTTGCTTGTCTTGACTAAAGTGTAGAACTATAATTTGTCACTGCAATCATATATTGTTTTATGACCATGCCATACTCTGGTGTTTTTCTATCTCTATTTCTATACTTTGTTTTTGGTTTGTTTGGGAGCTAAATTCCAACCATGGAAACACCATTTTTCAACTAAATTGAGAAAATTCCAATTTAAATTTAGAAAATTTTAAATAATTTGAGAAATTAAAATTAAAATTGGGAAAATTCAAAATTATAATGGAATTTCTATTTGAAATTGAGAAAATTCCAAATGAAAAGGAAAATTTCTATTTGAAATTAAGAAAATTCCAAATGAAATTGTAAATTCTTCATTTTAATTGCTTAATAATTTTTATTAAATTTTTTTTATTCGGCTTAAGTTCACATTGAGTTTAATTTTTAACTTTATTAAGAAAGAAATATAGTTTATAATCTCTTCTGTTATTTTTTAAAGAAAGCAGGAACGAATAGTTACTTGCAGAATATAATGCAGCTTTTTGTGGATCGCCGTATACGTTATCTCTCCACTTTAGTTCATGTACTTTGTACACGTCATCATTTAAACAACTAATTTAAGAAATTAGAATAAAGAAAAAAATCTATATTTGGTTTTTCTTCTGCAACGAATGCAATTTTATTTGCTCGTTTTTTTTCTCGTCAGGACATAATGCACAATATACATAATTAAAGCCTTTGGTTAAAAAACTAAAATAATTCAACTAATAACACTGTTCTGCAAAAAAAAAAAAACTTTTCTCCCCTCCCTTGAACAATTTTGCCTCGAGAGTACTGATCAAATCCTAGACGAAAATAGTGACAAGAGAGCAGCTCAGTGGGAGGGGGGGAGTTGGGGTATTGCGGGCGAAAGGGGGCAGGTACGGATTTAAATGAAAAGGATATCACCATAAAAAAATTGTAAGATTATACATACAGAAAAAAAAACTTTAACCATATTTCTTCAACCACTTGTAATATTCCCATCAAATTTTTTTTTGTTCAAATATACTATATTGCGCTCAAAATCATCGGGCTTTTGAATTTCTCAAGAAACTGTGCGTGATATACAGAATCTGACTTCAAATTCGTGTTCAGCACATTTGAAAACAGTAAGAAAGCATATTTTGATTTAAAGGAGGATTTTCGTGCAGAACAGTGTAATTTTAAATATTAAAAATATTCTCCCATGATCACTGAAATCGGTTTCTCCTTTATTTGACAAAGTTTTTTTAATACATAATATGTAAAAAAATCTTTAAATTTATTATCTATCTATTATCAGCTGTAGTATTTTTTTTTTTTTTTTTGAAAAAGGCAAAAAGTAATAACAAAAGTAATAAATTTGTTTCTTATACCCTGGAGTTAATGTCGACGTCGTTGACGGCGTTTTAACGCGGAAAATGTTGAAACAGATTGAACTTTTACGGCGTTGCAACGCGTTGAGATTAAATGCTCTCATACAATTTCATACGATTCAACTTTATTTTTGACATTTGTCGCCGTCAACGACGTCGACATTAACTCCAGGGCATGGCGAAATAATACAGGTGAACGCACGGGCGAAAAAGCCCATCAGCTGTATACATTGCAGTTGTCAAAAAAATTTGTCAAAAATAAAAAATTTGTTAAATTTTTTTTAATTTAATTTTTTTGATTGCTAATAAAAAACAAACTACTAAAATTCCTAGAGAAAACTACCACAACATGGAACCGTATTTGCAGTTCCTGATGTGTATTATCAAAATATGCGTAAAAGATAGTGAAATTATTGTTAACTCATTTATAATTTCTTGGTTTTTTTGTGGAAGATGATGTTAGTCTTCAAATGGCCAACGTGCAAGAATGGAACGATGCATGTGATTTGGGCAAACTAGTGGTACAAAAGAATTTTGGTCACTTTTCCTGTATTTTTATTTTAATGTAACTTAATTTTTATAATTTTCTTATTCTGATAATTACAACCACTTTTTTTCATCAAATATTTTTTTTTATTTTGTTTGTTTTTTTACAATATTTTTTTTTGACAACATACATAATTTTGTAGCAACAAATTGCCTGTTGTTTTTTGTGTTGTTGGATTGTTGTAGCCGTGCGGTCACCTGTATTAATTCGCCTTGCTCCAGGGTTAGTAATTAAAAACACAAAAGCAGGCGGAAATATAGTTGTAGAAATTGTTAACAAGAAAGCTAGTTTAACAGAAAAACATGAAGTTGATGTTAAAAAAAAATATTATACTTCAGAATTGGAAAACTTTAAATCATTCATGACTAAAATTAAAAATACTTGTTCAATAATTTTTGAATAAAAACCCACTGTAGTATATTTCTTAAAATTGTTTCTGTTTTTTTGAATAATCTTGTTATTGTTGTTGTTTTTATATGTACATATTTGTTAAAATTGGTTATTGTTATTAAAATCAATTTATATAATTTATTTGACACACAAAATCTGAAAATCAAGTAAAAATTACCCGAAAAATGAAAGACTAAAGAAACAATTTGACATAAAAAAACTTAATAAATTACGAAAACAAAAAATATAATTATTGTGTATTTAGTTTAACTATATCAGTAGCAAAAACCAGTGTTATGCGTTGTTGTGCGCAAACTTTAACGCAGTTTTCTATTTTTTTTATTTAAATCTATTAAAAGCCAACGTGGCAATTTAACATCAATGATTTGTCAATAGAATTTAATAAAGTTCATTATTCTTTATTATTGCTACTTTTGTCTGCAATAAAACCACAACATCAACAAAAAAAAAAAAAAAAAAACTCCTGCTTATATCTATTGTAGTCACTGTTGCTAGCTCGTGTGTATTTTATTTATTTATTTTTCTTTCTCTACTGTATACGGTCGACTTTTTGTCGACTCTTTTATACAGTTGAATTACTGTTGGTTATTGTTGTTTTTGCTTAAACTTTGATTTTTGTCTTTGCTTTATTGTTTGGACAAAAATCTCTAGTTTATTTAAAATGTTTGTCAGAAGTTTCCTGAAGAGTTATGTAAGCGGTAACGAAATGGCAATCGAGACGTGCTTTGACCCCCAATAATCAATATCGGTAATTAATATAATCGGGATAATTAAATAAAAAATAGCACGAAGTTGTTTGTGAAAATTAAACAAAAAATTATATTTACAAATTTTTTTATATTTCTTGTTTGTGTATTTTGCAGCAACCACAAAATATAAATATACAGGCATGTCACAGAACTCAATTCCTCCGATCGAAAGTGGTTTCAATTCCGCAAATCCATTCTTCAAAAGACAAAAAACTAAATTTTTTTTTCAACTTTTAAATTTCAAAGTGGAATTTATTTTCTTTGAAATTTTTTTATTTTCGGTTTTCAAATTTATTTTTATTACGTGTCCTTATTTAGATTAGCCTTTTTTTCTACTTTCGTGTGCAATATTGCAACATTCAAATTAAAAGGTGGAGATTAAGCACTTTTTAGAAATAAGAAAAATCGATTAGAATCTGAAGAAGGTAAAACAAAATCGATCGGAATTGTTAATACGGAATTCAAACCACTCCAATCGAAATTTGTGACATGCCTGATAGTTTTACCAAAAATGTTGCTTCTTTTGCATAAAACAAAAAATATAAAAAAGGGAAACGGTTCTGAGTTAATTGAAATTTGGGTTTTAAAAGTACTTGGCATTAAATTATAACAGGAATTATGAGGTAAAAGAGAAAAATTGCTTAAAGTGTTAATAATTTTATTGCGTAATTTTGAATAGATATTTTTAAAGTATATCATTAAGCAAAATGTATTTAATAACTATTGTAAACTTTAAATCTAAAACAAATAAGAGTTCTCTATTCGGCTATATCGAATCTTATAAACCCTTTACCATACATATTAATCTAGTTTATTGAAGTAACTTCAATCAAAAAACAAATATTGGGGTTACAGAGAAAAATAAGAAAAAAAATTTAGTACCACATACAATTTTATAAAAAATGTTATCGGCTCTTAATTGCTTAAGCATTATACAAAAAAAGTTTTTTAAATGATACCCATATTGATATTTAAAAATTTTAAAAGTTCAGAGGCCTATAACTTCGAAAATATGGGCAAGCATCAAGCACTATTTCTGATCGAAGTCAGAATATATATACTTTTTGGGGTCGAAAATGGATATTATAGAAATTACAAACGGAATGAAAAATTTAGATTTATCTTTTTTCCATTTCTTTGTGGTGAAAGGTATAATAAGAACTTTTAATGAATTGGACTATAAACATTAAAAAATTTAATATTTTTCAGTGTCTTTCATCTTATTTATTAATATTTGAAAGTGCTATTATTACAGTTAAATATATGTTTGTATATATGTTGAAATCATAACATTTGTTTATTTCTGTTAAAATCTTTAAGTTAATTCATTTTTGGAAGTGACAATATGCTATTTATCATATTTTTGACATTCATAGCATTTTCAAAAAAAAAAATTATGCAAAAAACTTCTCGTGTGTGGCATCAATTTTTTTTTTAAATAAAATGAATGACCTGGGGACAATATAGCTTAAAATATAAAACAGCATGGTATCACGCTTTGCTTCTTTTAATTGCATAGCTGCGAATAATGTAATAAGGGTTTGAAACTGCTAATTTATCTGCAAGGTATAATTGATTAAGAGATTGTGAACCATATAATCATAATTGCTTTCTTACACACATTTGAAAAGAAAATAAAAAGCCAATAATAGGAATTGCTAAGTAAAAGGAAAAATGAAATTAAATGCTGTAAAAAAAGAGTGTAAAGCACCCTTTGAATGCGTCAAATGTTAAATATTTTTGATCTATTATGCTATCAATCAAAATCAGCATTAAAAGAATCCTTGCAACCTAAATTTGTTGTTGTTGTTAAGTTTCGATTTTTAACTTGATTTCATTTCATACAATCTGAGTTGTTTCGTGATAGTTCGATGGCCCTTAGATTGTTTATTAAATAGTATTGTGGAGTAAAGATATTTCTGAAAAAAATTTATCACAATTTCGACTTAAGGATAAAAACGCGATTTTTTAATCTGGATTTTTTGTATTTATTTGATTTATGTTAAATTTTCGCAGTTTTATTTAAACTTTAAAATCGCAGTGATATTTTTAATTTATTTGAGGTAAATTATTAAATTTTTAGGGTAGTAGATAAAAATTTATTTTTCAGGCGCTTATGCCTAATGTATTTTGAAAGTAATAATACCCTGTTCAGACATACGTTTTAATTTAGACAATTAAAATTTAAATTGAGTAATTAATTTTGGTGTTCACATATATCCAATTTAATTTACTCAATTAAAATTTGACAGTAGAATATTGTTCTGTTCAATAGCAAGAAGTTGTTACTAATTGTTATTGGAAAGTGTTTACTTCAGTACTTAAAAAGAAGCAGCGAGAGAGTAAAAACGAGTATAAGATGTGAATATTTATAAATTTGTTACTACTTTTGTTACTGGCAAGAACAGAACAGCTGATTCTTGTTCTGTTTTACAAAATAAATTAATAAATATTAAATACTTTGAATTGAAGTGTTTATTCGCACTTTCCACGAAAATATTTACGTGATTCCTTGCTGGACTAAAATGGTGTGACTTTTTTGCCATAATTTGTATAGCGATTTCAAAACCGAATATCTACAGCTAAAATTTTTTACAACCACACAGCACAAAACATGCATAATATTTATAGTTTTCGGTTTTAAATACAAAATATTTTGAATCGAAACTAACGTTTGTATAATAGTTAGAAGAAATCTGGGAAAACTATATATAAGTAAACGCCAGGATAATAAAACAATAAACAAAAGAATTAGAATAAAATAAACTAAAATTTAAAAAAAAAAAACAGAAAATTTTTGGCAGTTTTGCAAAGTATTCGAAAAAAAGGTGCTCATAATCGATGACAAAGCTCCTGCAAATGCTAACTGTTGCAATACAAAATGCTTTAAGCATAGAACACCGCTTTTTTACTGTTTTAGATATTTATTTTTATGGTTGCTTGTTATTATCGTCAGTTCGCCTTTACTTTGTTTTTTCCCCCCAAAATGCGTTTATTCCTGTTTTTATTTGAAATAGTAATGTTGTAAATTTTTATTTTACTCTATCGTTGCTAGTTTCTGCCGGAAATTTATTGAACAGACCTAATTTTTACATTAGAAATTTGTGTTTGTAAATTTGGAAGAATGAAGAGAAGTTCGGCTTTAAAAGAAAGTTTGTTTGTTTTTATTTAAAATATGGAACTCTTTCAGTCAGTACGATCAAGTTCTGACTGCTAGCGTGCATTTTCATTTAATTTTCAAAAATTTTTCATTTCATTTAATTTGAAAATATTTTATTTTTCATTTTAATGGCATTTAGTTTTGTCATTTTATAAAATTTTCTCTCACTGAACACACTTCACGAGGGTTGTATGAGGAAACTTAATCAATTAATGACTTACTTAAGTACTAATTGAAAAATTTATTAATTAATTTCTTATATGGTAAAATAAATTCAATTAGGGACTTAATTGCGTAAATTCCTTTATTGCGCAATTAAAACGTATGTCTGAACAGGGTATAAAAGTTTCTTTTTTATTTTCAAAGAGAAAAAACCTATTACTATGGGATTTGCTTCTCTAAGTAATGATATAAATTTTTCATGAGGTTATTAAAGATTTTTATATTTCCTTAGTTGGTTGTTTTTCGTCTCTTTTTCTGTAATATGCTGTTTCTATATTACAGGCGATCAACTCGTCTGAAAAATTTATATGGAAATAACTCAAAAAACTGAGTGCTTTTCATATAAAATTTTTAGACGAGTTGATCGCCTGTAATACAGAAACAGCACATAAATATTGCAGTTTACCTTTACTTTCCTGTTCCACCAAATAATTGTCAAAAAATTATTATAGTGCTTTAATAATTCCTGAAATATTGGGTTAAGACCATAAAATGTAGAAAAAGTTTTTATTATTTGACGTTTCTGAAATTAAAAAAATAAAAACAATGCCTTTTTAAACATTATTGCGTTTCGAAAAAACATTCTTAAGTGAAAGAAGAAGAAATAATATTCTATTTATAATGGTTTATCTACCTGCTTCAGTGATAGACCAACTTCTTCTTATTTTTTTTCTTATAAAAAACCTTTAGGTAAGGTTTTTACCATCATAAAATAAGAATGAGTTAAATATAAATTCTAGATAAAACTGAAGCTAAAAACAGAAGCAAGTATTTAAATTTAAAATTTATTAAATAAACAAAGAAATATTTAATTTGGATTTGTACGTCATCCCTTTCAGATTTTGCGGGTAACTTTTGGTCCAAACATTTTCGATTTTATTGAGCCAATGGAAAACAGACCGGTTTGCATCTATTGCCTTGATGGTTTTTTATGTTTGTTTCTCACGTTGTGTATATGTTCCCTTTACCATTTCTTAAATTATATTGAACAATTCTACGTCTTGTTTAAGGTTTGCCAAACTGCTCCCCAGAAGTAAAATGTGTTTTCAATTATAAAAGTACTAATCTTTAAAAATAGTGAAGGCAAATTTTTTAAAAATTTCTAAACTTTAGTGTTTCAAATCAAGTGAAAATTTATATAAAAATTTTAACATGATGCATGATAAATTGTGCGTGTCCTGAAAATTCTTGGAGGATATATAATTGGTAAATCCCGAACATTGATTCGATTTTATACGATATAGAGACCACATAGTCCAAAAGTTATAAAAAAATGTCCAAAATTCGAATGGGTTATTAAAATTTACTGTTGTTATCAATTTATTGTAAATAGAATTACACAGGTTTAAGATCTCTAGATCATCGATTTCAAAGATAATAATTCATAGAATAATAAGACTTCGACTATTTTTAGAGTTACCAAACAAAAACACAAAAATGTATCTTCCGTTTGAGTCGCCTCTGGGATGTTAATTTGTTGTTAAATTTTTTTTTTGCTATTATACGATTTTCTATTGGTGATACCGTGGTATTAAGTATGCGCCAATTATTGATAGTCACATTAATGTCACGCAGTTTTCATTTCTTTAACGTAAAATTCTTTAATTAGTAAATTATACATTTTATTAACACTCAATTATTCGCTTATTATTTAAAAAAAGCATTTTACCTTTTTGCCAGAAGAGAACACCTAACTGGTTTGTAAAGTTAATTTGGCTTGTTCGCCTCTCATAAATATATCCCCCATAAATTATTAAAACATTGCACCACATGCTGATTTCTAGGAGAAAGCTTTTTCTTTGGCAAATGTTTAAAATAATAGATAATTCGTTACGTTGTTTTGAAAAGTTAAAATTTTGTATTTAAATTTAGTGTTACAATTTTCTGGCAGTTTTAATTTTGTTGTTATCAGTTTACTTACGAAAGGTCTTTTTAATAAGATTTTTTTTCTTCTTCAACTATGAACTATACCGTAGCACACGAATAAACCTTTCACTTTTTTCAGTTATAATTCAGGTAAAACTATACATTTCACTTTGTATCAAGTAAATTATAAATTTTTAAGCTAGAGGACATGTAATGGTTTTGTTGTTTAAAGAAACGGAAGAAAGTTGTTGTGGTTGTTTAATATGGCTGAAGGAAATGATTTTAAGCTTTAATTTAAATCAGCATTAAACTATTGATGGATATTAGAAATATATGCAAAATAAAACTAGTGTTTGAAAGAAACCTGGACATTATTTTCATATTGTCTCTTATTTGAAATAATTTTTGTCAATAAATTGTTTTTTTTTTCAATATGGGTTAAGATCGAAAAAATGCCGGCGAAGGTTGTACCGAATCAGAAAGTGTACTTCATCCTGCTGTAATTTTACTACCTCAAAAAACGAGGTGAAGCTGTGTTTCACTAATCTGTTACGAATTAAAAACCATATCAGGCTTGTCGGTATTTCAATCACTAGATAACGTTCTCCCATCATCATGCGTACGCAAATTATATCGTTTACAATTTGTGTATCTGTGGTATTCTCTTACTTTTTGCTTAAGAGTAGGAGACTATTGAAACTCTATCGCAACTTAACCGACGTTATGTTAGAAATGGCTCTATTTGGTTTTGAACTAAAGACACTATATCACTTTATCTACCGGAAACTTTTGTACCAGCTTCCGTACTATAAATGCCTTCTTCGGTAGTTAAACGAACATAATTTTAAACCTTATTTTATTATCAGCTTGTTGTATCGGCGCTAATAAAATGCACGTCAAAACTCTAGTGTGGGTATAGTTCTGTGGCGGATGGCCGGACATCTTGGCGATTTTAATAGGGTATCATCATTACCCTTTGCATACGAGACCTTAAATACAACTAACAAAAAACTTGTCTTCTATGTTTTTATAAATATTGATAGATTTACTCAAGAGCTGTTTTTAAAATAAAATTATTTTGGGAAAAAGACCCGACTTTAAAACAGATTTTCTCTGTCTGTCTATAACGGTTCAAAAGAACTGACACTTACAAATTACGTTAACTATTGGGACTGCCTTATATTCCATCTCCGAACTTTATTCCTGTTAAAGAAGACTTAGCACAACAGCTCGTTGCTAATTTCAACCGTCTGTCTACAACTTTTCATCAGGTTGGCAATATATATGAAAGTATACCCTTTAATTTATAATTTAGAATATTCATACTTCTTATTATACCAAAGAAAGACGTGGACATTCTGTCTAATTTATAAGTGTCTGTATATAACCGTTCAAAAAATACGACTATATACACAGGTTAAATTATATTAATTTTGGGAACAAACTTTTATTTCTAAAATCAAATTGTGTACTTGTTGTTATATTGGACTGAGCAATAAAGGTCCCTTGTAATTTTGTCTCTCTTGGCTACATTCATCAAACAACATCAATTAATGGAACACCCTTTAGTTTTCAATTACAAATTTTATACTCGTTGTTATAGCAAAGCAAACCAGATTCGTTGTAAATTTCAACTATTCAAAAATATGGCCGTATACATCAAATTAAACGAAACGGCTGGGGCACCCTTTAATTTATAAACTAGAATATTAATACTTGTTACGATAACGGTATATAACGGTTCAAGAGATGGGACCTTATCACCTATGGTGACACCGTTTTTTTAATTTTAAAGTGGTGTCCTTTACGGTTTTTAATACCCGTAAAAAACTTGTATGTTGTATAGGGAGACCCTTTAATTTTAAGATTCTGAACTGCTCTTGAAACGATACTAATATGTAATCAACACCTTGCAAACAAAAAAAAAAAGATTTCGAAATCGGTTTAGAAATGCCTGAGTTCTGCGGCCACAAACATAAAAAGCAAATTTTAGTCGAATTATTAACCTCTTTCTTTTTTGAAGTCGGTTCAAAATAAATATTTATATTAAATAGAAAAGCGAGCTCGGCAAAAATTTAGACATTGCCTTAAAAAGTACTTGCCATATAATGACTTGCTTTTGTGGTTACCATATTTTGTTACTCGCTTACAAAACAGATTACATTAGTTTCCAAAAAAGAAAGTAGTAATGGAACTAGTTCTTTATGTTAAAAGAGACTACCGTACTAATGGTACTCATTATTTCCTACAATAATTAATGTAATCGATTCTCAGGAATTGATTATAAAAGTCTCATGCCTTGTTAAAATCATTAATTTGGCAATCTAGTTGGGAAGTACTTCTGCCAAAAATGCTTAATTCCACACTCGATTACCTTCAAACATTTTTTGCTGGGAGTGAATGGATATAAACAAATTTTATATTGAGCGGACGGTTAAACTTATTACTTACACTTACAAAAAATTATTATAAATTATTATTATGTATTTTAAATGCAAATCTATCTTTCAGCAGTAAAGACATTAATTGAGCTAACAATATACATATGTACATGTAATAACAATTGATATTTCTTATAATTGATGCTTAATTTGACAGTTTTTTGCTTTTTTCATTTTTTTGTCATTTATTAAATTTTTACCTTAGTCGATAAGCCGCCATGCACTATTATATTGCTAAACTTGGAAAAATCTCAAATTACCTTTGTACATAAGACAAATGTAGGTAAATATGTATGATTGGGCCAAAAACTTTATGTATTGCTGAGCCCGTCAATTATGTCAATTGTGTGTCATAAATGATTAATAACTAAATAAAAGCTTTACTAACATTAAATTTACATTCAAATGATTTTAACTTAAGTAATAACATGTCTTGATTTATTTCTTTCAGAATATTTTTGTTAACTACAGTTTTGCTGGCAGCACCCAGTGAATTAAATGGCCAATTTCATCATTTTGGTGAAGGCTTAAACACATCACCATTAGGTGCTGATTGTGCTCTAATATTATCAGGCCCTGGTAGATCATCTGTCTATGATTACAGTGTTAATTTATTTCGTGGTTCATTGTAAGTACAAAGAAATAAGCATTTGTAATTTAGTAGTAATTATGCACATGTTTGCGATATATTATACATATATACATACATTCATACACACCTTTAAAACATTTTGATTTTCAATTCATTTGCTGTGTGGTTTTTTGTGACACAAATGGGTAAAATCATCAAAAATAATTAGTTAATTTTCATTTGAATTGCTGTTAGCAAACAGTTTGTCATTGAAATTAATATTCAAATAAATGGCTTTTCTTTTAACATATTTTAAGTTTTAGACGAGTATTGTAATTATCGTATTGTATACATTTGTATGTGCATCTGTATTAGTTAAATATGCACATATTCATTAGCATAAGTAAATGTTTGTTAAATGTAACTAAATTTTTTATTTGCTTGTGACATTATTACGAGGGCTGCTCTATATATTTCTGGCCTAATAGTGAAAATGCGAATATTTATAATCAAAAATGGTTTTATTGTTTTTCAAAGTATTCTCCAGCATGATTTATACACTTTTGCATGCGCTCAAAACAGTTGTCGGAGTTCCACTCCGATTGAGACACCTCTAAAACATGGTTTTTAAACACTTCAACAGCTTCTTCTGGCGACAAAAATCGTTGACCACGCATTTTTCCTTCTTGTTTTTTCCGAAAACAAGAAAAAGTCATTAGGTGCCAAGTCAGGGCTGTACGGCGGATGACCCATTCGACGTTTTGGCCGGTCAAAAACGCACTGGTTTGAGCCGATGTGTGAGAGCTCGCATTGTCATGGTGAACAATGATTCGTCTTCTCTTGTTGGTTTTTCGAATTTCTCCGATGACTTCAGGCAAACAAATTGTAGTGTACCACTCAGAAGTGACCGTCCTACGTTGCTCAAGCGGAACAGTCGCCAAATGACCAGTTTTGCCGAAGAAACAGGCGACCATTTACTTCGAAGTGCTTCTTCTACGAACAACTTTCGTTGGATTTTGCTCGTGTTTGAAGACCCACACGGTCGATTGTTGTTTCGTTTCGGGCTCATACGCATAGATCCATGATTCGTCACCTGTGACGATCTTATAAACGTCTTTTGAAGCACCGTAATCGTATTTTTGCAACATTTCTTTGCACCAATCGACACGAGCCTTTTTTTGAGCGACTTTTAAATTATGCGGGATCCAACGAGAACAAACCTTTTTTACGGCCAGGTGTTCATGCAGTATCGAATGTATGCTGGTGGAAGAAATGTCCAAGGATGTCTCTATCTCTCGGTATGTCGCATGTCGATCTTGCATTATGAGTTCACGCACGGCATCAATGTTCTCTGGCACAACAGCCGTTTTTGGAAGACCTTCACGGAATTCGTCTTTGAGCGAGCTTCGGCCACGATTAAATTCATTATACCAATTTTTCACAGTGCTATAGGATGGTGCTTCATCGCCATACAAAGATTTAAGTTCATCAATGCACTCTTGTCGTGATAATCCAAGTCGAAAGTTATGAAAAATGAGGGCACGAAAATGTTCACGAGTTAATTCCATTTTTTTCTATATTTATTTTTTTAAGTCACTGTAAACAACACAAATAATGGTCGTACGTCAAAACGTTTTGAGTACGATTATGCTTAAAAATGACAAACTTTCCAATGGAAATGTCAGATTGCACTTGGCAGCACTCAGTGTTGCCAGGCCAGAAATATATATAGCAGCCCTCGTATGTATTTAAAAATGAATTTTATCTACGAGGTTTTAAAGATGCAGCTTAGCGATTTATAAGCTTAAAATAAAGGTTTCTGTTGTCATGTATTTACACAATTGTTGTTAATTACTGAATATACATATGTACATGCTGTTCTGTTTTCAAAATTAGTCAAGTATTGCAGCAACACTGCAGGTACGGTCATATTGCGGGCATTATTTGAAACAAAAGCGTTGCCATACAATTTAACATAAAATAAAGAATGTCTTCCTAGCACAATTAAAAGAAATTTTTGTAGCAAACACTTTATTTCAAGAGAACGAAAAATATGTATTTCTTTAGTGGTCATGCATTTTTGTTAAATAATATGCTTAACGTGGCCGTACATTATGTGTGTTGTCATTAACATTTATATTGTTAGGAAATTAAGAGCTGGCAACTTTTGATACTCCAAAGAAAATGTGGTGGGTTTGAAATAAAAATGCGAACTATAATTTTATTAGTACTAGTGAAGTTGATTACATTTAATTAATTATAATTACTCACTAAATTTCACTTGAGAACTCGATACCACTTGTTTCTTTTGATGAATTTTTAGAAAAATAAACATGGATATTATGACGTTTTCAAAGTGACAAAATGTTCATGGACATAAAGTCTGTGTCCGTGGACAATATGACATGCTACGATTTCACACCACTTATTTTGTGCAAAATTATTAATAAAGAATAATAGTTTTGCTGAATTATGCAACTTTACTATTGGAGGTAAAGTTGCAACATTATTTTATTCTCCAATAAAGCTATATTTTGATATAAACATATAAAGGACTAAGTGTGTAATAATAAATATATCAAGTTAAATACGTTATAAAAATATGTAGCATGCGACAAATTTTTTCTCCCATGCATACAGTATAAATTGGATAGTAAATTCCGGACTTTTTTTTTACAAATACTATTACAGCTACAAAACCTTTCGATCTCGGAGAGTCAAAGCTATTGGAAAGGCACAATCAGAGCTATGAAACTGTAAGCAGAGTTTATTCAAATTGAATTTGAAATTTTTTTTATAAGATGCGTAATCTTGACTTAGTGCAACTTCAGGGGCCAATAGCTTACCATAACCTTGCGTATAACACTAGACCAGTTGCGCAAATTGATGATTTAATTTAAAGTCTTTCCATTCATAATGAATTTTCATATGTTGTATAATCATCATAAATGCAAAAAAGTGAGTGCATATTGCACTTTGTAAATATATAGCACTTAAAAAAATGCGATAGAAGTTTGACGTTAAATAAAACTTACAGACAATATTGCCATTGAATGAATATCTTTCTGTTAGCGTTTTACGCAGGTATCCAATGTTAGCCAATCTATTTTTTGTGTTATTCTATAAGAAATTCCGCAGGCTTTAAAGCAAAAATACCATAGTGTCAATTAATGTCTTAAGCCTGACAAATAACACTTCAAGGTTTTAAAAATTTAAACCAAATTTACTTTTACTTTATTAAAACATGCATAAAACAATAACAACAAAAGTTGAACTTGATGATGAACAACATAAATACATGCCACAAGTCTTGTGGGCTAAACTGGTCTAAATAATTGCAATAAAATAAACCCAGTTTTAAGCAGGGTGCTAAGGTAAATAAAACAGAAACTAAAGTTAAAAACTTAACAGAGCAACGTAATACATAAAGCTTTGCCAACTGGGTATCAGTGATGCGTGTGGCTGGCAGACTGGTGCATGTAATAAATGACAAAAATGTGCATAACTGCGTGTTCATTTTTGGCCATTACGACATACTGATGTTTAAGTTTTTTAAATAGTTGAAAAATTTCATTTTATTTTTCAATGCTTTTTTTTTTGCTGTCTTTGCCAACGAACCAGCAACAACAGGAAGTTTTTAAAAAACTCAAAACTATTTTAATTAATGATAAATTTAAAATAAAATTTAAAAATCGCATGTTGTAAGAGAAATGCAACGATCAAAAAGGAGTTATTTATAGTAAGACAATTGTTAAATAATAACCAATGTGTTTAGTTAAATATGTTAAGAGAAGCACAGAAATTGAATCCTTATTCAGCTTTAGTAAGAAGCGAGGTGCAAATATATATACTAAAATTTATCATACTTAAATATTTTTAAAATTTGATAAAAATTCTTCACTTTAAATGATATTTTGATCAATATTTGTTACACGAAATATATCAAGAAGTTTAAAAACCAAGGAACATGGTATAAAAAATATGCCAACTATTTCTCTGCTTCAAAATCAGCATTTCTTGTTTTTTGAAAATGCCATTTAATGGTACTCATGGGAGCAACAACGATAATTGTGTAAGCAGAAAATTATGAGTTTATCCCCCAACAGTAGAATAAATTTACAAAACAGAATTGTGGCTGAAGCAGCCCGAAGTCTAGATTTGAAAACGTAGACAATTATTGCTTATAGCCACGGCAGGTAAGTTGTTTTTATAGAACAGCAGCTTGGATAGATAAAGATACTTTTGAAGTAAAGCAAGAAATTTTTATTATAAAAACTTGGTATGTGAGTTGGCCAGATGAGATGGTCATTTTATCTGTGTGTCAAAATAAAAGAAGACTTTTACTTAATCTAGGGAAGTAATACCGTAACAGTAGTGTGCGGTAGTCGTGGCTAAGTTGTTAAAATATGACTGGTTCTTGATTTGTGTTCTGAGGAAAATATTGTAAGTTCAAGTCTCTGCCGAAGCCACAACGTAGTGTTTGCTAAATAAGACATCGGGTATTTGCGCGAAGTAACACAGGGCTACGTAAGCCCGTAAAAGCGCATGTATAGTAAATAGAGAACGTGAAAACAATCAATAAAGAGCCACAGGGTAAAAAACAAAAAACGATGTGTTGGTATCGTTTTATATGGGAAAACGTAACAATATTGATAAATCAGTCCAGAAAATGTGTTTTTCCTTTTTTCAAGACCCTTCTACTTGCAGATGTAACTAATTTTGTTGCCGCGCTCGGGAAAGTAGAGTGGATCTTTTTTTATATGTAGTTATTCTATAGAATTATACTCTACAAGAGAAATAGAATTTACCTCGTTCAAGTTAAAAAATTTTCAAAAATCCTTTTTTTATTTGCTGCAAGGACTACTCAAACTTTAAGAAACCTTTTCAAATGTTCACCATTTTTTAATTATAAATTTAATTTTATTGCCAGTGTTTATTATTAGAAAACTTTTAAAAGTTTTTCTATTTTTAATAAAGTAGAGAAACAAGAAATTATAAAACCTATAATTGTACTTATAAATCTCTCTTAAATATTTTTTAACATTTTTTGGTCATACAGCACATACATAAAATACAACCTATACTACACATTTTGAACAACATGCAACATAATTGGGGCGGTAACACGCATTTGTTTTTTAAACATTTTTAATGTATTTGACACGCGTCGAATTCGTAACAATCTCAAGCCATTACTCGTACGAGTGCCAAAACAACAACTAAAAGAAACATCTGTTAGCTGTTCCAAACGAAACTGCTGCTTAACTTACTTTGTAGCTGTGCTAATGGATAAATGTTTTCAAACTTGTGTAAGAGTATTTTTTTTTTGTTTTTATTTTTATGGCAATTTTATGGATATTTTTTTTTCTATACGGCAAGTACTGGTATAAAAATGGTGTTAAAAATTCAATCTTCCTTTTTTTTATTCGATTATGTGACGGCAAATTTAACTGTATCGCACGATACTTATCAGCACACATAACGCTTTAATCAAGCAACCAAGTGTCAATCTTGCATTCTTGCACGTAAGCGGGTAATGAACAAATATTCTAAACTTTTGCTTTGATCTGAGTGAATTACAAAACCTTTTGGTAACTTAAACAAGTTGATTTAAAATATAATTACAATGTTACAACTAAACTAATTTTCATCCTGCTGAAGAGAGCAGCAAAGTGTGTAAAAAGACTTTAGCAAACAATTTAAATTTCAAAAGATGTCTAAATTAGATTGCAACAATATATTTTGGTTCTTTCGATTAGACCATTGATGTTCAGGTTTCGGTATTAAATTAATTGGATTTATTACGCCAGTATATATTAAACTGTTGTTATAATTTTCGGTAAAAACCGTCGTCTCTGGCTGTGTACTTCGTACGTTTGGCGAGCGCTTTCGATGTGATAACATCATTTTCAAACCACGTAATTGTTAATACTGAACAGATAGTGTTAAAAATAGATCGTGTTAAGAATAAAAGGTGGCGGGTTTTGGTAATATTTGTCCGTTTAAATGGTATTATGTAGGTAGATTGCTGATATCTGTCCTGTTTATTGGGATAAAAAGTTTAATATTTGGGTCAGGTTTCTTCAGTGGCATGATATTCATTCCTCCATAGTTTCAGTGCATACTCTCTGGGTTAGCGACGCGGTCAGCTATCCGCTCTGGTCGCTATTGGCTTATTTTTGGTCGAGCCAGTAACCAAAGAATATTTATTTCTAAATGCTGTTATTTGGCATTTTTATTTAATAATTCTGTTCTATTTTAATAATAAAGGATAATGGATGGTATAAATTTACCACAGTCTCATGTATGACTTCACTTTAAAAAAGCAATGTATTCTTTTATTAAAGTTAAATTTAGAAAGATAATGGTTACCACTAAAAGTATTCCACATAGATAGTAGTGTCCTCAGTTTCAGTTTCCTCAGTTTCTCTATTCGAACTTGCTGTTCTATTCTAAGTAGAATTGAAATGAAAGGCAAATTTTTGTTTACTGATTCCTTTGTTCTTTTTTTGTATACTTTTCGTTTGATTGTCTAATTGAGGGAATAAAACGTTTTTCTTTCATTTCTACATGTTTTTTATGTACATATAATATAATTATTCATTGTACGGTATATGTCAAAATGGATTAACATTAAAAAACTACTGGCTTGCAGGACTCTATAAAGCCTTACCGCAATAGAAAATTAATCATTAACGCCAAATTTAAATTAGTATAATTTTTTTACAACTTATATGAATTGGAGAAATGACTGTTGCTCCTGTTTATTTTTTTTATTCCCTTCACCAAAAGAAGTGGAAAAAGGGTATATATTAGTTTATCATTCCGTTTGCAATTTCTACAATATCCATTTCCGATGCCATAAAGTACATATATTCTGAGTTCTTATGCATAGCGAAGTCGATTGAGCGATGCCGTCTATCCGTCAGTGTTAGTGCAAGGGCAAACTTGATATCAATTAGTATGACATGAACGAGCCGTAGACTCGAATGTATTTACCTCTTAATACCTGGGCTATTTACTGAATTTTATAGACAAATCAAAACCTATTACAATTTACAACGACGGGTGCTGTTCCCAAAATCGTAATACGCCACTTACAAATGCCTTGCAACATTTTGGAAATACCCACCTGGTAATTGGCCACACTCAAATGGAATACGAAACTATATCTGCCTAATTTCAATTTGGTTATAAAACAATCCGGATTATTGCAACCGTATCAACTATATTATGTAAATTAAATATTTTTCCGAGATTTCTCTTCACTCGATGACTTAAAACCAATTCGACCAGGAACAGAAAAGGCAACCCATGCGTTACACAACAAATTTAGGAGCTCTTAAATATATCTTTATTGGAGGAATTCAAAGCAAATTATATTTTGAAGAAGAGTGGCAACTATAACCTCATCGTACTTTGCGGCCACGATTGCACCACAATAATATCATTTTACTACCAGGTCTCTGCAATCGCCTATCATTCATTTAATAATAATTTGCCACATCAATGACATTAGTAATTTAATACGAATTCTTGTTTTTTCTTCTTTTTAGTTCTTTCTTGCAAATAAAACATTGATTCAATATTAAATATTGGGTTCATTGTCTAATTTTGGTATAACGGCGTTATCTGATTGCAACAACAAGTTAGTTATTTATCAAGTATCAATAATTAAAATTGCTGTTAAAAAAACGATTAGTATAGGTTTATTTCTAATCAATATTTTATAACTTTTACATAAACACCGCAGTATAAAAAGATAAACCGCTTTTTTCTCTCCTGAAAAGGTAGATTTTTTGAGATGCGAAGTTAAGAAAGTAAGGCATCGATATGCATTTTCTATAAAATTTTGTCTAATGTCAAGACTTTTAAAACATATTATGCACACTGACTTAGTTTTCTAAGTTATGAAAAAAATAAAAGGTTTGAATTACGTAGGCCAGACAGTATATATAATAGAAGCCGTTAAAGTGAAAAATAATTATTAAATTAAGTCAAATTTGCAAAAATGTTTGCTTGCTAGGGGCTTCACAATTTCGTTTAATAGGGTCTTAAAATATCCAGAATTTGAAATTTTAAATTAATGCCACTATAAATTCTGTACGGTTTGCTTTGTTGCTTTATCTTACTCCTTGATCCTACGATCTTCTGAATCCTATAGCAGCCATCCACGCTACACTACTGTGTTACTCCGGCGAAACATGATTTACTCGATGCCTTGTTTAGTAACCTTAACCATCCACAGACTACTTTCACTATGCTTTTTATCCAAGTCAGTCATCCCCTTTATCTAATAGCCACAACCCACGTCTGGCATACACCGTTGTTATGCGCTAACCGCTACCGTTTTAACTTTTTATTGCAAAGGTCATCTTGACAATTATCTGTTAATCTTATATTAAATTAGATGTCTCTACTAAATTATGTGCCGGGAGGTTTAATTTGAATTTTTAATTTAATTAAATTTAATTTTTAATTGCATTATAACAATCATTATTTTCTCGTTGTACGCATGTCCAAGGGTGGGCTCGAACTCACGAACTCTGTTTTACAGCAAGCTTTTTTTTCAGCTTTTGTTAGCTATTTGAGGTATTATTCTATACACACACCATCATTGGAAGTAACTTTTTCACCACGTTTATACGGAAACAACAATAGGGGTTGCCAGATTTTTTTTTCGTAACAATATTATTTCTTTACTGTAACTTGACAGTTTACAATTGGTTTTAAAAGAAATTTTAAATTATGAAAAGCAAAAACTGGGAAAATCTATCAAAATTTACAAAAGCGACCGCTTATGAAGTTAAGCGGTGATTTCAAAGCAGACCGCTTCCCTCCTCAATAATTGTTATCTACGGCAACCCTAACTTCAGCAAAACACGATCTACTTTACTATCGTCGACTGGCAACTGCCGGTCTTTTTCCTTATCGTCGATTTTTTAGTAATTGCTAACATTTTTTCAAGGCTTAGATCCCATTCAAGCCTTTACTAGGCATAGTATGTAAGTATCATCTTTTACAACTCCTATTAAGGCCAGGTAATACCTAAAATTTCCATGACCTGTCACTTATGCAGTTATCCAACTTAAGGTACTTTATCCTAGCACTTAAGTGGCCTCCCTGCCAAGAAAATGTTTGAGCACCATTTGAGCCTATCTACATGCAATAGCCTCCCTCTCCCTCCCTCCGTCCCTTTTAAGGTCAAGTGAGTTCAGCCGCTGTAGGTTCTTCAATCTCATTGGTTCAGCGGCATAGAAATTGCTAATATATATCTCCAATATATTTCGTTTCCGATCTACTGTGCATTGTACCATTAGACTTAGTTGTACAATGAACTTAATATCATAAGTAATATTAACGAAAGAATGTTTTCCATAATTTTCCATTACGATAAAAACAGAAAAGTTAAAATACTTTTTACAATCTTCAAACCATTTTGATATTTCCTAAAACTCAAAAAATTAAATTAAAATCCTTAACTATAACTAAAGTGAATAATTTATTTGTTGATTTTACTAAATCTTTCTTTATTTAAGTGTTAACGGGATTTATAGTCTAACAAATAACAATAGAAATTTAGTTAACTAATTGGAATTATGGTGTTAACTAATTGAAAAGAAAAGGAAAAAATCATTGCTTTAGCCATAGTCACTAGTTAAAAAACACGAATATTTTCATTATACACATTTTATAATTTAAAACTTTTGTAGTTGGACAATAATTTATATAGTTTTTCGTTTTGTTTTTAGAACCACAAATTTTTTTCCAAACTAGTATCAGAAAATCATTTAACCAAAAAGTAATAATTTGTGTTATTTAAATGTCGTTTGGATTTAAACTCATAAAGATTCTAGCCTGTTATACTCGGCTTTGCCTACGTCTTATTTTAAGGCCTTTCAAGGTACTGTATAAAATATTATATCCTTTTTTGCTATGGGGCTTTACTCCGAACACGTGATATATCTATCAAATCAGTATGGATCCTACTAATTAGGAGATATCAATGTTTCGAATATCTTTAGAACCTGAGTTTTTAAGTTCAGTTAAGATATGTAAAATTGCGCATTTTTCCTATCCCCGAATACCTTCACCTATGCCCTTAAAAAAAAAAACATAAAATATTGTACCTTTTCATATACATATCTAACTAAGCTTAAAATTATACTGTGGTCAGTACTGATGTAAATGCCCGTTTTTCCCCTTTTTCTCTTATCTATAAGTGATGACCTATTTACCGAATTTTATTAAAATCGATTACTCGGCTAATCTTTGTTAAAATTGATTCAGATGGATAAAAATTCCCGGTTTCCCGTTTTCTCCCCTCATAGTCCGCTATTAAAAAATATTAATATTTTTTTACAATGAGCACAAATATCTACCCGTGTTTTAAATTTTATTAAAATCGGTTCCATCGTTTAGCCGTGATTCACGCACAAACAAACAAATAAACAAACTTAAAAGAGATTTATTTTTTTTCTTTCTACAATGATCGGATAATTTTGACACCTAAATTTGTTAGTACATTGAGAATGGTAGCTTGTAGATAAAAAAAAACTTGAAAAACGCTTATATTTTAGAACAACTATCGTTAATTTAAATCTCAGTTAAAACGCTGTTAATAAATTTTATAGGTTTAATTTATTAAATGCTTATATTTTAGAACAACTATCGTTAATTTAAATCTCAGTTAAAACGCTGTTAATAAATTTTATAGGTTTAATTTATTAAATGCTTTTTCTTGAAAAACGCCGCTACACTAGCTTATATTTTAGAACAACTATCGTTAATTTAAATCTCAGTTAAAACGCTGTTAATAAATTTTATAGGTTTAATTTATTAAATGCTTTTTCTAAGTTTTAAAGCTTACAATTGTTGTTAAACATATTTTTTTTTTTCTTTTTGATCCTGCAACTCTCGTTATAATTTAATACTTGGTGCTTTTAGTAACCGATTTTCACTTAAACCGAAACCGAATGTGGTTTTACCTTTACAAAAATGTAAGCTCTTGTTTAAATTGTGTATCCTCTTTAACGAGTTTTACACAAATATAGGCATCGATAAAATGAAATATTTTCGTTTTATATACATCAATTTAATGTGTTTTATTAAAATAAACATTAGATCATTAGATCACTTAATTTCTAAAAAAAAATCTTTTTAGCGTTCCAACCTTCTTATCCTTGACTTATTTTTTTCATTTATAAATACATCTTTATTAACATCTTATGTTTGAATATTAAATTACAATTTTTGCTATTTGATCTAAAGATATTGCAACGAATTATACTGATAATCACAGATCTTGATTATTTCTTTGACCGATACGTGATTGCAATCCATAATAATTGCAACATAATTAGATTGAACTTTATATTAAACATAATTTGTTCGTGTAAATCGTAGTACGACTAAAAACTAATAAAAAAATATATATATAACGAAATATTCAGTTTTCTTGGCTGATTTCTATCGGTTCAATGCTTCGACTGCAGGCTGTTAGTATTAGAAACAGATAGATAACAATTAGTTAATAAAAAAATATAAGGACCAATGATCTTGGTTATGTGAAAATATTATCAATGACTTCAATGAGTAGAAAACCTGCGAACATATTAAACATATTTACAATAATCCTTGAAATAAGCTTTTCTGAGATGACATTTTTAAAATAAATTTCTGTATTAATGTTGGCCAAATATGGAGGTAATATTTCAGGTTTAAAATTGTGCAATATCGTCACTTTAACTACACTAGCATTCTCCCAAAATTTTTCCTGCTCATATACATTCCAACACTACTAACTACTGAGTTTTCTATGTTTGCTTCCTTCGTGAAAATTCACTTGTCTTTCCTATTAATAAATAAATAAATAATTTTGTACAAAAATTTTAAAACCCTGATCTTCTAGATATAATCTTATATCTTGAGCTTGTTTCTCACTAAAAATTCTATCATTTATTATTCCAATCATTTCAAGGTTAACTGCTTCAATAATTAGTCACTTAGTAAAAACAAAATATGAGTGATTTTCCACAAAAAAAAAAAAAAAAAAAAAAATACCAAATTAAAAATTACAATAAGCATAAACGTAAATTTCTGCTCTACATATAAAAGAGACATAATATAAAATTTTGGTTAAATCTAAAGTAAATCTCTTATTTCAAATGTAATTGAAACAATGTTGGCAAAAGGCAAAACTAGATGTAAAATTAATTGTCAAATTAAAGCCCCAACACTGACGAAAGACTCTTAAACTGCAAAAAATTGTTCAAGGTAAGCTCCAAATGGGTAACCCTATAATTACAACAAAACAAAAAGTTCTTTTTAAAATCCGTCTTGACGAGCTATTGATTTGTTCAACCATTGAACAATCTCATGTGCGCATATTAAAATGGCTTGTGTAGACCATCGTTGTCGATATTAATTCTTGTTCAAACAGCGTTGTTAGAACATTTGTTCATACAACGATGTCTGCCATTAAACGTCGCTTTTATTTTAAATATTTTAAAAGAGATTGAATTGCGGCAATATTTAAACCAAAAAGCCTGTAAATTTTTTCTAATCATGCGTAATTGCTGTAAATTAACAAAAAACAATAATAAATAAGTAAGAATACATCAAAAATTATGAGCATACTAAACATTTAACATATCCACGTTTTTTCCACACAGACAAACATAAAGATATGTTTGTAATCTATTCTGCCGACGTTTTGTTCATGTGCTCGTCAAGACGTGGTATAAGGCAGTTTGCCTGGATAAAAATATGCTTCAAATAAACAGTCTTGAACTTAAAATTTTCATTGTAATCAGATAATTATAACATCGTATTTATTTCAGTTACGAGTATTGCATTAAAGCATTGAATATTTTTCATAACAAGTTTAAAGAATTTAAAAATAAACAAAGTGAAAGGCTGTTTAAAGTTCAAGGGAAAGATCAATAATATTGCATAACCAGCTCAGAAAACCCCCTGTTGCAAACAAATTATTTAAGATTAAAAGTCCCTTGGGTATTTTGGTTTTAAATTGAAAAAAATTTAATGAACATTAATTTCAGGGGCTCAGTTTCGCAAAATGAAAATAACGATTTATTTTCTATATTTTTTGGAGATTAAATGAAATATATGAAATTAGAATTTAAAGCAGAGATAGCAAAATTAACTTAAATTATTTTTTCATATCTTGAGTTTCTAAAACTTTTAAATAAATATAGACTTATTATTTTTTTTTAACATCTTTCATAGTTGCTGCTTTGAGACATCTCACGTTTTTTCCATTTATATTTTTTTACAATAGAGGTCATCTTGAAATAAAAAAAACAAAATGACATTTTGGTCATACTAAAGCAACCGCTTCATCAACTACACAAAACGGCCAGTGGTTTAAAAACACTAAACTTAAACACTTGACTCTCTATCAACAACGTTTGGGGTATGCAATAAATCACAACAACATTGACATTTAAATGATCTAAATTTTGTACAAAAACATAAATAAATAACAAAGTAAATCGCCAACGCTTTGAAAAAATGAGAACTAAAAAAAAAACAACATTAAACAAATAAAGTCAACTGTCAAAAATTAAAAGTAAGAAATAAATTAAATAACAGATTTTCATATCTTAAGTGCCACAACCAAAAAAATAACTAAAGTACATTCGCAAAGAACAAAAAAAATACTTAATTTTTTCATATCACTTTTTACAAATAAACAAATTGTACAGCAGCTACATTTGCTACAGCAACCGGTGATGTAAGAAATATTACTTTGTGTGTAACTGGCAAATCGTATTTGTATTAATTTTATTACACGTTGGAATTTTAAGTTTCAATTTCAGTTTCTTGGCCAAAAACCAACAACCTGTGTAACAGCATTAAAAGAAGACAAAAATTAACGAGACAAACACATAATCGAAGTAAATCTATGTAACATTCACATCAGAAAAAGAAAAAACGTTTGTTCAAAAAGTTGCGGTTTTTAATTGCCACAAGATATCTTGCAACTTCCACTTACACTACACAGACCTTTAATTCTCTTGCGATTTAGTTTTCTTGGTTAACTAAAATATAAATATTACAAGTTTTAGATTTGTTTAAAAACAATATGTCACGGTGCGTTTTTAAAAGATTGAACCATTTTTTAGGTAAATATTTGTGTATGATGGTAACTCAGCTACAAATTGGCAGTGGTTGGCTATTGCTTTTAGTACAGTTCATAACTAATAGTGCAGTGCACTATTGAAAAATGGTACGGTAATCATTATTAACTAATTAATAACATGTTGTTAACCTAAAGGCAAGGCTGCTGATTCTGCTTAATTAGATATTATTAGATATTAGAGGGTTATTTAAGTTTGTCTCTAACTCTCACTGGAGCATAGGGCGCCAATAACAGCAGTTATTCATCTGACCTGGTTTTGTGCAATGGACCTAAGTTCATTCCAAGATATACCCAGTTGGTCCATTTCGGATTTCGTTGAACGTCTCCATGTTATGTGTGGTCTGCCGCTTCCTCTACTATCTTGCTAAAATTGGTTCCATCTAAGAGCTTGCTTAGAAACATCATTGTGCTTTTGACGAAGTTTGTGTTCTATCCATTACCACTTTCGTTTACGTAATATTCTTCTTAAGCAGCGGTTAATAAAAGCTTGATCTTGCCTTGTTATGTCGTTTGCAACCTTCCAGTTTTTACATCCATACAGGAGCACCGACTAAAAATTTGCTTTAAAAATTATCAGCTTTGTAGACTGGCTGATGTTATTACTTTGCCAGATTGGCGCTAGTATGCCAAAAGATGATCTGGCCTTGTTTATTCTAGCGACTACATCCAGTTCGTTTTCTCCATTTGCGGTGATCTCGCTCCCTATATAGCAGAATTGGTGACTTGTCTCAAATGTTTGGTTATTAATGGACAAGGGAACTGGTGTTGTACTGTTAAAGTTGTTTGCTTAAGATCAATAAGCCTGTGTGGGAGTAAGCAAATATCATCTGCGTAAGCCAGGTAGTTGAGGTAACAATTGCTGTTTGCCATTGTATTCCCTGCCTTTTACTCTCAATATCTTTGAGAGCATTTTCCATAGCTACTAGGAATAATAGAGGTGATAATATGCACTCCACTTTTAACCATCAATGGATCAGAAAGATTTCCCTTATGAAGGACAAAGCACCTGGCAAGGTCATAGCATTTTTAATGAAAGCAATAAATATCTCAAGTATATTTCTTCTTCGCAGGGCTAACCAAATACATTATCGGTTAATCAAGTCGAACGCTCTTTCGAAGTCTATAAATACATAGCAGATACAGTTTGGAATTGAACTGAACGCATTGTTCAATTATGATCCGCAAAGAGGAGCCACTGTGAAAGTCAGCTTTGCATAAGCTGATACTTTGGTTCAAGCGTGTTTTTATGCGGTTAATGACTGTTTTTGCAACTATGTTGGCAGCCGTTAGTAGATCCTATAAATTATATATTTATTTAATTAAGAACTCAGAATACTTATGCCGCCTGTCCATCCATGTTCGAGCTGAAATCAACTTTGCCATGGCACTAGATGAGCTAGAGAAAATTTTAATACGCCAATCGATCAGCTATAGTTTCGAAAATTTTGCTATTGAAAATAACCAAGATCGGTCCATATCCTTCGAGACAGCAGGTAAAACACAACTTCTGCCTTTAATTTTTCCTTATCATTTGGAACAAATCTAGTTTAGTGAAGTAACTCATATGTAGTTTGAATATACAAAAAATTTCAAAACACACTAATTTCAGAACACACATGTGCAACACAATACTGATAAACCGACAACAAGAAATTTTTAAAAGAAACGTACGAATACATAATTACTTACCATATAGATCATAGCGAAATAATACTAGGTGGTCGCAACGGCGTATTCATTAGTTTTCGCTGTAAATGCTAAATGTCAAATACCATAAAAAAGATATACATATTTTTTATATATGGAATTTGAATTAAGCGTTTGCGGCGAAATGAATGAATTCTCGATCGAGACCACCTGTATTATTTCACCATGATATAGACAGTCAAAAAACGCAAATTTTTTAATATAATAAATTTTGCCAAGTCAATTGACCCGTATATTTGTTTTTTTTTTGATGAAGTTACTTTATTGTTCTAAATGATATGGAAAAATTAGAGGTTGGCGTGGTGTTTTGCCTGCTGCGTATAAGGATATGGACCGATCTTGTTAATTTCTAATAGCACCGCTTGCGATACTATGATCGATTGGCGTATTTAAATTTTTGCCAAAGGTAAACTTGATTTCAACACTAACACGGACGAACATCCGGACATCGCTCAAACGGCTTCGCTGCGCATAAGAACTCAGAATATTTTAGAAATTACAAAGGGAATGACAAACTTAGTTATACCCTTTTTCCACTTTTTGTGGAGATATTTTGATATTTTTATGTGATAAATCAATTTAAAAATTTTTTTATTCTTATTGATTCCTTCAAATATAAATATTTGATTGATTCCTTCCTTCCTTTGATACTTCATGATATTCTCATAAAACCTTTTTTATTTAAAACTACAAACTGAAAAGTATTGCTGCGGGGAAAGTATATCCATATGAGCATTTCACTACTGCTCATATCGCTCATCAGTGGATTTTACTCAAATTTTGTATAGAAAATCCGAAAGACTCAAAAATTAAAAGCCAAATTGATTAAATGAAAACTCCATTGAATCAATAAGACAAAAAGACAATAACAACTCATAAATGTTTTATACAAAAATACAGCAAACATTCAGTATTAATTTATATTTTTTTTTTCATCTTTCTACATAAGGGATCCCATTGGGAACCATTCATATGTATTTGAAAGATTCAATGGAAAAATATAAATAAAAATTGAAAAACAATATTTATTAACAAGCAATGTGCACATGCAAATATATCAATATGAAAAATTAATTATTTCGAATCTTACTTATGAATGGCTTTAAATTTTGGGAAATAAAGTACCATACTTTAATACTTCTTCCCAACCACTTAGTCTTCTTTTATCTGTCTATCAGGAATAGTTTTAGATCAGTAAAATTATCATTTTTTTTTTTTTTTGGTTTGGTTATTAGATATTTCTGGCATGATTTTGCCGATATTTAAGTTTTTTTGTGGTTTTTGTGCGTGTTTTGGTATAGCATAGTAAATGACTGACGGGATTAAATTTTCGCCTTTGTATAAGTTTGTGTATTGCTTGTGCATTTTGTGATTTTGTGTCTTCACTTCTGAACAAAGTTTCCAGATGATTCAAATTTTCTAACTAAGTTTTAGTGCCAAAAGATACCGATACATTTATTTAAAGATTGGAAAAAAAAATCAACTTTATATAACGTTTTAATCGTATTCCGCTCCAATAGTTAAACTTATTTCTCCGGGCTGCACAAAAGTTTGATGATACCATTTATTGGTGTCCAAAACGACTGAAAATCAAAAGAAAAAATTCTTTTATTATATTTTACTACATTACAGCTTTATTTACACGAACTACTTACTGATATCACCCTTTTTTACTACAGCCTCGAATGATTTGCATTGAAAATAACATTCGGGTGGAGGAGCTAATATCCAACGCTTGCTTCCCGACAACTGAGCTTGCCATGAAGGTAAACGAACATTGTCGATCTGTAAGGGGAATTTTGTTGTAGTTATTTTTAATAACAGTGTTATAGAGATTTATTCCAACATAAGTTTCAGATTTCTTTCTAAAAGTTAGAAAATATTTCTTATTGTATTAATTGGCTTAATTTAATTATTAAATTATTTTTTATTTAATATTGGAATTGCAAAATAGCCTCCACCATAATTTACAGATTATGCAATTTTTGTAAATAAATTCTTAATCTTGCTCTATAGTTTGAAATTTCTGTCTTATTATCTTTTAAATAAACTTTACTTCATAAGGTGTTTCTATGGTAAGAAACTTTTACTCAGCTTCATTTCTTCTGATTCATGCTTTTTCATCTGTTCTTAAAACCCAACGAGATGGTTTAATATTTATTCAAGCTTATTAGCTTTTGCACAGCATTTTATCGAAAATATTGTAAAGGACTCTTTAGGTGTTCTTGTACGCAAAGAAAAGAGCGTGACAACTTCAACCAAATTTGTTGTCAAAAGATTATTGTTTTTGCGCATATTATCTCGAATTCGGTTCAATTGACTGAATGCATTGGTTTTCGCAAAATGATTCTATAGTCGATTAAAGAAAACAACTTGAAACTTTAATTTTTTCTTTAATTTGAAACATAATTAAATGAATAAGCTAACATAATAAGTTTTATTATTAGAACCACTAATTCAATTTCTTTATTAATACATACATAATAGAAATAAAATAGTAACATTAGTAATTTTGTAATTTTGAATTTTTTTTATTAGTTTATTTCCGATTTTTTTTGTATGTGAAAAATTTACAATAATAATTAAAAACATTTTTTTTTTTTTTGACAATGCACAAAATTTAGTTATTGTCATGAGCCAACCAAGGGAGTTTTACGATGCAATAATATTCATATATTTAACTTTGGATTGTTTTGTTCTGATAATTTATCATTTGTTTCCTGATGCACATCAGAATATTTCATACGCTTATCAACCTCAGTTTAATCGCTTACAAAAATGTTAATAAATCACATTAATTATAGTAAGTCGCAAAAGTTTGGTCTTATTTTCGGCATTAACTCTTCAGAGGTTGAGAACCGAATTGTTATTATTGAAGAATATAAATAGTTCACGAAATAAAATAATTTATTTACAGTATGCTTTTTTAATACAATCTTGCAATAAAAGAGCTGCAATATCAATATTTGAGGACACCAATGATTCCATGCGCCAATCAAGTGTAGCATTTTTTCAAGTGAGATAATCTGATTATTGACATATTCACTATATGATAAATTACACGGATTGACTAAAAATGTACGTTCTGATTTTTGTTTTAATACATATATTCCAATGCTAGTCATTAAATATTGTTTATAAAAACATTTTTGGCTTCTTAAGTTTGCTTTTATATGTTTGATACCGAAAAGTAAGATTAAAAGATTTTAAACGATTTTACCAGCAACGGATGGTGGAGACATTGAATTAAAGGTTGCATGTCAAAACGTTCAATATATTATGGTATTCTATGTAAGAAATACATATGTAACGTTTTTACACACTGGCTTGCAGAAAAAATCCTTGCGCTATGCAAAAAAAAAAAAAATCTTGGTAAGCGAAGCAGGTGTTACTTTTATCATAGAAGGCCGAAGACCGGCTGTGTAGAAAATCCTTGGCATTTTTAGGTGACACTATGTCCATACAAAACGACACAGTGCCCATTGGAATTATGACGTTTTTCAAATCGCCATAATGTCCAAGAACACTTTTGAATGCGACATAAAGTCCATGAACATTATCAGTCTGGGCATAATGGCATGTCTTACAAACAAATTTGTGAAAGCTTTGTTTCAAAATCCGGAAGCTTTTCAACAACACAATATACTCTGATTAATACCATAATCATCTTTGTTTACCAAACAGGCCATTCCACAAAATCAGCCACAGCATCTGCCCATCATGTGTTAGATAACATTCCTTTTTATTATTATCAGACCACACTATTTAGTGGTTTGGTTTAAATAAAAAATGTATTTTTCTAATTTTCACTAACGTAGAAAAAGGCGTCGAAATTCTACTTTCCCAAGAATGGTGTCGTCAACGCATAGAAAGTTATTTACAAAAAGGCACAAAAGAATGTTTTTTCAACTGAATTGAAATTGATATTCTAGTCTACATATATTACCTTTAACAATCTTGAAGTTGTATATAGGTAATATTTTCTTTAAAAACACTTACATGCATGTGAGCTCCTAAACCAGCGGTGCCAATAAAAAACCAATCCACTGCATTGTTCTCTGACGTCTCCGGCAAAAAATAGAGGCGGCTATAGTGACGTCGAAACTTTTCTGCTGTCTCTGGGTTGCAGTTACTCCAACCAAAATACCAGGGCAGGTGTTCGTGGCTCGTATTATTGTCATTAAAATAGTCCACTCTTTCTTTCGGCATATCAAGAGCTTCAAATAAATCTTGAAATCCCGTCTTATATGGCAAAAACTGGCAATCCAGAATTTTTTCTTTTCTTGTGGCATTAAAGTAAATATCTCGAAAATACCAGTAGCTGAATGTCTAAAAGAGGAATTTAAATACAAGTTAATACTTTTTTAAAGTAAAGAAAAGCTACAAATACTTCCAAAGCGGTCCAATTTTGTGTAGCGTCTTCAACTATAACAGGCGTGGCTGTGTAGGCGTAATATTGAGAAAATTCTTGAGGCGTTATATCCTTGACACGGATCATATGATCGACATTTTGACAAAAATTACAGTTTTCAGGAGGTCGGAATGAGTAACGAAACCATTGGGGCATTTTAAGGACACAGCGCTAAAATTTTTACTCGTTTTTATTTTAAATAAACATTATATACTTGAGTTACTTAAGACTGACCTTAGAACTTAAATCACTGAAATAATAGTGTAGCACAGATGCTGTTAAACATAAAAAGATTATAAATTTACACCACTTTTCCTTAGTTTTTCTTTCAGGCTTTTTATTTTCTTCTAGAAATTTTTCAATGATTGGTAACTTTTTTATATTCACATGTTTAGTTTGACTCTTTTTAAGAATTTTTTTTAATTCCTCTTGAGCAGCATACATAGCTCCGTTGATTTAACCGATGTCAGCGGTTGTTAAAATTATACTAAATTCAAAACCACTAGTGTTAACAACAAGTTAACAAGTGTTCTATAAAATATATCTTGGTAATGGCTTAAGTTCATAAAATTCGTTGAAATGTAAATAATCTCATTATTTATCCTTTTATATTATCGATAGAATAATGCATAAAGAGAAATAAGAAGAATTAAAGAAAAGCGTGCCATATGGCGAGGGTTGCTACACAGAGAGTTATGGTGTATGGTCACATGTGATAAGAAATTTATTATAAAATTGATTGATTTTGTTGACAGAGAAATATACTTTATTATAAATTTTATTTTACTTTCAGACGTCATTTTAATGGTGACTCGACTTGTATTACATATGATGCTGTAAATGCCGCCTATTTGGATGCACGCAAAAGAATACGTAAGTCAAATAAAATAATTTATTTTCCTTTAATTGGGCGAGAAGTTTGGGAACATATTGTACTCATGTAATACATTGGGCCAGACAAATTTTTATGGTAAAAACCTTGAAGTGGAAGTTCAGATGTTCTTTCAAGGCACATGCCACTTTCATCGCAGTTGCAGTCAGTTAATAAACTTAGAAAGGCAACTGCTGCCGATGATCTTCTTTTTCTTTGCCTACCCGCTTTTTAAACTTCAAAGTATTAACAGTTTTATTAAATTTTTGGTTTGATGTAGGTGAGGATAAAATTATTATTTTTCACACATCATTAAGTTAGTTAGAGTCCAACAGAATGAAATGCACTTTCTGTATTTCGCTGGTCTCATGTAGAAAGGCCCTAACTCGTATATAAGTAACTTTACAGGTGGAGGTAAAATCATAATAGAAACTGTATTTATCACAATAGATCTAATCACGATCTTTGTGCAATGGTCTTGCATCATAGCCTTTGCAAAATGTGTAGGATATTTTACTCATTACTGTGTGTTTTGTTGGTGTAAACTAAAAGTATGCTACACTTTTTTGCAAATGCTATGATGCAAGACCATTGCACAAAGATCGTGAATAGGGCTAATGTAATATTAAAAATGCAAATGCTTAGAAAACCGTTGTTTCTGATACTATTGCATTCAAATTTTGTGGCAAAGTGTATCTGTGTAAAATGTATTGGAATCACGAAAAATTTCAATTTCGTTAGGGCCTTTCTACATGAGACCAGCGATTTGTAAGAACTAGCCAAAGGTCACAAGGTATACAGTAGGTTGATGGACGTGTTGTTTTTTACAGGAACTTTTTTAACAATAACAAAAAGCGCACAAAAAAAGAACTTCTAACCGGTATATCTGTCAAAAACAATCTTAAAATGTAAAATTTCAGAGTTGTTGAATGTTATGTAATAAAAAAATAAATAATAAAAATTTTTATTTTCAGACGTTTCACAACCCAAAGGTGAATGGAAGGCCGAGGAGATTGCCACTGTAGGCGAATTGTTATTGGACATTTCCATACAATTAGCCAGAACGTAAGTTTTTTAGTTTTTAATAAAATTGTAAATTTTAGTGAAACGAAATAATAATTTAACAATTGTTTTGCTAATGCCGCAAGCTGCAGTATGAGTTAAATCATTAAAACAGTAACAGAAATAAAAAAAATATTTGAAAGTAAATTTGAAGTCAATGATAACAAAATTTTTTTAGTGAGCAAAGAATATTTTTTTGAATAATTATTATTTTATTACTTAAAACCAATTTAAAATTTGACATGTAAATACTTTAAAAAATACAAATGCAAAATAAATATTAAAAATTGCCTATGAAATGTTTAAAATTTAAGAGATCTCTTTATCTACAATATTACTAAATTCTCTAATTTTTATGCAACTTAAAGTTTTGTGAGCAAATAGTAAGCAACTTTATTAATTAGTTTGTTGACGAATTTCCGCTTTTTATCTACGTTGGAATTTATTTAAAGAAAAGAAGCGTAAAGGTACTCAGGTCTTCTTTAAATGCCGTAACGAAAGGAAGACATGGCAGCCCTTTACGTATACAACAATAAACTGCCGATTTAACATCTTATGCATATTTATACTGAAAACAAAAACAAATTTATTTCCGACACAAGTATGCAAAAGAAGTTTTCGTTTTCATTTAGTGAAATCGATAGAAAAGCTGTGGCTGTCCTTAAAAACTGTGGTTAAAATTGTGGTCATAATAAGTGATCATCAGCCAAAGACTGTGCTTTAAATGATAATGTATTGGAGATTTTCTACTTTAAAAATACCAAAATGTTGGTATATTAGCATAAAGTTATTATATAAAGACTTACAAATAACAACAAATAAAACAGAAAAAATTTAATAAACAGTGTGAAATAACCAGAAAAACCGTTAATGTGTTTTTGTTTATCTTGAGTGTCTAAATATTTCCGAAACTATTAACTACAAAAAAAAAAAAAACTTATGAGAATTACTTAAAAGTTATACAAATAAAAATTTCGTGATACATTCTAAAACAAAATTGCACTACTCCTTGAAAAGTTATGTCTAGATATGTTGAGCAGCCTCTTCTGTATTCCTGTATCCTGTATTTTACAAAAATTAAAGTGTGGAAAAAATAATATAAAGAAATTAAAATTGATATTATTTGCATAGTTATATGACTATAATATACAACAAAAACTAAAGAGTGTACCAAAGGTAAAAAAATTTTCTTACTTTTGAAATGACTTCAAAATAAATGTAAAAATAATAATTTTAATTAATTTAATTAATTTTAATAGTTAAAATGTGCCCCGTAAATAACGCCACTTTGAAATTTAAAAAACTGCTTATTACTTAGCTCCCAATAGCAAATATACAGAAATCAATCTAAAAATGAAAAGGTGTTCCCATAGGTGTTAAGACTTTAAGAATAGACTTATTATCGACAAGCGCTGAAAAATTGGACAAAATGTCGATTTTTATGTTATAATAACAAGTATAATTATTCAAGGTTATAAATCAAAAAGTGCCCCAATAGTTCATTTAGTTTGACAATAGTTCATGTTAACAAGAAATTTTTGATTCATCAATTCTAAGTTAATAAAAGGAAATAGAAAATGTATAGAAATTTGTACAGAGATTCGTATAAACGACATTCTTTTTCATTTTAATTTGCAAGCATTTCAATCTATAGCTTAAATAATTCTTGCGAAAAAAAACTGACTTCAAAACAGATTTCTGCCTATAACAGCTCAAGTGTATGGCCACATAAATTAGATTACATTAACTATTGTGACACACTTATATCTCAAAATTTTATACTTTTTCAACTGTTCACTAGTTTGGCAATATACATCAAATTCCAAATTCAAATTATATACTTGCTGTTGCAGTAGATTTAGCAATCAGGTTCTGTGTAAATTTGAACCGTCTATCTGTAACGGTTCAACAGTTTGCCCATATACATCCGATTATATCAACTATTGTAAAACCCTTTAATTTATAACATTTTTATATTTCTTATTATACCAAATAAAGTAGTGAACTTTCTGTCTATAATTAAAGTGTTTGTATACAACAGTTCAAAAAATACGGCCTTATAGAAAAAATTAAATTAATTTTCGGAACACCCTTTAATTTCTAAATTCAAATTATAAGCTTCTTGTAATAGCGGTTAGTAATACAGGTTTTTTGTGAATTTCAATCGTCTGTCTACAACTGTTTAAAAGTATGGCCATCAAAATCAAATCAAATGAACTAGTGGTGCACCCTTTAATTTATAATATTAAATATTATCAGCTGTTACTATAACGGCCATAGCAATCGACATTGCGTAAAATTTACAAGCGCTTGTGTAGAACGGTTCAGAAGATAGGCCTGTATAAGTAAATCTACAGTAATTATGGGAAACCCTTTAATTTCTAAATTTAAATTATAAACTACATGATATAGCGGACTTAGAAATACAGGTCCCTTTTAAGATTCAGCGTTCTGTCTGTAATGGTTTAAAAGTACGGCCAAACATTTGAAATTACATCAACTATTGGAACCCCTTCCAAATCCAAATTTTATACTTGTTATTATAGCGGACTTACCAATACAGGTTCGTTGTAAATACAGGTTCGTTGTAAATTCCAAGCGTCTGTCTGTTAAAAAGTATGGCCATATACATGAAATTTAATAAACTATTGGCGCACCCTTTAATTTATAGTTTATAATATTAATACTTGTTACTATAACGGCCATAGCAATCGAGATTCTGTGCAATTTGCAAACGTTTGTCTATAACGGTTCAAAAGATAGGCCCATATAAGTAAATTTACATCAATTATGGGGGCACCCTTTAATTTTTAAATTAATTTTTGTATATTTTTTTGTTTTTGGGAGCTATAGTAACTTTAATGTTTTGAGGATTTTCATTACGCAATACTCTTTATTTATACCATTCACCATGGAAAGTGGGAAAAGGGTATATCTAAGTTTGTCATTCCATGTGTAATTTCTACAATATCCATTTCCAATACGTATTTTCAAAGTTAGGGGCCTTTGAAATTTCAAAAAAAAAATGCAATTTCAAAAAATGGCTCTTAAAGCAATTTGCCGGCATCTTCAACATGTTCCGTCAGAGCACCTTTGTAGAACTTGAGTTACGTTTGTTACTCCACCATGTACTTCACCATACACTAAACAATTCCTTTTCTGTATTTTAAGAAGAAAATGCAAAGTTTTTGAAAAATTCCACAATGTTATTGATTTCCAAAATTTCAACTACATGCAGGTATTTAAGTTTGTGTTACTTCACTCACCATCGAAAAATTCTATCAGTGTTTTGAAAAAGATCGCTTATTTAACATACGAACATCAATATGAAACAAAAAAACACCTTTAAAATATTTTAAAAGTACCTTTTAATTTGATTTTATTTTTGTAAACAGCTTAAGAACAATTGAAACTTATTCTCCTGCAGGTTATTTTAAGTTATGCATACAGCAAAAGAAAATTAGTTTATAAAAAATATCGCAGAAATGCTATAGAGACGTGTAAACAAATCCGTTGGGTCAAAAATGTAGGCGGTATTTCTACACATAAAACCGCTGCTCAGTTTGAGGTGTGACAATTAATTAGTAAACTAACAAAGTTTATTTCTGAGTATTTTCCACATGTATCAAACAATTTTTTATTTGTTTTTTTACAATATCCTTATTATTAATATTTAAAAATAAAAGTTAATTTGTCGAAATAAAACTTAACCAGTGGTTCTCTTTCTAAAACATATTATTTTGAATAACTTTTATGTTTTAAGTTTACTACTAGCATTAAAAAACGCAATGTGCGCAAACAAAAAGGTTAATAACAAAGTTTCAAAGGAAATAAATTCCACTTTTAAACTTAAAACTATTTTCTATTGGAATTTAGTTCTGTGAAATGCCTGATAATGTTGTAAGAGTTACAATATCCAATTTTCATACCCTTCACCACAAATAGATTGAAAAAGGTATATCTAAGTTTGGCATTTCCGTTTGTAGTTTCTTCAATATCAATTTCTGACCCCTTAAAGTATATATAATATGAGTTCTAATGCAAAGCAAAGTCGATTGAGCGAAGTCTGTAGGTCCGCCTGTCCGTCCATGTTATTGTTGAAATCAAGTTTGCCAAGGCACTAGTTTAGCTACAGAAAATTTAAATAAGCGAATCAATCAGACATAGTTTTCAAAGAGGTGCTTTTGAAAATCAGCAAGATCGCTTCGTGTTCTGCGATGCAACGGGCCTGCTAATTTTTCTATTACCATTTAGAACAATGAAGTAACTCCAATAAAAAAAACAAATGTATAAGGGCGATAGAGAATTAAAAAATAAGAAAAAATATCAAATGAAAAAATGGCCTCTGAAAAGTACGATTGAGCACCATATTTTTTAAAATATTAATATGGGTATCATTTTAAAGCTTTTGAAGAGATCTTTAAGGAAATACTAAATTTTTTTTTAAATGCTTAACCCATTAAGAGCCGATGTTATTTTTATGTAAAATTATATGTATCGCACACCTAGCTCAAAAGTGACACAACCCAAAATTTAATTAAATTGTTCATTAAATAGTGTATAAATATTATACAAATAAAAAGAACTTTTTATATCATAATCAGTATGGATTTTCTACTAAATAGTCCAAAGTTTTTGTTTTAAACCATATTTATTCAGGTCAAAAACACTTTTTTTCGATTTCTAAAAAGTTAAAATTTTGAGTTGTCACTTTTGAACTAGGTGTGCGATATGGAGTACTTAGTTTTGTTTTTAATTTTTTATCTCTCTTTCACCCCAATATTTCATTTTTTGATTGAAGTTACTTTACTAAACTAGATGTACACATATGGTGAAGAGCATATAGGATTCGGCATATCCGAATATAGCACTCTTACTTGTTAAAATAAATGATGCCATCATACATTAAAAATGTTCAGAGGCTGATTTACTTCTCATCCCCTGCGACACTCACATAACATTTCTTGTGTTTTTTGCTCTTAGTTCCTCATTGTTTTACAAATGACGAAAGGCATTACAATTACTATTATTTCTTAATATAAATGAAGTTGACTAAAAATTTATGAGTGATTGGTAAAACTAATTTCTTATTAATCAGTATATCGCTTACAATGTCGACAACACTTAAAAAAGTAATTTTTTAGGTTTTGGCTGCGTTAGAAGCAAAAAGTTGAACGAAGGAATAGCAAAAACATTTTTAAAATTAAAAGATAGTGTATGTAAGGATAAACAAGAGCTATTGCCAAATTGCAAAATTTCCTACATCCAAGGAAAAATAAAAATCTGGCAACAATTTAAATTTGCCATACAATTATTTTTACGATCCGTATTTATAAGTTAAACTTATTTGCACCTCCCCTATAGCCGTGTGAAGATTCAATGCAATCGGCTTGGCTGTTTAAATACTACAGAATTTTGTCCATTGTTTACCAAATACCCCACTGTGCGGCGCTGCAGAAAATAAGCATATAGAAACAAAAATACTAACTTATACTTTTCATTTCGTTTGCTGACAAATGTTGAAACCAAAAAATGTTAAACTTTCAACATTTCGTGTACATACATTATTTGCTGACAGAGGCATTTGTTGCCGTTTTAATTATCTGGATGCAGGCATGCATAAGCTGATTTAACATATCGTGTGAACTAGGCTTAATATTATTATTTTTGTTTTATGCTTAGTGTTATTATTTGTATTCGTAATGATGCTACCCAATTTAGTAGCATAATATCTTAAAGAAAAGAAGTTTTTTTTTTTATTATTAAATTTTTTGTTCGTTACATCTATTTGAAGAAGAAGCACAAGTAAATCCAAAAATAGTTTAAAACATGTTAAACACGATTTAATATCTAAGAGTCAAATTTAAAGTGGAAGCTAATGCAAACAATGACATAACAAAATGTTAGCTTTTATAAGTGAAAATTAATTAAGAAAAAAAAAAAACTGAAATAAACTTTAACGAAATGAATAATGAATGGATTGGAATGGTTTGTTAATTTTGAACGTCAATTGGATGTTTTATTGAAAAATGCCAAAAAACAAAACAGCTTACAACGAATTTTAAAAATTATTTAAACCGTAAATAAAACATAATCTCAAACATGACGCAGCTTGTTTGGCAAAAAACGAACATTTATTTTAATATATGTGAAAGTAAACATGTTAAGGAAAAACAAAATTTTGATGGGTCTGTACATCAAAACCGTCATAATAAAGTGAAAAATTTGATGTTTGGTTAGTTAGATGGTGCGATAAAAAATTGTTTTTAAAGTTATAATCAAAATAAAGTATCATAAAAAAAAAAATTTACCAGCCTAAAGAAATAAGTTTTCACCTACATTATTTATATCTGATGAAGTAATACAATTGCATTTTGAAAAAAATTTTTATGTTCAAATTACACCATCGCAGTCCAAATTTCAATTTAAAATTAATATGAAAATTATCATAGTTATAAGTAAAGTAAATGGTAAATTTTAAAGGTTGATAAGTAAATTAAGTTGGGTAAAATAATAATTTTAAAAACTTAAATAATTTTTATTTTTAATAATTTTTATAGTAAACTTTATTACATTGGACTTAAATCTTTTTTATTTTTAATATTCAATAAAATTTAAATATTATAAATATTTTCTTTAATATACATATTAAGATTATTTCACAAGGTGAATTTAAAAGGAGAAATTGATAAGAAAAACTTTTTAAACAGAATATCCAAGTTCTCTGAATTGTGACGTGTCAAGTAATTAAATTTATTCTTCGTTTACACATGTATATAATATTTTAAATATAGGGATGGTATTGGCAGGCTTTTAGGGATACCAAAGAATGCTGTATAAAAAATTTAATTTTAGAGTATCTGCGTTTGGTAAAAAATGTAAAATAAGGTATATATATATACATATATAAGTTTGTCATTTGGTTTGTAATTCCTACAATATATATTTCCGACCGCATTAGGTGTGTATATCCAGAGTTCTTATGCATAGCGAAGTCGATTGAGCGATGTCCGTGAGTTTGTCCGTATTTGTGTTAAAAAAACCCTGCCAAGGCCAGAGAAAGTTTAAAAGCGCCGATCGAGCAGACATAGTTTCAAAAATTTTGCTATTGAAAATCAGCAAGATCGGCCCAGGAGAAATATCAGACCTCCTTAAATTCTTCCATATCTTTATTATACCGTTCACCACAAAAAGTTGAAAAATGTTATATCTAAGTTAGTCATTCCGTGCGTAATTTCTACAAAATCCATTTCCGATCTTATAAAGGTAAAATATTCTGACTTCTTATGCATGTCCTTCAAGGCAGCAGGCAAAACACCACACCTACCTCTAATTTTTTCATGTCCTTTGGAACAATAAAAGTAACTCTAATCAAAAAAATAAATATATGGGACGATAGAGAATTTAAAAATAAGAAAATAACATCCGGTAAAAAAAATTGGAAATACTAAAATTTTTAAAAAGTACCATTTCTTTAAGTTTTTTTAAGTTTTTTTTCCCTAATATTTGCTTTTTTGATTAAAGTTGCTTCACTTAACTAGATTTATATAAATGGTGAAAGACATAGCCGAATATAGCACTCTTACTTGTTTTAAACTTTCGTTTGTATTCCTGCAGGTGGTTATTATTTATGATAAAAATTACCAATAAATTGGTGAGCTCTCAGCTGATACAACAACCTTCTTTTTTAGGGCAACAACCATAAGCAAAGCTAGCAGTTTTTGAAAAAAAAAACCTTTTTTTGAACAGAAAAATTTTTTGGGAGGAAAGAATTTCTTGTGCTGAATTTTATTTCCACCACTCAAAGGGAAATCTGCAATATAGTTAATGTGGTTATGCAAAAATGCAATTATATAAAATTCGGCATAGCCGAAAATAGCACTTTTACTTGTTTTAAATTTTATAATTTACCTTGGGCCAAGAAGTGATCTAGTTTTTGTTTTTTTAATTCGATTAACGCGTTTATGATTTAATATTCCAAAAACAGAAATCCCCGGTCGTACTTTGTAATTCTCAAACATATTATACGACTCTAGTAACAAATGGGGAACGTGTTCTTGAGGTCAGATTAACGTTTTAAATATACTCCAATAAACAAACAACTGTTAAATGGCTAAGCTTTAAAATATTAATTTGATGGTAATAAATTTAGCTATGCCTGCGTACTAAAAAATATCTAGAATTAACAAACCAACATCCTGTTTTATCATAAATCCACTAAAATCTAGTTATTTATAGTGCATTGTTGCAAACCAAGTTTTATTTTCCATAACTAATTAAAACACATTTTTAATAATTGTTAGTAATTTTTTTACTTAAGCAAACAAATGAAACTGACGACTTTTTGAATTTAATAGTGAGCAAATAGTTTTTCTTTCATTTGATTTAGCTTCCCGTTATAGCAAAATTAAAAACAAAATAGACAGCATTATATGAGAAATTTGATAAATAAATTTTGGCTTGAAAAAAAATACAATTACTCGTTTATTACGAGTAATGCTTTAAAAAATTATTCCCAAAAAATGCATTGTGGAATTTTTACTATTAAACGCAGCAGCCAATTAAATATTTTTTTCTTTCTAAAACTGCTCGAAATACTTGACAAATCAAGTGATTAGAGAAATATAAAAAATAACATTTAAAATGCATTTATGAGAATGTTTGTGTTTTCGGTTTTTGATAATTGTGCAACGAATGAATTTTGTTCCAATAATTAAAGAAATATCTCAAAAATATAAAATATGGTCAAACAAATTACAGATTAGCATTGTTTAGAAAAACTTAAAAACTAAAAAAACTGTATTTTTTTATTTATAAATAAAAAACTCACATTTTTCACTTAAAATGGTAAATAAAAATAAGTGAAAAAAAATCAGAAATTATCTTAAGGCAACATTTAAACTAATTGCAATTGTGTAGCAAATAAAGTCAAATGATTAAAATAATTCAAATTTATAAGTAAAATAATGTGTTTAGAGCAAAAATTAAAGACTTTTTAAGCACAGTGTGAAAATTATAAAAAAAAAAAATGCTTCATATAAAATGAGTCATTTAAAAATTTATTTCGAAATTACATTTAAAAGGCTTAAAGATTAGGTAAGAAAGAATGTTTGTCGGTCACACAAGAAACCTAGACCAGCAGGTCGACTGAGACGCCACCCAAAACACATACTTTTAATCCTGTTGATCTATGTGTTATTGATTTTAGGCCAGAAATAAGGTATTTCTTTTCCCTGTTGCAGAAAAATAATGCTTTAATTCGCACAAGGATTATAACGATAACGATAGCCGGACATTGTGTGCTTAAACTTGTAGTCATTTATGCAGATAACGCACAGGATATAGAAAAACGTATCATAAAATCGGTGATAAAACGTCACTCTATGGTTTTTCGAATTTTACCCAAAGATCCGATATCCTCCGTGAAATATAAATTTAGATCACGGTAACACGTTACAACATTATTATGATATTATATCATGGTTGGATTTGAGCAATTGGGCAAGTTGGCAGATTCTTCCGAAGCTTTCTAAAGAACGTTTGAAGAGAAAAGAATTTAGAAAACTGCTTTGTAAAGGTTTGTTGGTGTATGCTTGTGTACCGCTTGCCAATTCAATATATATTTTATGTTCGAATAATACTTGATAATAATTCTTGCAAGGCAAGCCCGTTTTTAAGCAGACATGTAGGGGTCATCAAATATAAAGTATCTATTAACTGTATTAGAATTTTGTATGGGTGTCCGTGAACAGAAATGTAAAAAACATATGTGTATTTTTAAAATGATGTTTTTTTAAAGGGACCACTCTGTAACCATCACCTCTCAATTATTGAATTTTTTTTTAAGCGCGTTTATAAATGACTGAATTCTGGGGGCACGAAAAGTATAAATTAAGAATAATTGATACCTTTGAAATCATGGAAAATATTGAGTATTGTTTTTAAATTTAATTAGAAATTTAAAAATTAATAATTATTGTTTTTAAATTTGTTTTTTAGGGAATTTTGGGGATAAAATTCATCTTATTGGGGATAGGAATTGAAAACAATACTGGGAACCCTTTATACTAGCATTGCCCACGACTTCGTTAGTGTTTTATTTACAATTTGCTTTAAAACCAAAAATAAAAAATATGTTTATAAATATTAATTGTTATGTGAACAGTCTTAAAAATTTGCGTCTACAAAAATAAAATGTATCTTTTCTATGAAATGTCATATTTTTACGAAAAAAAGGTTATAATATATTTAAGCCAAGGATCTAAGGAGCCTTCTCACAAAATCATTAAAATCCAACCAACAGTTTTTATGTGACTCGAATACAGGCAAACAGATGGACAAACAGACAAAATCCGAAAGTAGGAGTTTTGTATTTCATATCTATTGCTATTTACATCAACAGAAAAATATTTCATGTGCAGAAATGATCTGCTACAGGTTTTATTATATGTATGTCGTACTCGAGTTTTTAACTCTGGCTCTTCACAACACAGTACAACAAAAATTTTGGTCTCAAGATTTCTCTATTATTGTATTATCGAAAAGTTCTATCTCGTTGTCTTAAGCAATTTTTTGGCATATATTTTTAGAGTTAAATATTTAAACTAATTAAATTAAAAAGCTTCACAAAAACTTTATTTTTAAAATGTGTATTAATTAAGAATCGAGTATTGCATTTTATCTCTTATTTTAGTTTTCATTAAGTTAATTGCTGGAAAAATGCAAAGTAGTTTTTTTAAATTTAAGAAGAGACAGCAGTTTTAATATTTAACAATGTTTTTTCTTACCATACTTGGTAATTTACACGTAACAAAAAATTCAAATTTATCTAATTATATTAAAATTATAATAACCAAAACCTAGTTTTTAAAAAAGTCACCAAAAAACCTTTCTAAATTCCCAATACGCAAAAAATATCCTCAAAGAATTCCTCTATCCCCAAACTAAAATTTTCATCCCCATTTTAAAAATAAAATCCCCGATCTGACAGCAGTCAGCACACAAGAGCATATTTCCAAAAAATTTATGACTGTTTTCGGTAAATTTGTTTTCGGAATTCTTTTTCTGCTGTTATAAACATCTGCTTTAAGAATCTGCAGAACTTATCAATTTAATTGTTAAGAGCTAAAACAAAATATTTATACTTCCACTGTTTTTGTGTTCATTTTATTATGATGTCTCGTGTAGTCAGTGCAATGTAATGACTATTTATTCTTTACATTGCGCTGATTACCTTGACAATTTTTTTGTAACAATAATAGACATTATGATATGTTTTGGTTTTTGGTATAATAGACTTTTTAAGGTATTAATAGCACGATTTAGAAGTCTGCTGTTTCCTTCTGCTACTTTTGCATTTAGTTCTTCATCGACATGACTTCAAAAGATAAAAATTCATGACTTGTGTAGCTAAAAAAATGAACTGGTAGCACGTGACGAAATTGACAAAAGTGAATAGAAGATAAAATATTTAACTGACTATAAACTGTGTTAAACGAAAAAATATTAACTTAATAATAAAAATTAGCGAAATGGTTTTAAAAATATTTTTTAAGCACATATTTTGTGAAAGGAACTACAGATAAATAAAATTAAATTCTGTGATTTTTCTGTATAAACATTATCTTCAGAACCTTGAAATTTACTCGTAGTTTAAGAGAGTGGTAAAAAAAAACAAAAAATTAAATAAGTAACCTTACAATTCATAATTTTTTACGGCATAAAAATAACAAAAGTATTAATTTCCTTCAAAACAAATTACAAAGATTAAATAGGCAATAAAAATCTCTAATATGTAAAAAAGCTATGCCGAATTTTATATACTCTTCACCATCTATGTAAATCTAGTTTAGTGAAGTAACTCCAATCATAAAAGCAAATATAAAAAATAAAAATGTGGTACTGCAAATATATAATTTTACATAAAAATACTATCGGCTCTTAATGATTTAAGCATTTTTAGAAAATTTTTATATTACCTTAAAGGTTTCTTCAGAAGCTTTTAAATGAAACCCATATTGATATTTAAAAAAAATTTAAAGAGGTCAGAGGACTGTAACTCGGAAAATATAGGCAAGCGCCAATTTTTTCACTTGATGTTATTTTCTCATTTTTGTAATTCTCTTTCGCCCAATTATTTATTTTTTTTGATTGGAGTTACTTTATTGTTGGAAATGACATGAAAAAATTAGAGGTAGGCGTGGTGTTTTTCCTGCTACCTCGAAGGTCATGGACCGATCATGCTGATTTCCAATAGCACCTCTTTCGACACTATATCTGCTGGATTGATATATTAATTTTTTTGATTTCAACACTAACACGGATGGATACACGGAAATCGCTCAATCGACTTCGCAATGTATAAGAAGTCAGAATATATATACTTTATGGGGTCGGAAATGGATATTGTAGAAATTACACTCGGAATGACAAAAAACAAGAAAATTTCACCCCCAACAATTAAAAATTATAAATATTTTTTAGTTATGATCCATTATCATCCTCTTTATTTTCTTTTTCTTTTCTTTTTTCCACCTGTGGTAGAGGGTATAAAAAGCGAAATAATTTTAGGCGAATAAAATTTACCACTTAAGCAGAAAAAAAAAACTGCAAAAAATATTTTTACAAAGCAATGTTGTTGTTTAAGTTAGGTACTCCCTTCACCGTTAGACTTAAATGATCAAAGTTTCTTATTTCGCTCTCTAGGCGACACAACAAAAGTTTCCAAATAAATTGTTTTTTATTATGTTATCACTTTAACAAGACATGCATGGATTTTTTTGTAGGTAAATCAAAAAGCTCTCTTCAATTTACAGCCTAATATTGTTGGCTGAGCCAAAACAGTGGTTATGTCAGCTTCATAAAACTATAATGTACTTGCTAAACACTAGAGGAGCCTTAACACGGTTCTACAAAAAACAAAAAAAAAAATGAAACAACGAAGATGACACACTCTAAACCTGAAACAATCCTTAAATTTCACTATAGATAATTGGAGACTGATCATTGTTACAAGTTTTCTTCTTAAAACTTTTTTATCCCAACTAAAACCTAAATACGCTTGTGTTACGCTTAAACGAATTTGTTTTAAATTACTCCACACAAATTAGTCACATCCATTGGGATTGTTAAAACACTCATCTTTTTTGATGATTATCACACTGATTATGTTTGAAAAAACTGGAGCTGCTAGAATAAGATAAGATTTAGCCTGGATGAATTAGTGTATTCACTTTATTGTAGCTGTTAAAAAAAGTATTGACTGTTGTTTAAAATAAAGTTTAAAAAAAGCAAACCCGGTAGCAACTTTTGGCTTTTACAGTTCCACAGTGACAATATAATAACCGTTGGTTAGTAAATTGGGCTTTAGAATATTTAAAGAAACTAAAATTTACCAATTTTTTTTTTTTATTGAATATTACAAATCTAATGATAAACTTGGCAAAACTCTTAAACACTGAAGCTCCCATACAAGTCATCATCACTAAAACCTCAATGATCATCATTAAGCCGACGCAACGGAGCATCGTCATTATGATATGGAAAAGTAAAACTGAAAAGTTGTATGTAAACAACAAGTATTATGCAACAAATTTATTTTGTAGATGTGCAACCAAATTAAACGTATCTTAAACGCTTCAAAGCTGTTTTGCTATAAAGTTGATTCGTTAAAGCAGTTTATAGTTTTTTTAATTAAATGAATTGAAAAATATTAAATTTATGTATTCACGCAATTAATATCGTTTATTTTTATAAAAATATTTTTGCATATCTGGGTTAGTAGTTGAATTATTTCAGTATAATTCCGGTGCTATGATATGTGAAAGCAAAAATAATTATCAGTTATTTAAATTTATTGTTTCTGTTTTTATTTTAGTTACGGCCTTTCTTATGAGGAAATAGAAAAGGGTTTACCCACTATTGACACCTCAAAAACTTTAATACGTGAAGTGTGTCCACCATTTTTTTCTGGTGTAGAGTGTCGTCCTGGTAAATATAGGCGTTTTGATGGCTTGTGCAATAATATTGAACATCCTACATGGGGTGCTACTATGTCGCCATTTCAACGTTTAATTGGTCCATTATATTCCGATGGCATAAATGCACCACGTATTTCTGTAACTGGCCGTGATTTACCTTTCTCACGAGTAGTGTCTCGTACAATGCATCCTGATGATGGTTATCATGATCATGCTGGCACTGTTATGGTTATAGCTTGGGGTCAATTTATGGATCATGATTTTACTCTAACAGCCACTCCTTTAGGTAAGTATTTAGTGTGTATATATTTTAGAAAATATAAATAATTTTGTTTATTTATACATCTAGATCCAATTAATCGCAATGATCCTGAGGAATGTTGCAAACGTCCTTTGCATTTGAAACATCCGTATTGTAATGAGATTCGTGTGCCGGATGATGATTATTTCTATCGTCTTTTCAATGTGAAGTGCATTGATTTTGTACGCGGTTTTCCTTCACCTAGACCTGGCTGTAGATTGGGTAAGTTGTAAGTTGTAGCAGATTTATCAGCAACAACAGCTTTTGTTGCTAAATATTTAATAGATTCTCATTGCAGCCAAGTTAAAAGCAAGAATTCCTCTGACTGTTAAGGGTTCTTCTGAATTTTCATTGGTCTTTGCTTCTGTTGATTTAAATTAAGGTTTTACATTTTTCGTTTTATTTTTTTTAAAGTAAAACCCCAGAAGGTGTAAAATAATTGTTGATTTTTATGGTTAAACTGTCAATCAATTTGTGTGGCTGCAACTATGGTTTTGAGTGCGAGTTTAACGCGTTTGATTATTTGTTTTAGAGTAGGAGTTTATTTGGAGGAGTTTAAAAGCCAAATCATTCAACGCCCATGTCATAAATTTACTCTTAAATAAAATGCATTAATCTAGCGATTTGCAATAAATATTAGCATAGTTCTTTTGTAACAAGAAACTGTGGTGTGTTTAATTGTTAAACCATTGAATGTTCTTGCATTTGTAGATTTTCATTTATGTACATGGGCAGATTTGAAGTGTTTTTTAATTTGATTTGTGTTTGTTTGTTTGTTTGTTTTAGTTCTACAAGACTATAAACGAAAATATTTTTGAAAGTAACACCTGGCTATAAAATTTTAAGTTTCATTTTCATAATAAATTTTTTTACGTCATTAAAACTATTGCAAAAATCACTTTCAACTTCTTTATTAACAACTGCATGACTATTTTAGAAATACCATCAACTGGATAACAGTGTTCATACTCTAAAATAATAATAGTCTTGATACTCTTTTAAGTATTTTAGGTAGATAATATGCCGTAAAGATAGTTTAATAATTAATAATTTAAGGGAAATAATTTTTTTTTTAAAAATAATTGACAATCTTTGATTGTTTTAACGCAAAGTGGAGGGAAAATAGCGTCATAATGGGAATTCACCCTGATGTTTGTAAATATCGAAAAGTACTATTGTATTTTTACATCTTCGGTACACCGAAACGATATTAACCCTTAACTACATTCGCTTTTTTAACTTACGTTACTACATTGGTGGGGTAATTTTCTACCCCAATCGAAAATTCTTCCTAGTTTGCAGGGCCTCGCATAAAAAAAGAAAATATTAATGAGAAATATTACAATTGTTTATTTTTTTTAAAATAACATTGTTATTATGTTAAAAAATTCATAAATTAGAAAATAGAAATTTTTTTCAAGCTTCAGTACAAAGTAAGTTATAAATTATGGAGTGCGACGTGGGGTAAAAATTTACCCCACGAATGTAGTTAAGGGTTAATTGATAATAAAAAGTTAGTTTCCTTCAAATTTTAAAACTTAGATTAAACCACCGTAACCATAACTGATGACAGGCAAATGTTAAATGGGTTTTCGCTTTCAAAAGTACCTAAATTGCATTTCTGTTCCAGCAGAACGGAGCAACCGCAAATATTAATGATCAATGATGGATATTTTGTAACAGCACATATCGGACCAAATACTTTGAAGTTTTAAAGATAGAAAGCCTTTCAAAAAAATTTGAACTTTGAGTGACTTATTTATTTAGAAATTTATAAAATACGTTAAAGACAATGTTTAAGCACACGCAGAAAAAAACATGGTTGTGATATGGTCACAATAACCATATTATGTTCTTTGTAAAAACATATAGTTGCGGAGAACTAAATATAGTCGTTTTCACCAAAACTTTAGTCACGATAAACATTTTTCGTTTAATTTTAACGATTATATGGTTACTGTGCACGAAAATTCAACATGGTTGGTTTTAACTTAAAAAAATTTCAACCACAAACAATGTTTTATAACTTTTTAAAAATAATATAAAATATTTAACCATAATATATTATTATTAATCAAAGTATGGTTTAAAGCAACAGAATAATGTTTGCGCTAAAAAATATTTTGTTCTAGTTCTTGACAGTTTAGTAACTTTTCTGGTAGCTAAAATTTGACATTGTTTTTTATTATTAGAGAAAATAAAAAAATAAAATATTAAAATAAACAAAATCAAATTGCAAAATAAATAATTAAAAAAATAATACGCAAGATATGAAAACAAACAAAAAGGGAACCAAAACATTAAAAAAAGTTGAATAAATATACGAGTATAGGTATGTATGTATTGCAAGCATATACATCTTTATTTTTGTATTTGAAGCACATTTGTGAAATCATTTATTGTTGCTTATGATCTAAGGGTTATTATAAGCAAATAATTGATCTTTTTTGTTAAATTATGTTTCTAAATAATTTTTATGACAAATCGTTTTGTTTTATTCATTATAAAACAATAATAACTTTTATACCTGGAAAATTTCAACCATTTAATGTTTATATTTAAACATAATTATGTTAACACTTTAGAATGTCATTTTTTTGCAAGACAATAATATGGTTGCAAATGTAACAATACTATGTTTTGTTAGCAACCATATAATGCAACCATAATATGTTGCTCTTAAATTATGGTTACCTCAACCATGTTTTTTCTTTGCGTGCACATGAAGAAATTAGTCCTAACGTTTGTTTGTTTTGATTGTTTTAATTGGAAACTGAAATACCTCAAACGAATAATTTTTAGTCGATAATTGTCTTGCAGCCGTAAATTGCAATTTAGGAAATTTCTTGTGAGTAAACTTTAATTTTATTAAGAAAACAAAAATTTTCAAATACGTTATTTTATTAAGAAACAAAAACAAATGAAAACTACGAACTATTAGGATTTATTGAATTTTCTTAATTGTATATTCAGGTAAGATCATTCGTAGGCCTTTATACTGATAATATTAAAATGCATCTACTTTTTAAAGAGGGACATTGTTAAGTAGAAATACGAAAACGAATTGAATACGATAATTTTGTGCACCGCTTTTTCTAGTGTAGATCGTCGTCCTTACTAACTGAGTTTGCAGTCTATGATAAGCGTAGAGTATTTGGTAATTTTTTATAATGATTTTTTTTACGTCTTTGTCAACTCCGCTTCTATGTTAATGACTTTAAGAGACAGTTCGAGTATTATTTGGTTATTGATCTTATACGAGCATATTTTTCTTACTTATTTTCCATACCCTTAACCACTTGAGGAAGCTGTTGTTAGCAAACGTTGATGTGTAAACATAATGACTATTTATTTATCATCTCTGGTATTTAAAAAGATTAAAAAACAGAGACTTATCTCTAGTACTCCAATTTTTTAAACATAAACTTGCGTCCAGTTACATAGATTTCTTTTAAACCTTACAGAAATTTTATGACAACTTTTGATTCAATTTTAAAAATGAATCCTGTGGTATTTTCTTGTCATAAACTTTAGAAAAAACGATGAATTGTTTAGAACAATATTTACTTTGTTTGACAAATTTTTTGATGTATTAATTAATCTAGAAGTACGTTTGATATATCTTCTAAATATAATATGTATAATTGTAGCTCTTTAAATTGTAATTTGTTTACTCAAATAAAACTTATATTATTTTTCTTTTAAATTTAAAACAAAAGTAGCTGCTACTATTAGAACAAGAAGTTTGACTTCTAACACACCAAGAGATTTTTGCATACAATTTTAAGGGCAAATTTAAATAATATTTTTTTTATTTAATTATTTATTTTATATTTCCCAAACTGTACCCAAATACTTAACCAAGTTAAGTTATAAGTGTTATATTCATAGTGATTAATTTATGAATTTGCAATCGCTGCCGCTTATTAATACTAATCTGTTATTTACTTCAAAACTTACGTAAATTTAATTTTCTATTCACCAAAATATTTGAAAAGTTAAAAAATCTGTTTTATATTTAGTTCTCATTTTAACAAAAACTATAAAATCAAGATATAAAAACTATCTCTTCACCTAAGTTTCCTTATACAATATAAAAAAACGAAAACGGAACGAAAACCTGTCTCGTTTCAAAATTGCTTTCGGTTTAAATCGGAACATTACGGAATAAAACAGTAACTAAAACAATTTTTTGTGCATACACTGTCAAGCCATGTTGGAAGAAGAACATTCAACAAAAGTTCATAATTTAAAAAAATCAAGCTCTTTTTTTAAGATGCGGAAGCCGGCAACGCAACCGTAAGGTTGTATTTCTACTCTTAACCTACACGATTTTATTTTTCTACGTTGCGTCAAAAAATAGGTAGATTTTCGTTGCTGATCGGCACCGTCACCGATGTTTGGAACGAAATTTTTTCAGCGCTGTTGCATAGATTTTCGTTTCAAGGTGTAAGCGAAGGAAAGGGATCAGGAAGACATTTCCTAAAATCAAAATTTTTTTCTAGTATTATTATTTTAGAATCTTGTACGTTAATATAAATATTGAATCTTTTAAATAATAATTGTTCTTTAAAACTTCAAGGCTCACGTCAACAGTACAACACCCTTACGGGTGTCATTGATGCCAATACCGTGTACGGAGTAACGGAGAAATTCGCTCGCAAGTTACGTGCTGGTTATGGTGGCTTATTGCGCATGAACCCTGTATTCAGTGAGTATGGTCTTAAGGATTTATTGCCTCTCAAATTGGATATACCCGATGAAGGTTGCACGAGGCCCAACAAGAGCATGTATTGTTTCGAAGGTGGAGAGATTCGTGTCAACGAACAATTGGTGCTAACTTGCATGCATACACTGATGGCAAGACAACACAATCGGTTGGCAACCGGCTTAAGTCAGATCAATAAACATTGGGATGATGAGACACTGTTCCAAGAGGCTAGAAGAATCAATATTGCCATCGTACAGCATGTTACATACAATGAATTTCTGCCTATTTTGCTGGGCAAAGAAGTAATGGAAAAGTTTGGTTTGGTTCTGCAAAAGGAAGGTTATTGGGACGGTTACGATCCTAAGGTAAATCCTGGGATTATTGATTCATTTGCTGGTGCTGCTTTCCGCTTCGGCCACTCATTACTGCCTACAGCTGTAGAACGTTGGTCAAAAGCTCATAAGTTTATTGCTTCAAAACGATTGTCCGATCTTATCAGACGTCCCTATGATTTGTATAGAGCTGGTGTTTTGGATGAATATTTTATGGGCTTAATGAATCAAGTAGCGCAAGCTATGGATGATTCCATTACACAGGAAGTCACAAATCATTTATTCAAAAAGGAAGGTGCTAGATTTGGTATGGACTTGGTATCCTTTAATATGCAACGAGGCCGTGAATTTGGTATACCTGGCTATATGGAATTCCGCAAATTCTGTGGTCTACCCACTGCCAATGTATGGGATGAAATGTTTGGTTCTATGCCTAATGACACTATTTTAAGATACCAATCTATTTACGAGTAAGTTTAAATAGAAATTTTGTACAACTCACACCACTCGTGTTAGTATATGCTTGTATTGTTGTATTACGGTACAACACTAAAAATTATTTGTTTGTAATTTTCAAGAAAATGTTCATGTGTTTAAACTTTGCACTGCACAGAAAAAGAATAAAAATCTGTACCAATTTTTTAATTAATAAACACAATAAGCTTTTTCATTTGAAAAAAATAATTTTCAAAGTAAACACCAAAGTACTAAACATCTTAACAACAAGAAGAACAAGAACATTTATAAAAGCAATTAAAACTTAAAACTAACTCAAATATTTGATAAAATAAAAATATTTATAATTTTTCTGTGTGTTTGTGCCCAAATAAATATGTGACTAGTAAATTTCAGTACAGAATATACAATACGAGGGGTGTTATATATATCTTATAATTGTTAACTTGAAATTTTTTTAAAGGCATCCTGCTGACATTGACTTGTGGTCTGGTGGCGTTTCGGAAAAATCTTTGCCTGGCTCTATGTTGGGTCCCACTTTTGCATGTATCATTGCCACCCAAATGAGTTATGTAAGACGTGGTGATCGCTTCTGGTATGAGTTACCTAATCAGCCGTCATCTTTTACACCCGAACAATTGCAAGAAATACGCAAAGCAAAATTATCGCGTCTAATATGTGATAATACAGATTTGATAGACACAGTACAAATATATCCCATGGTGTTGCCAGACCATGAAATGTAAGTAATTTACCTTATGCACCCTCACATTCTTGATTAATATTTATATTTCTAACTCTGCAGTAATCCTCGTGTGCCTTGTAAAAGTGGTATAATACCCTCAATTGATTTAACAAAATGGGCCGATTATGCTAGTCCCGATATAGCCTCCCCAGTGTTTGTAAGTCTTGTTTTTCTAATTATGTATTTTTTTTCTTAATAACTTTCTGATTAATTAATAAACATATTTTATTTTTCTTTTAGAACTATATAAATGAAATTCCCGATACATTGCTAAACTTTCGTAAGAAATAATTGATATTTCCCTGCATTTGTTTTTTTTTTTTTTGGTTAATACTCAAGGAGCTTTATATTTATATTCATCCGTTTAATATTCACTTCATTTTCTTCGTAATATAATCAAAAGCTCATTCTTTTAACTTATTGAAAATGTGTTATATCAACATTTTTACATCTACGAGTATCCTTCCATTCCTGCTCTAAGTCAATGTTACACTTTTTCTTGGCGTTTTCTTCATTGCAAAAAAAAAGATCAATATTTTTAATTATCATTTTTCTGTCATCATAATTGTTTTTGTTTATTATGCAATGAATTATATGCATAAATTTTATTTTTGATTTTTGTACATATTATTTTTAAATAGTAAAAATTTTTTAAGCATTTTTTATTGATTCATCATTTTGTTTTAATTTTAATAATTACAATTTATACAAACAATAAAACGATACAAAATGAAATATCTGAACGAACTGGTGTGTTTTTATTTGATGTGTTGGCAATATAAAAGTCCTAAGAAAGAATAAAAATAGTTCTAGTGAAGGAAAGAAAATGTTAGACGCAGGAAGTTTTTTACTTTAATATGAAATACTTGCCATTACAGATGGAAAAAGAAAATGTTGGTACGATTTGCTCAATATACAACGATTATCTCTTCACATTTTTGCCACATTGTTGTTGTTTTTAAATCATTAATATAATCACAAGTGGCATGTATGCACATACTGATATCCACGTTCATGCTTAGATATTGACAACTTTATTTAAACAAGTAAAATTCAAATAACCGCAATGCCTTTCAAAATTTGAAAATATGCTAAAAATCCTGATTCCAATAAAAACTTAAATTCCAATATATTTTTTATCCAAAAGTTAAAGTAGCTCGGATTCCTTTGCCAACTGCAGTTACACTAGAAGATTCGAGTTCCTTTGGTAACTCCTCTGGCCCTTAGACATTCGATTGTCTATCGGAATCTCTACGCGTTATTTGGCCATCCTGAGGACCCTTATTCCTTTGAGAGTATATAAATCCTTTCAGAAGATATTTCACCGCAAAATGATAGTTCGATTGGTGATTTTTGCAGGTTCTGCAAACTATTGGGGTTTATTAAACTTCCGGTAGCCTTTAAAGTTTATTGGACATCCCTGAGGTTGGTTACCATTCTCAGGTTCACTAGGGACCCACTCTGTTTCGAAGAAGAAAATGTAAAACCCTGAAAGTTATGTGCTTTGTATTGTACCACCTCAGGTTTGTATCAGTCACTTGGGGTTTATTTACCGCCTCTAAAGTACTTTTACCGCACCTTTTTTGGTGCTAAAAACCTCACAGCATTACCTTTAATACAGTATTAAAACTTAACACACGTTTTGGTAAGTGAAATAATTGTTATTGAGCAATTTTGTTGACATGAGTTCATTTTAATGTGGGAATTAGTGCTTTACAGTAGAAAAATAAATTGTTCTTTGTTAAAGTGTTTTTACATACATATCTAATCCAATTTTTGTGGGTGGATTTGACCTATTTTTAATATGGCCCAGTGAAGCAGTTCCAACAAAAAATTTTGAAAAGTCTAAAACTTCTTATTTTCTATTGTCATACATCGCGAATAAAAATAATACCAAACTTAAAAATAACGAGGAAATGTTATTTGCAAACTTATAGAAAAGTGGAAAAGAAGTCATGGGGTTATGACAGTATTGGCAGAGTGAAATAAGTTATGGTTGGATGAAGACAATATTTTTCCTACGCTAGCAGCTGACCGACAAAAAAAAATATTTTTTAAACTGTAAAAGTAAGACCAAAAAAAATTGCAGTAATCGACAGTGAAAGACCGAACCAAGATAGCGGCGATAGCAAGTCTTTACTAGGATGGAAAGAGAACTGATTCATAGTTTGTTTTAAAGTTATGTTAAGAGTCTGTGGTAAATGTTTTGCTTATAAAATAGGGCTTTTCAACAGCTTTTGAGGATCTCATGACTATGGGAGACGATAACAGCTGCTTCAAAGTGGTCTCCCTACTTACCGTCAGCATTACAACGATTCCGATACTGGAACAAGTGATGAGCATTTATTTCTTGTATATATTATTCCTTTACAGTTTACAAAAAACGATCCGCTATAATATGGCAAAATAAAAAGTTCTTTAAACCGGTTCTACAAATCCATTAGAATAATTTTTGAAAAAGAATCAGCAGATTTACTTAAGGCTTAGATAGCAAATGTAAATAGAGAAGTTGCACAAATTCTTTAGACAAAATAAAACTCTTTGAAGTTATATACGAATTTTACTTGACCATGATCGATGGAAAATTTTTTAATACCATAGAGAATTCTATATCACAGTCTTGTGAAATTCGTGGTATGTGTACTTGTATTGCCGACACTTCATGCTTGTGTAACTCATATCGCCCCCAGAATACCGATAAAAAAATTGGCAAATTCGTGAAAAAATCAAAGATATTGTTCAAAAAACTAAATGAAAAATACAACTTAAACTAAATGATTTAATCGTTTGATGTTGGGGGAAATTCCAACCACAGGTCCGTGGAATAAAAACAATGGAAATACCGCCAGAATATTTTTCAGTAGTCAACGTTGGGCTCTAGCATCTGCCGTACATGTGGCACTTATTGAAAGGTTTGATTTCATTTTGCGCACAATGGCACTGGGTGTGCAATTAACCTAGAAGCTTTTCGCATATATGCGTAGAAAGAAATCAAAAATATTTGCTTCCGAATATCCTTAAGGCCCAACTATAATGTGCAAAAGCTAGCTTTAGCTTATGTTAAAAATCCAACGAAAAGCCTGTCAAACTTATTAAAGAAATTTATGTGGCTACAATGCACTTTCATAAATTTAGTAACTTATTTGCCACAGTTGCATATTTATGTTAATTCGTACTTTTGCCAAAAATAATTTCTATATAAATAAACAAAATGTTAAAACGAAAAGGCTTTAAAGAAGATATTTTATATATTTAATAACATTTACATGCACATTTACATATCTGGTTCATGTTCTAAGAAGAAGTGAAAAAAATTATCATAAGTTATTTTCTGTTTTGTTTTTGTGGCCAACCGTACAAAAAATGCAACGATGTTCATCGCTTATATCGTATACATATGTGTGTATAAATACAAATTTAATTTAAATAGATTATATTTGTAAAAAATTGGCCATAAAGAAAAATTTAGTTTTTTCTACATTTTCTATTGAATTAAAAACTAACTGCCGTATTAATAGAAAATCAAAATAGATTTGAAATGTATTTTAGGACAAATTTGTATGAAAATTTTGTCATAAAACAAATTTCAAATTTATTTTATTTTTTATGAATATGGCTTAATTAAATTTTTTCTTTATCAATGTATAGCACAAAGCACCATCAGCTGTTTCCGTACGGAAAGTGCGATCAGTTTCGTACCTTGCATAAAGAAATGAAATTTAACGAAACTTGACGAAAAGTTATATTATGTACATTATAGTTAATGTATTTGCACAGTTGTATAAGCTTGCTTAAGTTGTTTTATGCACATTATAGTTGGGCCTTTAGTTTTATATGCCTGCACATAAAATATTAATACATGTAGCAGATATGATTGAAGAAGTTTCACTACTAACAGGAATGATGTTAGAAGATACACTTCAGGGAAAAAATAAATATCTTTGCAGTCCATTGGCTTCGTCGAATGCTTTTATTACATTTAAATTTATTTTTTAACCGACTTCATAAAAGAAGGAGGTTATCAATCGACTGAATTATGCTTTTTTATTTGTGCCTCCGTAACTCAGTCGTTTCAGGATCGATTTTAAAAATTTCTTAGAATGTGATGCTTGCAGATTGGTTTCCTCATACAACATCCATGTTTTTACGTGCTTTACAAACGATAAAGGACACCACTGTAAAATTAAAAAAATGTAGCTCCTAATTGCAAAAAGTTATAAAAAAAAACATAAATCTAAAAATTAAGGGGTGTCCCCATAGGTGACGTAGATGTACCTATTATGGCTTTTCTTTTGAACCGTTATAGACAAACGCTTGAAAATCGAACAGAATATTGATTGCTTTGACGGATATAGTAAAAGTATTAATATTCAAAATTATAGATTAAAGGATGCCCCAATAGTTCATTTAATTTGATGTATACTTTTGAACAGTTGTAGGCAGATGCATAATATTTATATTGAACCTGTAATGCTAATTCCGCTATAATAACAAGTATAAAATTTCGATTTGGAAATTAAAAGATGTACCAATAGTTTACGTAATTTTATATATGTGGCTAAACTTTTGATCTGTGATAGACAGACAGCTGAAACTTAAAAGGGGCCTTTATTGGTAAGTTCGCTAAAGCAATAAGTTTGTAATTTAAATTTATAAATAAAAGGGTGTTTCCAAAATAAATGTAATTTGACGCATATGGTCATACGAGGGCTGCTATATATATTTCTGGCCTGGCAACACTGAGTGCTGCCAAGTGCAATCTGACATTTCCATTGGAAAGTTTGTCATTTTTAAACATAATCGTACTCAAAACGTTTTGACGTACGACCATTATTTGTGTTGCATACAGTGACTTGAAAAAATTAATATAGAAAAAAATTTAATTAACTCGTGAACATTTTCATTTTTCACAACTTTCGACGTGGATTATCACGACAAGAGTGCATTGATGAACTTAAATCTTTGTATGGCGATGAAGCACCATCCTATAGCACTGTGAAAAATTTGTGTCATGAATTTAATCGTGGCCGAAGCTCGCTCAAAGACGAATTCCGTGAAGGTCGTCCAAAAACGGCTGTTGTGCCAGAGAACACTGATGCCGTGCGTGAACTCATAATGCAAGATCGACATGCGACATACCGAGAGATAGAGACATCCTTGGACATTTCTTCCACCAGCATACATTTGATTTTGCATGAACACCTGGCCGTAAAAAAGGTTTGTTTTCGTTGGATCCCGCACAATTTGAAAGTCGCTCAATAAAAGGCTCGTGTCGACTGGTGCAAAGAAATGTTGCAAAAATACGATTGCGGTGCTTCAAAAGACGTTTATAAGATCGTCACAGGTGACGAATCATGGATCTATGCGTATGAACCCGAAACGAAACAACACTCGACCGTGTGGGTCTTCAAAGACGAGCAAAATCCAACGAAAGTTGTTCGTAGAAGAAGCACTTCGAAGCAAATGGTCGCCTGTTTCTTCGGCAAAACTGGTCATGTGGCGACTGTTCCGCTTGAGCAACGTAGGACGGTCACTTATGAGTGGTACACTACAATTTTTTGCCTGAAGTCATCGGAGAAATTCGAAAAACCAACAAGAGAGGACGAATCATTGTTCACCATGACAATGTGAGCTCTCACACATCGGCTCAAACCAGAGCGTTTTTTACCGGCCAAAACGTCGAATTAATGGGTCATCCGCCGTACAGCCCTGACTTGGCACCTAATGACTTCTTGTTTCCCCACATCAAGAAAAAAATGCGTGGTCAACGATTTTCGTCGTCAGAACAAGCTGTTAAAGTGTTCAAAAACCATGTTTTAGAGGTGTCTCAATCGGAGTGGAAAAAGTGATTCGACAACTGGTTTGAGCGCATGCAAAAGTATATAAATCATGCTGGAGAATACTTTAAAAAACAATAAAACCATTTTTGATTATAAATATTCGCATTTTCACTATTAGGCCAGAAATATATAGAGCAGCCCTCGTATCTTTTGTACCGTTATATACAAGCACTTGAAAATTACACAGAATGTCTACTTATTTGTTTGCTATAAGAAGAAATATAAATAGTTTAAATTATAAATTAAAGGGTGTTACAATAGTTAATGTATATGGCCAAAATTTTAAACCGTTTTGATGGTTGATTTTTACAAAGAAGCTTATTGATAAGTCAACTACAACAGATGTAGCCGCAAACTTCAAAGAGGCAACTCCAACACGGAAAGAATGTATGAACATTATATTTTAAAACAATTAAATATTTTAATCAATTTTCACGTGACAAGTGACAGAAATAAATATTGGAACAAGTTTCTGCAAGGTTTACCAGCTGGTTCCAAAAGCTGTGGATAATAAATATAGCTTCCATCAAACTACATTGAATTTATTATCAACAGCAGACAATTTAGTGGCAAAACATTACGGTTGTCATTATACAAAGCATATACCAAACTATGCACTCAACAATTTACTTCTATTCAAGAAATACAATTTTATATCAACAAAAAAAAAATCCAAAGCTCCAAGAATTAATGGTTCACGTTCCGATATTTTAATGGATTTATGGAAAAAGTATTCAATTGGTTTCTTCTTAATGGACTTTCCTAAGTCATTTAAGTTGGCCAAGATTATACTAATGCGAGGAAAAAACCCCAGATCAACTAAGAGTTACCGGCCGATAAGTATGATTAATATTTTAGAAAAAAATATTTGAAAACATAATTATATATAAATTGAAAGTTATACAGAAGAGCACGATGTGCAGACGGGTATTTGGATAATCTAGCCGGACATTAGGCCAATGCTGGAGGCTTTTCTTTGAGATTTGTTGTTTCGTTGTTTATCAAAAGCCAAATTGATTAAATGAAAACTCCATTGAATCAATCAGACAACAGAAAAAGCTCTTATGGCTTTTGACATTTCTTCATTTCTTTTATGAGCAGTAGCGAAATGGCCATATGAATAAGCCTTCCCCGCAATAATACATTTCAGTTTTTAGTTTAAAAAATAAATATTTCATGAGAATATTTTGAGATATTTATATATAAAGGAATCAAGCACAATTAAAGTAAAATAATCAGCCCAATTATAAACAAAAATTCCGTGCGAATTCTTTCACTTTTCCCTTTTCTCCAATTATAAATTTTTCCCCTTTTGATTGACTGCGGAAAGTGAAAAAAATCCGGGGGAAAAAAGTAGGTATTCTAAAGTATAAAATAAAAATTATATGAAAATAAACAAAAAAAAAACTCCCTTCAAAATGCTATGATGCCACTTTTTTATAATTTTATTCCCACGGAATTCATAATTGGAGGAATCTTTTCTCGAGAAAAAATTTTTCCGTGGGAAAGAAATTCCGTGAGAATATTCATAATTGGGCTGAATATAAAAAAGATTCCAAATAATACATTTTCTGTAACAATTTTAAATAAAATTTACCGTAACAATCATAAATATTTTCAAATAAATGAAATACTAAAAAGAAAAAAAAATTACAAAAATATCGTTTCAATAATATTCTAGAGAGGCATTGCTGAGGCATTGAAAAGATTTATAATGAATACATTTGGGAAATTGGTAAAAAGAAAAATTTTTTTCACAAGGATGTTTTTGGGGCTGGCATTGACATATTCCCCTGCTCATATAAATTGATTTCTATGGTTTTAAGGTTTTTCAAATAACATTTTATTGCACCGCCCTTAAAAAGGGGCGGGGCAAAAGTTGCATTTAAGAATCTCTAAATTCCAACTTTAAGTTTTTAAACATTCCATGAAAAAGTTGTAATTGCTAAACAAAATGGCTTAAAAATTAAAAAAAAAACTTGCATTTAGTATAGGATTAGATAGGATAAGATAGAATTAGTTCTTCAAAGAGGAACTTTTTTGTCCTTGGTGAGATTTTTCTTGTTTTATAGCTTTAACAGGCTATGACCACAATAGATTTTCTTGCCAAGTTTCATTTATCGAGGTGCACTCAGTAAATTTCTAGAGCTAATATAGGCAAAAAAAGTAATGTCCGGCTAGTTTGGCAATATACCCCTGTGTTGTCTTAAGCAATGGTAAGTTTCGTTACAGAAGACACTACTCAACAAGACATTTAGGCTAAACTCTCAACTGCTCTCGTTAAGCCAGGGTTAGTTTAGCTTTTAGCAAGAGGGACTGGAAACATAATAAAATATAACTTGTTTTACTTTACTTACATATTTAACTATTAAGTAGAATCGATTTTAAGATAAGTGTAAATAAATGATATAGACTTATTTAAAATTTTTCTCTTTGCTTTTAAGCGACTTGCAAATGTAATTTCTCATACTTCGCAATAATAAAAATAGTTTTTGTTAAGATGAATGATTTCAAATAATAAATTTGCTATTGAGCAATTTCAACTTTACCTTTCGCCAGTACAAAAAAAAAACATTTAGATAGAAATTTGTTTTAGACAATTAAACAAGTAAGAATGCTATATGCCGAATCTAATATACCCTTCACCCTGCATATAAATCTAGTTGAGTGAAGTAACTTCATTCAAAAAAGCAAGTATTTGGGTGACAGGGAATGAAAAATTGAATTGAAAAGCGTGAAATTTAACTGTTGCTTTTTTTTGTTTGACAAAATTTCGACCTGTATTTTAACGCAATATAGATTTAATCGTCGTTTTCATAGTTGTTTTGCGAATGACAATAGAAAATTGTTGAAGAAAGCAGAGCTCACATTTTTAATTTCGCAAATTCACGTTACGACACATAATTTTTGTGTCATCTAGTGTAATAACTATATACGTAATATCAGTTTTTAAATTAATCATTTAATGGTATGAAATTGAAAATGTGGTAGAAAATACAATATATATTTTGCAACAGTGCTATTCAAAATTTTTAACGCTCAGCGCAAACTTTGGTTCTAATTAAAAAATAAATAAAATAAAATCAATCTACATAATCTGTGTAGACAAAATTATTTTGAGTCGTACCAAATGTTTTTGTGTTTGAAGTTTTTGTAATTTATGTGGTTTATCCTCCGGACTGCAACAAGCAAGAATCCTTTACCTGAAATCTCATTAAATCAACAAAACCTCTCACTATACCTGGTTTCATCTGATATATCACTAAAAGGGGGTTTACAAGTTCTATAATAGATTTCACAATGTTTTGCAAATAGAAAGAAAGCTTCCTTAATTTCATTTCATGAGATCTACTTAAAGTTAAGGAAACAAAAAGAAGAGAAGTCTCCAAAATCAAATATTATCGATTGTATACCCGTTAAATTTTCTATACACCAGACCTGATTTACAATACAGGGCCCTATTTTTCGAATCGAATATTGAAAATTTCTTAAGAGGACCTGCTTTCATCGCCCAAACCCCAAAAAGTAGTTGAGGTACGAAATATTGCTAAAGCTTGGCAAGGAAACAGTTCCCGCGGAGGAGTATATAACGAATCCAATGAAATGTATAAACTGCAAAATATTAGGACCAACAAAAAATAGTGCAAAAGCGTGGAACAAAGCAAAGACTATATCCAGAAGAATGAAACGTGTAATCGTAAGTACTGCTTACACCTGCAAATATGTATGCCCTACTTATTGCAAAAACAAATTTTTAAACTATATGCAAGTAGAAAAAAGAGTCACAATGCGTGAAACCCACAAACTGATATTTCTAAATCAAATAAATCTCTGTTTACGAATACTTTTTTTACAGATGATTTATCGTTTATAATAGTCGACGAAAGTAGTAATAATTCGAGATATAACTGAATGCTTGGTCCTTAAAACTTAACTAACAGTAACAAATAGCAGCTAAAATAAAAATTACTCAGGCGCAACGCAACTTTATAACAATTTTCTTTAATAAAACATTTTAATTACACTTAATACCTTGGAAATACACGACCGTTGGCCCCAGGGGCTGAAATGGAAATATAAAAGTTTATGTCTTTTTACCGAAGCATTACTTTTCTTCAGTGAAACATACAAGGATGTATTAAAAACGAATTGGCTTCTGTAGCTTCTAGTAGCACAGCATAATCTCAATACCAATGCGTTGCAGGATACCGTAGAGAAGCTACTTGATTGTGCGATTGAAAAAAAAAACAAAAATAATAAAAGATTTTTTTTTTCAATCATTAACTTCAATTTTGTTTGCAATATATGCGTATATAGTCTAGTTACCAGTCGCCTTTTTGTTTTCTTTTGTTTTTTATTTTTTATAGATTTACTTTATAAGATATACATATTTGTATTATACAGTCGAACTTCCTTATAGTAAACTTCTATACAATGAAGTCCTCCTTGTTATGAACTAAAGTCAAGAACACAGCTTTTTCGTTTCACTTTCAATGTACTTCGATCCCGTATGATGAATTTCCACACAGTGAATTTTTCTTTACAATGAACAAAATTTTGGAAATAAAAACACATTTTACGTGTTCTTTTTTCAATACAGTGAACTATTTTTTATTTTGTTCTTGTTAGCAGCACTATTTATAAGCAAAATAAGTAATATTTTTGGGGTTCCCAAAATATGGATCTTAGAGCTGGACCACAAATTTTCTTCGCAAAGGAGAAAGGCTCTGCTTTTATTTGACAACTGCACTGAACATCCAAAGGATGTAAAAGATAAACTACAAAATATTGAATTTGTCTACTTTCCTCCCAATATGATTTCTCGTCTTCAACCAATAGAACAAGGCATAAATTACAATATAAAACAACTTTACAGAAAACGAATTTTAATGACCATATTGTCACAAATGAAAAAAAAAAACCTTTAATACCCATAGATTTCCTTCAAGCTATTCGAATTTTAAGCACAGTGTGCAATATCTTTGCTAAACAAGAGACAATTGGAAACTGCTTCCAAAGGGCAGGATTTTCAAAAGAAAACATAGATATTCAAACTAGTAATTGGGCATTCCGGGCGTGTTTTAGAGAGTCGTGGATTATGGCAAAGTATATCAGATGACGATGAAGAGAAACTGGGCGGTGAAGTAATGGCAAGTATTGATAACACGTCACCTACATTAAAACACGTTTTCTCTTCACTTTATGTACTGCGTAATTTTTTGGAAATGAAGAGCAACGTTCCGAAACATGTATTTAAATGTCTCAATGTAATTGAAGCTTTTATGATAAAGAAAAATGGAAATATGTATGTAGTTCAGACAAAAATACCTGATTATTTTAAATATATACTATATATAAATAATTTATATATTTCTGTATAATGAAATTTCTATATAGTGAAATAACCATCTGTCTGACGAATGTTGTAGCGAAACACACGAACCAAATGTGCATTTCATTATATTATCATTATATTTAATTCTTACAGTTTTTTTAAGCGAACAAAATACAATTAAGGACAAAGATAAAACGAGAGCTAATAGTAGAATTTTCATCTAAATTATCTCAATTTCAGTGATGCTACTAACTGATGACTACAAATGTGCAGGAAGCCAAACGTGCTGGCAGTTAAGAAGTAGCATTTTGCTGTACTAATAGTATGTGAATATACTCTTACAATACTCTGATAAATTATTAAATAAAATAAAGAATTAAGAATTATTAATTATTAATTCCTGAACTATTGAAAAGCCGAGTTGACGCCGGACTATTCTGCTTATTTAATGAACTAGCAGCCTGTATGTTTTCGATCTGGGTTTCAATTTAATAAAGTTTAACAAAAAAAAAAAAAAAAAAGAGCAGCACATAAAAAGAAAAATTAATAAGTTTGTTTGCATACGCAGAATTCGCTCTGAAACATTGAACTGCTAAAGGGACAAAGCAACGTCAATAGCGATGAAGTGCAATTTAACTTTTGACGAAGAACCACTAAAGAACCAACCACTAAAGATATCTCAATTTTCATAGATTGATATCAAAATTGTGTATGTTTGTATAGGGCTGGAAGGGAAACCGTTATAATTTTTTACCTAACTATTCCTTTATTATTTGCTGTAGGTTGTCATTGAAATAGTTAAACAAAAATTGCTAGTACCAAAAGTAAGTAAATATGCATAAAAGAATACCACTGCAGGAAATTAACATTTGTCAGCCAATTCTAGTTTTCAAGCAAGTAGCCTACAGGTATTAACTTCCTTTTAAAAAAACGCATTTTATACGTTTTAGATTCAGTTCCCTAAGATTTAGTTTTCTTCAGCGATAAAATAACTTGAGGTCGTATTAGAACGTTGTTAGTCAAATACAATAACGATGACAATTATTAAAAAATACTTTTACTTCGTCGGCAAAATATTGGAAGAATTAATCGCATCACGTAAGTAATGCGGCAATGCAGCTGTTATTAAATCAAATCATTGGTTAGATTAGAAAATACCAGATTTACATTAAAAACGGTAAAACCTATTTTATGCGAATTTTTATTTCGATTGGCTTTATTGAATAATTGCTGAAATTAATGTTTATCATGATAAAATTAATTTAATTCAAATTCTAATAGCTCCACTATTAGAGCCTCAAGGTCTTATAAAGCAATGTGTAACAATTAGCCTAATCATTTCAATAACTAATATTTTGCAATACAATCTCGCAGAAATTCTATGTACGTATGTAGATATACCCCTTGTAACAATGGCTTAAGAGTATCAGACAAGAGGTTCTTATAGTGTATAATTGGATACTCTTCGACGTTTGTCTACAGATCGTCAGATGGTTTGTCTACGACAAATGACCTGGACCAAAGTTCCAGAATTCAAGAATAGTATTTCTGGTCTTAAACATAGTATGGTAATGGTAAAAAAGGCGTATTATTAGACCTTTTTGATATTTTCTGTTAGATCTTTCCTTTATAATGCAGCTTTGAAGTCTCTAGGTTATGAGAGGAAGTATGTACTGCTTTCAGCATTAAGTACAATTGTTATTGTAGCAGCACTAACACGTTAATCTGAAGGCTTATAAAAAGTTATTAAATGTGATAAAAGATATTCATTAGCTTAGCAGGGTCCAGACTGGCAACAAGATGCCTGCAACCTGTTGCAAAACTTTTGGTGGCTTTTGTCTACAATCTTAAATGCAATGTTAGTTTTTCTCAGATCTTGTGGCACCCTGCCATGAATGCGTCAGAGTGCAAAGACCTCTGCCATTCGCTGTGTACATAGACCGTTCTTCTCTTAATTGTTTCTGCTTATTTGCATGAACTTAAAAATGATTTCCATTCCTCAATACTAAAAAAAGAAGTTATGAGTATGCAAACAACTTCCGTTTGGTGCTTAATGTGAGTTTATGCCCCACATTGCTGAATGGATATATATATATATACACACAGAAAATAGATGGGTGTAAATTCGATTGGTATGTTCAAAATTCAATTACTTATATAATAATTTGATTTTTAATATTAATAATTAATAATTTTGATTTATTTTTTACATTAAAAGCTAACAAATGATATTTGCCTCCAAATGTTGGTTGTAACACCTCTTGAAAAAGTTAGCCTGACCGATTTGTATGTTTACTAAAATCTATTCTATTAAATAATAGATGCAACTAAACTTATTCAGAATATTATTACTGAAAACCAAATTTTGGTAGTTAGAATCATAAAAATCGATTGTGTCTTCTAAAATCGAAAAATTTTTGACATAATAAAAATTAATTTGTACAAATTACGTGAAAAATAATCAATATTTTAGTGTAAAAATACAAGATATAGTGTAAAAACTTCTTCAATATTGTTGAACGGTAAGTCCAAAAATAATCTCACCAAGACATTTGTAAATTAAAAAACGTGCGGTATGGGATGGAAATTTAAAGAAACTATGTGGAAAAGAAGAATCATGCTGCAAAGAAAGGAGGAGGCTGAAATCGATGGCTCGAGACATGAAATGTAATGTGTAATCTTATTCTTATAATTTACTCTTAAAATAAAATCAAATATTAAAATATTTTATTGTTTTATTTAATTCACAATAATATTTTATAGTCACCCAAAAATAATTTTTTTAAATAGTTGTGAGTGCTATATTCATTCAGTTATTACAACCGAATTCAAGATAATACACACAACCGACAAAATTCGATTGGCAACAAATTCGGTTCTCATAACGAATTTCTTTTCTCTGTGTACGGCATTAAAGTAACCTTTACCGACAAAGGAACCGCTTAAAGTAAAACAATTGCGTTGGACCAACTCTACAGGGTTACAGTTTGTGTTTGCATTACGGAAAAGTAGTTATTCTTAATTGACATTCTGAAGTGTGTATATCTAGGACTTATACTGCTGATACTCTTTACTACCGGAGGGAAATTATTAATAGGTAGAAAAGTAAATGGCTGTAGGTCTAGAGTACACAATGACGGAAAGAAGATGATATGCACCGTCGGATTGGTGTCTTCAGACATGCTTGCATTATCGCTTTTTTGTCATCTTCTTAGTTGTAAAATCGTTTTTTAGGCTGAAACTCAGACTTTCGGAAGTCCTGGATAATAATAACAGTCAGGTGGTCTACTTGAAAATAAAATCGGAATATTTCAACTTTAGTATGCCTGCACAAAGATGCAATATCCCACATTTGCCTTTGCAAGGATGCTAATTGATAGCTAGTGTTGACCTCTAAAGAAACTAACCAATGAATATTTGCGAGTGTGCTTTATGGCATTGTGATGACAGCTTTTAATGGTTTCGGTTTGTTTTGATTATAGCTAGATTTTAAAACAGTTTTAAATGATGTTAAGCTTTAAAGCTTGTAAGCACTGATACACATAAAATACATGAATTCCTTTTACAAAACAAATAAACAATATTTTTAGGTTTGAAAATTATAATTTTTATTTTGCTAAAAAATGTACATTTTTTCACACAATAAATAAATTTATATATGTATTAGGAACTTTTATTTGGCACATTTACAATAAATTTGTATACGATTGAATACAACAAAAACGACCAATGATTTGTTGAAATAATAACTAAAACTTAATTTTGAAATATAAACTGGTCAGTAATTGATTTATCTACTGTTAAAGTATTTTATATTTAAACTAAAATTTAAGCCTAAAAGTATGCTACATTAAACCTAAGATCCTAAGATTAATATTAAAAAAGAAAATAAATAAATAAAAAAACAAAATCACAGCTTTACACAATTCAAACTAAAAAACGAACGACAACCTTGGAACAAAAACTAACCAAAGATTTTCGTTGTTTTTTTTCGTATACATTTAAAAATAACCTAAAATATAATTAAATCTTTTGTAATGTTTTTGTGGATTATTTTTGTAAGTTTTGTTACATTGTTTTCTTATCAGTAGAGAGTGGGGTGGTGGTATCACATAATCATTTATTTTATCAACAAATCAACCTTGTTTTGTTCTTTACTCCAAAACGTTTAAAAATGGTGCAATGGAGCCAATATCTTCACAATCGGGTATAGCTTTACCCTTGAACTTCAAACAGGATTCGGCACAGGTTTGACCTTGGAAATAATCGCCAAACATTTTTTTGCATTGAGCACAATTGTTCAAACAGATTTGTATGAAATCAATGCCAGACATAGAGTCTAAATAAAAGATATTTATTAATAATTTGTTATAAAGTTAGTTGTAATTAAAAACAAGTAAGCTATATTCGGCTATGCCGATTCTTATATATAAATCTAGTTTAGTGAAGTAACTCCAATCAAAGTAGCAATTTGTGGGGTGACAGAGTTAAATAATAAGAACAAAAATTAAGTACTATATATCATTTTACATAAAAATGTCATCGGCTCTGAATGGGTTGAGCAAAAGCTTAAAGTGATACCCCTATAAATATTTCAAAAAAATTCAGAGGCCTGTAACTCATAAAGTATAGGCGAACGGCAATTTCACCTGATGTTTTCTTCTTATCGCCCCATATATTTATTATTTTTTGATTGGAGTTACTTTATTGTTCCAAATAATATGGAAAAACTAGAAGACATGGACCGATCTTGCTGATTTCCAATAGCACGTCTTTCGAAACTATGTTTAAACGATTGGCGTATTTTAATTTTTATTGAAATCAAGTTTGCCTTTACAAAATGTGTTCACCACATCATTTTCTATTTTTAAAAGAAACCTTTTAAAAATTGTACCAATAGAAGAGACAGAAGTTGTTGTAATTCCTATGCACATTGAAAGAGCTTTTCATTAAAGAATCGTAACAGAACATAATTTCCATGAGTCTTTTTAAAGTATTTTGAAAACATAAAAACAACATTAGAGTTTATTAAATCTACATTTAAAAATTTTATTTTTTCTTCTCTTTGATTAATTAATATTCACTCTAAATAATTAAAAATACCAAGCGCTGTATTCACTAAAGCTGATTATGATTTATTAAAAAGTTATTTAACACACTTTGTGTAGAAATTAATATATAAACCTGTTACAAATCAAAACTATTGTTTATGATTATGGCCCTAAGCCTAAATAACCGAAATAAACTTAATAAAGGCACATCAAAATTGGCGGTTGTTTAAAAGTTAAGGCTCAAGTAAAAATATTTTAACTTATTTTAACTTTGTATATTGACCTTTATGCATTTAAAAAAAAAAAAATTAATATCTTTAATTCTTCTATTTTATTCACTTTACGGTCTGTTTGTTTGAAAGTAAAAAAAAAAATTTTAAACTTACCAAAACGTTTGCTGCCATAATGTCCAATCGAGGGGAGGGCCTGAATGACTTCAACTAGACAACAGCTGAATGAGATGATTGCTACAGCAAAGACTACAGTTTTCGAGGAGAACATATTTAAGGCTGTGAACGTAATAAATTTTAACAAAAAATTTATAAATTTAATTTAACACTTTATAATTTTAGTTCTTGGGTAATTCAAGTCAAATTTAAAAAACTTGATTATTTTAAAATTTTTAGTAAACGTTAACTTTTTTCGCTAAATCACACAGGTTGTGTTTTGCAATTGTGTAATGTTTGTTTTACAATAAAATAAGTTTCAATTTTACAGGGCTTTATGTATGAAATTTTTTAAAATTAAAAACAAAAACGTCAGCTCCAACTGATTCTTTGTAAACAAATTAATTTATAAAATATTTTTTGTTTTTTGCCTGTTGGAAAGCTAAATTTGTAAATAGTAGCACCTTTTACAAGAAAGCAAATGAGCCAGAAAGTCTACATAAAAAAGTACCAAATCCAGTTATACATTTTTGCGCATGTGTATTGCCGGCTTTGTTTCAGTTTGACCATTTTTTGTTTTTATTCATATTTTACGTTTTATTTTTTTATTTTACGCAAAAACTTTAAATTCTTATTGAATCTATACGCTTGATACACGTAAAGAAATTATTATTTGGTAACATCGTTTTAAAAGATTTTTTAATGTAGTTTACCTTGGATTGAGGCCTATAAAGAAAAACTCGATAACATATTACCATTCATTTACCGAAAAGCTTGAAATTTTAGAACAGATTTTTGAAGACGTTTAAAATATCTAATTTTAAAAAGTTACAAGTAATCGATTTGCAAGATAAGCAAATACTTTCGATTCTTAAAGTACCCAAAGCTTTAGAGTTTCTAAAAATGAAAAATTTTTCACTTATATTATTGTAAAATTAACTGAATAGTCTAATCTTCAAGTTTCAATTAAGGTTTTGTGCTCTTTCTATCACATATCTTATGTGGTTTTGGAAGGCTAAGTTCTATAAAGCTTTGTGTAAAGGATTTTTTTTTTTGTAAAACTGTTTAATCTATACAGTAAGGGGGTAATTTTTGTGCATGAAATATTTTTTTGAAAATTTGGATGTTGGTGTTGATCAGGGGTCGGCAACATGCGGCCCACGTACACAAAAACTGCGGCCCGCGAACATAATTAAAAATTTAAATGGTGGCCGGCCCTTAAGCAATGACAGGCAACAAAACAAAACTAAGAATAAAATTATTTTATTTTTCTTGTATTCGAACGAAGATTTAAAACAACAACATAAAAATGCTATTTTGATGTATTTTTAATTCCATTTTTGTTAACATATGTGATCGAAATTCCCGAAAATTTCAGGTTTGAATTAATTGAACTGCAAGAAGGAAGGGATCTTAAAACGAAATTTAAGGAATTATCAAAAACTGAATTTTTAAAATTTAGACGCGCACATATTTCCGCAATTAATTTTTAATGCCCAAAAAAATATTTCACTGTTTGGGAGCACATACAAATGCGTTATTTTTTTTTTTTTTGTCGAAAAATCAAAATATAGATCGCGAATTACAGACGAGAATTAAGAAAGTCGCTTAGCAGTTGCTACTACTGAAATTTAATCAGTCATAAGTACCGAATCCGCAAACAAGCGGTGGCGGGTGTCTTATTAATATAATTATACAATTTGTTATTAATTTTTTGTAATGTTATAGTGCTGTAGTAAAAAGTATTATTATCAGAAATATTTTATTTTTGTTCAACTTCTAAAAATTGTCTTCACCATTTTATGAAAACATAATTTTCATTTACCAATGCTCATGACCAATGCTAATGACCCGCTTAAGTATGGTTGTTTTTAATTTTGGCCCGCATTACAAAAAGGTTTCCCATCCCTGGTGTAGATAGTAATCGATATAGAATACAAATACATCTATTTAAAAAATTTTTGTCTGTCCGTCTGCCTGTCTGTCTGTGTGTATTCGCTTCATGGAAGAACTGCTGGATGGATTTAAATAAAATTTTGTGAGGAGTTCCCTTAGAATTTTGATTCCAATTTAGAAGAATACTTTTTTTCGTAAAAATAAGTAATTTCGTAGAGAAAATAGAGATACAAAATTTAAAGCACCTAATTTATTTTAACGGGTATAATAGTATTAAAAATGTTGTATGCACATTTAATTTTTGTAAATGAAAGTTTTTAACTCTGTCCACAGAACGCTGGAATAAAAATTAAAAAACACATTTTTCTATATTTTAATTGTAAGAAAATTAGAAATGACACGCAGACGAAGTCGTGGGCGCTGCAAGTTTGTAATATGGTTAAAAGCATTTACTATAAAAAGGAAACAAAAAGAGTTTATTAAATATCCATTTTCGTGATTGTATCAATAACTTAATTTATTTTATTCGTGCTTGATTCCTTCAAAAATAAATATTTCATGATATTATCATGAAATAAAAAACTAGAAAGTTTTCTATACAAAATTTGGGTAAAATCCACTGATAAGCTATTTGAGCAGTAGTGAAATGGCCATATGAATATGCTTTCCCCGCAGTAATACATTTCATTTTTTAGTTAAGTTTAAAATAATAAATATTTCATGAGAATATCATGAAATATTTATTTTTGAAGGAATCAAGCACGAATAAAGTAAATTAAGTTTTAAAAGATTCCGAATAATAAATTTTCATATTGGTAATCAATAACTGTTTAAAAAAAATATCTTTCTCGGTGTATAAAGTAGATTCATTTGTGTTTAAATATAATTTATATTTAACTGATTTACATATTTGTTTAGTTTTGGGTGATTTAACGAGTAGATTAATTAATCAAGCAGATAATGACGTATTAGTTTTTCTTAAAAAAAATAACATGTGAAATTTTTAAGGGTCAAGAAACTCTACGAGACTCTTAAGGCAAGACTGCAAACTTTAATTTGGGAAATCTAATTGTAATGAAATATTAAAAAAAAAAACTTTATATTAGGGGAACAAAGAGCTGCGTGTCATGCTTTTTATTAAATCAAAAATAATCAATAACATAATAATTTTAAATTTAAATGCTGAAAAGAAACTTTATTATAAATAATTTCAAAAACTAATGTTTTTTTCGCCGATCATTTAAAAAAAATTTGAAAAAAAAATTAAAAAAAGACATTTTTAGGATTTTTATTTATCTTATCTACCCCCACTATAGTGCGGCTAGAAATTGCCTCGTGTTCTATAATAACAATATAAAAATTAAGAGCGTAAAATTACTCAACAACTGATTTTTTAAAGGAATTTTTATTTTTTGTTTATATTTTTTTCGGAAATTTAAAAAAAAATTTTAGTTAAATCTTGAATTTTCAGGTTTTAATGAAATTTTTTTTTGTATCCAGATTAATTTTTTTTGTTAAGTAAAATTTACAGATTTTTTGAAGTTTTTTTGGAATTTTTTTCAGAGTTTTTAATTTTAAATTTAGGCGCCAATTTAAAAACATCATATTTCAAAATGAAAAAACATCTTAATTTGAAATTTTTTTAAGTAGGTATCTATATAAATTGTATATTATTTGCCAATGTATTAGTGTCTTTTTAAAACCCTTTCAAAAGTTTAAAATACTGGACCAATTTAAATGAAAAATAAAAATCGAATGTAAAATATTAACATTAATAGTAGAAGAAAATATCGTCACGTGCAATTTTTTAAGGATTTTAGAAAAGAAATCAAGTAATAATTTAAGGAAATTAAAAAAATTTTCCAAGGTTTTATAGTTAAAGTTCAAATGATTCGTTAGCCAGGCTTTAGTTATTTTCGCTTAACTTTAAATACATATGAAGATTAAATTACGGGAAAAATTATCTTTAAACGCATCATGCTAATTACCCGGAACAAATTTTTATTTAGTTTATTTAAAATGTTTGTGAGAAGTTTCCTAATGAGCTAAGTAAGCAGTAGCGAATTGGCCATCGAGACGTGTTTTCACTCTCAAAATTTAATATCGGTGATTTTGATAATTTAGGATAATTAGCATAATGCATTTAAAGTTAATAAAAATAAATATATTATTAAAATATTTGAGAAAATGATGTCATTTGACATAAGAATAATTCACTAACTTATTTTTTAACAGGCTAAAAAAAGGCATTTTGAATTATTGAATGTTATTATTATATTCAATTGGATTAAATTTTTAGGGGGTTTAAAAAAATAAATGTGTGCACATGATACTATTGGTGTCATTTACAAGCTATTTTAGTTTAATCGAATTCAATTTAATTTAACTGACATAAATTGCAAAAAAAAAAAATATATCACACTTTTGACTACATCTTATTTCTGATACAGGTTTTAAAAATGTTCTCACGTTTAAATGTTTTATTAAAGTGCAAATCGTATAAATTAATCTTTAAACATATTTAATAAACAAGAGAAATTTAAAATTCTTCTGGCGCGTGGCAGAAGCTAAAAATATAAAAAAGATAAAAAAACGACTGTGCGAATTGTAGTGGAATTCTTGAAAAGGGTTTTGTTGATTGCAGTCGATCAAGATCCGTTTCATTGATTTTTATATGACGCAATTAAGTAAAATAAAAGAAACAAAAACTAAAAAAGTCTTTTATACTCATTTAGTTGTTCTATTTACTTCTTGATTATTGTTTTTTAAACAAAGCCAAGTTATTAACGCTCTTGTTTTTTAAACAATATTTTATTTTTCTAAATGACATTTCGTTTATGTTTTTTTCTTTACCACATTTCCTGATGTCTGAAATGTTGTCTGTAAATTCGGTTTCATTTTTTAAGGGGATTTTTTTTTTAATTATTTTAAATAAATTATTTAAACTACATTTAATGGAAATGTTTCGAAAAAGTTTTATACAATTTATTGATATTTAGTGGATATAAAAAGGAGGGATTTATTTGTTATTTTATCACAGCTTCTTTTTAACCTGTTTTAATAATATGTTTTAAGTTGACAGAAATGGTTTTAACTTTACAACACCGTTTGAAGTAACAACAACCACCTGTCGCTGGACCAATTTATGTTTAAAAACAATGCAACCACCATTAAGAATTAAAGCGACCGTCTTTATGTTACTGGCTTGGACAGCTCCTACTAATAACTGGCGTGTTTAATTACTGGTTAAACCTGAGAGCATTTCTGTTCCTTTGTAATGAGGTGATATAATATTTACTATTAAATTTAAAATAAAGTAGCAGTGGGCATGAATTCGTCTGCATGTCATTTCTTTTTTCTTAAATTTCAAATTTAGAAAAATGTGTTTTTTAATATTTATTCCAGAGTTCTGTAGACAGTGTTAAAAATATTCCATATACAAAAATAAATGCGCAGACAACTGTTTTAGTTCCATTATACCGGTAAAATTAGGTGCTTTCACACTTGTGTGAAGTGACTTATTTTTACGAAAAAAAGTATTCCATATTGAAATCAAGGTTCTAAGGGACCTCCTTACAAAATTTTCTTCAATTCTACCCAGACGAACAGACAGACAAAAATTTCAAAATTAATTGTTTTGTATTCCATATCGATTACCAACTACAGCAGCATCAAAATTTTTAGAAAATATTTCATGTAGAGAAATGACCCCTGGCGTAGACTCAAAACCGAAACTGAGCGTAAGCTCGGAACCCGAAGCAAGGACCGTATTGATAGGTTAATGAGAGAGGACACTACTTCTAATATGTGAAAGCTAACAAGGAATGTTATAGGTGCCAACCGCGGAAGGTCAAAGCCGGTATAAGCTACGCAGGAGAGTTCTATTTCCATAATTGGTGTGCAGTCTCATATATAAGGTCAAATAGAGAGTAACAGTTATTAGTGTGTATATTTGCAGATATTTTACTTCAAAGGATAACTTGAATACTTGTGCGTGGATCTCACAATATTTGGATTCCAATAAGCAGCATTAATGATGATAATGGGCTTAAGCATATTGGATAGACTTCTTACGATTCCGGCCTAAATAAAATGCTGCTCAATACTGTATTTTCTGTTTTCAATTATAAGGTGATAACCAAAAGCCACTAGTCTAAAATAAACACCAGCAGAGTGGCGCAGATCTTCGCAATGAAAATGTCCTTCATCGGCATTGCTCTCATTGCTGAGAAACGAAAACGGACAAAAAAAAGTTAACAGTCGACTTCTGTATACCCTTACAGTTGATGCTGCAAAGTGCATCCTTCTCTTCCATTTTGAGGGCATTTTTACATATGCAAAAGTGACTTAAAACATCGTACATAAGTAGTTGATTTTTTAGTTCGATTCGGTACTTCGTGGGTCTGTGCGAACAAACTGGCCCTCTTGAAGGCCTTGAAATACATGAAAGCCGTTGATAATTATTTTTATATGCAGTATGCATTTCAGTTTGAAATTTACTTATATTACCTTTCTCTCTTTTCTTTCTAAAAGTCTTAAACAAAGATTTTATTCCTTTTAGTTTCTGGTTATTGATAACAGCTCTAATTAATGTGTTTTCATAATAAAATTTCAAATAATAGTTTGGGTAATAAAAACAAAAAACACTCGATGAAGTAAAAAGTCAATAATCTTTTCCTCAAGTAATATTGAAACAAAAAAAGTGTGGGTGTTTCATGCAATTGCTGATAAATCACAAATTCGCTAATAACTTTTAAAGGTATTAATTTGAATTGTTTTGCACTATAAAATATTTGAATATTTGTTTTGAATTTTTTATCTTCAATTATTACTGTACAAAAAACTCACTTGATATTTTTGATGTTTGGTAGATTTTGTTGGTAGAATGTTGGTTAAAAGCACTTGTGTTTACTTCGACCGTAAATTTGAAACTGATGGATTTTGCTTTCTAAGACTTAAGCTTTTATAGCAAAATAACATCTTGGAATTTTGTGTTGTGTCAACATGCGTTTCTTCTTTCAATTTTTGCAATTAGAAATAAAATCGGAAGTGTAAGCTTATTATTATTATCTTACTTCCGATTTGTCAGCTAAAATTTTATCTTATGTGTTCTTAAGTAAAATTCTTTGTGGGATATTATTAACAAAGACTTTATTGATTTAATACCCAGAAGACAGAAATTGATTATGTCGAAAACAGTAAAATATATTTGAAATTTTTTTTTTTTTAGAATTTGTACAATGTATGTGAATTTTTTATTCAATTATTTGGTAAAAATGTTTAGCATAGTAAAAAAATTATTCAAAAGCAATAATGCATATTTTTTCTTAAATTATTTTAGTTTTACTGCCAATAGTTTTTACTTAATTTTCTTGTCACTAATATAAATAAATGACTTAAAAGCATAACGATATTTTATATGCAATTTACCCCATTAAGTTAACCAAAGAGCTAAATGTTTCTCTTCCGGAGGTAGTAAGTGGCAATCAGAGAAACTCTATATTTGTCAAATGGTTGCATGGATTTTTAGGACTATAGATTCTAGAATAATTGAAGTGAGAATTGTGTACACGTTGATTACAAATTGTTGTAATGCTTACTAAGCCTATAAATAAAAATTATTTTGTTTATTTCATGAAGCGTACAGAGTCGGAAATGTCGTCTATTCCAAAGAAAACGCTATAATAAAAACTTCAATACTACCACAAATTTACTTTTTGCGGTTTCTTGCACTTTTAGCATAAAGTATTTACAAAATGTATAATAAGCAAACATATTAAGTTTCCGAATTAAAATTTTATACTTGCAGTTATAGTAGTCTTAGCCATCAGGTTATTTGTAAATTTGAACCGTCTGTGTATAAGGATTCAAGAGTTTGGCTTTATAATTGCCGTATTCACAAGCTCTACTAAGGTGTAGGTAGTATTGCATACTACCTTTTGTTTACTTCTTTGTGAACAACCATTGTATCAGTATGCCATTGTACATTGTACTTCATACGTCAAAAAGTAAATAAGAAGAAGAAAAGTGCTATTCATCATTTGTTATTTATAAGCCAAATGGGGGAGAAAACAGAAAAACCTAAATTAATAAATTTTTTGTGTGAGGATGAAATTCAAGACATTTTTAGGATGAACCTAATGTACTTGCTCTCCAGTCGCAGAATTATACATTTAGGGCTACCAAAATCATCATTATGGCATAATCGGGTTTTAAGATATTTTGATGAAAAAAGGTTTCTTCATATGATACGACTACGGCCAGAGGAATTTGCCTATACGAGTATATTCAACCTTATAAAAAATTACGATGTTTTTCACATAATTGGCGAAAGGCTCCAACTACACATTGACTTGCAGCTTAAAATTGTACTTTACTGCTTGGGATCTTCAGGAAATGGTGCTTGTGTTCGTAAGGTAGCATCTGTTTTTGGTATAGGTGATGGCGGTACCATACTAAATATTAGAAACTTTCAACTTCAACTTTCTAATAAATTAGTCAAATCAATAAATTAAATAAATAAAACTAATAAAAATATCTTTTAATTCAATTTAATTTAATATAATTCACACATGAACACAAAAATAATAATTCATTTAAACATAAAACATTTAAACAAATACAACGTTTGAAAAACATATGAAAAAAAGTACTAAGTGTTGTATCGCATGTTTGCATGAAAATTACCAACAACACAGCTAGCACCGTTGTATATTGTTAGCACTTAGCACGTACTAGGGGGCTTGTGAATAGGGCAAATATATTACATCAATTATTGTAACACTCCTTCATATTTTATTAAAAATATTTATACATCTTATACATCTTATTATACCAAAGAAGGTAGTTGACATTCTGTCCTATTTTAAAATTTATAACGGTTTTAAAGATACGGCAAGATAGGTCAAATTACATTCATTTTGGCAACACCCTTTAATTTCTACATTAATATTATAGACTTGTTGTTATAGCGGCCTTAGTAATATACGTCCCTTATAAGTTTCAGCAGTGTGTCTTTAAAGGTTCAAAAATTTGGTCACATACATCAAGTTACACCAAGTATTAGAAATCCTTGTTTTATAGTTGTTGTTATAGCGGGGTAAGCAATATAGGTTCGTTGTAAATTTTAAGCGTCTGTCCTCAACTGTATGACCATATACATCAAATAAATAAACTATTGGGACACCCTTTAATTTATAATTTTGAATATTAATACTTGTTACTATAGTAGTCATAGCAATCGATATTCTGTCCAATTCGCTGATACTATATATGTTACTTGTCAAATCTCTTTAAAGATTAATATAAAGCGTCTTATTAAATATGTTTAACAGGAACGTTGTTTATTTTTAACCGACTTCAAAAAAGAAGGAGGTTATAAATTCGATTGAATGTTGCATTTTCATATTCGTGCCTCTATAACTCAGTCATTTATAGATCGGTTTTTAATTATTTTTCTTTAGTTGAAAGGTTAAACTTACAGATTGGTGTCGTTTTAAAGTATCTCCCCATACAACATATATTTTATTTTACGTGCATTATGAAAGCTAAAGTGCACCACTAAAATTAAAGAATTAAGAGAGCTATAATCGGCTATTCCATATCTTATATACCCTTCACTATCTATGTAAATCAACTTTAGTGAAGTAACTCCAATCAAAAAAGTAAACATTGGGGTGACAGAGATCGAGAAAGTGAGAAAAAAAATTAAGTTTCAAATATATTTATATAATTTTACATAAAAATGCCATCGGATCTTAATGGGTTAAGTAATTAAAAATAATATTTCCTTAAATATTGATATTTTAAAAAATTTGAAAATTTCAGAAGCTCGTAACTCGGAAAATATGGACGAGCACCAATTTTACACTTGATGTTCTTTTTTTATTTTTTAATTCCATTGTTCCAAATTATATGGAAAAATTAGAGGTAGACGTGGTTTTTTACCCACTGCTTCGAAAGACATCGACTGATCTTTGGGAATTCCAATAGCACCTCCTTCGATACTATGTCTGATCGATTGGTGTATTTAAATTTTCTTTAACTGCTCTAGTGCTTTGGCAAACTTGATTTCATCACTAACACGAATGGACAGAAAATTTGGATTTGAAATTTGAAGGGATTTGGAATTTAAAGCGTGTCCCAATAGCTGATATAGTTTGATGTATGTGGCCAGACATTTAAACCCTTATAGACAGACAGTTGAAATTAACAAGAGACCTACATTGCTGAGCCCGTCATATAAACAAGTTTAAGATTTGAATTTAGAAATTAAAGGATATTCGCATATTTGACGTAAATTGGCCTATATGGGCCTATCTTTAGAACCGTTATAGACAAACGCTAGGATAAAAACTAATATTTACAAGTAAGAGTGCTATATTCGGCTACGGCGAATCTTATATACCCTTCACCATAAAAAGAATATCAAAAAAAAAAAATTAAAAACTACGTATATGTAATTTTACATAAAAATGTCATCAGCTCTAAATGGGTTAAGCATATTTAAAAATTTTTAGTATTTCCTTAAAAATCTGATCAAAGGCTTTTACATGATACCCATATTGATATTTTAAAAATGTCTAATCGTTTGGCAGACGGACAGACGGAAATCGCTCAACCGATTTCGCTATGCATAAAAACTCAGAATATATATACTTAAGGGGGTCGGAAATAGATATTGTTGAAATGACTAACGGAAGGAGAAACTTAGTTATACCCTTTTTCCACTTTTTGTGGTGAAGAGTATAAACATTGTACCATAGCAAAGAATAGAAAAATTTGTTATATCTTTCGGTGAAAACCATCGGCTCTGGCTGTTTACTTGGTACGTTTGGCGAGCGCTTTCGATGTGAGATGTGAGTTTAGGTAGTTTTGTCCGCTTAAATGGTATTATAAAGGTAGATTGCTTGATATCTGGCATGTTTATTGGGATAAATAGTTTAATATTTCCATCTTTTATTATTGGATAGATAAGTGTGACCATCTCTGAGTGTTTCAATAATTTTAGTGATGTAAAAATTGTGTCTGAGGTTGTGTTTACTTGTTCGTTAATAATATCTTCGTTAAACGTTCGTGTTTTGTAGATTTTCATGTTTTTAAGAAAGTCTAGTCTTCGTTGTTTTTTACTTGGATGTAATAATGTCACTCATTCATCTATTTTCCTTGGCTCCTGTCCATGTGTGTTAAGGTGTATTGCGAAGTTGGAGTCTACCCTTTTCCAATTGTATGGTCGTATGTGTTCTGCAAACCTTGTTCCAATTCATCCAGTTTGTCCTATGTATGTATGAATACAGGTGCAATAAGTCCGCTTGGTACTAAATTTGTCGGTTGTTTCTGTTGATGTTTTGAGATTGTTGCGTAGAGTGTTGCTCGTGTTGCCCGAACAAACCCAATTAACTTAATATTATAGAAAAAGAAATGTAACAGTTTTTTGTACGTTATTATTGCTTTTTAATTTTAAAAAAAATCGAAATTAATAACAGAAATTACAGAAATTAATCAACTTATGAAAAAGTCGGAACTTCACTAGACAATCAAAATTTTATTAAATTAAAAAAATAATTATATTTTCCATTAATATTTAAAAAATAAATAATATATTTTTATAATAAATTTTATATATATATATTTTTTTTATTTCTTTAACATAATCGAAAAGCCTATTGGCCTAATTGATTAAGTAGTTCACTTGAGTAGGTTTAGTACAATTCAATTAGCTCTTATACAGTATTGGGCAAAACCTAAGAAACGTTGTCCAATATTAGCTTCTGAGTCAAATTATGTTTAAACGAACATATTTCAATTCAATGTTTTAATGCAGTTTTATTAGTTTCTGTGTCATACAATATTACAAAAAAAAAAATTTGTAATTATCTCTCACCTAACGGTTCTTTTAGTACAACAACAAAAATTACTCAAAAATTCATTGGGCAAAACCTAAGAAACTTTTAATATTTTGTATAATAACCCTTATTTTTTATTACTGCGGCGCACCGACGCGGCATAGATTTGATTAAATTATCAATTATTTTTGGATCTATGCGTATCCATTCATCTTCCAGACACGAAAATAAATTTTCGATTGGGTTCAAATCGGGCGATTGGGCCGGCCAATCAAGCAATTGAATCCCTTTCGATTGTATCCAGTCCTTGACCAACTTCGATGAGTGTTTCGGATCGTTATCATGTTGAAACACCCATCGAAGTGGCATATTCCACTCGGCATATGGCAACATCTTATTTTCTAAAATGTCCCTATACACAAATCTGTCCATTTTGGTAGAAATTCTGTGGAACGGCCCTAGACCATGACCTGAAAAACACGTCCACACCATCACATTGCCACCCCCATGCTTGACAGTTTTTTTTTACAATATCGGGGTTTAAGCCTTTCACCAGTATTGCGTCTCACACGACATATGCCATCCGAGTTGAACAAATTAAATTTGCTTTCGTCGCTAAAGAGCACACTTTTCCACTTTTTAACTGGCCAATCAAGATATTTTTTTGCAAATTCGAGCCTAAAAAATCAGGCATTAATGGTTGACTTGTAAGCTTAAAAATACTTACCGTTTTTTTGCGTGACGTTTTGTAAGAAGAGGTTTTTTGTAAGCTTTATAACTTTTCAATCCAGCCTCTCTCGCCCGTCTGCGGACTGTGCTGGCATCAACACTTAAGCCTAATTCTGACACAATTTTTTTTTGACGAGATGAAGGGTTTTTTTTTTTTTATTATTTTCTTGATATTTCTATCATCACGAACTGATGTTTTACGAGGTCTTCCTCCAGGATTAATATTGAGTACAGTTCCTTTATCTTTATAAAGGTTTATCCATTTCGAAACCATTGATTTGCTTACTTTTAACAAATTTGCAATTTCAGCCTGTGATTTGCCTGCATTATAATGCGTTATAGCATTCAATTTAAATGCTTCACAATATTTTTTACGTTGCATTTTATTTTAATTTTAAATGCGAAATTTATTCGTTACAGGCTTTTAAATGCATACTAGATCACTTTTTCATAAGAAATCATCGAAAAAAATAAGAAGTTACCGTTATCTTAAAAAAAAACAAATTTATTGTACAAAAGCAAAAAGTTTCTTAGGTTTTGCCCAATGAATTTTTGAGTAATTTTTGTTGTTGTACTAAAAGAACCGTTAGGTGAGAGATAATTACAAATTTTTTTTTTTGTAATATTGTATGACACAGAAACTAATAAAACTGCATTAAAACATTGAATTGAAATATGTTCGTTTAAACATAATTTGACTCAGAAGCTAATATTGGACAACGTTTCTTAGGTTTTGCCCAATACTGTATATTACTTATAAACAAAAGTTTATTATTAAATTGATTATTTACTCGTATATTTATTATAAATTTATTTTTAAGCCCTGTCTGTTGTGTCCTGCGCGATCGTGTGAATCATTTCTATTTAAATCTTATTCAGAAATAGTAATAAGGCATCTGCCAACAAAATCCTTACAAGTATTTTGCAAAAATATTTTTAAAATCTTTTAAATTTAATAAAAAATTACGAAGGCATTTTCACTAAAATTTTAGAAATATTTTATTTACAAAGGAGTAAGAATTGCAATAAAAATTAGAGTAAGTAAATGCGCAGAGCAGAGCAGTACTTTTATGCTCTTTTGGCTCTTTTGCTCAAAGAGCAGAGCCAACTTGTTATTGCCAATATGTTAGCTCTGCGCAATGAAAGAGCGGCAATGGCTCTTTTTATGCGCTGCTCCTTTTTTGCCAAAAATCAATTCAATAAATAAATTATTTCATTTATGTGTTTGGGACAGTTTAGAAGATTTTTTTTTTTCGTTTTTAAATATAGCTAATATTCAAATGAAGGTTGGAGGAACATATGTATATTTATTTTATTTATATTATTGTCTATTTATGTATTTATATTTGATAGATATGTTTGTACGCAAACATAAATGTATGTATGTGTGTACGATTGTAGTTTATTTTTGATTATTGGTAAGTAGTGGAGTACTTTGCAAATTCAAGCGAGGGTCGTATGAATGGCTCATTAATAAAAATGTGCAATAAGTGTTGTTATATAAAGTAAGGATTAAGGGTAATAATTTGCTTATCTTTAACACTATTGCAATTTTACCTACAGAAGGAATTTTTGATGATTACTGTTATCATAAAATAATTATTTTCATTTTGGGTTTTTTTTTTGTCCAATTGTTTTCCTGCTTTAAATTTGCATGTGTTATTTGATTTTATGGTTTTTCAAAACAGTAGATGTGCTTTGTTTTTAATTTAGGTATGGGATGTTTAGTAGTGCATTTGTTATTGTTTTATTAATATCTTCATTATAGCTTGCCTTATTTTTTGTTGTAAACGGTAAATTTGTTTTGCTAATGTTTTAGGTATGAGATGTTTACTGGGGCATTTGTTAATATTTTATTACTTTTTAATTGAATTGATGGTAAAACACCAAATTATTGGTACTTATAACAAAACTATAGAATTCGTGGTATTGTGGGTAAAATTAAATTTTCTTGTTAACATTAATGCAAAAAAATTAAATCTTTTCTACCTTTTCCTTATACATACATATGTATGTAAAATCAATGCAAATGTTTAATATACCAGAACCGTAATATAAAATATAAAATAAATAAATTATTGTAGGTATAAATATAAATAAATTTTTGAAACGTATGAAACAATTGTTTTCATTTGCATTTAACAGGTAATGAAAATTTGCTTTATTTAGTACCAAAAATTTCGTGCCTTACAATCAATTCAGAAGTAATAACACAATAACAAATGCACCAGTAAACATCCCCTACCTTAAACATAAGCAAAACAAATTTACCGTTTAACAAAAAAAAAAAAAAATAAAAAATAAAGCAAGCTATAATGAAGACAGTAATAAAACAATAACAAGTGTACTACTAAACATCCCATACCAAAATTATAAACAAAGCACATCTACTCTATTGGAACACCACAACAACAAATAACACATGCAAATTTAAAGCAAGAAAATAATTGGACAAAAAAAAACCCAAATGAAAATAATTATTTTATGATACTAGTAATCATCAAAAATTCCTTCTGTAGGTATAATTGCAATAATGTTAAAGATAAGCAAATTATTACCCTTAATCCTTACTTTTTATAACACCACTTATTGCACATTTTTATTAATGGGCCATTCATATAACCATTGTTTAAATTTACAAGGAACTCCACTACTTACCAATAATCAAAACCAAACTGCAATGGTAGACTTAAATTTTAACTAAAAACCCAATAATAGTAACAATAAAAAATGTTATTACATTTGGTCTATCGTAACTATTTTGCCATCCATACACGTAATTATTTTCATTTTTCTATGTACTTTTTTTTCAACCACGAAGTTATTTTAATTTTTCAAACGAACCACTGTTACTATCAAAAGGAGCACGAGCAAAAGAGCAGAGCAAAAGAGTCAAAAATAAAATTGAATGCGCATTGCTCAAAGAGCAGCGCATGAAAATAAGGAGCAACCGCAATGCGCATCAACGATTGGCTCGTTTTGTTTTGCTCACTCTTTTGCGCATATCTTGAAAACGAGTGCGCAAAGAGCAAAAGAGCGAGCCAATCTGAACACTGATAAAAATTTATATTTCATTAAATTTTGAAAAATTCAAAACGTAAAACTGAAATCCATGAAGTAAAACTTTGGTAAAAAATCCAGGGGTGAAATCGTCACATCCGTGAACGTACAACACGTATCGTAAAAATAAGTTTTTCGGATTATGACAAACGTTAACGGATGATAATTCAAAATAACGCAGGGGTGGAATCGTTACATCCGTGTTCGTATCGATAATCGTACGAAAAAAATTACGTGATACGTTAATCGCATGAAGTAAATGGAATTATGACATACGATTGTAAACGGATTGTAATCTTTTGAATGATTCACAATAGTTTTGAAATTAAACAATTCTAGAGCTAAAGAAAGTGCATTCAGGCTGGTCAGTTTTTCAAATTTTGTTGTTTCCAAAGGTCAAAACCGATTTTTTGCCTATAGCGCTTGATTCAAGGGCTGCTGCTTCCATTAACACTTCTGCACTTGGCACCAGCAGGTTTTCTTCATAAAGGCCTCCTTCATTCTCGTTTTTCAATTTAAAAAAAAAAACTTTTTTTCTTTGCTTGATACCTAGTTTTGATTAACCTTAAGCACAAAATTATATATATCAATTTTTTCTTGCAAAAATATAAATTGCGAATTACCTATTTTAAAATCTTTACATTATCAACTGGTGGTACTAGTGCGTTCATACACTTGGAAAGCTAATCCCATAGTCTGTTAGCAGTAGATTTTAATATGCTCAATTAGGAAGAATGTTATGCCAAATTTTTGTGTTCATTTATGAATCTTAGATTTAACTTATTGAAATAATAACTTTATAATAAACTAAAATTAAATTTGTTTAATTCGCACTTTTTTATAGCGAATTTGTTGCATTTTTCATCTTATTTGAACTAAGTTTTATTAACGTATGACAGTTCGTAAAAACGTATGTTCATTTATACGATAACGTATGTTATAATCTGCGTTATTGTGAATTATCATCCGTTAACGTATGTCATAATCCAAAAAACGTATTTTTACGATACGTGTTGTACGTTCACGGATGTAACGATTCCACCCCAGATTATAACATACGTTATCGTGTAAATGAACATACGTTTTTACGAACTGTCATACGTTAACAAAACTTAGTTCGAAAAAATGAAAAATGCAACAAATTCGCTAAAAAAAAAGTGCGAATTAAACAAATTTAATTTTAGTTTATGATAAAGGTATTATTACAATAAGTTAAATCTAAGATTCATAAATGAACACAAAAATTTGGCATAACATTCTTCCTAATTGAGCATATTAAAATCTACTACTAACAGTCTATGAGATGAGCTTTCTAAGTGTATGAACGCAATAGTAGGACCAGTTAATAATGTAAAGATTTTACAATAGGTAATTCGCAATTTATTTTTTTTTTGCAAGAAAATAATTTATATTTATATTTTGTGCTTAAGGCTGATAAAAAATAGGTATGAAGAGAAGAAAAACTTTTTTTTTAATTGAAAAACCAGAATGAGTGCGGCCTTTATGAAGAACAGCTGCTAGCGCCAAGTGAAGAAGTGTTAGTTGAAGCAGCAGCCCTTGAATCAAGCGCTATAGGCAAAAAATCGGTTTTGCCCTTTGGAAATAAAAAAACTTGAAAAACTGACCAGCCTGAATACTTTCTAGAATTATTTTAATTTGAAAACAATTGTGAATCATTCAAAATATTACGATCCGTTTAAAATCGTATGTCATAATGCCATTTAGTTCATAGGATTAACATATCACGTAATTTTTTTTTCGTACGATTGCCGATACGAACACGGATGTAACGATTCCACTCCAGTTTCGTCAGAAAATAAAGACATATTTTGACATCCTTGCATTACAAAACATTCACTTATTTTTTTGCATGGATAATTATGTTTAACTGTAATAATTACAATAAAAAATATAAGTTTAAATAATGAAAAGCTTTTTATCGGACAGACAAAATTCTACCTTAAATGTATTTAAATAAAACTATCAGTTCCTTGTTGTGCTGTCTAACATTTACCAGACATAAGCATAACTTTTATTATTCTATTTGTTCTTTGCAACAGAACTGCAAAATTATTCCAAAGTTAAGATAAGTCAATACAACAACCAACATAAAATTGTCGATAAGGCAGATTAAAAGTTTTTTTGAACGAAGCTTTAAACAGTGGTAACTATAAAATAAAGAAATGTAACGAGAAATAAATAACAGAAATTAAAAATAACTGTGTTACGATTCAAATTACAATTGTGGGTAATAAAGTGTACTGAATCTTCCTTAAAGCTTATGTTAAATTAACAACAAACATTTTATCAAGATTCAGTGTTTGTGCTTATTTGTTCATTACTATGCGTTTTAAATGCATCAAAATGATAAATTTAAAGTAATTAAAACTTTTATACTGATCACATTAAATTTTGTTAATAATATAATTGATGCAAAATTTCATTCGTGAATCGTGAAAAGACAAAGTTTGATCTGTAAAGCGTCGGTGTGAGCTTTTTCAAGTTGCCAAAATGTCCATAAATATTTTTCGAGGAGCTGACCATACTAAAAAGGAGTTTGGCTTAAATACACTCCAAAAAGCTGGGTTTTGAAAGCCCTCAAATGAATAGCAGAGAGTTTTCTCTAGATATTTGTGTTTTATTTTATTTTTTATTTAGTTATTTGTATCGTTAAACACATAATTAGAAATTTTAAAACAAACCTAATTACGAGGGCTGCTCTATATATTTCTGGCCTAATAGTGAAAATGGGATTATTTATAATCAGAAATGGTTTTATTGTTTTTCAAAGTATTCTCCAGCATGATTTATACAGTTTTGCATGCGCTCAAACCAGTTTTCGAAGCACTTTTTCCTCTTCGATTGAGACATGGTTTTTGAACACTTAAACAGCTTCTTCTGGCGACGAAAATCGTTGACCACGCATTTTTTTCTTGATGTGCGGAAACAAGAAGAAGTCATTAGGTGCCAAGTCAGGGCTGTATGGCGGATGACCCATTAATTCGACGTTTTGGCCGATCAAAAACGCTCTGGTTTGAGCCGATGTGTGAGAGCTCGCATTCTCATGGTGAGCAATGATTCGTCTTGTCTTGTTGGTTTTTCGAATTCCTCCGATGACTTCAGGCAAATAAATTGTAGTGTACCACTCAAAAGTGACCTTCCTACGTTGCTCAAGCGGAACAGTCGCCACATGACCAGTTTTGCCGAAGAAACAGGCGACCATTTGCTTCGAAGTGCTTCTTCCACCAACATCTTTCGTTGGATTTTGCTCGTCCTTGAAGACCCACACGGTCGATTGTTGTTTCGTTTCGGGCTCATACGCATATATCCATGATTCGTCACCTGTGACGATCTTATAAACGTCTTTTGAAGCACCGCAATCGTATTTTTGCAACATTTCTTTGCACCAATCGACACGAGCCTTTTTTTGAGCGACTTTCAAATTTTGCGGGATCCAACGAGAACAAATCTTTTTTACGGCCAGGTGTTCATGCAGTATCGAATGTATGCTGGTGGAAGAAATCTCCAAGGATGTCTCTATCTCTCGGTATGTCGCATGTCGATCTTGCATTATGAGTTCACACACGGCATCAATGTTCTCTGGCACAACAGCCCTTTTTGGACGACCTTCACGGAATTCGTCTTTGAACGAGCTTCGGCCACGATTAAATTCATTATACCAATTTTTCACAGTGCTATAGGATGGCGCTTCATCGCCATACAAAGATTTAAGTTCATCAATGCACTCTTGTCGTGATAATCCACATAGAAAGTTGTGAAAAATGATGGCACGAAAATGTTCACGAGTTAATTCCATTTTTTTCTATATTAATTTTTTCAAGTCACTGTTAACAACACAAATAATGGTCGTACGTCAAAACGTTTTGAGTACGATTATGCTTAAAAATGACAAACTTTCCAGTGGAAATGTCAGATTGCACTTGGCAGCACTCAGTGTGTCCAGGCCAGAAATATATATAGCAGCCCTCGTAAAATTATGAATTAAAATTATGACAGGCATTTTTTAAATTGTTGTGGGTTACTTAGAACTTGGCAGACGGGCTTCGAGTTTTAAAGAAATACTGCAAATATATGAATGTGCCAAATATTGCAAATAAAAATACTTTTTCGCAAGGCATGTTAGCAGTTTAACTCAGGCTTCGAATCGTGTTCTTAAAGTAATAAATACAGGTGTACAATGTTTTTAAGTACATTTGTGGCATTTGGATTGTACAAAAAATATAAAAGCAAAGAAACAATTCACCACTTACGCAGTGGTATAATGCATTACTTTTATGTTTTAAGTTTAAATCTAATTTTAAATTTTAAAGTGAATGAGCGGCTATATTTGTCAAAAAAAAAGTCAGGGATAATATAAGTAAATAATGATGTTTTTTTTTTTATTTTTTTTTATTTATAAGCCAAATTTTTTTAATTCATTTTATTTTTCATTTTATTTAATTGACAAAATTTTTCTTCATTATTCTCTAAGCCCGCAAAGCTTTTATGCTTGAGTTTTCCATTTAAAATTACTGTCAACAAATATACCAAGGTATTTATAGGTGTTGACTTTTTCAATAAAGCTTGTGCATTTGTCAGCCTGGTTCTTTGTTGTGGTACTGTTGCTATAAAGACAGTTGTGATTGTGAAACTTCAATATAATATTCGCGTCGATCAAATGACGTGGCTTTATATGCATGACTTTAGTTTTGTTGGCATTAATAATAAGACCATTGTCATGACTCCATTTCGTTACAATATTTAGTTGGTTTTGCATTTTTTCGGTTGCCGTTTTTAAATCTTTGTGGGCTGCTATTATTGCAGTGTCGTCCGCATAGGCAAAAGTTGTTCCCTCTTCTAAGCATCTTATCATTTCATTTGCATAAATTATGTACAAAATTGGCCCAAGCTTTGATCCTTGAGGAACTCCCCATTCGCATGATACTTTCTCGCTACATTTATTGTTTATTTTTACATGATACGATCTATTTTCTAAATAATTTTTGAACCAATGCAGCAAGATTCCTCTTATGCCGTTTCTTTCAAGTGCTTGAAGAATCTTATTATGCGAAAGGGTGTCAAATGCCTTGCTAAAATCGATAAAAAGTACCAAAACATGCATGTGATTGCTTAAGCATTCATTTATATAACTTGAAAAGTTCCCTAGAAGTTTATTTATGTTTTTTCCTTTCTGAAACCCAAACTGATTGCTATTAATAATTTTATATTTTTGCATAAACCTCGTGATCCTTCTAGCTACTATCTCCTCGAGTATTTTGTCTAAAATGGGCAAAATAGATATTGGTCTATAGTTCTGGATGTCAGTTTTGTTGCCACTTTTATATATTGGTCTAATTATCGATGTTTTTAGTGTTTCTGGCACATCCGTGTGTTGTAGACTTAAGTTAATTAACTTAGTAACTACTGGTGTTAAAAGTGTTGCATTTGATCTGAAATCTTTTGCTCTGATTCGATCAATTCCGGAACCTTTTCTAGTGTTTAACGATTTAATGATTTGAAAAATTTCCGTTTCATTAGTGTATTCTAAGAACAATGAGTTTTGTAATCTAGCTGGACGTATGTTAATTGTCTTTACATTACACAAGTGGATTAATTTTTTAATATTTTCACTAAAATTTTGGGCAAAGTTGTTAAGAGTAGTATTAAGATCCATGTTTCCGAAATTTTTATTAATGAAGCTGTCTATATTTGTATTTTTGCTCTTTCCAATTATTTCATTTATTACTTGCCATGTTTCACGAATGTCATTTTTGCTTTGAATGAATTTATTTCTATAGTACTTGTTTTTTTCATAAAATATCTTTTTATTTAAGAGATTTCGAAATTTTTTAAATTCTATTTCATAATGTTTATTATTGCGATTGTTTCGCCATTTTTTAAAAAGTTTATCCCTATATTCACAATAATTAACAATTTCATTAGTAATCCATGTATGTGTTGATCTTTTTTTACAGGATGTTTTTATTGAATTTGTATATATATTATTAAACGTTTCATGTATTTTATTGTATAAAATGTTCGTATTTGCTGATTCATTCATAATTGCATTCCAGTTTGTTTCTTGTATTTGTCTGTTTATTTTATGATTATTAAATATTGGCCCCTGGCATTTTTCTTTTTCACTTCCCGGGGTTTTTTCTTTTTCATAAACAGAACAAAATATAGCGTAGTGGTCGGATATGGTTGTTGTTATTATTGCTGCATATGCATTTTTTGTTTTCTCATTTATTTTTAAAAACAAGTGATCAATGCAAGTGCATGTGTTTCTTGTAGCATCTTCTCGTGTACTCCCATTTATTAAACATTTCATACCATTACAGGTTATCATATTGAGGTATGTGGTTGTTGTAAAATTATCTCTTAATATATCGATATTGACATCTCCAATCAAAAGTATCTCTTGTTTACATTTTATGTTGTTTAGTATAATATCAAGCTCATTTATATAGAGTGGGATTCGTTCATGCGGAGGTCGGTAGATGGAAAAAAGAGACAGAGTTTTATTATTGATATTTATATCAAGCTGGATCAATTCAAAATTGATTGTTCTAACATTTACCTTGTTAAAGGGTAAATTGTCTCTTACATAAACTACAATGCCACCACCTTTTCCCTCTCTATTTAAGAAAACAGAGTTAAAACCTTTGATATTATAAAAAATGTTTTCACTATCAGAAATGTTAGTTTCAACTAGAACAATGCACTGTATTAAGTTAATTATGTTATTAATGGTAGCAAGAAACGATGAAAAATTTAATCTTAAGGAACGAATGTTCATGTAAATAAGTGTTAAGGAATAACTTAAAAGGTCTTTTTTTATTAAATTAAAACTGCTTAGCTTTTGCGTTTGATTCATAAACATTTTGTGTCTTTTTGTTTTAATCAAAATGAATATACACTAAATTTTTTATGCTTTTTTATATTTATATATGTATGTATGTATATTACAATCTTTTCAATAAAGTAGGAAATTTTTTATTTGTTTTTTAATTTGTATTTTTTATTTGTTTTTTAATTTGTATTGGATATCAACTCAATGTCTGTGGTGTTATTTATGTTTAATAGAGGCGCGTTTTCATTTTTACGTGCAAAGATCATTCCATGGCTCACCCAGACGAATTTCCAATTTGTTTCTTTCGCTTTAGTTTTAGCTAACCATAATAATTTTCTATTTTGAAATGTAAGTTGTTCATTGATGTATATGTAGCTGGTTTGCGATTCGTTATTACCTTCGATATTGTTTATAATTGAAGATTCAATACGATGCCTTTTGGTTTTGTTTATGAACTCATTTTTTTATTTAATGAAGAGAACTCCATAATTACTCTATCAGGTTGTTTTTTCAATCTGTATACGTTACCAATGTCATCTTCTTTGATGTTAATGTTAAGAGATTTACCAATGGTTTTCACAACATCATATGCTGATATCTCTTTGTTTGTTATATTTTTTATTTCTAAGTTCTTGTTTATCATTTGTTGCTCTAGCTTATTGATACGTGTTTCCATTGTATTGATTTGCTTTTCTCTTTGTATATCTCTAGCACTTAGATCTTTTACTTGAGTAACAATAGTACTAAGTATTGTTGTAATTGTATCAATTGCTTTTTGTATATCATCTTTAATTTGTAATTGTGAAGAGTTAATACTAGCTGTGAGTGTATCGATCGTTTTCTTTACTTCTTTAAAATCCGATTTTAGCTCTTGGACATCTGATTGTACAGAGCGTAGCTTTGAATCTAGTGAGGTCAATGACATTGATTCCTTAAATTTTTTTGCCTGGTCGTTTTCTCTTTCTTCATCATCGTCACCACGAGACTGTTTCTTATTATTAGTATCATCAAATATAATTTGTTGATAAAGATTATTGGGTGATCGTGTTCGCGGCTTACATATATGGCATTTCCAAGAGGTTTTTCTCTCGCCGTACATACTTAAATATGTGCTTTCTGATAAGGGAGAACACGGGATGAAATGGTAATTCTGGTTGCAGTTATAACACTTCACATAGTTTGTTGATGTTATTTCTTTTTTACATTGAAAACAGAGGATCACTTGATTCATTTTTATGCTCTTAGTTTCAAACTCTTAAAGTAAATTAGAGAATTGTTTTTTTTTTTTTTGATTTAATATCCAAAACACCAACTTTTTTAAAATGCAATAAGTTTTTTCAGATTTTATAAATCTTGCAAAAACTTAAAATGATCGAGATATTTTGATATATTTATTGGTATTTTTTGTATGATTAAATTTTTATTTATTATGCTGTTTTTGTTTGGATTTTTAGAGCACTGACAAAAAACACGTCCACGCGCTTTGATAATAAACTTCATATATGGGCTAAACACAATTATTTAGTCTCAAAGAGCCTTGTTGTGTTGTCATTTTTGCAGTGGTTAAGAGATAATGCACTGCTAAAAATAAAAATAAAAATTTTATTGGTCGTCTAGTATAAAGATCAATTAAGATGATTAGGCTAATAGGGTTCGGTGTGTTGTAAGCTACCTCGCATACACTTGAATTACCGAGCAGTAGCTTAAGTAAACAAATGGTACCACGGGCAACTGGTAGCTCATAGGGACTACAGTTTTTATGTCGCTTATTGGCGAGAATCTTCCGGGAGTTACTTGGTGACTGTGGTTTATGTGTTGTTGCATTGCAACAAAATAACACCAACAGCAGTGCGGTGGAGTAAAGATGGTCTCCAATGCACGGTTTAGCGAACCGTGTGATTGAAGTTGTTACTAGGTCCATTATGCACCTCAAGGACGCGGTGGACGTATTGAATTTACCCAGTGTTAAGCGCACAAACAGGTTATGGCCTAATGGCTGGATACTGACTTTAATCTGTATGGCATTAAGTTTACAACCTGTTGTAAAACTCTATTTGTAACCTAAGTGTCAAGACTGTGTTTTATGATTTTTAATTAATACAATAATTTATTGAACAACATCAAACAGATTTACGTGGTTGTTGCTTCACACAAACCTTCAAGGAAGCCCGTTTGAACAGTAAAAACGCCTACTTGAGGATATGTTTTATTTATTAATATCCATTTATTTATTAAAAATATTAAATTAAAATTTTGTTTAACTTTATTGAATTTTTATTCAATACAAAATATGTATTGCTAATTCGCAAACATATAAAAATTTGTACGTTTTAAAGCAAATTTTACAGCCAGTTAAATATAAATAAAATATGCATTATATGTTCATTAAAATCGTCAATTAATGGTAAAAGCCAAAATGGTAGAAATAGTATCAGAAAAGAGTTAATGCAATATAATTTTATTAAATTAAAAATTTTAAATTTTTTCTCCCTTTTTCTGCTTTTTGCATTTTCCTTATTGTTGAAATTGACCCAAATGTTTTAAAAGATATTAATTTTTTATTGCATGCAACGAGCAATTTTTAATTTAATTATATTGAACCCAAACAAAACCAACAACCAACCATCCATTCATTCTCTCATTCATTCATTCATTCATTTATCTATGCCATCATTCAATCATTCATTTACTTATTCACTCATTCTGTCATTCCTACACGTTTATTTGTTCATACAGTATTCTACAACAAAAAAAAAAATCAGGGAGAACAAAAAATTATAAATAATGTAGCAAATTAAGTGCCCATTGGCGTCGAAGCAAATGAAAAATGTAAAAAGGATATAAAAAAACTTAAAGAGGAGAAAAAATTGAAATTCAATATATGATAAGTGGACACATACACGCAACTATAAAAGATATTGTGTGCTTGTGTATATGTATTGATGTGTAAATGAATTTTTGTATAAATGTGCGTAATGAAAAATGCAATAAATAATCCGTTTATCCTCACATTGATTCGGACGACTTTTGTAAAAGATATTGTTCATTTAACAAGGCAATTGCAAAAAAAAAAAAAAAAATTACCATAAATATGTGGGAATATGATGAAAGGATATTTAAAGTAGATGCTACAAAGCAACCTGAGTCAAACCCTACATTATTAAGAAATCATAATATACATTACATAAGTTTTGTAACGCACTTCAAAGTGTATTTTTTTTAGCCATGATAAATGATCAACTATTTTTGGTTAAAAAAGATTAAAGATTAAAAATAATTTGGTGTTGATGCGTATAAGTATAAGAAATATAAGTGTAAAATTAACTAAATAAATGTGATCAATATTTATTTAATTTGTTTAATAATGATTATTTGACCCTTTTTTATTAAATTATTTTCTATTTTATTAAGCTTTGGGTCCTTATATTTTTTTTATTAATATTATATTTCAATATTTCGGTACTTTCTGCGTACCTTCTTCAGGAAACAAAATTAATATATAAGCTTATATATGTTTCCTGAAGAAGGTACGCAGAAAGTACCGAAATATTGAAATATAACATTAATAAAAAAATATAAGGACCCAAAGCTTAATAAAATAGAAAATAATTTATTTAATTTGTTAAAAGAAATAATTAGAAATAACTTTGCGAAAATTAAAAAATATTTTTTTTTGATATTAAAACCCACATCGAAACCAAGAGGAACATTATTATTTATTATAAGAAACTCTCATTGAATTTGGTGTCAAAAGATACTTTAATGAATTTATTCCGTTGTGATCGTGCCACACCGCAAAACCACTTGAAACTAAATTCATACTTAAAAGTAAAATGAATACAGGATTGTATTTAAAAATAGGAGTAAAAACCTGTACGGATAGTACAGTCATCATTCGTTTTATTTTATCGTCAAAGCTGGCAGTCATTGTTCTCAAAATTTCTCACTTAAACGATCTCTTTCTTCCATTTAGTGCAACATGTGTTGGTGGCTCTGCAGCAATTAAATCTAATGTCAGATTTCCACACAAATCTTTTTACTAAGTTTTACCATTGGAAACGTTTAGCTAGCTGTCATCTTGTTAAGCCGACGTGTTTCAACATAAAATACTCCAAGTTTAAAATTGCTAATCATGTTTATCTACAAAGTGATCTTCATTCTTAACTTAGTGAAAAAAAAATGTATTGTCTCTATGGATACCATCTGGAGTTGAGATTTTCGTATCTTTGTATCTTACTGGATTCTAAGTTAAACTATGTTTTTCATATAACGTTAACTCTCAAAAAAAGTAGAAGAGTTATGGCTTTTATCAAACGAAGAGCTAAAATGTTTTCTGCTCATGTTAATAGCAAAACAACTTTAAGTTTCACAAGTGATATTACATTGCGCTAGCACAGGTGTCATAAGGTAATTTCTCCTGCGGATTCGGCCGGGTAGGAAATGTTGATAAATTTGATGACAATCTAATTAAAAATAATTACTTGTCAAGAAGTAATAATAATTTAAGTGGACGGAAAAAAAGAGAATTAGTAATTTTCTTTTTTTTAGTAAATTTCTTTTATTTGAGTAAATAAAAGGGATTCAAAACTCACCTTGTAGGGTTAGGTTAAAGAAAGAGTAAGTATTTAGGTTTATGCTGATTTTTTCTATAGGTTTATTTCTTCTTTTCTTCTAGGGTTATTTCAGGTTGTTGGCAAGTATTACATGTTTTCTATGGGTAAGTTTAAGGATTGATTTTACAGGTTTATTTAAAGGTAAATTTTAAAAATGCTATTTAAAATTTTCTTCCAGGTTGATGTTAGCAAAAAGTTTTTATAATAATAATTTTTCGTTGTAATAATTTTTAAGACCGCAAGCTATATTTGTAATTTTCGCTTACGACAAGTACTAAAATTCAGTTTTGGCAATATAGAGTGTTAAAATTTATAATAGGGTTGATTTAATCCATAAATTTAAAATTCAATAATAAATGATAATTAGCAAACCTTTGGTTTTATAGGTAAATAAGTCTTAATTTTTGCGAATGCTGTCAGATATCTTGTTCTTAGTCAAATGAATTATTTCTTGACAAGCATAATTTTATCATAAATTTAGTATTGACGCTACACTGCTTTCTTCGGAGCATTTTAGAAAATCTCCCTTAGCACAACTAACCATAAATTTTGTAATATTTGAAAACTACATTGAAGAAAAGATCAATGTCTTACGAGCAGCTAGGAGATATCTATTTATTAACTTTATTGATATTTTAAATACAATTTTCCTGCTTGTTTTTAAATTTTTGACAAAATGGCAGACAATTCACATTATGACACGAGATTATTTTTTCGTCACCTGTCCACAAAAAATTTGCATAAATAGTAAAAAAAAATAGTTTTCTTTATTAAAAAAAGTCATGAAGACCAAAATTTCAAAAAATAACGTTTTAATTAATCAAAATTCCCACCAAAGAATCGAAATCATTTTATTAAATGGAGAACTACAAAACCCTCTAACAAGTCGAAAGAGAACAAAAACCCTCTAAATGAATAATCCTAGAAAAATTTTAATAAAAAAAAAAAAATAATAAACAATTTATGAATTATCAATAAATCAAAACGTTACTAAACAAATAAACAATAAAAATTATATTTTTTCAGAACAAAAATGACAGCAAAATAATTGTTTACAATATGATTCAGAATAGCTAACGTGTTTCAAACTGTATATACATGTTCCAATGGAATAATATGACTTTAGTTGAGGGCTTCATATCCCAGACTTGTAGAAAAACTTAAAATTTTAAGTTTGACAAATGCTGATGAATTGGTCTGGGCAATTAAAGAAATGTCGTTTGGTAGAACTTACTGTACAGGTAGTCGATTTCACGGTCTTTATTTAAAGTATAGTTCGTATAATCTCAAATAGTGCAAGACTCCGCAACGTCCAGGGATCTTAGATGTATGTAAGGATGCACTATAAATACAGTTATATAACGTATACAATAAAAGTTTTACAAACAAACAACAATATATTATATTGACTTTTTATTTTAAGTGCCTACATAACCAAAATCTGTATGTAATACAATATATTTAAATATGTAACCGGTTGTGGGATTTAATGAAATGGAAATTTTTAAGAGCATCATTTAAAAAAGAACAGTTTAAAATAAACAAAACAAATAACACATAAAACAAACATACAAAAAATGTAGATAATGAAGTGTGAACGTAGAAAACTATAATGGTATAAAGTTTGAACGCATGTATTGCTAATTTTAGAGAAACTGAGAGTGCAAATTTTTGGAGCAAACTTGGGTCTTCTAAAATGTTTATGTATTTTTTGGCATATTTATACGGTATGATATATACCTTAATAAAAGCGGAAAGCGGAATGTTTTCCACCGCATAGCTTTAACGCTGAAATGCCTTACCTAAACAAAAGCAGGGTTATTAAAAAATAAAGGCATAAATCTATTTTAAGAACGCAGCTCTAAAATGCGAATATAAGTTTTCAACGGGTTGTAAAAAAGCAAAAAATTACTCCCATATTGTCTCATTCCGCCGTAAAATACCCAATATTAGCCATATTATACATATAAATTTTGCAGGTTCGTAACTCCGTAACTAAGGGTCCGCCAAAAATTTGTTACTTAAAATTGCCTTTTACACCCCGTAAACAACTTATTTTTCAATTTTAAACTGCGTTCTCAAACTAGATTTGTTCCAAAACAAATACAACTTCACTTATCATTTTAACGAGAATAACATTTCCGGTGTTTGTGTTGTGTATATTGAAATTTTATAAAAAAAAAACGAAACTGAATTATTTATTTTTTGTTTATTCAACGCCTTGTCAAAATCGAATTTTCCAATTGTAAAGCGTTGCCGCCGCGTTATTTCGGTGTGCTTCATGCAAAATGTACAGGCATTAGAACTTTTGACAGCAAAAAACGCTTTCCGCTCTTATTTCGGTATGGCTGTTAAAAAAGCAGCTTACGAATGTCAGCAATGATTCTTTCTCTTTACATGTATTGAATAATTTTATTTATTTTGAAAATTATTAATACAAATACAAACTGAGAGTGATCGGAGATTACAATTAAAAACCGTTGTTATTGTTATGATTGCCTTCTTCACATAGCAACTGATTATATTTTTTATAAATTGCTAGAAGCTCCTTCTCTGCATTCACACCACTGATCTGTGTTACCTGAATTAAGAAAAGGAATTTATATATATACAGAAAAAAATAACACACAAGGCTTTTCATCTTAGCTAACAATATGCCCTTCTTGCCCTTACACATTGCTTATTTAAAGTCTTTTCATGTTAATTACATTTTCTTCATATGCGGCAACTGTGTTTAGGCAAGCTTAAATCTCATCTGGATAAGCCAGTAGTTTGGAAGCGTTGGTAAGCATTAATCAGTTTATAGGCATTTTCTCATAAATGTCAAAAGTGAGCGTGGCATGACAGTTAGTTTGATAGTTAAACCGTTTATAATTTCTATACGTTTTAAATAATACCTGGTACTTTGTTCAAGTATTTTTATTAGTATTATATCCTTGAAAGTCTGAAAGAATTGTTTTATGATCTTCGCTGATAATTACTTCATTTTATGTTAAAAATGATGTGTAAGTAGGTTTTTCAACTGCATGGAAACGACAAAAGTTAATACAAAACCTCCAACTGACTACATTAGTTTGGATGAAGCAAAGAACAAAAATATTTAATTCAATGGTGGCATGTCACATGTACTTTCCAGGGACGTAATATTCATGGAGTTTATGTCGCACTCAAAAGTGTCCATGATCCATGGACATTGCGTCGTTTTTAGTATGGACGTAGTGACACTTATGAAAATGTCAAGATTCCCGGCCCAAAAGCTATTAATAATTTAACCTAAAAATTATATACATACCTATGTCAATTGGGGATCTTTTTAGACTTATTTTTTATTTAATAATATTATTGAAAAATGATATTCTAATAACCTATTACGTTTTTTGATAAAAAAAATCTTACCATTGAAATTTCATAAGTATTGTTTGAAATAATGGCAATAAGAAAAGTCAACTACCATTTAATAATTACTATTATCAATTTACTTTATTTGTAATTTGTAATAAATCTTTTTTCTAATGATAATAAAGCTTCAGTAAACCTGTTTAGTTGCTAATTACAATTGGAAATGCATAATGCATAAACCTTCACCTTTTTGTAGATAGATCTATATTTGAAAATTTTTATAGTTTATAAATTACTAGCAGTAACCACGATTCTAGTTGTCATTTCTAGTTTTCATAAAATTAAAATTTAGAAAAATGTGTTTTTGAATATTTATTACAGAGTTCTGTAGACAGTGTTAAAAACATTCCATTTACAAAAATAAAATGTGCTGACATTCAGTCAGCCGTATACAGTGGAGAAAGGAAAATAGAATTATCGTTTTTTATTGTTGTTTTTGCTAAAGCTTTGAGTTCTGTTTGATACTTTTATAATAAACTTTAGGTTACGTTTAATGAAATTAAAATATCCTGAAGATTTATTCTTCAAACAATCCTGGAGAATTAAATTTACGACTAAAATTTCTTTCAGCGTTAGCTAAAGAATTTTGTAAGTTTGGTCCGGACGGTTTTTTGCTTTATTAATAAACTGATTTTCAGAATACATTTCGTTTTCATAGACAACAAGTGAGTTCTTAAAGTCCGATTTTCTTTACATAAGAGCATGATTAATACATGTAGTATAATGAAAGGATATCTGAAAAATCTAAAAATTATTTTCTCATATAGCAATATCTTTTATATACATGCACATAATCACTTTAAAAAAAATTGTTCAGGTAACTTTATCAATCAATTTGAACATGGTTAAGATTATATAAAAACCAAAGTTCATTGCCATTTTTTAATTTATCTAATACATATTTAGTGGTACAATTCAAAAAGTTCATGTATAAAAATATAACTAACAAAATGCTTATCAATTTAATCAATACTTTAACCAAAAACAAAAAAAAAATAATAAAAATATTAAAATAAAAAAGGATTGACTACACCAAAAGAAAATTACATCCCACCACAGGAAGAAAGTACAAACGACCTGGTCATTCGGTGCGGTTGTCACTACTTGTATCACTAAAACTTTATTTTACAAACATCCGGCTACAAAAGATTCCTCCTGTAGCACTATTTTGAAGTGATCGAGAATACTTGATGATAAATTATGGTAAAGCTGATTTTGCGGATGACTTTTTAGAAAAAGGAATGAAATGTATGTGATGTCATGAAGTGGACTGGAAGTGTAAAAGTATTGATAAGTACTGAATGTTCTAGACAGAAATATTAATAAACAATTTTACAAAGGTAAAATATAAAATATAAATCATTTCATATTTTAAAATGAAAAATATTAAATATATTGTTCTTTACTATTTTGCAATTTTGTAGAAAAACATCTGCAATTGGTGCATTTAACGTTTGTGAAAATAAACTACGTAGCTTTTATTTTTGCACAATAATAGCAGCAGCAAAAACACATTGTTAAAAGCTTTATTGACTCTGCAATTGTCAATTCTTGTTCTAACAATCGTTATCGACAATAACATAAGGTTCATGTAAATACAAATGATAGCGTCGCTATTATTTTCAAATTTCAAGTACATGCGTGATGCGGAGATGGTATATTAAATGTTGGTTAAGCGTTCTTTTGTTGATTTAAAGGACTTTTTTTTATACAAAGAAGTATAAATTAGGAATATTATTAAATAAGGTAAATAATGAAAACAAGATTTTAGATAATCAAACATTTGGGGGACTTACATATTTGTAAAGATAATTTTAGTTCTAATTCGTCTATTTCCTCAATTCTACCAAGTAATAGCATGTTTACACGGCAATGTGAAGCACTTGCTTCGCTCTCTGTATCATGATTGCGAAGCATGCCGTTTCCACGACACATACTACATGCTTCACATTGACTTCTGTTCTAAAATTTTGTTTTTCGTTTCATTTTTAGTGTTTGTAATTAATAAAATTTTAAATTATAATATAATTATTTGTTTTTATATTAACACATATTCACACAGCACTTTTAATATTGGTTTACTTTTTTTGTTAACATTTGTATACAGCTAGTTCAGATAAACTTGCGATAAAAATTAGGGAAGACAGAAATTGTTCATGCTTCGCAAGTAGATTCAAGCTGAATCGTCTCAAAACAAAATGCTTCGCTCTCAAAATTTTATATGGCGAAGCACGTTGATTCGGTCGTGATTGAGCTGTGAATCATGAAAAGAGATCGAAGCAAGAATATTGGGCTCCGTGTTAAGCTTAAAGCATTTTAGTGACCTTCTTTTTCAAAGATGTTATTGCTGTATGCATACGCGAGCAGCATTTATGGTTAAGTCATTTATCGTTAATTCGCTTTCATACTAGCGGAATTTAATTTTACTTTTTGTATCTTGTAGCTTTGGGAAATGCATATAAATTAAAAAGATGACAACAACAAAATGCAGAAATGTTTAATTTACTACGATTGCGCCATGTACAATAATAAAAACTGTATTAAATGTTGGAAATGCATTTACTTACAAGAGTCAAACCATATTGCCAGATTGTTTTAGCTCTTTCGATTTCTTTACAATACGGAAAACAAGGTCGTTCACACTTAGATGTTTTAAATCGTAGTATATTTAAAAAGATTTTAAGTTTAATCTTAATCGTAAATTCCGCCACTATAAATAAATCATCGAATTAAATAAAAATTAGTTAAAAGGTTATAATTATACAAGGTCTATGAAAATATTAAGTGTCGAATTTTAGTTTTTTAATACTATTTTTATAATTTTAGTTTAGTTTCCGTTGCAACCAAAGTAACACACGCTATGTTTAAATCAGTAATGCTACTTAGTTTTTCATACACAGAGAAAAGAAATTCGTTATAAGAACCGAATTTGTTGCTAATCGAATTTTGTCGGTTGTGTGTATTATCTGGAATTCGGTTGTAGTAACTGAATAAATATAGCAGTCACAACTATTTTAAAAATGATTCTTGGGTGATTATAAAATATTATTGTGAATTAAACAAAACATAAAAATCTTTAAATATTTACTTTTATTTTAATAATAAATTATAGGAAGAAGATTATAGATTATAAATTTCAAACCATTGAATGCAGCTCTCTTCTTCCTTTACAACATGAATTCTTCACAGAGAAAAGAAATTCGTTATGAGAACCGAATTTGTTTCCAATCGAATTTTGTCGGTTGTGTGTATTATCTTGAATTCGGTTGTAATAACTGAATGAATATAGCAGTCACAACTATTTAAAAAAAATTATTCTTGGGTAACTATAAAATATTATTGTGAATTAAATAAAACAATTAAATATTTAAATATTTATTTTTATTTTAAAAGTAAATTATAGGAATAAGATTACACATTACATTTCATGTCTCGAGCCGTCGAATTTAGCCTCCTCACAGTTTCTTTAAATGTCCATTCCATACCGCACGTCTTACTGTAGCGAAGTGTATTAAACATTTAAGAAATTTTTTGATTTACAAATGTCTTTGTGAGGTTGTTTTTAGACTTACCTTTCAACAATATTGGAGAACTTTTTACTACTAATAATATATCTTGTATTTTAAGACTAAAATATTGATTATTTTTTGTGTAATTTGTACAAATTCATTTTTATTATGTCAAATATTTTTCGATTTTAGAAGACACAAAAGATTTTTATGATTCTAACTACCAAAATTTGGTTTTCAGTAATAATATGCTGAATAAGTTTAGTTGTATCTTCTATTTAATATAATAGATTTTAGTAAACATACAAATCGGTCAGGTTAACTTTTTCAAGAGGTGATACAATCAACATTTGGAGGCAAATATCATTGGTTGGCTTTTAAAGTAAAAAATAAATCAACATTATTAATTATTAATATTAAAAATCAAATTATTATATTAGTAATTAAATTTTGAACATACCAATCGAATTTATACCTATCTGGTTTCTGTGTGTTCTTTTCCACATAGTTTCTTCAACTTGCTATCCCATACCGAACGTTTTGCGCTGCGAAATAAATTAAATATTATAAAATTATTTTTATGTATAAATGTCTTTCTGAGATAATTTTGAACTTACCATTTACCAATATTGGAGAACTTTTCACCACTTTTAATAAATCTTTTTATTTTTGTAATGAAATATTTCGATTTCAGAATATACAATCGAGTTTTATGATTCTTACTTCCAAAATTTGATTTTCAGTAGTAATGTACTGAATAAGTTCAGTTGCATCTTCCATTTAATAGAATAGATTTTAGTGAAGACACAAATCGGTCATGTTAACTTTTCTAAGAGGAGTTAAAACTAACATTTAGAAGCAAATATCATTTGTTAGCTTTAAATAAAAAAAAAATTAATCAAGACTATAAATATTTAATATAAAAATCAAATTTTTATATTAGTAATTGAATTTTTAACGTATCAAGCTAATTGTTACCAATCTTTTTTCTGTGTGTACTTTTTAATTGACTTCAAAAAAGAAAGGGCTTTTCAATTCATCATAATGTTTTGTTTTTATATTTGTGACCGAAGAACCCATTCATTTCTGAACAGACTTTAAGTTTTTTTTTCTTATTTTGAAAAGCTATGCTTGCAGATTGGCATGAAAACAGTTCATGGTTTTAAAAATTAAAGGATGCCCCATACAATATACATGTTGTATTATGAACCGTCGAGGGCACCAATTCAAACTTTAAAAAACTGCGTATCAGTGAAGCTGCCAATAGCAAAATGTCATAAAAAAATAAATTTCAAAATTAAAAAAAAATAAATCAAAAATTTTAAACCGATACAGACAAATGCTTTAAAATTGGATAGAATATACAATGCTTTGTCTGGTACAATTAGAAGTAAAAATATTTAAAATTATAAGTTAAAGGGTTACAATAGTTGATGTAATTTTATTTATATGGCCTTAAACTGTTGAAAAGTTTTAGACAGACGGTTGCAATCTACAAGAAACCTGTGCCGCTAAGTCCGCTATAAAAAAAGTATAAAATTTTATATGGAAATTAATGTAAGTGGCCAGACTTTTGAACCATTATAGAAAGACAGTTGAAATCTGTTTTGAAGTCGAATTTTTTTTTAAAGAATTATTGTTTAAGCAAATACAATAACACATAAGCCCAATTCACAATCTTGTGCAAATGGTCTTGCATCATAGCATTTGCAAAATTGTGTAGCATATTTTACTCATTACTGTATGTTTTGTTGGTGTATGCTAAAAGTATGCTACACAAGATTGTGAATTGGGCTATAATGTGTTTAGGTTTTAGGATAATGCCTATTGCGTTTCAAAGAAATGCTGCTTTGCACCAAACTCTCGTCTTGTGTTCAGTACTCTTTAAATTTTATCATAACTGTTTAATAATAAGCAAATTATGCCCAAATAACGCACCTATAGAAAAACCCTTTAAATTTTAATTTTATTCTCTGTTCTAGTATTAGGACACCTTTTCATTTTAAAGTTTAGTTGTTATGAGCAGCTAAAGCGACACAATAAAAAAATACGTAAAAATAAAAGGTTATATGTGGACACCTTAAACTTTTAACTTTATTAAGCTGTTTCTACAATGAGAACAAGTCGTGATTATCACTTGTTAAATAAAGAGTTTAGGAAAGATAATGTTCTGAAGTAACTATTATTGACAAATTATAACGTGAAAATATAAACATAATTAAATATAAATCATGAGAAGTAATTTATTAATTTATCAACCTGTTTATTTATTTATATTTTTGAATATTTTACCCCGCTGTGCGTGGTATTGCTTTCAGCATATGACAGGTTTTGTACTCACGAAAACATCGACTTTAATTTTGTGTATTGAATGTACGCAAAATCTACTTTCACGAAATATGGCAAAAAATAAAGTGATTTAAGTTATTTTCCTTGCTAAACAATTAATATATTATTTTAACATTTAATAGAAATATGTTATTCTATTTTGTAAAATATTTAATTGCGCATTGTCTTGAAATTTAAATTCTATTGTTAAAGCATGAAACTATTATACGATAGACCATAATCGTTATGTAAAAATTGTAAATTTATAAATTTAAATATACAAATGTATATTTATATAATTTAGGGTGTTCGGTAGTAAAGCAAAATAATTTTTTAGATATTATTTATAATTTTCAAAAGCAAAAATAATTTACAGGGACAACAAAAATGTTAAAGAGTAATGATTTATAAATATTATTGTAAAGAATCCACTTAAAGTAAGATAAAATAATGTCATATATTTTCTAGGAAAGTAATTAATATTTCGCTTCTCAATCTGCAAGGTCGAGTCAATTGTAAAACTTGTTTAAGCAAAATTATAAAGTCGTTAATTTAATTTCTGTGACAATATTTTTCTTTAGAAAATCTAATAAGAGTGGGATAAAAAAAAGAAAACATTTCAGCATTCGTTGTCACTGTTGCCCATTTTAAACTAGCTGAAAGTCTAGTTCGTACTGACCCTGCTAATACAGTTTATAGCTAAAATGATTACTTCAGAGTGGAGTCATTTCTGTACATAAAAATTATTTTTGAAAATTTTAATATTGGTGTAGACGGAATTTTTGTCTGTCCGTAAAAACTACTGAATGGATTTGAACTAAATTGTGTGAGGAAGTTCCTTAGAAACTTGTTTCCAATATAGATATATATTTCGCAAAATTTAATCATTCCGTAAATAAAATAGAGATACAAATGTAAAAGCACCAAATTTTACCGGAAGAATGATACGAAAACAGTTGTCAGCTCATTTTAGTTAGCAGCCTAATAATTTAACTGTACTATAATAATATATAATTTCTGTACGATTATATTAAGAATTTACCCATTTTTCAGTAAAATTTTATGATCTCTTAATATAATTTTGATATTGTTATCAGTTAAAAGTTAGTATGTCCGATTCAATTTCACTTTTTTTTCACATCCATACAGACAAAAAGTTAATTTTAATATATTTCGTGAGCTAATATTTCTAGAATGCTATCTCTCCGAAATTTTTGCTTAAATTGAATATAGTTTACAATTGATAACTGCATATTATAATTGTATATACATACACACGCATGCATTACTTTCTGCCTTTTATTGTTCTGGCTAACTTTGGTAAAGAAACAGTTTGGCAATGCAACACCAACACAGTTTGAACCGCAGCAGCGGCACGTGTTGCTGTTTATTTGAATTTTAATTGCTCTTCATACTTCATAAATAAAAATATTGCTACAACACTCTCCAAATTTTATTTGCAATCATTATATATATTTTTTTACGACAAACGGAATTCTTAAAAATGTTATACTGAAAAAACTTAATTCACAATTTATAACAATAAGGGATGCCCATGAAATCATAAATGTATTTAATAAGAGCAGTGTAAATAAAGGTGCATTAATGATAACGAGTTATTTTAAACCATTTTATTTAGTAAAGTTTTTTGGCAATAAATTATTTTATAAATATTTAAAAAAAAATATCTTTTCTATATCTACAAATATGACATATGTATGTAGCTGCCCATGTTGTTTGAAAATGCATTCGCCTGATATTTAAATATGCACTTTTTGCATACTTAAAAGGTAAAAAAAAAAACTATCAGGTATGTTCTGTAGCTCGAGTTGATTTAAGAAGACAGATTTATAAAAACGAAAAATCGGCTTTTTAGTATTTTACAAACTAAGTTGCCTAACAACATATTAGAAGATAAGGTATATAAAAAACTATGGGCCTTTCCCTTTAGACCACGTTTAATCTTTCATCTATTACGAAATTTTTTCGTATTGTTATTTATATCAATGATTTCCCATCATGTTTATCAAATCAAGCTTTCTATGGCCTTCATTCCTTGATTTCGGATCAGGATGAAGTTTAGGCTACAGGATTAATGTAGCGTGATACAGGCTAAAATCTCAGCCATTAGAAGGGCGGCTTGCTGGATGAGGTACCACAGGATATACGGAGAGGATATCCGGATCTATACTGACAGCAAGGCCGCGATTAACTCCTTATCGGGTGTCTATACGACATCCAGATTGGATCGTGAATACCGGACATCTGTGAACGAGATGATGAGACTTTCCAACCTGGAACTATTTTGGGTGCCGGCTCACTTGGGCATACCCGGAAACATAGTCGCGGACGAACTCGCCAGATTTGGAACTCGATTAGGAGACCGGGAGATAGATCCACTGGTGGAGTCTTGTTAAGCTGCTGTAGAGCTTTATTTCAGTAGGAACTCTCTAGTGCCACGCCGTCTAGATGGTGTGAAGAGGTCACCTGCAAGGTCTCGAGGACATTGTGGCCTCAGTATGATAGTGGGAGATCTGCGAATGTACTGAGGTTTCCCCGAGGGCAGCTGGGTACACTGGAGGCTCTGCTGACGGGGCATTGTGTAATTGGTATTCATGCTAGGAGACTGAATCTTCCGCATCATGACTACTGTAGAAGTTGTCACGATGAGAAGGAGGAGGAAGCGGTGGAGCATCTGCTTTGCCATTGTCGAGCTCTTTCGGCAGTCCGAGACTGCGTGGTCTTGTAGACTTATCTGTCTGAGATGTTGCTTGGATAAATTTGTTTATCCGGTCCTCGGGGTGGTTTGAATATGGATCTTTGATGGTACCGTAGGGAGCTGAATCTGATCCTTGCACATTCTTTTCCAGGTGACACAACGGGACCTTTAGGACCCAAGTGAGTCTAACCTAACCTATATTTTTTTAATTTAATGTTATTTAATTGTATATTTTATAATTTAAAATAGTAATCGAAATATTTTTAGGGGTTAATTTAATATAAATACAATGAATGATATAACAGTTTGTTTTTGTTGTAATTTTAATTGTTTTTTCGTTCATACATTTTTACTTAAACTGTTTTTAAGACTTATAACATTAAAAATACATGGACGTTCAATTAAAAAAAACAGTTTTGTGCATTAAGAAAAGATATTACGGATATTACGTCAAAGTTTATTTCTTTTAATTTTGAAATGTTGACGCAGATAAATTTTGTTCACCAGTTCTTATAGCATGTTTACACCGCAAAATGAAGCACTCTCTTCCCTCTCTGAATATTGATTGGGAAGCATACCGTTTCCACGACACATACTACATGCTTCGCATTGACTTCTATTCTAAAATTTTATCTTTCTTTCAATTCTTGTGTTTGTAATAAATAAAATTTTTAATTATAATATAGTTCTTTGTTTTTATATTAACACATATTCACACCGCACTTTTAATATTGGTTTACTTTTTTATTTACATTTATATACAGCTAGTTCAGATAAACTTGCGATAAAAATTAGGGAAGACAGAAATTTTTCATGCTTTGCAAGCAGATTCAAACTGAGGCGACTCAAAACAAAAGGCTTCGCTCTCAAGATTTTATATGGCGAAGCACGTTGATTCGGTCATGATTGAGCTGTGAATCATGAATGAGAGAGCGAAGCAAGAATATTGGGCTCCGTAGAAGCATAGTATTATCCTAACAACTTAGAAATTGTTTTTGTTTTAAAAATGTGAACAAAAAACTAGGCAAGTTTCCACTGTACAAAGGTCTGTTGCCTAAACTAAATAATTCTTGCGAAAAAAACCGACTTCAAAACAGATTTCATCTGTCTGCCTATAACAGCTCAAGTGCATGGCCACATAAATTAGGTTACATTGACTATTGGGACACACTTATATTTCCAAACTTTAAACTTTTTCAACTTTTCAATAGTTTGGCAATATACATCAAATTGCAGCACCAGGGTCACTCTTTAATTTCCAAATTCAAATTATGTACTTGCTATTGCAGTAGATTTAGCAATCAGGTTCTGTGTAAATTTAACAGTCCGTCTGTAACGGTTGAACAGTTTGCCCATATACATCAGATTCTATCAACTATTTAATTTATAATATATAACATTTTTATACTTCTTATTATACCAAATAAAGTAGTCTACATTCTGCCTAAAATTAAGGTGTTTGTAACAAATAACATTAATATTGGGAACACCCTTTAATTTCTAACTTCAAGTAATAAACTTTCTGATATAGCGGACTTAGAAATACAGGTCCCTTTTAAGTTTCAGCGTTCTGTATATAACAGTTCAAAAGTACGGCCACACACTTGAAATTACATCAGCTATTGGAACACCCTTTAACTTCCAAATCCATATTTTGTACTTGTTGTTATAGCGGACTTACCAATACAGTTTCGTTGTAAATTCCAAGTGTCTGTCTATATCTGTTAAAAAGTATGGATAGGCTCATATGAGTAAATCTTCATCAATTATGGGACAACCTTTAATTTCTAAATTCAAGTTATAAACTCGTTGATATAGCGGATTTAGCAAAACAGGTCTCTTTTAAGTTTCAGCGTTCAAAATTACATTAACTATTGGAACACCCTTTAACTTCCGAATCAAAATTTGAAACTTGTTGTTATAGCGGACTTAGCAATTCAATTTCATTGTAAATTTCAAGCGTCTGTCTACAACTGTTCAAAAGTATGGCAATATACATCAAATTTAATGAACTATTGGCGCACCCTTTAATTTATAATTTCTAATATTAATACTTGTTACTATAAAGTGAGTCGATTTCTTTGTTGTTCACTGTATTCCTATGTGTGCACGTTATGTGTGTGTGTGCATTACTGATTGGACTAACGAATCTAATTGCATAAATAATATACAACCATAAGCTTTTTATATATAGAAATTATTCTGAATTATGCATACATAACATACATAAATAATTGTGTACATTATAAGTACAATTGTGTTCTCAAGGATGTGTGGAAATGTGTATGCATTAATTACAACAATGGTCAAACAGCTAAATTGATAAAAGATTAAAAATGAACTACATTTAAACAGATGTTTAAGGAAATTTAGGTAAATAATTTGCATAAAATTTTAAATTCTGTTTTGTTTTAATATTTCTGTAAAATGCTTATAAAAAATCACAAATATTCTAAATAAATAATTAATTTCAGAAAATAAGGATTTTTAATAATAGGAGATATAAACATTAGTCGTGTTATAATTAAACATGTTTGTGGAAGAAATAAAATTTTAAAAGAATTTTAAAGTTATTTTAAAGAAATTTACAACTACAAGTTCATTTATTTTTTTTTTTTACTTTCTACAAATCTTTTTTAGAAAGAAAATTTATTTTACAAATGTATGCGGACGTTTTCCAAAGAAAACAAGAAAAATTAGACGCTAGCAGAATGAAATGCTGCATTTTCTGGACCGCTACGACCTTCATCAGCATTCTTCGCATCTATCTACCTTAGTTGTGTATTTTTATAAACATCATCTATTTAACCAACTAACTTTGTAAATAAGAATACGAGAATACTCATATACTCATATCAACATTAATTTGGTTAGACGAAATTTACACACCAACCAACGTATTTCTTTACTGTTCTCTCTGTATTTCGTCTTGTACATTTGTTTTTGCTTTGTTTCAATCATCGATTAAACACGAATGCAAATTTATTTTTAATCATTCTTACTTGTTTACTCATAACATTATAGATGCTGTTCCAGTATCATTTTGATTGTTATGATGTAAGCATGAATGCTCGCTGTGCCTTGCGTGCTTATAATTTAATTTTTATTGAATTATTATTTGAACTGTGAATGTTATAAATGAATAGAAATTATTTGGCTTAAGTTCATTTATTTTTTTTTTACTTTCTACAAATCTTTTTTAGAAAGAAAATTTATTTTACAAATGTATACGGACGTTTTCCAAAGAAAACAAGAAAAATTAGACGCTAGCAGAAAAAATAAATGAACTTAAGCCAAATAATTTCTATTCATTTATAACATTTACAGTTCAAATAATAATTCAATAAAAATGAAAATATTTGTTTTTGTAAAAAGTTTTCACACGCAGATATAATTCCATCTAAACTAACACTCTTTATTCAGTTCAAAAAAATAGTTTTATTCACTTTTTTAACTCTCGTTCCCGAAGTCCCTTTAAAGCGCAACAGAACTTACTCAGGTGATCTTTAAAAAAATGTATTGAAATTTTTTATATTTTATTCAATATTTTCTTAAAATAGATCTTTTATGAAGGCCTATAATTAGTCTCTGATAGCTGCTTGTGTAATCCCTGGATTTTTAGTTTTCCTTGCAGTTAATTAAGGTCTAAATTAACTTGTGCTGAATTCCCTCATGGCAAAATATTGATGTAAAGTTTTAAAACGGGTGCGTTGATATTTACAATTTTAATTGCAGCTATAAAACCAAACAAGAGTCGGAAGAAGTCTTTTTCGTGCGTCTACAAAACTTTATTATATTACTCTCCAGCCTTATTTTCAATTGAAGATATGGTTTACAGAATTTCGTTTAGCTATAAGGTTACAGATAAAAATCTGTAAGAGATAAAGGAATAAAAATAAAAATTTTAAATGCAATCTGGAATGGTAAATTTGAACACATTTTTTTTGTTGATTTAACATGGAATGGCTCATAGAGAGCATACATATGTACGTATATCATAATATGCAGAATGATAATCTGTATAAAATTTGATGTAAGTGAGAGTTTCTTATTGCAACATTGCATTTTGATATACATTAAGTCTACTACTAATGCATACTGCATTAATAATTTTTTATAGAATTATTCGATATGAATAAATTTTTAACAAAATTTGGCAACCAACCAGTTTATGTTTTGTATTATTCACTATAAAATTTAACTTTTGTGAATGCCGCTGTCAATTTCATATTAATATATAAATTAACAAGAAATCTTATATCTTAATTCAGAGTAGCTCTTTGTGTTGTCTTTAAGACAAATTTCCAAAGAAGAATAGTCAAGCAGTTTTGAAGATTTTATATAAAACAACAATATTGTGTACAAAATTTTCAAATTTACTGTTGCATAATACCACATTTTTAAATCAATGTAAATTAATTAAAATTTATACATAAAATATAATTGAAGTTTATTTATTTATATAAAATTCGGTTGATTTAGTTTCATTTCAATTTACTCAGAAATAATTGGTGTGTTTTGTTAAGAAATATATTTATATTTAAAGATATATTTTCTTTGTTTAAAAGTACAAATGTATTGGTAAGCTAGCATATGAATAACATTTAATTAAGACAAAATTATACATGCAAAAAATTAAAACAACTTGATAAGCAAAGTAATTCTTGTAAAAGATGGTCTCAGATGCTTACCACACATTCGGGACTGTATATTAAAAATTACAAAATCGGTCTAAAAATGAAGGAGGTTTGAAGTAGCGAACTTAAAAAAACACACGAGTTATCAGTTACCAGGTAAAATACAATTTGTCCAGTTAAAAATAATTTGAAAAATTTTAAAAAATTTTTTGTTAAATATAATTAAAAAAAAAAAAAATTATTATTTTCTGAAGAAAAAATATATACGAAGTAGAAAGAAAACAAAATATGTTGTTTACTTATACAACTGTGCTCAAGAATAAATTTTCAGTTTTTAATTTAAAACAATTTCTTTCATGATGAAATAATTTATCAAAAGGTGAAGAAATATCAAAAGTAATTAACAACGACATGTAGTACAGTAATATGAGTTTAGGTATCTAGCAAGCCTAAATGAAATTGAGCAGAAGAAGTATAAGAAACAACTCGAATAATGCGAATAATGATTTCAAAGATTGTAATTTCTCCATCAATGGGCAACAAGAAAGAAAAAAGTTCCTTTAAGAAGATGTAACGGACAGAAAATAATTTGAGATGTAATTAATGGTTAATCAGAGCTACAACTTAATGTAAAAACATCGAAAAATATTTTTAGTTCATATAAATTTATTTTACGTAAGAGTTAGAAATCCGGTGTGGGTCTGCTTCCATCGTTATGAAATATACAAATTTTTAAATTAGTTTTAAGTAGCAAAAGCTTTAGAAGCAGTAGGCTATGGATCTCTATATGTTCTTGGTTCTTGCTCAGCGTTTTTCTCCGTAAGCCCGTCATTGTTTTGCTATGGATAGTGTCAACTTTCATTTCCAATTAGTCTCATCCCATTCCTATTTTGATTATTCCACTGTGTAATCAATAACATTTTGAAATAAAAATTAAATTTATCTGTTGGTTGGGAAAAATTTGATCAATACGTATTTTTGTTGTTTGCTTAAGCCAGCTTATCAGAAAATCTCTATCCAAATTTTTATAAAAACCAAGCACATTTTTTAAGTCCAGAAACTTCATAAACCACATGAGAGTTACTTCAGTTTGCTTTGAAATGTGTTATAAAATTCATTTGAACTTATAGCTTGCAATTAACGGACGCATCTACTAACCCATATATTGAAATAATACAGAGATTCGGATCAAAAGCATTACATTAGATAAAATTGTTAATTTAATTTTTATTAAATTATTATTTGAACTGTGAATATTATAAATGAAAAGAAATTATTTCGACTTAAGTTCATTTATTTTTAATTTCTAATGCTGAAATAATACTAAAATTTTTCAAAAATGCTTAACTTATTAAGATCCGATGTCATATATATGTGAAATTATATATATTCCGTACCACATTTTTTTTAATTTTAATTCTCTGTCACCCCCAATATTTGTTTTTTTATTGGATATACTTCACTAAACTAAATGTACATAGACGGTGAAGGGTATATAAGATTCGGCATGGCCGAATATAGCACTCTTACTTATTTATTTTTAAAATTATATTAGAAATTTGTTTGGATTTTCATGATATTAAATCGAACTTAAGTTAATTTTTGTATACCCTTTACGGCAGATGAAAAAGGGTATATTTAATTTTGTCATTCCGTTTGTAATTTCTATCATATCCACTTTCAACCCAATTAGTATATATATTCAGAGTTTTTATGTATAAAGAAGTCGAATGAGCTATGTACGTCTGACCGTATACAGGTCTGTCCGTCTGGGTTCTTACGGAAATAGACTTTGCCAAGGTACTAGATAGCTTGAAAAAATTTAAATATGCCAATCGGTCAAACATACTTTCGAAAATTTTGCTATTAAAAATTAGCAAATCCATCCATATCCTTCGAGCAACCGGGCAAAACATAAATGTTTCCTTATCTTTTTTTAATTTTCGTCTGCAGGTGGTTGTGTTTATGATAAAAAATTGATGGAAAAAGGAAGAATAATTGAATTATACTATGATCTGATACAGTAACCATTTCAGTTATTAAGCTGGGACAACAACCCTAAGCAAAACTTAAAATTTTTGAATAAAAAGCTTTTTTGAAACAGAAAGCTTGTTCTTATACTGATTATTATTTATACTATTCCATTAGAAATCTATAGTATGGTTCGTTATACGTAAATGGTAGAGGGTATATAAGATTCGGCATAGCCTAATGCATCATTCTTACTTGTTAAATAAAAGACAGAAATTCTATATCAATATTATATCTTAAAAGAAGGGGAAAATATATAGAAAACCGAAATGTTGCGTATTCATATTTTACTTTAAAACAAATACATACATTTAAATAAAATTGGCAATATTTAGAAGTAAGACAACGAAGATTAAATTTATATTAAGAAGAAAATCTGAAAAAAAAAAATTAAAAAGAATAAAATGCTCGCTTTGTGTATTTGACCTTCTTAATTATTCTATATTTTTGCTGTATTTGAAACAACTCGTTGTAAAGTCTATTATATATTCTGCATAGAAACATTTTTAAGACAACAAAAGAAAAAGTATTTTAACAAATAACAAATATTCAAAATTATATTTGCAATTTAATTGTATTTCATAATAAAGATTTACTCGACTATGATAAAGCAAACTGAAGTAGCAACAACAACATTTATTAAATTGAATTATTTTCTTTTCATTGCATGTACTTATGAGCTCAATTTATTTTGCTCACAAAACTAATAATTTGTGTTAAAAATTTTCCAAATTTTTTAGAAAGGATTTGTTGAGCATTATCCTCTTTGTATAAAAGATAAATATTATTGTTTTCTCATATTTAAATAATTAGAGTTTTTACTATTGCAAAAATAATTTAATAAAATGTTCACAACTTTATCAGGGTAAATATTTGAGTAGCGTACTAAAACATTTTTTATTTTTGCAAATTTTGCACTTAGTTTCGTAAATAAGTTTCATATATTTTACCACATTATTTTCATTTTACTGTTTATTTTTTTTACATCGACATTTTTTAGAACTTTACGAAATGTTTGTTTCTAAAAAAATAAAAATTTTAAAGGAATCCAGCACGAGTACTCGTAATGAAAATTATGTTGAGTATATTGTTACGTTTGTCTCTTTTTAGATAAACGTACGGATTCTTTTGATTGGAACTATCATTATAAATATTCTATTTTTTACTCTGTGGCTCTATCTGTCTATACTTCTTGATCCCACGGTCTCGTATTTACTAAACATGCAATATTACAAACGCAGCCATTCACGCTACACTACTGTGTTACTTCGGCGAGACATAAAATCTAACCGATGTCTTGTCTAAATAGTCCACAGACCACTTTACTACACCTTAAATCCAATAGCCACAACACACATCTACCGTACACTGTTTTTGTGCTTTTACTTCCTTGCGTCAACAGCTACAACTCTTTCTCTTTACTGTAAACATCGTCTTGACGACTTTACTAAATTATCTGCCATGGCTACACAATAATCGTCTTTTTCTTTCCGGGAGGTTTGTACTGCTGCATCTCAGTTTTTAAATGCATTATAACTGATATTATTTTCTTTAATTTACGCACCTCTATCAACGCAGCCATTTAGGTTGCTCAACGCTTGTTAGCTAATTGACGTATTACAAGGAAATAACTTATTCAATGCTGTTTTTCGCCACGCTCATGCGGACAACAACAGGGATTGCTAGATCTTATTTTCGTAACAATATTATATTTAACATTTAAACTCTAATTTTAGGGTATTTCAAGACAATGTACACCGAATTAAGTTAGGCACTTGCGGAGAAGTACATATCTAAAAACAGTAACACACGATTTATTTATACAAACTGCTTGTTTTCTCCATTTCTACCCAACAAATCCTCTATATAAGTTCAGTAAAATAAAAATCCTTGGCTATTGTCATTTTTTCTTTTTGGTTCAAGTTTTGAAAGCACCTTGTTTTAAGACAGGTTAAAAGCTAGAATTTTACTAAGATTAATTGCAAACTTAAAACATGTTTATTTGCAAAGATATTCATATAGAAATTTGATCAATTTCGGTTTACATGTGTAAAAATTGAAATCCCCAGTATCTTTAATTAGAATCCCAATATCGGATTTTTTACCTTTGGCCATGAAATCTGGCCTAAACTCATTTTGTTAAGCAGCATTTATTTCTATGTCGGAGAAATAGAAGTCTGCAACGGTTCAACAGTTTGGTTATATACATAAACATCTAAACTTTATGCTTTTTGTTATAGCGGACTAAGCAATTGAGGTTCTTTGTAAATCTCAATCGCTAGTCTTCGAAAGCTCAAAAGTATAGCCATATACATACATCAAATTCAATGAATAATCGGGGCACCCTTAAATTTATAAAATGAATATTTCAACTTGTTATTATAACGATCATAATTATTGACATTCTATCCAGTTTTCAAGCATATATGTATATATAATGGCTCAAAAGGTAGGGTAGAAAGATTTATATTTATTATTAATTGGTTCTATTGGGATCTATAAAGATACGCTCTTGCGAGTCATAATACATATAAAAAACCTGTATGTTGCAAGCATAACTTTTTTAATAAATAAAAAAAATACTTGAAAATCGGTCCAGATATGACTGAGTCATGAAAGCACAAAAACAAAAGCAACATTCAGAAAAATTGATAACCTCCTTCTTTTTTTGAAGCTTTTAATAATTTTAGGGACTACAAACACATACGCATACATATATATTTCATTGTCATCAGGGGCAAACAAAAAGTATAAAATAATCACAGAATACCAATATTAAATGGACAAAGTCTGTTTGCCAATGAAAAATCAAAATACTTTCAAAAACCCCTTAAACATAGAAATTTGTAGTGTATCAAGAATGATAAAATAAAGATTACGACATCGATCAAGAATACAAAAATGTTTCTGCGCATGATGCACTGTGATGTCACGCAAACCTTTCTTTTGATTGTCTGATAAAAATCAGCTATAGAACTATTATGTTTATGTAAAAGGATGACAGTGGGACAAAGTGTTTTATTTTCTAATTAAAATTTTTTGAAAGCAAACACTTTTTTTACATTTATATAGATTTTCTTTTTTATACCCTTCACCTTCATTGAAATTGATTTTGGCATTTAGTAATTTCTAAAAACCGAAGCGAATAATGCTGATGAAGCGATACAGAAAATGCAGGATAACATTCTGCAGGTATCTGATTTTTCTTGTTTGCTTTGGAAAATATCTGCATACATTTGTATGCAGATATTTTCCAAAGCAAAGGGTTTTAGAAATTAAAAAAAAGACTTAATCCAAATCAATTTCAGTTCATTTATAAAGATTTTCATTATTTTTATCACAATATTACATTATTGCTGTCACTTACATATACATATATAGCAAAATTAAAAGCGAGTTCATATTTGTCGTTACTATATCGCAAAACGAAGGGAATAGCATTATTTTTTTTAAATCAAATACGAATTGATAAATTCAAATCATTAATAATATATTCGTTTTGCTTTTTCCATTATAAATACAAGAATTAGAAGTGGTAAATGTATTTTCACTAACAATTTGTAAGTCTTGGCATTTGCTGGGTATAAGGTGATTGATTGGGAAATGTCTCCTTCAGTAAAATTCTACCTTTTATCACTACTTTTAAGTTTTTTTATTTGATCTTCAGTGAACAATCGTCTCAGGGCTTTCTCAAGAGTACTATTTGCAAAACTAAACTTCTGAATGCAGCCTGATGAATTTCTTATTTTGACATCACACTAACTTTTTGCGGTTTTCATCATAAAATTCTTCTTAAGAAGTGAATCTCTTGAAACGATTTAAATAACAATTTTTTGAATGTTGTATATTAACATACATTTTCAATTCCATAGTTCTAATGGAAGTTTGTATGTCATTTTCCTTAAGCTCAGTCGACCGCAACCAATTTTTCATTAAAACTATTCGGATGATCATTTTGTTTTTCAGCTTCACCAATTTCAGTCTCATTATTAGTATTGTTACGAATAATAAAAAAAATCTGGCAACCCCTGTAGTTGTATCCGTATGAGCGTGGTGAATAAACTAATGCAACTAATGGTGTGTTTATAGAATAAAAAAAACACAATTTAGCTAACAGAAGCTGAGCAGCCTCAATGGCTGCGTTGGTAGAGGTGCGTACTGCAAAACAGGGGGTCCTGAGTTCGATAAGCATTCGGACATGCGTGCAACGAAAAAATAATAGTTGTTATAATGCAATTAAACTAATAAACAGCAGTACAAACCTTCCGGGAGGCAAAAGACAATTATTGTAAAGCCATGGCAGACAATTTAGTGGAGACATCCAATTTAATATAGGAGTAGTAGCAGATAATTGTCAAGAAGCCCTTTACAATAAAAAAAAGTAAGAGCAATAGCGGTTAGCGCAGGAAAGTGTAACAGCATAACAATAGTGTATGGCAGACGTGTGTTGTGGCTACTGGATTAAAGGAGATGACTGGCTTGGATAAAAAGGAGTAATGGAGATGTCTGTGGATGGTTAAGGTTACTAAAAAAGGCATCGAGTAGTTCACCGGAGTAACACAGAATGTAGCGTAGATGACTGCGTTTGTCGTGATAACGCATGTTTAGTAAATACGAGACCAAGGGTTCACAAGACCGGTAGGATCAAAAAGTATAGCCAGAGAAAGCCATAAAGTTCGAAGACAGAATTTAGCCACAGTGGTATTTGCAATCAAAAGAATCCATACGTTTGTCGTAAAAAGGGAAAAACGTAACAACATTCATTTTACTTTCAAGAGCATTGTGGTCTAATATTTTTGCACGCCGCACAGTGACGCCATTTGAGTTTTTTCGTTGCAAAAATCATATCTTTTGAACCGAATAAGATAATTAAAAAGTTTAAACAACATATGATAGATAACTGTTCAGACTATTAAATGAGCGTTTGGAAAGGGGGCTACGCTTTGTAGGGGCCTACTTATGGGTTATCAAAGTTAAAATTAGTAGAAAAATCCATTTTATGTTAACTAAAAAAAAATTTTTTTTACATTTTTAAATAGTTTTTATTTTTTTTCTTTAGGGTTTTATGTTTTAAATTATTACCCAACAAATTAAAAAAAAAATAATTTTTTTAAAATTAATTTTTTCAATTTTCTGTAAAATATTCATCGCAAATCGTAAGAGAAGGTATATCTAAAAGACTAAGCATTTCTAAACTATAATTATTTTCTAACTCTTTTCGTAACTTCACATGCCGCAGGGAAGACATAAGTGGATCGGAAGATGCTGCCAACATGTTGAAGACGTCCTCATTTTGCCTTACCCTTGATGTTTTGAATGTATTCTGCAATCTATATTTTTTTATAAAATTTGTTAAGAGACTCCTGTGCTTCTTCAGAAAGCTGTCCAATTGGCAAGGACTGGAACTCAATTATATCTTTGCCATGCGCCAATATTTTATGGACGGTCGGGGTCAACTTCTTCTGTGGATACATTTCTGCTAAAACAGATGCAGTTTTCGATGTATATTCTCCATATTTTGTAGAATTGACATTTTGTTTGCAGTTTAAAACATCCAAGATCGTTCCCCATATTTTCACGATTTGATTTTCAATTCCAGTGATTTTGGTTACTGCCTCATCATTTTCAAAAAATCTCCTAGAAGTGTTTCCATCGGTTGAGTTACCATATCCGTGCTTGGGACAGTCTACTTTTAGTCCAACTTGTTTAAAAAAAGCATCCTGTATTTTCTTCTTTCTGATATTTTTCTTATTCTTTACTGATGTATTTTCATCGAAGTTTTCCTCCTCTTGTGGTAGGGTATACGCCAGTTTTAGCAAGAACTCCATACACCTAATCCTTGCGTGCAATGATGACATTCCATATTCGTAATTCTCTTCATTTGTAAAATCGTTTAAATTACCAAAGGTCTTCTGACTCTTTTTGCAAATCGGGCATGACATTGTTGATTTTGTTCCTGTCAGTTCGTTTACGACTTTTCCGTCAACCATGGTCAGGTGGAACTCGTAATTGCATTCAATATATTTTCGTTCTCAAATTTGCAGCTTTGTAGGCTTAATCTTGCTTATTTGTTCTTCAATGTCCTTCACCGTGGTCCTTATGAGTTCTGCCGATTTCCTTGCAAACTGAAACATTATTGGTCGGCAATAATGCACTGATGACGGATTTTAGCCGCAAGGGAACAACAGATGCCATAAACATATTTCCGTCCGATATTGTAGCGTCTTCAGAAGATATCCTTTGCTTATAAACGCTTTGTCCGGATGATCCATCGCATCCCCATTTGCTGATCAATGTCAACTTCTCAGGAAGAATTTTCACCTCATTTTCAGGAAGACTCTCCAACAACCTTTTCACTGTATGGCCCATGAGATCCTGCAGATTGGCTTTCGCAGAGACTTCCGTAAACTCCGTATGCAGTGGTCGAGAATTTATTTTGGCTTGCGTAATATGCTTTTATCCGGGTAAAACGTTAGCGCCGTGTCGCGTTAAAGATGCCCGTAGTTTCTCATATTTCTCTTTGGAAAGTTCTAAGTCCATAAACAAGGCTAAGGCTTCTTCGGAACCATACTTTTTAATGTGTGCGTTTGTGGGCGTGGGAATGCTTTCCTTAATCCTTTTTAGTCGCAGTGGGCTTGCATCAGCAATAGCTAGCGCATCCGATAAATGCTTCGAGGTCAAGTCATTGGTGGCATCGGCAAGTTTCCTCTTTCTTGTGAAAATTGAACACTCCTCAATACTTTTTTTTGGCCTTCCTTTTGCTCCTCTGGTTGATGTGGTGGGTTTATCTACTGCCATTATAGCCTGGATGGTGTCTTCATTAAGCCAGTCCCCGTATTTGGAGTTGAAGTTCGGAATGGTTCGATTAGATTTCACCCATTTTGCCTTAATATTTGCATATATCAGATAAAAATAATTTTTTATAATTTCGCTTCTCTCAATATTTCCGTATAAGCTATCAAGTTCTTCTAAAGCAGCTTCCGTGAAAAACTTTGGTGTGGTTGACTTTCTAAACAGTTCAAATAATTTTAAATTGTTCAACGCCACGTTTTCAGTACTTAAATTCTTTAATGGTTTCAGTAATTGTTGCGCTAACTTTTAGTAGTTGACTAATCCAGGCATTGTGCTTATTTTGCAATATATAGGCTTATGCTGCCATGCCTAAAAATTTACTACTACAAAAAAAATTTAAACAAAAATTTACTACTAAAAAAAACTACTGTCAGTCAAAACATATAAGGGATGGGCGTCATACAATTTCTGCAACCATGTCTTTTTAACCTTTTTTTACCTCTAGAAGCCAAACGGGCACGTACGGGCAGATAAAACCTTTTGAATTATGTAAAGAAATAATCAAAGAACAGGTTTTGCAAATATAGAAAAATATAGATTTTTTTATTTTCCGTCAAAGTTGAGTGAAAAAACGTATAGTTTTTAAATAGTGATTTACCAGGACAAACACAAAGCAAACATGTAATTTTTTTTATTATTATACATTTAATAAATATATCAATCAATACAAACAAAAAATATGGCGATTCGTTACCTATTTGTCGTGATACTATACCTGAAATCGCAACAAATTGACTAAAAATTGTGTGTTTTTTTGAAAAACGAAAGTCGTTGACCTTTGAACGGTTATATCTTCTAAACTAAAAATGTGATATTATTAAGAGTGGCATATTTGAAATCGTTGAAAAGTTTCCTATAACATGGGTTTATTCAAAACTTCGTGGGCGCTCATAAAAATTTTGGTTTTTGCAACCTCGTTTGCTCTACGGGCGCCGCTGTGCGCCGTTGGTAAATCCTATTTCTAACGCCGTAGAAATTTATTGTAGGAACTACCTTTAATACAACTTAACTATTTCCAATTTTTTGTTTCTTTCAAAATCCTCTTGCTCAAAATGCAGACCACAAATTTGTCATCTGTATTTTTACGCTTCATTCGTGTGAAGAATATTATCCATAACTTCCTTTGTGCTTCATCTTTTGGTAAATTGTTAAATGATACAGCTTTTCAAAATACAAACGTTTTATTAAAAATGCAATAAATGTAAGGTTTTACTAAAATTTCTCACTTGTTTTCTTACTGTTACTTTGTTTGCATGTGCCTACTGAACATTTTATATTTGCTGTTTTTTCTCTCTCTCTCTTGTAAAATATGTCAGAAAACTTCAGTTTATTCAAAACGATTTAACTTTGATGTCTCTGAAAAAATTGAGTAAAGGATTGCCGAGTCTAGCATAAAAATTACTTTTTTCAACTAGAAAATTTTAATTTTTCATATTAAATGGATTTGGCAAACTACGTTAGAAAACGGAAAATTATGCGCAAGGCGTAATCTTTATTCTATCATTCTGGAGTAAAACCATATTCTGATGGAGTCAATGCCCTGACATCTAGAGTTAATGAAGATCAAGACCTTTTAATATATACAATGTTTGATTCCTTGATTCCCTTAAATATAAATATTTCCTGATATTCTGACGAAAAAATAGTAATAAGACTTTTAAATGATCCTTAATAACAAGCAATGTGTATATCAACTTAAACTAAGCTTCGTTTATATAAGACTAGTATAAGGCCAGTTTTCTTGTATGGTTTTCCAATATGGTTTAGTGTTTCTCCTATTATAGTGAGAGAAATACTTGAAAGGAAGATTTTAAGATGATGCATTGGAAAAATTTTTGCCTTTTTAAATAGGCGTTATTTAAATTCTTATATCTACTCTTATTCAAAAATAACTCCTAAAGGTTTGTATGTGTGTGATATTTTGAGAAAACTTATAAATAGATAAGAAGTACATCAAAAAAATAACATTATAGAAATATTCGATGAACAAAGAAATTTTGATTGGTGTAATACAAATTATATCTCGCCTATCGGTTTTAGCAATGAAGAACTTGTTAACTTCAACTTAACTAATAATTTAAGACATCGTATTTTTTACAAAAAGTACTCATGGTACTCACAGAGGATAGTTTCCTTTTGTTTTGTTTTATTATTCTTATTTTAATTTGCATTATTTTAATGTAGATGTAAGTAAATTAAAAAGATTTATACTCTTTAGTTATGTTAGCCCCGCGAGCAAGGGCTATTTTCTTTTTAACTTGTTTTTATAGTTTTCATTTTGTGTACAATTTCATGTTAAAGCATGGTGCTGTGTCAAACATACTGCTTTTAAGATAATACATTATAATCTTAAGTTTTCCTGGTTTCACTTTTAATTATAAAAATAATATTGTTAAATTTATTGTAAGAAAACAAAGATCAAATAAATGTAAATGTTAATTAAATTGAAATTGTAATAAGCACATTGCACGTGAAAAACAAGTAATTGAAGAATTTATTGTTTGGAATCTTTTTTATATAAATTTACTTTAATTGTGCTTGATTCCTTTAAAATAAAATAAATTAATATAAATAAGTAAGAGTGCTATATTCGGCTATGACGAATCTTATATACCCATTATCATATATGTAAATCTAGTCTTATTTTTCTCAAAAGCTTTAATATATCCATGTTGATATTTTTAAGAATTTAAAAATTTCTGAGCCCGGTAACTCGGAAAATATGGGCGAGAGCCAATCTTTTCAGTTGACGTTTTTTTTCTTATTTTTTAATACTCTCTTGCCCCATATATTTATTTTTTGGATTGGAGTTACTCTATTGTTCTAAATCACATGAACAAATTAGAGGTATCTGATCGATTGATACATTTATTTGTTTGCCGAGGCAAACTTGATTTCAACAATAACACCGCCGGATAGACGGACATCGCTTAATTGACTTCGCTATGCATAAGAAGTCAGAATAATACACTTTATGGGGTCGGAAATGGATAATGTAGAAGTGACACACGGAATCAAATATATAGATATACCCTTTTTCCACTTTTTAATCGAATTTAAAAAAAGAAGGAGGTTATACAATTCGGCTGAATGTTGTTTTTTTTTATATTTGTGCCTCCAGAACTCAGTCATTTCTGTTGGTAATATGATAGATTATGCTCACAGATTGGTCCCGTTTTAAAAACAGTTCATAATCTTAAAAATTAAAGGGTGTCCCCATACAACATACATATTTTTTACGTGTATTATGAACTGTAAAGGCCGATTCTGTAAAATTAAAATGACTGCGTATTACTATGGCTCCCAAAAACAAAACATTATACAAAAATAAATCTAAAAACTAAAGGGTGCCCCCATAATTTATGTAAATTTACTTATATGAGCCTATCTTTTCAACCGTTATAGACAAATGCTTGCAAATTGGACAGAATGTCGATTGCTATGGCCGTTATAGTAACGAATAATAATATAACAAATTAGAAATTAAAGGGTGCGCCAATAGTTCATTAAATTTAATGTATATGGCCATACTTTTGAACAGTTGTAGACAGACACTTGAAATTTACAACGAACCTGTATTGCTAAGTCCGCTATAACAAAAAGTATAAAATTTGGATTTGGAAATTAAAGGATGTTCCAATAGTTAATGTAATTTTGTGTATGTGCCCAAACTTTAGAACTTTTATAGACACAACTCTGAAACTTAAAAGGAACCTGTATTACTAAATCCGCTATATCAACGAGTTTATAATTTGAATCAAGAAATTAAAGGGTGTCCCATAATAGATGAAGATTTACTTATATGAGCCTATCTTTTGAACCGTTATAGACAAACTGTTGCAAATTGGACAGAATGTCGATTACTATTACTTAAAATGAACCTGAATTTCTAATATTAACGAGTTTATAATTTGAATTTAGAAATTAAAGGGTGTCCCATAATTACTGTAGATTTACTTATATAGGCCTATCTTTTAAACCGTTATAGACAAGCGCTTGTAAACTTGACGCAATGTCGATTGCTATGGCCGTTATAAAAGCAGCTGATAATATTTAAAATTATAAATTAAAGGGTGTACCAATAGTTTATTTAATTTGGTATATGGCCATACTTTTAAACAGTTGTAGACAGACGGTTGAAGTTTACACAGAACCTGATTGAAAGATCTACTACAAAAGCAAGTATATAACTTGAATTTGGAAATTAAAGAGTGACCATATAGTTGCTGCAATTTAAGTATATTGCCAAACTATTGAACAGTTGAAAAAGTATAAAGATTGGAGATATAAGTGCGTCCCAATAGTTAATTTATGTGGCCATACACTTAGCTGTTATAGGCAGACAGATGAAATCTGTTTTGAAGTCGGTTTTTTTTCGCAAGAATTACTGTGGTGAAGGGTACAAAAATATTCCAAATAATAAATTTTTCATATAGTTAAAAGCAGAATATGTTTGTCTCTTACATAAAATTTTTGCACATATTTAACTTAAAAGCGTTAATTTCTTTAACGTTAAAAAAACATTTGAATATAAATTTTTAATAAGTTTTTAATTCTATGTATTGGGAAATAAAAACAACACTTAAAGCAATAATTTTTTTGGTTCTTTTAATCGTAACTAAACTTGAAGCAATGTACATAAAATGATTTGATAAGTTTCTTTTTCATAACCACCACAATTTACTTTGCAATCGGCATAGCGGATATATTTTTAAAAATTATATTAGCATCGATTATAAATAATTGGATTTAAAAAAAACTATATTGTGACAACTTCGACTGTATGCAAAAACATGCGTTCACAAAATTCAGCTGTTCTTAATAACACTTCTTTGTAGAGAAATTATGACAAGATAGGTGTACTCGCTGCCATACTCATAAAAAATAAAATAAGTTTGAAATGTGGTTTTGTGATAATATTTCAATACAAATTTTTTTGTTTTGTTATAAATGAAAATGGATTTTGGTAGAGGAAAAGAAATAAATGTAGCGAAACGGAAAATTATTGTACACCTATGGAAATAAGAAACAGCCTCAAAGAAAATTAGTCAAACAGTTGACGGAACTCACTCTTCTATTTACAGAGTAGTTAAACACTTTAAGAAAACAGGAGTTTTGACCTCTAAGCCTCTAAGGTCTTCCTGTTAAACATACAATTTAGAAAGACTGTGTTCGTAGAATTTTAATAAACGCCAACTATAGAAGTCATGTAACACGGAAGAAGTTGTATTCGTTGATAGACAAAAACGAATCGCCTTTGAAAAGGAACACATACTTTCAATTTGTTTCTGCCCAACTGTGATTTGTCACTTATAAAAAACGGTTTCTCATCAGTTTGGATTTTAAACATAAATTCCTACTTATGCAGACTTTGTGAATTATGGAAAATTGGTTTTAAATTTAAGTAGCATTAAAACCGAACAACAATTTACATTAAAAGTAACTTGAAAGCTTTCGGATGTTAACATCTTTATGGCTAAAAAGCTTTTCCATAAATTTGAAATTAAGTAACAAGCTTTTATTTGCATTCATATAAAATGAATTAAATTAATCAAATTTACAACTTTAATCAAATGATACAAAATTTTAAACGATACAAAATTTATCTCTTTATCAGAAAAAATTATAGTTTAAAAATATCTTAAAGCTTTATTTTATTCTTACTTGTAATCGAAAGTATATAAATAAAAAACCTAACATATTAAAATTATAACAAGAAAGCAAGTAGAGACTATTTGTTTTTACAAAAGACTGCATAATTTTCTTATCAGTTTTTTTCAGCTTGATTGGGTTTTCAAACGAGCGAATTTCAAACATCATACTCTTATACAGCAAAAACTAAAAAAGGACAGCATAATTTGCATATAAATTGTATTGAACTTATGCTCAAATCTTATTTGTACGTGAATGCACATACACACATAATAAATTGCAAAGATGAACAGATTTAAAACATTAACGTTAGCTCTACAAAATTAGTTCTACTTTAAAAAGCTTAAGATCTGTTTAAACGGTTTTCATATCTTACAATAAAATTAAAAATTATCCAATAAAAATTTGAACTTACAACTATGGTCTGGCAGTGTTGCTTTAAAAGGCACTCTGAGAAAGATACCGACAACAACATTGTCAAATTCCGGACAATCGTGTTAACACCTTCTTTGTCATTATCAACTTATTGCCAGACGTTATCAGCTTATTTTACATTGTAAGATGCACGAAGTTTTAACATCTGACAAGGCAACGTTGCAGATAAAAAACGAACAGAGAGAAGTGAACTATTAATTGAGCAGAAAAAAGGATCGCTACATTCTCTTCAGCATTTATCGTATCTATCCACGTTGTATCGCTATGGCAATAATTTTATTTTTTAACAAAGAAATGGAAGACAACAAATTTCACTTATTTAATTAATAAGTAAATAAAAGTTTTTTAATAAAATCTTTCAGACACTTACTCGTATGAATTGTTTCTAATGACCACCCTTAGATATAAAATATAGAAGAAAAAAAAAATTAAATTATTAAAATTAAAATGGTTTCTTGCGAAAACAAAACCGATTTCAAAACAGATTTCATCTGTCTGTCTATAACAGCTCAACTGTTCAATAGTTTGGCAATATACATGAAATTTCAGCAACTGTACGGTCACTCTTTAATTTCCAAATTCAAATTATATACTTGCTGTTGTATTAGATTTAGCAATCAGGTTCTGTGTAAATTTCAACCGTCTGTCTGTAACGGTTCAACAGTTTGCCCATATACATCAGATTACAATCAACTGTTTAATTTATAATATAAAATTTTTATACTTCTTATAATACCAAATAAAGTAGTGGACATTCTGTCTAAAATTAAGATGTTTTTATACAACGGTCCAAAAAATACGGCCATATAGAACAAATTACATTAATTTTGGTAACACCCATTATATTCTAAATTCAAATTATAAGCGTCTTGTTATAGCGGAATTAGCAAAACATGTCCATTATAAATTTCAGCTGTCTGTCTAAACAGGTTCAAAAGTCCGGCCACATACACCATATTATATCAACTATTGGGACACCCGTTTATTTCCAAATCCAAATTTTATACTGGTAGTTATAGAGGAGTTAGTAATACAATAAAAAAAAACAATACATTCTGGTAGTACCTGGCTTTGAATGAGCTTTTCAATTTTGCTATATTAATAAACTTAAGCCTAACTGAATATTGTTGATTCTGTACCAAGCAGAAATTATATAATATCCAAAGCTGTGTCTATTTTAGTCTTTTTAATATCATTTTTAAAATTAATTATTTAAAACCTCAAAAGATATATGAATTTAAGTTATTGCCCCTATTCCGACGAAACTAAATATTTTGATGAGTTTAGCATGAATTTCACAATCACTAGTTAAGCTTCTCAGTTTAAAATCCTATTTAAATGAAAAGTTGCCATGACTTTTGTTTTACAAATTTCAATTACCGTAAATAATATTTCTATAAACTTTTTATAAATATTTATAATAATTTTTCTTATTAATATTTTGCTTCGTTCGCTAAAAGTTATTTAATTAGAAAGAGAACAGTTCAAGTTGTCAGTTTCACATGTCGGAATGAGAAAGAGTGCTTTCTTATTACTACACGTTCAAAGTGTTTTTGTTGCTGTTGAATGGCACAACAAAACAGTTAATTAATGTTCTTAAGTTTATCAAAATTTTACGCTCATTAGTGGCAACAACGTTATCACCATCAACAAACATCTTAAGGTAAAACTTCATAAGAATGGAATGGTGTTTTCAAGTTGTTAGCAATTATCGAGTACTTTGTGAGTGAATAATTCAATGCTCAACACGCACAACAATAGTACTTAATTTTGTAGAAAAAAATGTTAAAAGCTCTTGTAGGTTTGATTGAGTGTTTATTTTCTCATAATTATTAAATAAACAACAATAAAAACATTTAGGTAAAGAGGGCGTATTCCCATACTCTTAATGCAAAGGAACCAATTTATAAAAATTTAATTAAAGGGAATTTAAATTATAAATAAGCTTAGTTATTGTTATTTATTATTGCTAAGTTATTGCTAAGCAATTCTTTCTGATACTTAATTTCATGTAATTCAGAACTAATGTTTTTTTTTTAATTACCTGTTTCTTTTGTATTGTATAACTTTCTTTGGGTCATCTATTAGTATTAAATTTAGCTGCTTGCACAATTAATTTAATTAATTTTAAATATAAAATTAAGATTACAAAAAATTGTGAATTGTAATATTGACATATGTAATTCAAAAATAAAATAAAATTTTTAAGTTTATTCCCCTTCGCCACAGGCAAAGATGGTTTGTAATGGGCTTGTGTGTTATTTACAATAATCATTCTTGAATACATAAACTTTTTGAACATACTGGCAAACTTTGTTTATATCATCGGTTAAACATAGTTTCTAAAATTGAAGATATTGCCAAAAATCTTAAAAAAATAAAAAAAAAATCAGTAACATTAAAGCGCATTTCACACTATAATACTGAGTATTAAGATTTGTCAAATACCTAAGTATTATAAAAAGTGTGATAGTTTGAAACATATATAATGTATATGTCTAATAATACGGAAAATAATTTGACATCCCATAACATAAATTCATTTTTAGAAATTTTTCTAAACATTCTGATTTTCTTTTTATTAGGGCGGTTTTGCTGCTCATAACCCAGCAAACTATTAAATAAGCAGTACGAAAAACGAAACTCTTTATTTAACTTACCTAGGGAACTTTTTCTGAGCATGCTTTAAAATGGCTCCCGTCATGACTCCAATATGTGTGTATCTTCAGAACTATAAATATAAGAGCTATTATAGCCCATTAACGCCCAAATAAACAGCGTGAACAATTTTACTAATTCAACTTTTTATTTCTGCGTTAAAACAGTATTATTTACATACTATAAAAGAAAAACAAACAAAAAAGAATTCAAAAATGTGTTTTTAGAGATGTACTATATTAAGTACAATGGGCGCTTACGAATGGTATTTAGCAAAACATCCTCTTTCTATACATAGCGTTTTCAGGCACCTTTCACAGGACTTTTTAACTCGATTAGAGCATATGAAACATCCAAATTGTTTGGGTATTTTTTGTGGGTTATGAATATTATTTTTTCTTACTTCTCCGTCAACTCTAGATGACGATTGCTTTGTTTAATTGGCTTTTTTCTCACTCAGATACGAGCGTGATGTATGCCTACGATCATCAGGGTTTGTAATGCAATATAATCTCCATGCGTTTGAAATACTCATGTCCACTACGTATGTAAATAACACCCACCACCACTTCTTTCCTTTTCTTGCAATTCGGTACAGACTTATAGACTGATCCACTTGATCTACTACTCCAATCCCTCTATTATAACTTTGGAAAACGTGAGGTATGTCTACATCAAAATTTTGTTTTCTCGTATAACACCATCTTTTAATTTTACCTAAAGGCTCTACAGTATCAAAACTAGTTCCAATCGTGCAAACATTATTATCTTTCCACCTAACCATTAGAATTTCATTTGTCTTATCAAACCTATGGTCACATTCAGCTCTGGACTTTTACGCATATCCTTTGATGAAATCAATGGATATCGTTTCGTTCTGTTTTCGTGTAAGGTTCCAGTAGCTGTGTATACATGGTTCTTGAGGTCTACAAGCAGGTTGTAGTTAGTAAAAAAGTTATCAAAATACAGGACATGTTTTTTTGGATTTATTGGAGCTTTTGATAATAAGCCCTTCACAACGCGAGATCCTAGAGGATGGTTGGTAGCCTCAGATGTTTTTCCGCAATATATATCAAATTTATAACAATAACCATCAAAGTTAGTCAATGCCCAATTACGATACCCGTATCGCACAGGCTTACCCACTATAAATTGTTTGGCAGAATGGTGATCAATGTACTTAACCATGGATTCATCAATCGATAAATTTTCATGTTACATTCCTAATTGACAAAACTTGTTTTGCAAAATATTACAAAGTGGACGTATTTTGAACATCTTATCAGTAGAGCTAATTATCATTTAGTTATCTGCAAAATGCAGGTTTCTTTTAATTTCTAAGAATCTGTTTCGTGACATACACTTCAATATGACCTTTCACTAGGTAGTTTATGTTATCCGGTAAATATAAGTATACCCAAAAGTTCCTCTTTGGTAAAAATATTGTCGTGCCTATTGTTTTGTCCGGCATATATTGTGCTTTCTGATGCAATAAGCTCAAGCACTTGATCGTAAAAAGAAGCTCAAGTATTTTCAGTGGGGTCATATCGTTTATCATATCCGAAACCTTAGCACGTCGTTTTTCAACAAAAGTTTGGTCTGGAGTGGACTGAAAAACTGAATAAAGAAGCTTACATTTTCTCCAAGTTGGCAATTCTTCACCAGTTTCGACTCTTATTCTCTTTGGAACAGGGGCTCGTCATCATCGCTACTCCATTGTTCTTCAACGGTCGAGGCACTTTTTTTTCTATATTACCGGGAACATCTAGAGGTATTTTGTTTACATGCAAATCGTCGTCTCCCTCTCCTCTTCGTCGGTGATAACAGCTGGATAAGGTGGAAGCATGAACACGTCGAAAGCAGCATCATCATCACTAGAAAGTTTCCTTTCTGATTCATACGAATCGCTGGAAATTTAATTGTACTAAAAGTGTGATATCGTAAAAAACAAAATGTAATGTTACGTTGCATTTTTTGACAATCACATCAGTTCTCAATAGATTTTTTCCCTCCAAAACCTAATGCAAATCTTGCTAATACTTGTATAATAGTGTCAATGGGTCTTTAAAAATTAAGGTCAACTTTCGTTATTAAGAAAAATAAAGCACAGAATAAAAGAGTAAGATTTAGAGTCGGAAAACTGAGTTTTTAATGCGACTAAAAATAAAAAAATGAGGTACGAAGCACTCGCATACAGGAAAAATTGATTATTGTTTTCGAATGAAATGTAAGAAAGGTTATGGAAAGATATTGAAAAAGAATATATAAATATGTGAGCTTTTGAGATCTTGATAAAAGTAATGCTATGGAAACTTCTTAGATGCAAACGACTCCATAAAAACAATCTGGACTTAGAATAAACAGAACAATTTTTCTGTTTTTATGTAGAACACTAACAAACTAGTTCCGCACACGACAGAGATTTCGTCAACTATATATTAAGCCACTAAGGTAGCAGGGCGCTCACACAAGAGTAAATTGGCCAGTGGTTAAAAATTATTACAGCTGCCGTAGTAGTTAACATCGGGGGCCAAATGTTCCGAATGTACGCAGTAGAGTTCGAAAGAAAGATGGGTCCCCCCATCAAATAGAAAGAAGTGCAAAGCAAGTTTCAATGAATTCTAAAAGTAATTTTAAAAAGCATATACACACACATGATCAAGAAATAGTGTTACGAAAGGACCAAGAAGCATCCGCATTTGTTTAAGATCACAAAGGAAGTATGAAAAGAAAAGGAATCTCTGAAAAACTTAACGAACCTGGCATCGACAATGAATCTTCCTGATCAATTAAAAGCATATCTAATGGGATTTGCAGTTTCGTGACACTAATAATCTATTAAGGTATACCTCAATAAGTAGTAATGGTACGCGCACGATTTCTACAGTGAACCACCCGATTCAGTCTAGAAGCTCTAGAAATACCAATTTAATTATTTTTACAAAATAATCTGTCGAATGTAGTTTTAATCACCCGACCGTAGAAGTCGTAAATGTAAAGAAAATGTAGCTGTACAGTAAATGTAGTTGTGCTTATAGAATGTCTAAAAGCGTCATGTATTTTTTGACAAATTTCTGTTTATTAATAAATAACAACGCACAGCTGCTCAAGCCAATGATGGAAACTTTAAAATCGCAAATTACAAAAATTACGTAGATATTTTCATGGCACTAAAATGATGTTGCAATAATGAAAAATATAATATTTGCATAAGTTATACTTAGCCTAACAATTTGACAAAACATTACGTGTATAACATATTTAACTTGAGGGTTACACGATTAAGTTTTGCTTCAAGTTTTAATACATATACCTTTTTTACCAATAGACTCATACTTTTAAAAATTGAAACGAACTTGCTTTCAATTTTTCTTTCAAGTTGAGTGTTTCAAGTTACGTCCAAAAAACAGCTGTTTCTTCTTCTTCTTTCTACAAGTATTATGCCGCCATAAGTTTGCCATCTCGAAAAGCCTAGTTGCGTTCAGCCTACGTCACAGCTGTGCGAAAAACTTGAAAGGAAAATTTGATCGTGTGGTAATTAAGAAAAGAAAACTTCATAATTTCTTTAAAATTAAAGTGTGTGTGATAAAATTTAACATCTTAAAAGTTTAAGTAAAAAAGGAAAAATAAGTACTTGAAAAGGGTACTTCACTTCAATTTATGATAATATTAACCATCACTGGCTACATCTGTCACGTAAGCTCGTATTGAAAATCTATTTTCAGGAGGTTGAAACCTTACGACTAAGTGATATTTCAGTCAGCTAATCATTTGCATAACTCTTCATATAACAAAAATGATCAGCTAACAAATCTACATCTACATTTCTGCATTTACGGCCAGATAATGTACCTTTATTCATTTTTTGCCGTTTATTGCATTTCGGTATTCCTGTTGTCAATATTGTAATTGATGACAAGCAACATTTGTATATTTTTATGAAAACTTGACGTTGATGCTGTATTTGATTTTTTCGTCGTCATTTTAGGCATTGAGTTGTATCGTGTGCAAATCAAAACTTAACAAAATAATTATTAAAAATATATTAAAAAATAGAAGAATTTAATAACCTCAGCCTTTTTGAGAAAGTTGGAGGAAGAAATTTGGTAGAAGCACAATTCTAAAGAACAGTGAAAAGTGTTGCGGCTATGCTAAATGCTTCTGATCCACCAAATTCTTACTAAGATTGTGTTTCATATGTACATATATAACTGATACGATGGAATTACTTTTACAACCTGTTCAGGCAATTTTTTTATTGAGTTAATTTGATTTTAATTGCGCAATTTAATTTGGTGTTGACACATGCTCAATTAGGCATTAGACAGCTGAAAAAAAAAAATTATTTTTATTCCAATCGCGAAACTTCGTAATATTAAAAAATTTATAAAAATTACTTTTTTACAATAGAAATATTAAACTACTGAAGTTAGCGTGATCAGGTTTTGAATCCAAACTATCTGTGTTAAGAAAAATAAAAGGAAGAATATAATAATTCAAGACAATAACAGCTACAGTTCCTTAACATATTACACCAGAACAGAAATTAAAAGATATTTTGGAAATTCGTAAATGAAATTAAAGTTTTTAATTAACACAATCGCCAATCTGTATTTTGGGAAATCACTTGCATTTGCAATGATGATCAGCTTTTTAAGAGTCATTTTCGCATAACCCATCAACCTCTTCCTTTTAAATGTTTTTGCTATTACAATTGAGTACTAATTGCTCAATTTAGTAATTGATTTCTTATATGGTAAATTGAGCTCAATTAAGACCTTAGTTGCGTAAATTCCTTAATTGCGCAGTTAAAGCGTATGGCTGAACGGAGTAGTACAGATTCGGCATGACAAAAAGAATATTGAGGAAAAAATATGGTTACTTTAGAGAGAATTGCAAGAAAGGAAGAGATGTGTGATATTAAAACAAAAATAAAAATAAAACGAATTGAACTTCGCCAATTATTGGATCTGCTGCATTTTCCCTTAGGTTTTTGGTTTTAAAAAATGGTTCTGTTTTATTTGTTGAATCAGGGGGTTACTATGTAACTCGATTCGATAGTATGAACTGCTCGAAACTTGTGTTGGCAGCAAAATATGAAAATGAAATTAACAAAAATGTAAACAAGAAATATTTGTTCGTTATAAAAATGGATGCGATTGCCCTTTGCATGGAAAATGAAGACGGGCGATTGGAACGTAAACTCCGCTCTGCTGACTTGGCACAACAAACTGTATCGAACTGCACCAAAGAAGTTTGCAATGCTATAGAGAAGATGTTGTGTCCCAGACGCATAAATTTCGTTATGAGCGAAGACGAAAAACAAGCTGTACAAATACCAACTTTCGAACGACTTTGATATCTACATTCAAAGAACATAGTGATGCACATTCGAAAGTAAAATCCGAGTATCCAATAATTGGACATGGCAAAAGAGGCAAATGTATTTACAAATTCGAGCTAGTTGGTAACAAAATCCGTATCTGTAATATTTAACTATCGAATCCAGTCACGTAGTAACCGCCCAGTTGTGATTATATTTGTAAGAGTTTGATTGGCCTAAGGAGGCTTTGATATTACTATGAGTAAATAAAGGAATTCCTGAATTATTAGATATATAAAGAGTTAACTAATGTTGACGTTGCCTTTTCAAACATTTCATTTTTTAAGGTTTCTTACACAAAACATAAAAATGTACCCTTTTGTTTTTGTCACTATCAGCCCAACTTAAAGCAAAAATTTCACGCAAGTTCATCCCATTATTAATTTGTTCCCATTTTATTTATCGCGGAAAGTGGAAAATAAACTTGGGGTCAAAATGTAAGATTTATTAGTTATACAAAGTAACATGTAAATGCAAAATAGCTCACTTCAAAATAGGATGATGACACTTTTTTATTTTTTGTTTTCACTGAATTCGTAATTGAAGGAATCCTTTCTCGCGAAAAAAGTTTTCCGTGAAAAAGAAATTCAGTGAGAATATTTATGATTGGGCTAAAGGCTCTTGAAATTTAAATAAAAAAATGTGCTAATAGACGCCATTACAACAAATACCTGAAATTAAATTTTTTTCCAAAATGATAAAAATATTATTTTTATAATTGTGATAGAATAAGATTATAATTTGTTGCAAGGTGTCCCAATAGTAACCTCATTTTTAAAGAGCCTTCTTTTAAATTTACTTAAATTATAAATATGTTCGTATATATGTAATAAGTTAAAAAAATAAAAGAGTGGCCCATATATAGTCTTACTTGACAGAATCGTTTTAATATTTTATGATGTTCTAAAAATGGCTTTACCATTTTGCTCCAGACTTTTATATTTCAAACAAACTTCAGCTCAATATAACTACAAGAAAAAAATTTCCATAGGAACGTATACGTTTCTTACTCTACTAAAAACACACAGTTGTTATTTAAATCCGAAATCAGTTTTAACTATTAAATGGAAACTATTTCATGATTATGAGGTTAAATGCAAATTGTTTGGGTTGATCTAAGTCTACAATCTCTTTTTTACTAATCTCGGAAAAAGAACTGTGAAACTCGGTAATAATAAAAAATTTACCGATAAAGTAGACGTTTTAAAAAATGCTATTCAAAACGAACTCAAGATGAGCTGTTGCAGATAATTCTTTACTGAATTTTAATAAATCTCAAGGAACGCTTTTCGATTCTATTCTGCTTAAAAATAAAATGCTTAGTTAAAGTCGTTATTTTTCTTTTTTGTTTTTTTATATAAGATTATTTTTCTTTGCAACTAAAAAAAAAAGAATTTATTTGCGTAATGTCGACAAAAATTTTTATTACCTAAGAAAAAATGATTTGCCTGAGATTAAATCAATGTCGCACTATAATCACATTAATGTCGCGTTATCATAAATATTATGCTGGTGTTTAAATTGCTTTATGTTTTCATGTTTATCTCTAACAAACATAGGAAACCTAACTAAGTTAACGATTATAAGAAATGCTGACAGGCATTTATAACTGCATGTTGTAAATTTAACACGATGTTGCCCCACCTTCTAATTCTTCGATTCGACTGAACTGCGTAACATTAACATTTACCCATAAAAATTTTTGCACACATACCAACAACGCCATAGAAAATTATTAGCTGAAATTTTTCATAGATAATAAGATGACTCTCACGTTCTTCTTTCTTTTTTCATTCCACAAAAATACCATGCATTTCATTCTATTGCAAAACACGTAAAGATTTAATACATCGACAAAACAGAAAAAATATGATCAAATTATATGGATGGAAAAAATAATAAAAAAATCATTGAAAAAAATTATATGCTACGACTTAATGTATGTGGATGCAACACAGCCACTTGCAATATGCGACAAATTTTATGAGGTGGAAGGAAAAAATTTGTTAAAAAAAAGAGAAAAATGTGTTTTAAAGTAATAATATTAAATTATGGCCAATAAAGTTAATCGAATAAATGAAATTTATTTACGATTTTATATTTGGTTTTTTGTGCGAGTAATTATTTTTCGCTTATTTTAAATTTTGTCAAAAGTAAACAAATTTTATATTATTTTTATTTTATTTTCAGTTAAGCCATGTGTAGATATTGACGCAGCCAATAAGCAGTACTATTATCGCAAGCGCAGAAGAAACACACTGTTGAGGTAACCATAAATATAAAATTATAATATATGATTTTAATCCATGGTTGTACTCGAATCATATTAATATTGAAGATATTAATAAAATTTTAGCAAAATTTGTTGGTTAAGATTAACAGTAATGCCCTTTTTACGTGTAATAACCATCAACTGTAACAATAGTCTGTTTTATTATGACTAAAGTATTTTTTATAACAATTAAAAATCGTTCACCGGAACCATATGTTATCGTAGAGAACATAATAGGATTGTTGTGACAACACTTAAATTATTATTCTGCGTTTACTGGCTTTCAATCGCATGTAAAATATATAAAAAAAATTAAATATATAAATAAAACACTATTTACCACTAACCATCGTCACAGAGCTTAGTCGACCAAGTCAATGACAAAGCAAAGCACCTAACATAGTGTAAATTAACAAAAAATAAGATTCATAAAAATAATTTTTTTTGAGAACAACATAAACACAGAATAAAATATATTCGCACTTACCAAGGAAATAAAATAATAAATAAAATATTATTGTTACAAGTGCTTGCACATTTATATTTTTACAGTTAGATAAAAAAGTAAATAAGTTATAAATTAAAATGAGCAAGATTTTATTAATTAGTTTAAGAAAAAAATTTGTATAGAAAATTTATCATTTTAGCATTTTTATATCTCCTAAGAATTCACAAATCATCGTAAAAACTTTTTAAAATAGATACGCTCAATAATAAATAATACCTTTACACACATACACACTGATAGATAAACTAAAATTATTTAAAGATTAGCTTATTGTACCTGAGATTGCCCGTGTCTAATTTTAGGGGTTTTTCTAGGCACTGTGTAACCAAATATCCTCTTCTTTCCTATGGGTCCTCCCCAATCCGAACCGATGAGAAACAATATTTTGCAATCGAAAGAGTAATTCTTCGAGATAACATATTAGAAATCTCAAAAGAGGCACCATCTATCAGGTTCAATATTTTAAGTAATAAAGGCAAGCAAATAGAAAATTTTATTTATGTTTGTATTGCTCGGTTCCTTCATTCGAACTCATTTTTAAAGGAACTTAATATTGCGAATCCATTCGTCAAATCGTTAGGTTTTTACAATGAAAAATTGTGCAACAATTTAAACTTATATCGTTTTACTTAAACTGTTCTCTTTGAAAAAGTAATTATAAATCAAAATAATTTCCATTTTTGGTATAAAGTAATATCATTATACCCAGTCCATGACTGATTAGATTAGATAGTAAAAGTGAAAAATTATTCCCTATTTTTCAATACGCAATATGCCATTTATTTACCATAGAGAAGAGTTCCGGCTACACCTAAAAAAGCTACTGGCTACATTATCATTGCAATCCTTGCGTATTTCTGTGCTGAACGTCGGAAATAAGCCTGTTCCCCTGTCGTTGTCCTTATAATTAATGGTAGGTATCATAATATTATGACCTTCGAATTGATTTTTATTGAGTTATTTTACCAGCAAGTATCCTTAACATTGGTTTTTGTTAAGATCGGTTCAGCTGCATAAAATTGCACGACCTGATCCCAGCATTGGACCTTTCGAATTGCATTAAAATCAGTTAGCCAACACTTTGTTAAACACAGACGAATAAAAATTTATTTTTTCTTCCCCCCTTATCACTGTTTAGTACAGCCTGTTTTTTAAGTTTGGTTGACGTACCAACAAACAAACATATAAGCAAACAAACTTACATATACATATATATATATTATATATGATAATTACGGTAATAATTATACATGACAATTATGGTTTGTACAAAATTTACACATCGTACGACCAGACAAAAAGATTTGAAGATCTCTCAAAAAAAAAATAAGAATATTGAATGATTTTTCTATAACACTAATTAGTTTTCACATTTTAAGATTTGCCGTATTCACAAGCTCTGCTAAGGTGTAGGTAGTATTGCATACTACCTTTTGTTTACTTCTTTGTGAACAACCATTGTATCAGTGTGCCAATGTACATTGTACTTCATACGTCAAAGAGTAAATAAGAAGAAGAAAAGTGATATTCATCATTTGTTATTTATAAGCTAAATGGGGGAGAAAACAGAAAAAAGTAAATTAATAAATTTTTTGTGTGAGGATGAAATTCAAGACATTTTTAGGATGAACCTAATGTACTTTCTCTCCAGTCGCAGAATTATACATTTAGGGCTACCAAAATCATCATTATGGCATAATCGGGTTTTAAGATATTTTGATGAGAACAGATTTCTTCATATGATACGACTACGGCCAGAGGAATTTGCTTATATATTCAACCTTATAAAAAATTACGATGTTTTTCACAAAATTGGCGAAAGGCTCCAACTACGCATTAACTTGCAGCTTAAAATTGTACTTTACTGCTTGGGATCTTCAGGAAATGGTGCTTTTGTTCGTAAGGTAGCATCTCTTTTTGGTATAGGTGATGGCGGTACCATACAAAATATTAGAAATCGAGTCATTAAAGCAATATTAAATTTTAAAGAACAGTTTTATATTGGCAACTTTCAACTTTCTAATAAATCAGTCAAATCAATAAATTAAATAAATAAAACTAATAAAAATATCTTTTAATTCAATTGAATTTAATATAATTCACACATGAACACAAAAATAATAATTCATTTAAACATAAAACATTTAAACAAATACAACGTTTGAAAAACATATGAAAAAAAGTACTAAGTGTTGTATCGCATATTTGCATGAAAATTACCAACAACACAGCTAGCACCGTTGTATTTTGTTAGCACTTAGCACGTACTAGGGGGCTTGTGAATAGGGCAATTATATTTTACGTATAACCGATATTTCACAATTTTTGTGAAAGCGAGCAAATCATATAAATATTACGTTATTGTATTGGAATTTTCTTATCAAAGATATTAAATTAAGTAATTGATACAACAGTTCTTAGCTCTATGAATTTATGTTTAACCCTTATAATGCAAGAATGTTAATTGTAGGCTTCTTAGGGCCAGTTTTTGACTTCGTATTTAAATGTCATTTATATTTAAGTTCTATTTAAGTACAAAATTCAGTTTTTCAATGCACACTTAAATGAAACTTAAATGACCAATCTTGCGCATTTAAAGTTCATTTAAATAATACAGTTTTACCATATAGTTATGGCATTTTTTGTTGTTGTTTCGCAAAACTAAACAAAAGTAAACTAAATTTTTAGCCATTGATAGAACAATATTTCATGTTTTGCACACATTTCATAATGAAAATAGTAATCAAAAACTTAAATTAATAAATAAAATAAGTTTAGGAGTGAAGACATGAGTATCGCTGGCATTTTTTTTAATATATTTGAAATATTATTAACAAAATTTGCAATTCATTGTGTTTGTTAGCAGTTGTTTTTCATAAACAATGGAGATTTATTTATATATTTCGTAATGCTGCCATATTTTTGTGATATTTAAATGAAAACTTAAATTAGAACTGAAAAAATGAAACTGCATTTAAATACAACTTAAATTTAAATGAAAATTAATTAAATGCGTATTTAAATACGAACTTAAAAATTTCCCATTAGTAATGCGATTATTTCCATATCCTAAACATTTTTTTTTGTTGGAAAACTACATTTTAAATTCTTATCATCTAACTAATTTTCTAATATTTATATGCTTAAAAAACAATTGTGATCATTACTCAGTTTGTCATTCTTTAATGATGGAAATTATAAAAGTGTCGATGTTTAAAATTGATGATGGATTATGTATTTAGTTCGTTTTATTGTCTACATTCAAACAATGCACAGTGGGGCAGAATCAAAATATTTTGAAAATAACTTTGCCATTTGTTGATTAATTCCAAATTTGAAGTGAGCATAGCAGAGGAGTATCTTATATTGAATTATGATATTGTTGCAGAAGTATACATATGCAATAAAATTTATAAAAATTAGTATAATATCCCCTTTGTATATCGTTTAATACTGTTTAAAAGGAACAATTAAAGACTAAATAAAAAAAATGTTAAAAAATTATTATTAAATAGGCTGAATCAGTAACGTTTTATTAAGGGGTGGGTTTTAAATAAATTTTAACTTTTTACGGCAGACAGATGAAGTCTGTCTATAGCGGTTCAAAAGCATGGTCGCATACATCAAAATACATTAACTATATGAATACCCTTATATTCCATCTTAAAACTTTATACTTGCTATAGTAGACTTGGCACTACAGCTCCTTGTTTATTTTAACCGTCCCTCTACAACTGTTCAACAATTTGTCAATATATAGTACGTGAAATTACAGCTAATATAGGGGTACCCATTAATTTTCAAATTATATACGTACTGTTGTTGTAGACTTAGCAAAGAGATTATTTGTCAATTTTAGCAGTATGCCTACAACGGTTCAACAGTTTGGCCATATATATTGGCCATACATATCGGCAGCTTGCAGTTCAGTTCATACCTGCGATACTTTCAAAATACCTTCATATACCTTTTCTCTAATGAAAAAGTATTTAAGTGAAATATATTTGGTCCTTTTATGAAATTCTGGTATCTGCACATATCGAACTGCTGCTGTATTTTCTATTTTATTAATAGCAATTTCTGGATAATTAATGGAATTTTTAAAAAGTCTTTTAAGCCAAATAATTTCTTTTGCTTCTTCGTTTGCTGCTTCAATTTGGGCTTCTGTTTTTGATGTTGTCTTTGGTTTAACCATGAAATTGGTCCTCCTATATACGTTACTACAACTCCTGAGATTGAGCTGCCCCATGAGGTATGTCCACCGAAATCTGCTTAAAAAAACAATCTAATACTTTTGGTCCTCTTCTGTTGTATATAATTCCAACATTTAGTGTACCGGAAATATATCGAAACACGAGTTTAACTCTCTGAATATTTTCAATTGTAGGATTTTCCAAAAATCTTAAGAGAAAACCAACTGTATATGACAAATCCGGTCTAGTTCCTAGCATTAAGTACATAAGTGCTCCAACAGGTTGTCGATATGAAATCTCTTTGTCAACTTTCCCTTATTAGACATTATTTCATTTGTGTTGAAAATGAACGGCATTCAGTTAAGTTGAACCTCTCTTATATTTTCCTATCGTATGCATTTTGATGAATTGTGATGTATTTATCTGTTGCTTCAATTTCTAAATCCAATATTTTCTAGAAAATCCACGATGCGAGCATTCCATATAAAAAAGCTGTAGACACGTCATGATCATAGTCCACTCCGCACTTCTTTTGACAACCCATTTACCTGGCAATGCTTTGTATCCTTTGGGTAGACTTTCTAAGACCCAAGTGTTTTTTTACACGTGAAACGATTTCTTCCTTCATCGCATTACTCCTATCTTTGTTCTGCTCACTTTCAACTGATTCATCGAACGTACAGAGAATTTTGTGTGAATCAACAAAAATCTTTTGACATCATCACAATATCGCTATCGAAACAGTTCGAAATTAGAATGGTACGATTTCTTTTCAGCTGAATATTTCACGCATTATGAAATTTTCAATGTGCCCCATACAATTAAAGCAGCAGGCAAAGAAGAGTTAAAGGCAGATGGAAGAGGAACTGTAGCAGTTATTTAAAAAATAAATGCGCTGTTTGTCTAGATGTCCCCATCGCTCATGGTATAATTGGAGTGTTGAATCACCTTCCACTGCATTTACTTCTTGCTTTTTAATCGGTTTTGTACTTGCTTAGATAAGGAACCATTCTCTTGACTATAACCTATGAACATAATTTTATTATTAACCATAAGAAGACTTTAATTGACTTGATGGGTTGCGATCAGGTGGTGCTAAAATCGAAACAAATGTTCTCTAAATATTTGGAACATACTACAAATCTTTCAATTCTACTATAAATTCTTGATCATTTATTTTTGAAATAACTTTTACAATTCTTCTTCTAACTTTTTCTAACTCTTCGTGAAAAATTCAGCTAAATTATTAACATGTATTGTGGCTCCGTTATCAATCCACCATTTTTCACTTGAAGTGGCACAGTTAATTTTATTCCAGACTATGTGAAAGTTTACATTGGATTGATTAACACGTGTAGTTGATTTTGCCTTTCTAGGTCTTCCATCAGATATCCATTTTTTACAATATTTGATCCAATGTCCTTTTTTCTTACAATAGTGACAAGACTCTTCAGTTTTATTTTGTTTACTAACTGTTTTAGCTTTGTGTCTACGCTTCTGCCGAAATGCCTCTTGATTAAAATTTTCTGACTCAGACTAACTGCTCCTTTTAATATTTCTTTCAATACAATTGCACAACTAGTTCATTTACTTTATTTTATTTTTCATTTATTTATTTAATTCATCATCCAACTTGCAATATTTTGCTTATAAGTAACAAATTCTGGCAACGTTGTAACACCTCCAGTTGTTAGTCCAATGTTTAAATCATTACAAATAGTTTTTAAATGGGAAATTTGAATTGAAAAGAAAAAAGATCGTTGCACATTCTGCATTCTCTTCTGCTATAGCATTCTCACCTAATGATTCTAGCTTTGTTTTTCTATTCCCAACTACATCCACTGCGCCATCGTAGTAGCCAAGCAGATTACTTACCTTTTTCTTTTCTATATGGGCCAATTAGCTTTAAAAACACCGGGGCTTGAGAGTTTTTAAAAATTCCATTTATAACAAAAAAATATTTGTATCCTTTTTTATTTTATTTTAAACAGTGAAACTGGGCCCATAACCTATTGTGTTTAAATATTTTTATTGAACTAAAAACGACAACTCCAGTAAAATATGAACAATAGGACTACATCAAATTACATCAACTATTGTATAACCCTTTAATTTAAAATTTGAAATATTTATACTTCTTAGTATACCAAACAAAGTAGTGGACATTCTAAAAAAACGGTTCAATAAATATGGCAATATTGGTCAAATTATGTTAAGTTTTTGAACACCCTTTAATTACTTAATTCAAATTATAAACTGTTTGTAGCGGACTTGGCAATACAGGTCCCTTGTAAGTTTAAGCAGCCTGTTTATAACTTATTATATATTATATTATACTTGCTTTTATAGCGGAGTTGGCAATACAGGTTCTTTGCAAATTTCAAGCGTCTGTCTACAACTGTTAAAAAGAATGGTCATATACACCAAATTACATGAAATATTGGTGCACCCTTTAAATTATAATTTTTAATGTTAATACTTGTTACTATAACGGCCATAGCAATTGACATTTTTGCTATTTGGAAGCGGTTGTCAATTTACGTCACCTATAGGGACACCCTTTAATTTTAAGATTTATTTTTGTATTAATTTTTGCCATTGGAAGCTATAGTACGTAAAAAAATCTGTATGTTGTATAGGGGCACCCTTTACTTTTAAATATTATGAACTGTTATTAAACGGGACCAATCACCTTTCAAATAAAGAAATGACTGAGTTCTGCGGGCACAAACAAAAAAAGCACCATTAAGTGAAACGGTAACTTTATGTTTTTGAAGTCGGTTGATAAAAATTACATACGTGCCTATGCTGATGGTATGTGATGTGATCCTTTGATTTGCAGAGAGAACAACTAAAAAAAGTTTTGGGTTGTGTATAGACTTCGCCTAACCAAATGTTTGTGAATGTTCCTGGTATTCTTAGTTACAAAATTAGTTGGTTAAATAAATGATGATTAGAATTTACACAACCACAACGATGCGAAGAATGCTAATGACGAATCCAGAAAATGTTTCATAACATTCTACTGAACTTTAATTTTTCTGTTTTCTTTGGGAGATGTCCGCAAACATTTGTAAAATATTTTTTTTTTATAAATATTTTTCTTTCTAAAATTTTTTTTAAAAATTAAACTGAAGATGGCTAAATTAATTAATTTGTTATACATTAAATATACTATTTTTTCCAATCTTCATCTTTGGTCTAACCTAACAAGAATTTACTTATTAAATTGCAACTTTTATGTCACTTTATGTAGAAGATTTTTCTATTCGTTAAGCTTCGAAATAAAACGGTCAAAATAAAAATCAATAAGAGACAATAACCCGACATCTTCATAATTTAAGAAATATTTGCACAAATTGCCAATTGAGTTTTGAATAAAGTGCATAAAAAGACAAACAAAGAAACGAAAAATTATTAAATTCCTGTATTATTTCATATACTTCCATAAGACGGATGTGTGTGTACAAACATATACAGAAAACAACATTTACATCTTATGAGATTTTATTTGAAAGCAAAATGAATAGAATATTTATGTTTTTTTATATTTTGGCAAAATTATTGTGCAATAAAATATAAATGTTCATACAAAAGATTTTGAGAAACAGAAAGCGAACGAAAATATGTACATATTATTTTAGGCAGATTTTAAATCATAAAGACACATGATTTTCCACTAGACACTTTCCTTAAATCGGTGTTATACTAGTAATTTTTCTAAAAAGTACTTCAATTAAATTCTTTGTTAATTACTACGTTAAATTTCTTAATTGAATATTAGAATTGGAAGCACGTCTTCATGGTCATTTCGCTACCGCTCACTTCTTACTTAAAAAAATTTTAAACGTCTTTATACAATTTTTTCAATGCAGCTTAGAAAAAGTAAAGTTTCGTATTGAAAAATATAATTAAACGACCCATTTTCTCAAGATTTGAAAATCATTTATTTTAAAATTAGCTTTAAGAAAGTGAAAGAAGAATTCTGATGTCTTAAAACAAAATCTTGCGTTTTAAAAATGAAATCAATATACACTTTTAATATAATTTTATTTGTTCTACTTCTTACACTAGAACTTTTTAACGCTAGAAAATAACAAGAAAGAAATGGTTTAGGCAACGATATTTACAAATATGGACTATTTTTAGAAATGAATGAATTTGAGGATATAAAAACTAAAATCTCTGTCTCCCTAATGTAAAATCTCATGTGTTGCTATATATTTGAGTAATTTACAGTGGCTAGAGGGCGAAGTGTAACGCAACGAAGTATTTCTACACCCAGAAAAACACATATGGATATGGTCACAATAACCATATTATGTTCTTCGTAACAATGTATAGTTGTAGAGAACTAATTATAGTTGTTTTCACCTAAACTTTAGTCACGACAAACATTTTTTGTTAACTTTTAACGATTATATAGATACTGTACACAAAAAATGCAACCTGGTTGGTTTTAACTTAAAAAAGTCTCAACCACATTCAAAGTTGTATAACTTATTAAAAATAATATAAAATATTTAACCATAATATATCATTAAAAGCAACAGAATAATGTTTGCACAAAAAATGTTTTGTTCTACTTCTTGACAGTTTAGAAATTTTTCTGGAAGCTAAAATTTGAAATCGTTTTTTATTGTAGGAGAAAATAAAAAAATTAAAATTTATTTACAAAATAATCAAAACATTAAAAAAAAAAGTTTAAATAAATATGTATGTAATACATAAGTAATAAAATAACACATACTATGTACTGCAGGCATATAAATCTTTATTTTTGGGTTTGAAGCACAATTGTGAAATCATTTATTTGGGCTTATATTTTTAACTTACGAGACTATACTTCAATTATAAAACATGACATTTTTAGCCATATTATGATATTTTAATTTAACCATTTAATGTTTATATTTGAATAATTAATGTTTATACTTTAGAATGTTATTGTTTTACTAGACAACAATATGGTTGCAAATGTAACAGTACTATGTTTTGTTAGCAACTATATAATGTAACCATAGTATGTTCGTCTTAGATTATGGTTACCTCAAATATGTTTTTTCTTTGCGTAAAGTTACTTCAAGTTATAATTTAATATTCTGCAGGACGGAACTAACAAAATAGCTATCGTGTCAACTTTCAAAAGCAAAAATAATAAAGTACTAATCAAATAAGTTGGATTATTTCAGATTATTGCAATAAAAAAAAGTAAAGAAATATTTTTAAAATTTATTTCTTTATGCCTTCCTTCTCTATAACCAACACCACAATCTTAAACATAAATATTGGCAACCTGAAATAACTGACACGTACGTAGAGTACTACAGAAAACAAATTTTTTAATGCATTTTAAAAAATCTCTCTGAGAGCAATTATGCAGCAACAAAGCAAAAAGAAATGATATTGTATTAAAAAAAATTAAATATGCATTTGGTAGAATATGCTGTATCTAACATTGGCAACAAGTTTCCAAAATGTGTCACAGAGGTATTTTAAAAAAACTTAAAGCAAAGAATGAAAAATCATTTATAAAAACATAAATTTTTAAAAACATAAAAAATCTAAACATGATAACCGAAGTGTAATATACTTATTTAAAAAATGTTGTGCTTTATTAAATATTTTATTTCTAAAAAATATTTTGTTATTTTGAATATTAAAATAGAAAACTTTAAAAGAATAAATGAAAACTTATCAGTAATGGCAAGTAAACGACATTATACTGTTAGTAATAGAATACAGCAAAGCACATTGAGGAAACTGCTTTGTTTGTATTTAAACAATTCTTACAAAAAAAAAAACTGAATTCAAACCGATTTCATCTGTCTGCTACATTAATTAGATTACATTAACTATTGGGACACCCTTATATCTCCAAACTTTATACTTTTTTGACTTTTCAATAGTTTGGCAATATACATCAAATTGCAGCAACTTTGGAGTTACCCTTTAATTTTCAAATTTAAATTATATACTTATTGTTGTAGTAGATTTAGCAATCAGGTTCTTTGTAAGAGGGCTGCTATATATATTTCTGGCCTGGCAACACTGAGTGCTGCCAAGTGCAATTTGACATTTCCATTGGAAAGTTTGTCATTTTTAAGCATAATCGTACTTAAAACGTTTTGACGTGCGACCATTATTTGTGTTGTTTACAGTGACTTGAAAAAATTAAAATAGAAAAAAATGGAATTAACTCGTGAACATTTTCGTGCCATCATTTTTCACAACTTTCGACGTGGATTATTACGACAAGAGTACATTGATGAACTTAAATCTTTGTATGGCGATGAAGCACCATCCTATAGCACTGTGAAAAATTGGTATAATGAATTTAATCGTGGCCGAAACTCGCTCAAAGACGAATTCCGTGAAGGTCGTCCAAAAACGGCTGTTGTGCCAGAGAACATTGATGCCGTGCGTGAACTCATAATGCAAGATCGACATGCGACATACCGAGAGACATCCTTGGACATTTCTTCCACCAGCATACATTCGATACTGCATGAACACCTGGCCGTAAAAAAGGTTTGTTCTCGTTGGATCTCGCACAATTTGAAAGTCGCTCAAAAAAAAAGGCTCGTGTCGATTGGTGCAAAGAAATGTTGCAAAAATACGATTGCGGTGCTTCAAAAGACGTTTATAAGATCGTCACAGGTGACGAATCATATATCTATGCGTATGAGCCTGAAACGAAACAACAATCGACCGTGTGGGTCTTCAAAGACGATGAAAATCCAACGAAAGTTGTTCGTGGAAGAAGCACTTCGAAGCAAATGGTCGCCTGTTTCTTCGGCAAAACTGGTCATGTGGCGACTGTTCCGCTTGAGCTACGTTGGATGGTCACTTCTGAGTGGTACACTACAATTTGTTTGCCTGAAGTTATCGGAGAAATTCGAAAAACCAACAAGAGAAGACGAATCATTGTTCACCATGACAATGCGAGCTCTCACACATCGGCTCAAACCAGAGCGTTTTTGACCGGCTAAAACGTCGAATTAATGGGTCATCCACCGTACAGCCCTGACTTGGCACCTAATGACTTCTTCTTTTTTCCGCACATCAAGAAAAAAATGCGTGGTCAACGATTTTCGTCGCCAGAAGAAGCTGTTGAAGTGTTCAAAAACCATGTTTTAGAGGTGTCTCAATCGGAGTGGAAAAAGTGCTTCGACAACTGGTTTGAGCGCATGCAAAAGTGTACAAATCATGCTGGAGAATACTTTGAAAAACAATAAAACCATTTTTGATTATAAGTATTCGCATTTTCACTATTAGGCCAGAAATATATAGAGCAGCCCTCGTAAATTTCAACCGTCTCCCTATAACGGTTCAACAGTTTGTCCATATACATCAGATTATATCAACTATTGTAAAACCCTTTAACTTATAATATTAAATTTCTATACTTCCCATTATACCAAACAAATTAGTCGATATTCTCTACGGTCGTATAGAACAAATTACATTAATTTTGGGAGCACCCTTTAATTTCCAAATTCAAATTATAAGCTTCTTGTTATAGCGGACTTAGCAAAACAGGTGCCTTGTAAATTTCAGCTGTCTGTCTATAACGGTTCATAAGTTCGGCCACATACACCAAATTACATCAACGATTGGCACACCCGTTTATTTCTAAATCCAAATTTTATACTGGTTGTTATAGCGGAGTTAATAATACAGGATCTTTGCAAATTTCAAGCGGCTGTTTACAACTGTTTAAAAGAATGGCCATACACATCAAATTAAAAGAGCTTTTGGCGCACTCTTTAATATATAATTTTTAATATTAATACTTGTTACTAAAAAGGCCATAGCAATCGACACTCTGCCCAATTTGCATGAATTTGCCTATAACGGTTCAAAAGATAGGCCCGTATAAGTAAATTTACATGAATTATGTGGAAACCCTTTAATTTTTAAATTTATTTTTGTATAACTTTTTGTTATTGGGAGAATTGCCCTTTAGAGTTCATAATACGTAAAAACATGTATCTTTTATGAGAACAGCCTTTAATTTTTAAAGATTATAAACTGTTTTTAAAACGGGACCAATCTGTAGACATAATCCATCAAATCACAAAAAATGTATAAAATCGGTTCAGAATAGACTTAGTTCTGCTGGCACAAACACAAAAAAGCAACGTTTAGTCGAATTGATAACCTCCTTCTTTTTTTGAAGTCAGTTAATAAATCAGTAGTCCTTACTTTTTGAAAACTTAAAACTTCGGAGATACCTCCGGTTAAGTTCTATAAAATGCTGAGCATGTCATTATCATTAAATTAAACAAATTACCATGTAATAAACTGTTAGCAAAATCATTACTTTTCCAAAAAAATGTTTTTAACTCCTTTTGGTGTATTAATTACTCATATTTCTGTTTAAAGTAGATGCCTCAAGTATTAATGAAACACATGTTCTTAGATGACATTTTTCTAATGAATGTCTTTTTTATTGTTGCTTTCTGTTGTTGTATTTCTTTCTACGGTTTTGATTGTGTACGAGCAATTAATTAAGACTCAAAATACTGTATGGCAGACTTGTTAAGTAAATTAAACAAAACACCTCCTTGAAAGTATTTTACAAAGCTTAAAACAAATAAAATGCATATGTTGACAGATTATTATATATTTGTTAAAAATGTTATGACACGTGCAACATAATAAACCCTACATGTTTTCAAAAATTATAAGTTGAAATTTATTTACTTACAGCAGAAATTACAACAAAGATTGCAGTACTTAATATAGAAAAAGACTCATTAAAATGCTTTAATTTGAAACAAAGTATTTCATTATACTGCTATTTTCATTTATTAAATGTTAAGTGTTTCAAATCATTAATTTATAAAAGAAAGAAAAAATATAAGTACATACCGATATGAAAATTCATTATTTTACTTTCCCCTCCGTAATAATCTGATGATGATAATAAATAGATGATGTTTATTTATAATTAGACAAGAAAGGTAGATAGATGCGAAGAATGCTGATGAAAGATGTAGCGGTCTTTTCTTTGGAAAACGTCCGCATACATTTTTAAAATGAATGTTCTTTCTAGAAAAGATTTTTAGAAAATAAAATTAAATGAACTAATGTTCAGTTTCTGTATTGCAAGCGAGCGAGTTTGTACGAAAATATTCAAAGTTATTTACAATATAAAAGAAAGTTTGCTAAAATGTGAATATTAACTTTATAAAATACAAATTTGAAATTAGTTTTTTTTGGGGATTTATTTAGAATTTAACAATTCTTTTACGATAAGTCTGCTTTTAAATAACACCCCTTGTTAAAGATCATAAAAATATATTTTTGTTGCAAAATTTTGCATTCGCATGAATAATAAACACTATTATAGTGGTGCAGAAATGAAAAATTTTGTAAATATTTTCACAACTTTAAACATCGATAAAAAGCGTTTAATATAAACTCGACTAAGGTCTTAAAGAATTCAAAATTTTAATAACCAATTAACAAGCTAACTATAGACGATAAATATACATTTTATCATTGGTTTTTAAAGGTATATTTGAAGAAAATCAAAGAAAAGGCAAGCCCCAAAGATCAATAAGATCTCCTCAAAAGACTCTAGATCTTATTAAAAAACCAAAATACTCAAACTTAAAACTTAATCTGATATTGTCCTCTAATAGTAGGATTTAAAATTGCGTATCAATCAGTTTATGAGTACAAAAATGTATGATTTATTTTTAAAATATTTTGTTTCCGCTCCATTGTGCAGCAGAAAGTTTACTTGTGCATACGTAAACAAACCTACTAAGTCAACACAGATACACAAGTAGATGCGTGTGTATATCAAAATTAATTTGTCCACCACTTAACCATATTGAGTATCAATCAGGCCGTACAAAATGTGGTTTTAATTTCTTTAAATTTACGAAATTGTAAATTCTACATAAAAGTAGAGAATTAATTGAAATGTATTTTGTTATACATTTTAAAATCATGTTTTACTAATGACGAATAAGGATAAGTTTTTGTTTTTAGTTTTCAGGAAGTACAAATTGAATACATAAACTCACATCTCACTCATTTTGCTTCATCTACTGAAAATCAAAAGATGTTTTAAAATGTAAAATTTAAAAAAATAAATGAATCCGGAAGATTAATGAATTACAACGCAACACAACCTAGAAGTCAGATTTTAAATACAGCAAAGAACTTTATAGAGAGAGTCCTAAATATCAGCGATGAACGTTTTCACAACATTAATATACATAAAATATACAACACACTTAGCAACAATAGTTTTCCAAAAAATGTTACTAAAACCTTAATAGAAACAGGGAAACACCGTTTAAAAACTAACAAACCTAATGACAATGTAAACGACATAGTAAATCGTATTTTTCACAGTGTACAATACATTCCTGGCCTAACAGACAACATCAATATACGAAAAATTATAAAAAACAACAACAAGATAGGCTTTGCATACAAACCAACGAATACATTAAACACAATATTTACAAAAATTAAGGCGCCTATTCAAAAGCAACAACAAAACAATGTTGTTTACGAAATACCATGCATGGGGAATGAAGTAGCAAAGTGTAATCAAATATACATAGGAACAACAAAGAGAAGCTTATCGACAAGAATAGCTGAGCATAAAATGGACATAAGCAAAAGAAAGGAGACAACTGCATTGGCACAACACATAATAAAAACAGGTCACACAGCTGACTTTAATAACATCAAAATATTGGACGTGCGCCAAGATAGCGTCGAAGAAATAGCGTCGATTTTGGGAATTAAAAACCGGGAAAAAAAACCGGGAAGTAAAATTCCCCGGGATTGGATATTTTGAATTAAAAAATAAAATTTGAATAAATTTTGGCATCTAGAAGAAGAAAAATTGATTTATATTGTAAATAAATAAACAAAACATTTGTGTATTTAGAAAATAATTATAAAAAAGCGTTTTTAATGATCACAAAAACCGTTGCTGACTTTTCCTTGGAAACTATTATACTCTCGCCCATTATGGCCATACATTATTAAAATAGAGATATTAATGAACAAAAATTGCCAACCGTGCAACAATTCCGCCGAGCCGTTTTCGAGAAAAATGGCTTCATCCTAAGTGGGCCAAAAAAGCGTTGCTAATGTTTTCCATGGAAACTATAACACTCTCGCCCATTATGGCCATACATTATTATAATAGAGATATTAATGAACAAAAATTGCCAACCGTGCAACAATTCCGCCGAGCCGTTTTCGAGAAAAGTGGCTTCATCCTGAGTGGGCCAAAAAAGCGTTGCTAATGTTTCCCATGGAAACTATAACACTCTCGCCCATTATGGCCATACATTATTAAAATAGAGATATTAATGAACAAAAATTGCCAACCGTGCAACAATTCCGCCGAGCCGTTTTCGAGAAAAGTGGCTTCATCCAGAGTGGGCCAAAAAAGCGTTGCTAATGTTTTCCATGGAAACTATAACACTCTCGCCCATTATGGCCATACATTATTAAAATAGAGATATTAATGAACAAAAATTGCCAACCGTGTAACAATTCCGCCGAGCCGTTTTCGAGAAAAATGGCTTCATCCTGAGTGGGCCAAAAAAGCGTTGCTAATGTTTTCCATGGAAACTATAACACTCTCGCCCATTATGGCCATACATTATTAAAATAGAGATATTAATGAACAAAAATTGCCAACCGTGCAACAATTCCGCCGAGCCGTTTTCGAGAAAAGTGGCTTCATCCAGAGTGGGCCAAAAAAGCGTTGCTAATGTTTTCCATGGAAACTATAACACTCTCGCCCATTATGGCCATACATTATTAAAATAGAGATATTAATGAACAAAAATTGCCAACCGTGTAACAATTCCGCCGAGCCGTTTTCGAGAAAAATGGCTTCATCATGAGTGGGCCAAAAAAGCGTTGCTTATGTTTTCCATGGAAACTATAACACTCTCGCCCATTATGGCCATACATTATTAAAATAGAGATATTAATGAACAAAAATTGCCAACCGTGCAACAATTCCGCCGAGCCGTTTTCGAGAAAAATGGCTTCATCATGAGTGGGCCAAAAAAGCGTTGCTAATGTTTTCCATGTAAAACATTAGCAACGCTTTTTTGGCCCACTCTGGATGAAGCCATTTTTCTCGAAAACGGCTCGGCGGAATTGTTGCACGGTTGGCAATTTTTGTTCATTAGTATCTCTATTTTTATAATGTATGGCCATTTTGGGCGAGAGTGTTATAGTTTCCATGGAAAACATTAGCAACGCTTTTTTGGCCCACTCTGGATGAAGCCACTTTTCTCGAAAACGGCTCGGCGGAATTGTTGCACGGTTGGCAATTTTTGTTCATTAGTATCTCTATTTTTATAATGTATGGCCATTTTGGGCGAGAGTGTTATAGTTTCCATAGAAAACATAAGCAACGCTTTTTTGGCCCACTCAGGATGAAGCCATTTTTCTCGAAAACGGCTCGGCGGAATTGTTGCACGGTTGGCAATTTTTGTTCATTAGTATCTCTATTTTTATAATGTATGGCCATTTTGGGCGAGAGTGTTATAGTTTCCATGGAAAACATAAGCAACGCTTTTTTGGCCCACTCTGGATGAAGCCACTTTTCTCGAAAACGGCTCGGCGGAATTGTTGCACGGTTGGCAATTTTTGTTCATTAATATCTCTATTTTAATAATGTATGGCCATAATGGGCGAGAGTGTTATAGTTTCCATGGAAAACATAAGCAACGCTTTTTTGGCCCACTCATGATGAAGCCATTTTTCTCGAAAACGGCTCGGCGGAATTGTTGCACGGTTGGCAATTTTTGTTCATTAATATCTCTATTTTAATAATGTATGGCCATAATGGGCGAGAGTGTTATAGTTTCCATGGAAAACATTAGCAACGCTTTTTTGGCCCACTCTGGATGAAGCCACTTTTCTCGAAAACGGCTCGGCGGAATTGTTGCACGGTTGGCAATTTTTGTTCATTAGTATCTCTATTTTTATAATGTATGGCCATTTTGGGCGAGAGTGTTATAGTTTCCATGGAAAACATTAGCAACGCTTTTTTGGCCCACTCTGAATGAAGCCACTTTTCTCGAAAACGGCTCGGCGGAATTGTTGCACGGTTGGCAATTTTTGTTCATTAGTATCTCTATTTTTATAATGTATGGCCATTTTGGGCGAGAGTGTTATAGTTTCCATGGAAAACATAAGCAACGCTTTTTTGGCCCACTCAGGATGAAGCCATTTTTCTCGAAAACGGCTCGGCGGAATTGTTGCACGGTTGGCAATTTTTGTTCATTAATATCTCTATTTTAATAATGTATGGCCATAATGGGCGAGAGTGTTATAGTTTCCATGGAAAACATTAGCAACGCTTTTTTGGCCCACTCTGGATGAAGCCACTTTTCTCGAAAACGGCTCGGCGGAATTGTTGCACGGTTGGCAATTTTTGTTCATTAATATCTCTATTTTAATAATGTATGGCCATAATGGGCTAGAGTGTTATAGTTTTCATGGAAAACATTAGCAACGCTTTTTTGGCCCACTCATGATGAAGCCATTTTTCTCGAAAACGGCTCGGCGGAATTGTTGCACGGTTGGCAATTTTTGTTCATTAATATCTCTATTTTAATAATGTATGGCCATAATGGGCGAGAGTGTTATAGTTTCCATGGAAAACATTAGCAACGCTTTTTTGGCCCACTCTGGATGAAGCCACTTTTCTCGAAAACGGCTCGGCGGAATTGTTGCACGGTTCGCAATTTTTGTTCATTAGTATCTCTATTTTTATAATGTATGGCCATTTTGGGCGAGAGTGTTATAGTTTCCATGGAAAACATTAGCAACGCTTTTTTGGCCCACTCAGGATGAAGCCATTTTTCTCGAAAACGGCTCGGCGGAATTGTTGCACGGTTGGCAATTTTTGTTCATTAATATCTCTATTATAATAATGTATGGCCATTTTGGGCGAGAGTGTTATAGTTTCCATGGAAAACATTAGTAACGCTTTTTTGGCCCATTTTTCTCGAAAACGGCTCGGCGGAATTGTTGCACGGTTGACAATTTTTGTTCATTAATATCTCTATTATAATAATGTATGGCCATTTTGGGCGAGAGTGTTATAGTTTCCATGGAAAACATTAGCAACGCTTTTTTGGCCCACTCAGGATGAAGCCACTTTTCTCGAAAACGGCTCGGCGGAATTGTTGCACGGTTGGCAATTTTTGTTCATTAATATCTCTATTATAATAATGTATGGCCATAATGGGCGAGAGTGTTATAGTTTCCATGGAAAACATTAGCAACGCTTTTTTGGCCCACTTAGGATGAAGCCATTTTTCTCGAAAACGGCTCGGCGGAATTGTTGCACGGTTGGCAATTTTTGTTCATTAATATCTCTATTTTAATAATGTATGGCCATAATGGGCGACAGTATAATAGTTTCCAAGGGAAAAGTCAGCAACGGTTTTTGTGATCATTAAAAACGCTTTTTTATAATTATTTTCTAAATACACAAATGTTTTGTTTATTTATTTACAATATAAATCAATTTTTCTTCTTCTAGATGCCAAAATTTATTCAAATTTTATTTTTTAATTCAAAATATCCAATCCCGGGGAATTTTACTTCCCGGTTTTTTTTCCCGGTTTTTAATTCCCAAAATCGACGTTATTTCTTCGACGCTATCTTGGCGCACGTAAATATTGGACAAAGAAAAAATTATCAAAAAGAGATACACCAAAGAAAGTCTACACATACAAAAGAAAATAGGGATCACAATGAACTTGAAAGAGGACACTGACAACATTAATGGCAGCTATAGAGTCGCTATCAGCTAATCTGTATTTAAGCTAAGATATGTTTTTTTGTTTGAACCTGTTTAAATCGTTCAGATGTTTTGTGTTTATGTTTGACATGTTTATTTTAATTTGAATTAATGTATTAACGTTTTATTTTGTAAGTATATATTTCTGAAGTTTTTGTTTTCAATTATAATGTAATTGTATTTTTATTTTATGATTTATTTAAATAAAAAATAGACGCCCTTGATAAAGTCGACAAATAATCGACGAAACGTCGGGAAAAACAGTAATTAAATTGAGTTTTTAATTACTTTCCAAGAATAGGCCTAAATAGCTCAAGAATAGAATCTATAACTACTAATAAAATTATTGGCCAACTATAATCATCATAATGAAAGAAGGTTTCTTTGTAAGGGAAAGTAAATATTTAGTTTGTTTAAAATATGGGATTAAATCAATCATAATAGATTTATTGCTATACGGTTGAATCTTGGTAGTTGTACAAAGTAGATAGATGCGAAGAATGCTGAAGAAGGATGTATATATATGTAGAATTAAAAAATAAGAAAACAAAACTAAGTACTTCATATATGTAAATAATATTAGATAAAAATTTTATCCGCTTTTAATGGGTTAAGCATTTTTTTGTAATTTTTAGTATTTATTTAAAGGTCTCTTCAGAAGCTTTTAAATGATACCCATATTGATATTTAAAAAAATTTGAAAAGTTCAAAGACCGTAACTAGGAAATCATGGGCGAGCGCCAATTTTTTGACTTCTTCTATCGCATAAGGAGTCAGAATATATGCTTTTGATGGGGTCGAAAATGAATATTGTAGAAATTAAACACGGAATGACAAATTTAGTTATACCCTTTTCCCACTTTTTGTGGTGAAGGGTTTAAAAAGAAGTAAATAAAAATTTAATCGGCTAATGGTTTAAGCATTTTTTTTAAATTTTGGTATTTCTTTAAAGATCCCTTTAAAAGCTTTTAAGCGATACCCATATTGACATCTTAAGAAATATGGTGCACAATCGTACTTTTTTATGAAAAGTTCTCAGGTCCATAATTCGGAAAATATGGGCTAGAGCCAATTTTTTTATTTGGTATTCTCGTCTTATTTTTTAATTCTCTATCGCCCCATATCTATTAGAGGCAGGCATTGTGTTGTGACCTTTGCCTCGAAGAATATGGATAGATATAGATGATCGATTGGTGTATTTAAATTTTCCTTAGCTTGTCTACCGCCTTGGAAAAGGGTATTTTAACATGAATACGGTCAGACAGACAGACAGGTCGTCTTCGCTATGCATAAGAATTCAAAATATACATACTTTATGGGGTCGGAAAGGCAATGACGAACTTAGATCTACCGTTTTTCACCAGCGGCGAAGTGTATAAAAATTAGTATAAGTTAATAAATAAGTGAATAAGTATAATTTGCTGTCCTATTTAACCTTAAATATCAAATTGTAAAAGCAATTTTTAAAATTTGTGTTAAATCACAAATACTTGTTTTGTAAATTGGGCAAAATTTATCAATTGATTTATTTATTAAACTCTTTTTTATTTAACTTTTTAATGGAAATGAAATTGTAAAACATATCACGCTGCTTGTGCATGTGTGTTCTTAAAACCAGAACCTCTATTTGCTTATAATGCTTTAAATATAAATTAGATATTGTTGTTTTTAAGTTTTGAGAATGCAGATGATGTCTAATGTAATGAAATCAAATTGGCCGTTTCAGCATTTAAAATATGGCTTTCAAAGCTACGACGCAACTTTAAGCAACATAAAAGAACAATAATGTGTTAAAAATTGTGTTTTCGAAGCTCTAGAGTGATTTTTTTTAAAGAAATATGTTTTTTAAACAGATACTATTAATTTTTTAGTTAACAACAGTACACAAAACGAAACTGGAGTTAATCGATTTAGCAGCTGAAGCATTCTTTTAGCGATATTTACGTCCATCAGTCATAAGCGCTTTTATTAGAAGTTGTCGATTGGTCATCTAAGCAACTAAAAATTATCTAGAAAAATGAGTGGAACATTTCCCCCACTGCCTCTGTTATGTTACGATCGCCCTTACGAATAATCGTATGAAGTCTGTCGAACTCACATATATTCTTCCTACCACTATGCCCTTTTTTTAAAGCTTCTAGCTGATCTCGCCTGATGTCTCCCATATTTTGCTTTGTTCAGAGTAGAGAACATTTTATTAGTGACGTACTTAGTACTATCCGGAACTAGATGCCCTGGGGCTCAGATATGATTATCCTCTCCTCTATGTCCTACTTCTAATTCTGTCTAACATCACGTAAAGAAAAAATATGGTTGAGGTAACCATAATCTAAGAGCAACATAATATGGTTGCATTATATGGTTGCTAACAAAACATAGTATTGTTACATTTGCAACCATATTGTTGTCCAAAGTATAAACAAAATTATGTTCCAATATAAACATTAAATGGTTAAATTAAAATATAAGAATATGGCTGAAAATGTCATGTTATATAATTGAATTATAATATAGTCTCGTAAGTGCAAAATTTTCCTGATATAAAAAACTAATTATTGATTTTTTAATAACGATTTGTCATAAAAATTATCTAAAAACATAAATTCATAAAAAATCAATTATTTGCTTAAAATAACAAATAAACGATTTCACAATTGTGCTTCAAACACAAAAATATGCTCACAATACATACATATTTACTTCAACTTTATTTTAAATGTTTTGGTTCCCTTTTTATTTGTTTTCATATTTTGCATTTTATTTTTAATTATTTATTTTGTACACAAATTTTTATTTTTTTTTTTCAATTTCTTTAACAATCAAAAACAATTTCAAATTTTAGCCACCAGAAAATTACTAAACTGTCAAGTACTAGAACAAAATATTTTTAAGCGTAAACATTATTCTGTTGCTTTTAACCATACTTTGATTAATAATAATATATTATGGTTAAATATTTTATATTATTTTTAATAAGTTATAAAACTTTGCTTGTGGTTGAAATTTTTTTAAGATAAAACCAACCATGTTGCATTTTTGGTGCACAGTAACCATATAATCGTTATGCAAATTAACGAAGGCGCTGATGAATACCATAAATAGCAGCAATTGTTGCTATACTGTGTAATCACTACGCTACAATACTGCTCACAAAAAGTGACAAAGATCTGGAATTCGAATGAAAGAGCGAACCTTTACGATCAGAAAACATCCCGCTTTCCACCTATAACTTTAAGAGGGAGATCCGGCAAGCAGAGGTTCGTCTTTTTTGAAGCATAGTGTTCATGTTTTCTATTCAAAGCTATGAGTTTTAGAATTGCTTATGAAAAAAGTTTTTCCAGATAATTAATTTTTTGTTTATTGTCTTAATTTTTTTCAGTTCTCTTTTAACCAAAAGTTTAAATTATATTTGTACATTTTGTAATTGTGTATCAAAAAATTATAAAAAAATTTACGCAATATGAATACGTTCGTATAAATGTTGAAGTACCAACCAATATATTTATTCACTTTAACCTATTAGTTTATTTATCAATATCAACATCGTAATCATTGTTGAAACGTCATTACATTCAATTGTAAATGAAAGGGTAAAATGTAAATTGGTTGAAATAAACAAATAATTGTGTGGAGTGCTAGTTATATATAACAATTGAAAATTTTTATTTAATCAAAAATATTGATTAACGTTATTTAATCCACGTAATACGAGGGCCATTTAATAACTCCGAAAAATTTTCAACCAAAAATTTTTTTATTTTCTTTCTTGCTTTTTTATGTTGTGTGCCCGCAGAACTCAGTCATTTCTAAACCGATTTTGAAAATTTTTTCTTAAAAATTAAAGGGTGTCCCCATTAATACATGTTTTTTACGCTTATACTAACTGTAAAGGACACCACTTTAAAACATAAAAAAACTCCGTATCGCTATAGCTCCCAATAGCAGAAAGTAATACAAAATTAATCTAAAATTTTAAGGGTTTCGCTAGACGAGACGTAAATTGACCTATATGGGCCTAACTTTTGAACTGTTATAGGAAATCGCTTGCAAGTTGGACAGAATGTCGATTGCTATGACCGTTATAGTAAAATAAACCTTTATTGCTAAGTACGCTACAACAACAAGTGTAAAATTTGAATTTAGAAATAAAAGGGTGTTCCCATAATTGATGTAAATTGACTTATATTGGAATATCTTTCAAACCGTTATAGACAAACGCTTGCAAATTGGACAGAGTTGTAGACAGACGGTTGAAATTAGCAAGGACCTATTGTGCTAAGTCTGCTATGACAAGTGTACAGTTTGGTGATAAAATAAAAGGGTATCCCAATAGTTAATGTAATTTAATGTATGTAGCCATACTTTAGAACCGTTATGGATAGACACATGAAATCTGTACTGAAGTCAGTTTTTTTTAAAGAATTATTGATGATTGTTATTTGATAAAAAAAATGAGTTTGCACTCTATGCGCTTAAAGTCTACTCGGTAATGCTGTTAAGTTTCCCATATGTGTAGTTGGAAGAAAATTCAGTTTTTTTATTTTACAACGATAATTTATCTAAGGCAGCAAAAGCAGGAAAATACACAATTTACCTGACAATAATATAATAAAATTGTTTCTTTCTTGAGGGTTATCGGTTGGAAATTGTTGATTCGATCCTAGATTTGGGAATTTTATTAGATGCTAAATTAAACTTTATTCAACATATGGCTATGACTTCAAATAAAGCCCGTGGGGTACTTGCTTTCATCAAACGATAGGCTAAGGAACTCACTGATATTCACATCACCAAGCAGCTTTATACATCTTTAGTAAGGCCAATTTTGTAGTATGGGTCAGTTGTTTGGGACGCACAGAATATCGTGCATAGTAATAATATTGAGACTGTTCAAAATAATTTCTGCTATTTTGCTTACGAAATATGTACCGAAATAATTTTTCCAATTTACCGTCATAAAAAACCACATTTGCTGAAATTGGGCTACCGTCTCTAAAAAGCCGAAGAACTATGCTTCATGTTACGTTTTTATTTAATTTGATTACTGGAGATGTTTAATCGGACTTCTTTATGGGAAACTTATACGTCAACATTCCTGTACGTCCAACAAGAAATTTTAAACCAATTCACATTCAATTTGTCCGCCAAAATTATGCCAATAATGACCACTTTAGTCGAATTTTAACAATCTTTATTTTTTAATTCATTTTTCTTTAAATGTAAACATTATTAAACGCAATATAATATTGTTTTAAAATACTTAAATTTAAATGTATTTTTTTTAGTGTATTCCATAGACACAGAAAAAAAGAAAAAAATACGTAGCTGTCCTATTCAACAGAAGTTTCGGACAATGAACCAATTAAAGATAAAATCCTGAGAGGAAAACGGTGATGAATCGAGCACGCGCTACGAAAACTCGATGACGATATTACCCAAAATTTCCGTAAAGCAAAATCCGAAAGAATGATGAGGAATGGGGCACTATCCCATGCAATGTGCCATCTGATATAAAAGGAAGATACGACACAAAACAAGTGTTGGGCTCAACTTAAAATATTAGTAATAGATAGATCACAGGAGAAAGAATTTGCACTGGCCAGATCTAGAGCCAGAGATAGTTATTCATCAATCTGTTTCGATAAGTCTTAGGCTCCTTTTTATAATCTCATACATTTCTTTTTAAGTTTAGTTTTGGAATTTTTTATATTCGGATTCTTACTTTAAAAAGTTTTTAACACATTAACTATTGCTGATATTCTTACAAAAGTTCAAAGATTAAACTTGGCGATAATAATTTAAAATTACAATATATTAAGCTGCAAATCGCAAAAATAGGAAAACCGAACTTTGAGATGAAAATCTTGCTAATATTTTCAAATAAATTTGGTGTTATCGTTGCAATTTTGTGTGTTTACCAAAGCTGTAAATGAATAATTAATGTTTAATTTAGGTCGGGAATCATTCTACACTGAATTAGAAAATTTTAAATTAACTCTGTTCACACAAAAAAATTTATTGAGTGAATATTGATTGAGTTCAAATTAACTTGGTAAAAATGAATTGCAATCCATTTTCAATTCAAATGAATTTCTCAAAGTGAATTGCAATTCATTTGAATTGAATTGATTATGAATTAATTCAAATACATTAGAAATAAATCATAATTAATTCAAAAGAGTTGGTACTATTTTGAATTGAACTAACTGAAATTTGAATTAGTTTTGTAAGTAAATATGCAGTACGCATATCAAAGACAACATGGAGATGTCTTTGATCTTTGATTATTGTATATTTTAAGTTTCGTAGGAGAAATTTCAATTCTTCATTCCACCTAGATCTGCTCTTGAAATTGATTGATTTTATTCATTTGTAATATATTGTTCTAACTCATTTGAATGAATTCAAAATTAATTCATTCAATTGGAAATGAATTGCAATTTACTTTAGCAAATTCATTTGAATTGAAAACGCATTGAAATCCATTTCTGCCCAATTTGTTTAAATTGGTTAAAACTTAATTTAATTTCTTTTCGTTGTAAAGAAAATTATTTAAAAATTTAGATAAGAGATAACGAACTAAATTCAAAAAGGAATGATTCATTTACAGCTCTAATAAATACTGCAAAGTTTAATGCAAGTTTTACGACTTATGGCTAAAATGGTTATCGCAAAAAAGCAAATAACAAACAAACAATTTTATAGATAAAATTATTTAATTTTTTTTTTATTTGCGTGGCCTGTAATCATTAAATTCAATTTAAATTGAATTCATTAGCTTTTAACTATTTGAAAAGAAATATTTAAAATTTGTATACTTACATATGTATGTATGTAAGTAACCTTTTTGTAATCATTGATTTCTTATTTTTTAATTTGTTGATGTATGACATATTAAACAACTTTGGCAGAAGTTTTAAAATTTTTCATTTTTTCTATTTTGTGGTTTCTCTTCTTACGACTATTGTGGATGTCAAATCGAAAAACAAACCACTTTTGTACGTTTATATGTATTTGTGTTGTTGACAGCAATCAATTTTTACAATTTTTCATATTAAATAAAAATTTTATATAGAAAACCAAACAATAATGAAAAATTGTTTGTGGTTTACAAAAGTTCTTAAGAAACTTTTAAAAACCTTTTTAATAATGCGATGTTAGCTATTTTTAATGTAAAATGTGTACTATTAAAATTTTTAAATTCACTACATACAGGGTGCTCCCATTCCAAAATACCTATAGTTTAGCAAAGTCGGTATCACTATTGCTGCCAATACCAGAATTTACTACAAATATAAATTTATAGATTAAAGGGTGTCCCCATAAGGGACTTAAATGACCTTATCTTTTATACTGTTATCGTCAAACACTTGAAAATTACACAGATTGTGTATTTTTGTTTCTACTTTAACAGCAAGTATATATATTACTGCTGGGAAAGCATATAATTTTTCATATTAATGATAATTTTATTTCATAAAAACAAATGAAAAATTAATAAATTGTTGTGTAGTCGCGCGTTGAGTTATGAGAATAGAATTAATTCAATTAAGAATTTTTATTATATGTTTATTTAAAAAAAATTAATTCTTTTTGATAAAAACTAGTGAATAGTTAAAATTAATATATAAAAAAGGTTGATTACATAAAAATAGAAGTTCCGTAAATTTCAATAAAAAATAAGTTCGGGAAAACATTAACACTTCTAGAAACACACCCAGTAATAATATTTTCCCTTTTATATATGTACATATTAAATAGCTCAATTTTTATTTTCTATGAACTTAGAAGGATATTATCGTTATGTTATTTGTGCATTCAAAATTTCTAAAATTTCTAACATGTACTAAAAAAACATCTTTTTGCGTTAAAAAAAAAGTCCCTCAGCTTTAATAAATAGAGGAAAAAAAATATTTAAAATTTAAAAATTATGAAAAAGTTTTATAGAAACAAAAAATTAAAGAGTAAAATAGACTGGCTCGTTATAATTTCTTAACAAATGATAGTCAGCTCATCAATGGGAAAAATAAATTATAGCAATCAGTTCGCTGTCAGCCACCAAATAGAATATATAATGAATTGATTGAAAACAGATAAGTTTAAAAAATGCAAGTTTCTTACTATAAATGGGAGCAATTAATTAGATGGACTAACTCGTTGACAATTTTATAAATGCTTATGATGTTGTTAATATTTTCACTAGCGGTAATTTTATGAAAAAGTTTGATTAAATGGCTTTAAAGCATAGCATCATCTAACGTTGCTCCTTTTCTTTGTACACTAAGTAAACGCCATAAATAATAATACGTTTTAACATTAGGCACTATCAGAATATATTTTTGTTTTCGAATAAGTAATAAGATTTTTTAGCTGGGGATTGAGTTAAATTTAGATATTAGACATACAATTTATTACTATCTCATTTAAATTTTATAAATTAATAAAATTTTCAAATGTATATACATCAGCGAAAGGGTTAAGATTTATTTTTTTGGCATAGTTCTTTGAAAGTTTTACTATTATAATTTTATTTTTCATAAAAACAATTTTTTCCAGTTGTAATTCCATTCCGTTACCATTATTAAAACAATTATAATTAAATAAAATTATTAGCCTGATATCGCTGTTAATTTTTTTCCTTTTTCATTATTTCAACTAATGCCAATTTTAATTTAATGGTACTGAAAGATTTATTTAAGTTTTTATTATTCTCGGCCGTATTTTTTTTAAATAATTTGGATTCAAAAATTATTTTAAAACAAACCTAACATAATTGACTTTATATTATCAGGCTTTTCGTCTTTTTAAAAAAAGAAACATGCATACATATATTTATTTAGTTATTGTATCCTTATAACTGTTGTAATCGCTGGTAAAAGTTATTAAAAAACATAATAGTAATTTTATTCAGTTTTGTATATTCAACTTCAATAAAACATAATAAAACATTTAAAAATATTGATCATGTTTAGAAACAATAATTTTATTTATTTAATTTTAATAAACCAATGCACAAGTAAATATGAATTGATATTGATTCGCCAACCATCAATATCTGCTATATCCGTTTGTGCGAACCATAGGAGAACATATATGTTACTCTCATTCTCTCTTTACTTATTCGCATCCATCCAATGAGAAAAAGTAACAATATCAACTCATCTCATCAACTCATCAACAAAAGTACTCATCTACACATATGCACTCATAAGAGTAGACACACAAAAACTTATATAAACAGATATATCTGTGCACGCCTTTAATCCATATGGCCATTTCTCTATTGCTCATATAGCGAAATAAAATAATTAATAAAATGGCTATATCTACTTCCTTTCACCACCTGTCTTCTCCCACATCTATCGCGTTCTCTTCAAAAAAAAAAAAAAAAAATGAAAAAAATGGAAATATTTCAAATTATAAATTAAAGGTTGTCTTTACAAGTGATATAATGATGCTGATGTATTTAAAATAACAGAACTTTAGTTTACTTTTCAGTGTGCTAATAACCCAAATATTTTAAATAAAATCAAATATTGATTATTAGTGGTACAGCTAGTTCCTATGGCCATTTCGTTGATTGCTCAACTCAACTCATCAGGGAACCTACTACCATATTTTAGATAAGCTAAAGCTGCCTATTATATTTAAAAATTTTTTTAACCAACTGAGAAGTGTACAAAAAAATTAATAAACACAAGCATCAAAGCTTAAATAAAATACCAATAATCAATAGTGACTTTATTTTTGCTTACATTTCTACATATAACAGAACTTTCGCTTATATGATATTTATTTTTATGAAAATTTTAGAATTGTGCATTTTTAATTATATTTTTTCATTTTATAACCTTTTGCGAATTGCGTGTGGAATCAAATAAATCTAGAGAAGTTTTCTGCACGCCATTGTAGTACCGATTGCGAAAAAAAAACAGTACAATTTAATTTTAAATTTTAATTTTATTTGAACAATTATTTAAAGATTATTTAATCAGGGATGTTCTGAGTTCCACACGAAATTTTTACTTCATATTTTTCAAAGCATTGTTGGTAAATATAAAGTGAAAATTTCGTGTTGAATTCAGAACATTCCTGAAGATTTTTGTTTTGTTATAGATTGTAAAGGGAAACAGCAGAATCGAAAAACACCATTGTTTCGCTACAACCTTCCACAGTATTCTTTGTATCAAATTATGCAACATAATTTTTTTTCTTAATATTCAGTAAATATATTGTTGTTGAGTTTAAGTAAAAAAAAAATAATAATAATTTTCATTGTGTATCCATTGTTTCTGTTAACGAAGCAAGAAATTTCTAAGAAACTTTATGACCCCAAAACTAATACAAATAACACAGAACAAATAATACGGAATAAATAACACAGTCAGAGGAAACTCCTGGAAAACTGCAATAACCCTAAAGGTTCTTCTAAACATATTTCATGGTATTACTAAAAATAATAAAAATTCATTTTTTTCATCTTTGAAAATTTTCGTTTCATTTCTTTTTTTTTAATTCCTAGCGGAAACCCTGCTTAGAACAGATTGTGAATTGAATGACTATAACTTGACTAAAAACGTTTACCTTACTATTTCAAGAGATATTGTCATGAAATATTTATTTTTGAAGGAATCAAGCACAATTAAAAAAAATAACATAATAAAGATCCTGAATAATAAATTTACTTCTTGAATTAACAATTATGGTTATACGTACAATAATTTCATTAATTTGTTTTAGCTTCTACACCACTTTTGGGAAACAAATACCCTTAAGCATAATTAATACTTAACTAATTGCCACCAAACGCATTCATATAAGTTCGTTGTAGAAAAAACAAAAACATTAAAAATATTCCCTTAATGAACAAACTAAATGTTATTTTTAGTTAATAACAAGCAAAATCATTTTTTATTTATTTTTTTTTTGTTAATGCAGCTAATGATGCTATGTAATTTATTACGTATCTGTTGAAGAGAAAAATTGCAAAATAAGCCAGCTGAAACTGTTCACTACCAGGAAAAAATAACAGAAAAAGCTAAAAGTATAATAATGATGCTACTAATACTTTTAAATACTGTTCTTAATTCTCTTATTTCGTTTTCACACCGGACAAATTCATATTTCATACAAAGTTTTTTCCTTAATCGAGTACAAAAAAAGTGAAAAAATTAATAAAAAGAATTTAAGATGCAAATTTAAAGTTTCAGGTTAAAGCAACATGAGCTTTTACTATCCATATCAATACAGATTGCAAGCAACGTAATTTGGGTTCGGTATTTTAAGTGATTAGTTCTTAGGTCATAGAATTTACTTTTTATTTTGAAGATTCTATTTATTATAAAAGTGTAATTCAATGTTAATTCGATATCTGGAATTGTATGTTAATATCATAACCATATATTTATTCTGAAACAAAGTTGGCGTTAAGTAAGTCAAGACAATGTTTATGGCAACAAAAAATCATAATAAATTAATTACCTTAATTCAACTTAGGTTTGCTTATATTTCAACTTCTACATTTATTAAGAAAGAAATTTAGTTTATAAATTTTTTGTGTAATTTAATTTTACATTAGACGCAATGCAGGACCTGCTGGATCACCACAACCGGCAACAGCACTCTTCGTATTCATTTACTCCGGTTATTTGCGTTGTAAACATCAGCTATTTACAAATAATAATACGAAATATTTACAATCAATCAATATTAATTTGATTTATGAAGTGCATATACAAATCATAACTTTCTCAGTTGTACGTTTTATTTATCGCTTTCTGGTAACCATCAGTTTAGCAGTAAAAATAATTTAATTTTTATTTTTGTATTACTCGGTTTTGCAAATGCAGGTTTAGTTTCTGGCCTAGGTAAAAACAAACTAAGCATCCACTTCTATTTTTTAGTTCTTCTTGTTACTTAAAACAATAATTATGTGAGAACTACGATTATTATTTCAGACAGTATTCGTACTTTATACTAGCTTATTGTACCTGGCGATGCCTAGACAGAATTTTAGGCCTTTCTAGGCACTGTGTTATATAATACGGCGAAGTTTGGCTGATAAAAAGAGCCATACTGTAAAGTGGGAAAAATTCACCTGGGTTTTGAAAAATTACTGAATAATTTAGAAATAAACTTGTTGTTAAAAAAAATCAAGATCTTATTAAAATTTTTCTTTCCAAATATAAAAAAATATTAAGAAATTATAATAAAAAATTCCCGTTGTTTAATTTAAAAAAAAAATATTAATCCTCGCGCTAATTATCCCAAACAAATTATTAAAATCACCAATATTGATTACTGAGGGCAAAAGCACGTCTCGATGGCTATTTTGCTACCGCTTACTTACTCACAAACATTTTAAATAAACTAAAGATATTTTTGATGCCACATATATTTCATATTTTATTTCCAGAATCTAGTAACTGTTTTTAACTTTTGTTAAATTTCAGCCTTTATCGAAAGACATCCTACTTCTTTCTTGTAAGCGTAGATTATTTAAAATGATAATTTTTTAACAAAAAACATTGGTAATTGGCTTGGTGAGAAACAGTTAAATAAAATTTATATAGATTTTCTACTATATCTTATTTCTAAAACTTTTTTTAGAAGGTCCGATAAATTATCCCATCATAAAAGAAATACAAAAAAACTTTTAAATAATACCCATATTGACCTGATATCTTAAAATATATGTATAGTGCACAATTTATCTTTTTTATGAAAAGTTCAGGGGTCCATTACTCGGAAAATATGGGCGAGCGCTAATTTTTTTAGTAAATTTATTTTTTCAAATTTTTTAAATCTTTATCACCCCATATATTTGTTTTTCTAATGGAGCTATTTCACTAAACTAGATTTCTTCCGAATTTTGGTTACGAAACACACATCTCTAGCTAATTTCTTTTTTGGTTAGATGTTTTTTAGATTCGTTAAACATGGATGCCAATAGCAAAGATAATATTGTATATTTCAAAAAAGTGCAAATTAGTCACCTGATTATCACTTCAGAAATGTTTTGCTTTTCAATTAAATTGTTAAATGAAATCAATCAGCTGTTATATAAATGTATTAGTTCGTTGGCATTAAGTTACAGCTTAACCTTGAATTAAGTGATAACTTTTTGTTCTGAAAGTAACCAACTGTGAATAACTTAAATAGGCACTAAAAAAAGTTAACATTTAGTAATGGTTTCTGATTATGTGCCATTGAAATTAAAAAATAACCTTGAATATTATTCAACTTATTTTTTTAAACATAAAGCAGCCAATCTTTAGCAAATTCTTTTTACACAAAAATTATTACTTCTTTTTTCTAAGCCAGAATGTAAAAAACTACCGATATAAGTCAAAAAACATAAATAATCTTAAACAACGGGAATTTTTTATTATATTAATTATTTTCTAAATAAAATCTTTTTTTCGTGGTATTTTCTATTTTCCCGATTAATTATTTAAATTACCGATATTGATTATTGATATTGACTTTGATTTTTGTCTTTGCTTTATTGTTTGGACAAAAATTTTTAGTTTATTTGAAATGTTTGTCAGTAGTTTCCTGAAGAGTTAAGTAAGCGGTAACGAAATGGTTATCGAGACGTGCTTTGACCCTCAATAATCAATATCAGTAATTTAAATAATTAATCGGGAAAATAAAAAATAGCACGAAAAAAAGATTTTATTGTGAAAACATAAATTATCATTTCATTTTTTAGACACTAGTATCAGTCATTGCTTGAAAAGCCTGTTTTCGATTTTACAAGTTTTTATTTCTCTAATCAACAATTATTTAATGGTCATTATTCTGCAGGGTGTTTTGCTAAGTAAAGTAACACTTGAAGAAAAATGCCTTTCTAAATTGAAAAAAAAGTCAGGTGGTAAAAAAAACAACCTTGTAACAGCGCGTTAAGTATTTTTAAAAACAGTATAAAAGCGTCTCCTGTGTTTATAAATTTTTTGCCGTTTTATCTTGATTATCAATTAACAAACTTACCATTTGCTTAATAATTTTATCCCCATTCCAAAAACAGTAGCCAACAATTAATTAATTGCTTTCGTAGAGACTTATTTATCTAATGAAAAAATCTACTAATTGATGTTTTTTATGATAAAAGTTTGATGGATTTGAATTAATCACGATCCTGACGAAAACATTCGATTAAAGAAAACAGAAGCTAAGTTATTCGTATGATTTCGTTGATTTTCCATTGTCATCAAATTTTTTACTCATGTATCTTGTAGAAAGTTTTTTTCTTTTTTTTGACAAATTTGTTAATGCAAAATTATAAGAAAGTTGCGGTCTGGCACATTTTTGCTCTCAATTAATTTGTTTATTTGAAGTCGTAGTGAATTTTGTGTTATTCGTTTTGCAAATTGTTCAATGTCAACATGAAATTTGTATTTTCCATTTTTTCGACAATGTCTAAACTAATGGATTAAGAACACAGATTTAATTAAAAATTTTCTATTCGTGTTTTCAAAGTAACAATTTATAAAAACGTTGCTTTGATTTTAGTGCAGCTCATACGAGTATATTTTTTTATTATTTTAAAATATCTTATAATTTTTATACCTAAAAACACTCTTGTGTTTTCTTACCTGCGATGATTATCTAGATATACAACATACGAACTGATGGAATGAAGTTGGCCATTATACATTTTTGTAGTGTATGTAACAAATTTAAAAGACTCAGCAAAAAATCAATAAAATACTGGAAAAAACAGGGATTCTTTTAATACAATATTATTATGGAAAATCACGTTAAGGTGTTTATTCTGTAAACTCTAACACTTTTAGGAAAAACAACAGCTAGAGAAATGTTTGAGCTGAATTAGATATTTATAAAATACAATTTATAAAAGTGGTTTTATTGTTGTTGTTAAGCAGATAAAAGCATAAAATTTATTCGTATGTACACAACTAATCATTTTAATGCTTCATGCATCTACGAGTAACAGCAGACTAAATACAAACAAATACATTTGTATACTTGATACTTAAATAGCATTCAAACTTTTGATACGTTGTGTAGAAAGGAATAGGAAAAAAATGTACATTTTACTTCCCAGGAGTATGTTATGATTTCATTACCACACAAGACAAGGCTTCGATGAGAATATGAAAATTATACAAATCGAAAGCACTTAACTTGATTGCATTACAAAAGCAATGGAATAAGTAAAGAGAAGAACAAAAAAAATCGAATAGATTTAACAGGTGATTTAGAGCTGTTTAAGCTTTTGTTTTTCTAAGACTTGAAATCTTGCGTGCGAATTAATTTTTGTTTCCTTTTTTGTGTTACATGTGTTGCACGATCTAAGTAACTTTGGTTCTTATACAAGGCAACAACAATTTGCAAAAACAATTGTTACTTACAACACTTTTTATTGTAAATTTCTTTTGAAATATTTTCTTAAACTTTTAATTTATATAGATTGAGATTTTAATACAATAGATGAAGGAATATGTAATAAATGAAACTTTATCAGAACAATGAAATTTTATTAGACCAGTTTTTAATAATTTATTGGTTTAAATTTTTAAAATACAATTATTATTCCGGCAATAAGACAATTAATCTGGAAATAAGTTAAAACTAATATCTAAATCATTTTAAATAATTAACTAGATGCACTAATTAATTGGCGATTTCATTAACGTTGAATGATAAATACTGCTAGTGATTTTTTAGCATTATCATTATTTTAACTCGTGGTAATGCTTTTTAATGAAAAGGTTTCATTGATATTTAGTTAAGAAACAAAGTCATTTCCATTGAATATTTTCCGTTGTACACTTAATACACATATTAAAGTATAGTAGAGCAATATTAAAAAATGTCATATAAATCAGAAAAATTTGGTATTGTAACTTTCTCAGGACACTATGGAAACCTACTTTTGTTTTTGTGTCAGTTTTAAGATCTGCTGGTTGTAGTGTTAAGTGTTTTAAGATCTCAGACGTCACATATCTCACTTTAAAGTGATAAATTATGAACATTTTTAAATATAAATCTATCTACAAGAGTGTTAAGATTTATTTATTTACTTTATGCATATTTCTTTAACTCTCACGTTAAAAAATTTGTTCTTCATAGAAACAGTTACAGTTGAACCTCGATTAACCGGGCTTATATTAATCGGTTACATCTATTAACCGGCAATCGGTTCCTTATATTTTCCCTCTATTGTGCGTGCTTTGGACTTATACCTCTACATGTGCCAACACATAAGAACGTTTTTGCGTTTTTATTCTTTTAGTAAGTTAAATTTATCTCACGGTTGTGGAATGTCAAATTGGCAAGCAAAGTTCTTTCGATTAAAGAAAAAATTGCTTTGATTCAGTTAAATTTCTTATGTTGTATATTATATAATAACCTTTATTAACCGTGTATTTCGATTTACTGTGCTGATGCCATTCCTACGAGACCCGGATAATTGAGGTTTAATTGATTTTAGATTCAATTGTAATTAGTTATTCATTAAAAATTCATTACCATTATTAAAAACAATTACAATAGAAATAAAATCATCAGCAATAAATGGTGGTTAAATTTTTTTAAAGTCATTATTCAAACAATGCCAATAAAATTTCAATGGTAATGAAATAATCCCAAGTATGATATAATATGTCGAAAGTAGGTACCATTACTCATACATTTACGTACACATTGCGTATCAGCTGTCTTGTTGTTCTTAACAAGTTTGTGTATAAAAAAGGTACTCTTTCTAAACGCGATGTTGCGCAGCAGATAAACCTAGTAACTAAACTTTTTATAGCGTATTTTGTTTACAGTGCTGACAAAGGTTGCAGCGAACTATAAAGTTCATTTTGTTCTGTTGGTATCCAATTTTAACTGTTCTGTTGTTAGCTCATCTGAACAATAATAATTTTAAATAGTATCTAATATATATCGTTTATTGTAGGTATACACAAGTGTTCCAACTTATGCTGTAAATAAAAAAGTAGCAACCAAATAATTGAATATACATACTTAAATTGCAAGTTCAAAATGGTCGATTTCAAATAATAAATCTTTCTTTTAATAATGAGAAGCTGTTTGGCTTTTTATTTTGAAGTTTTGCATGCATAAATAATGCATAAATGTTTTTGATACTTTTTAATTTTAAAATAAAATTGAGAAAAAAAAAAAATTTACAAAACATTTCGTGTCATAACCGCCGAAAAAGCTCAAGTGACAATTTTTCATGATTTCGTTTTTTTACAAATATGGATAACTTATGATTATTTGCACCATCTCTAAAACTGTTATCTCTATACAAAGTACCGTTTCAATTTTACATCAAAAACTATTTTAGCTCAAGTGCACGTTTGTTATTTGTTTACATTTTTGCTGACAGCAGCTTGTTACTTAAGCTAATTTTTTTTTAATCAGTAATAAAAAAATAAGTTAATAATCTTGTATTTGTATTCAAAATATCGTTAACCATTGCTTAAATTCGCATTTTGAACTCGTGAAAAATATGGCAGAGGTAAAAGTGTATAAATTATGTTTAAATGCATTATAATTTTTCTTAAAAAATTCTATTTAGAAAGCGCTCGTATATGAATCCATATAGCGATTCAGATTTAGATATTGAAGAGGAAACATGTGTAGGTCAAAGAGGTTATAAAAACAAAAGAAGCTACCAAAAACATTACAAAAGTTAAAAGTTCAGGACAAATGTGTTCTACCCAATCCATGTAAAAATAAGAGATGTGGAAATTCATGCGGTAATAAGTTTTCTAAATCTGAGAGGGAGCAAATAAACGAAAATTTTTGGGGAATAAGTAAAATAAGGCAAAGAGATTGGCCAAGTTCCAGCATTAAAAGAGTCAGTGTTAAAAGACGAAAAAGGAGAGAATAAAAAAGGCAGTACAGCTATAATTATGTCATTAGTTTTAATAATAAAAGTTTAAAAGTATTTCAACAATTTTTGATAACAACTTTGCATATATCTCAACAATTTATAAAGAGTACAAGAAATAATAAGTCAGGATATAATGAAAATGTTAGAAAATCTACTCCACATAATAAGTCAGATGAAGCTTCCGTATCTTTAATAAAATCATTTATTGAAAAATTACCGGCTGTTCCCTCCCATTCTTGTCGAAACCAAAGTAATAAATTATACCTACCTTATACAGGAATTTGGAAACATACTGAACATCTTAAAAGTATAAACAAAGAATCTTGCCAATTGTCGCTGGGAGTATTTCATAGAATTTTTAAAAACAACTTCCATTTAGGTTTCCATCTACCTAAAAAAGATAAATGTATCACATGCGAAAGTTATAAGAATAGTCAATCCGAAAAAGAAATGCAATATACGGAGAAATATGAGTTACATTTAAGAGAAAAACAAAAATCTAAAGAAGTTTTTTTGGAAGAACAGAAAAAATCTAAAGAAAATTCATTATTTTTATGTAAAAGTTTCGATCTGCAAAAAGTTTTAAACACACCACATGGAAAAGCTATAACACTATTTTATTCACAAAAATATGCATTTTACAATAAAAGCTTTTATGAAAGTGGAACCAGAATCGGCTTCTGTTTTTTTATGGGGAGAAAGTGATGGAAAAAGGGGATGCAACCAAATTTCAACGATTGTCTTCCAGTATCTAAAACTAGTCGACGAAAGGAAAACTTACTCCTCTGTGAGTCTTTATTGTGACAGCTGTGCTGGGCAAAATCGTAATAATACTGACCAGCATAATTTTTTTTATTGAAAGATCAAAATACATAAAAAATATAAAAATTGCTTATTTGTTACCAGAGCATACAATGATGCCCGTTGATTCAATTCATAGTACAATGGAAAATTTTAGGCAGAGTCAATCTGCACATGATTCACTATGCGAAACTGACGAAGAAGATAATATCTATTAATATTGTGTTATATACGTATATGTACATACCTACTTATAGATTTATGTATGTTTATTAGTTATTTCAGAGCCATTGTAAAAACTTAGAAATTACTATAGTTACAACTCTTAGCTAGAAGTTAGGTTCTGATAAAGCTACCTATGGTATTGAAATAAATATTTTGTAATTTCCTTTTCTTTAATACTACATTCTTATAAAAATGAATTCAAGTCTAATTTTTAATAAAATAAATCTGTTTAATTAAACCTGTATTATTTTTATTTTTTTCATAATGGAGATTACTTTATCTTAACTAACAAAAATTTCAGGAATAGGCTTTCAGAGTGACAGCAAAAAAAGCTTAAGGGACAAAAACCACCCTCATATCGCCAGTATTAAAATAAAATACCTTAAATTGTATGTATCAGACAAAAAAATGCTTATGTACAAAATTTGAATGTAATAAATATATTTTTAGCCAAGATAATTACAAAAAACCGTCCCCTGTAAAGTTTGGTTTTTTGCACTTAAGCTATTTCCGCCGTTATAACACGATTTGTTCAAGAGCGTAAAAGGTAAAATCTTTAATTTCTGAGTCTAGCATGCAGAAATGTTTCTCAACCTTGAAATTCTACCGACCTAAGCTATCGCCTTGAAACAGATCTTATAACAGCTAAAGCTTTAAACGTGGGTTTACTTCATAAATCAATAAAATAAAATTGCGCAGGTTCGTAAGTTTGTTGTATAGCGTTCTCTCTCTTATGTGTGACTTAGACATGGAATATTTTTTGTAAGCAAACTTCATTAGTGTATGGAAAGTGCAACAGAATTAAAGTTAAAAAGGTGAAAATTTATTAAAAATAAAAAATAAAGTAAAAAAGAGTTAACCGAATTAGAGTATGATTGTCTCGAAAACCTCGTAGGCTATATTTGCCACAAAATTAGAAATTATATTCCAGATATTGCAGTGGCACAAAACGAGGAAGGTCCAACGTATTCGTGGGTTGATCCAGTATCTGAGGACAGACTAATAAAGCCGACACCTGAAACTAAGAAATACACTGAAGAACTCAACCAAATATTTAAAACAAAAAAAATAAAGACGGTCTTCTCATTAAACAAGATTTTGTAAAAGATTTAACTAAACAGGCTCATCATATTAAATGTGATGAAAATGTAAAAAAGGCTATTTTTTACACCAAAAATGTATTTAAAATACGAAAACTTAATGCGTAGCTTAAAGACTACAGCATGACCAAAAAAAAAAGGAAATTTATTAAAATAAAAAATTAACTTATTTTTTAAACATTTTGGTTTTAATTATATTTTGAAAACAAATTTATTTTACTTTCAGTTATTTGGCAGTAATATTTATTATATAAAAGGGAAATCCTTTATAAAAAGATTTATTTAGAATAACTAATAAATTTACTTTTAAAATAAATAATAATAAATAATTTTTTATAGGAGTTTTCATATAAGCCAAAATTTAAAACTAAGGTAGCACGAAATAGCTCTTCTTCTTCTCGGACTGTAAGCCCAAACACAAAATTTTTACTCAACTATATCTGTTTTCTCCCCATTTAAAATGCTTTTCAAATCGATGCACCCGTTTAGAAGTTTTGTAATTATTTCCAGTTTTACGCCAAAAATCTCCTACACTTTTTACAACAAAAAACTAATTTTCATTCTATTGTGACGTAGATGCGCAGTAGAAAAATTTTTTGAACGGGCTGCATGCGCAATCTTATTTTCTTTATTTATGGGTTTGCTTGAGATATGGCTCTCTCGCAATGAAGGCAGTGTCAAGTAACATTGTCAATTGTCTCTGTGTAATTGAATGTTATAATAAAATAAATTCCGTAAACCTGACTAACTGAGCAAATTTTTACTTTTATTTTAAAGAGATTGCAAAATCATCTTCAGCTTGTGACTATTGTAATACATTACAAATTTTTGTCCTTTTAAAGTTCTCTTATTCCAAAGGAAAAATAATTGTTTTGCTTTTAACAATTTTATCACAAATTTCAAATTTGCATTAGTAATATATAATGTGTTTCTTTCGTTTTTATTCTTTTTAGTTGGATATTTACGTTTCTTTAATTATCTGATTATGTCTTTAAAACTTTGGATATGGTAGAAAAGTTGTAGTTGTAGTTGTATTTTTTATAAAAAAAGGAACAAATAACATGTGTTAAAACTTTAACAACTTCTAACCGAATGTTTTTTTATGATTCATATATGAAGCACTTATACAACAGGTTGCATTAGCTTGATGGGAAATATAGTACATTCATGTGAAGAAACTAAGAAACGCTATGCTCCTACAGTACAAGAATTAAATGAAAGCCTAAAAACGAAATTAACTGAGATTAAAATGGGGATAGATGGACTTATTAAGGCTCATTTTTATTATCGTCAGTTTGAATCAATTAAGAAATTTTGAAAATTCGAAAATACATCACAAAGTTCCTATAAAATTATTGGTTATGTAACATAGATACAACACTTAAAATCACTGATAGAAATCATGTTATTGTGTCATCTTTGTAAACATTATTTCAAGCAACAGCTTTTACGATTTTCCTTGATTTCTGGCATTATTTATTGTCTTCACTTGACTATTAAGGAATATCAGGCAGCTAGCAATTAAAATACAAGCTTACATTCTAAAGATAACTTCTTATTACTCTTAAAGATCGTGAATTGTTAAACTCAAGTAAAAAAATGTTTTTAGTAAGGACAAAAGACATATTTGTCTCAGAATTTTTCGATTTTGAGGTTAAAAAACATTTACGAAAATATTTTCAAAAACCAGATAATATTTTCCTGGTGACAATCAGATAGAATAAAATTTATTCTTATAAGGGCTTTTTCGTAGAGTTAACATAAGAGATGAATTATAAAGTTATGAGAGCTGCAATGCAATCATTAAAAAAAATATTTCGTTTTATTTTTTGGAGTATCCTGTGAAGGCTCTTGGCTGTTCTAACGTGGCAACTCTTTAATTCTTTTTGAAAAACTTGTAATGCATGAGTCTGTATTGATTCTAACCCTTTCACTTCAAGTTTTTACTGGATGGATGAAAAATTCCGATTTCTTGGATTTCTGCTATTATTAAGTCTGGGAACAACACTCAGCACCGGTTTTTAAAAATTATTACCCTAAATGTGTTTTTTGAAATGTATCTATATGGGTACAAAATTCACTAATGGTAAAGAAAAATGCAAGAATTTGGTTTTTCCTTCATATACAGAATTTTTTTTATTTCTTTTAAGTTTTTAATTTTTTTACATAAGAGTAAATTAAAAAAACAAGCATAGAACTTAAACTTTACAAAAACTTAAACAATATAAATAAAAATTCACATAAAAACCTTAATAAAGCTGAAACTGAAATAAAAAAATATTCATATACTTACTACAAGTTTATTTCAGTACAGTTTCAGATTCGATTCTGTTGTAAATTTTAAATTGTTACGTAATAAGTGGAATCTATTTCTAAACATATTTTCTGGGAACGATGGTATGCGTGGATAACCAATGGTGCCAATAAATATTTCCAAACCTAAGAATTTCAATAGTTCTTCTTTGCTCATATTGACAAATGAACCATTGTTTAACATTGAACCGTAGTTCGTTGATGATACGATTTCCTCAAGGGTGTTTTCAGTAAAGTACTCTAAAAAATACTGAACTGGTAATTTAACAATTTTTTTAGAGTACTCTTCAGTAAAATTGGCCTCTGGAGATGTCAAAGAATTCATCCGTTTTTTTTATTATAATTTTGTTTATTTAAAATGGGAAACGTCTCTTCACCTTAACATCCGGCTTCTATTACACATGCCCCTTCTCCTATAAATTCAACAACATTCCTATCACCCTCATTCAAACAACCAATACTCTTAGTACCTGTGACACTATCAACATAATCATCCTCATCATAATCATCATGAACATCTATCTCATTAATGTTGATTTCGTACGCCCCTTCACAGGATAGCTCTTGTATTAACAAACCTCTGTTATTATCAAAAGCTTCAAAATGATCATTAACAATTTCAGATTGTTCCGGTTAGTCCGTATCGGAAATGTCTGAATCTGAAAAATTCGTAAGAATTCTCTCAATCTCAGAATCTTTTATTTCTCTAGGCATTTGTAATTTTTCGATTATAACTTAAGTCGAAGTCAATAGTAAAGTGGTTTAGTTTGTTATTTTCTTCCCTCTTGATCTAGGATTCACTTATTTACTAAAAATGTATCCGAAAGTATATGTAATTTAAGATCCAAAAAAAAATGATTATTTCAAGAAATAAAAAAATAAAATAAACGTTTTTTTCAAGGCGAATTAGTTATAAGGTGAGAGCGGTGGCGAATTCATTTATTTTCGTTTGTATTCTAACTGTCAAACTCCATATATAAAAAAATCTGTATAACAGTTAGATCTTGACAGAATACCGGGGAAAAGAATTGAATTCGCCACCGCTATCACCTTATACTTAATTCGCCTTGTTTTTTATATATGGAGCTTGACAGCTAGAATACAGGCGAAAATAAATGAATTCGTCACCGCTATCACCTTATAATTAACCCTTATCGGACGCGACTTTTCACACGTTTGATTCTCACCAGGTTGTAGTTATTTTTAACAAATATGAAAAAAAACAATAGTATGTTATTATACATTTATATTCATTTCTTTTCAGTTTTGTTACAAATTATTTATTTTTTGTACAACTACTACTAGACTAGAGCATCATCACCGTCATTCTCGACTTCAATCCAATCATCATCTGAGTTATCAACTTCTGATTCTGTATCATTTTCTTCTTCACTTGAGTATTGTATAGGAACTATAACTCTTCTTTTCTTAGAAAATAACGAAGCGTTATTGCTAAACTCATCACTAGAGCTAAAATCACTTTCAGAAATTTCTTTGATATTTATAATATTTTCTTTATTCATTTTATGGGCAAAAAATAAATTCAGACATTAAAAAAAAAGAATTGAAAGTTTATTGCACAAGTTAAATGCTCTGCTGATAACGACAAACTGAAAAGATTCTTATGCTCAAACGGTAACGGTAAATACGTATTTTCAAATGGTAACGGTAAATTGAAGAAATGAATGCATTTTAAAAACAAATCTCATCAATAGACAGTATGTTTCGACATAATTCGCCTTGTCACTTCACACGTGCCATACGACCGTTGCAGAAAAGTACTGTTGTCACGTCAGAGGTGACTTACGACCGATAAGGGTTAATTCGTCTTGGTTTTTTTAATTGATATATTTTTGACAAATTAAAAAAAATCTAAAAAAAATCAATTCTTAAGTTGAATTGTAATGTTCGTCTTGAGGTCCTCTTTGTTAATAAATTAAAAACAAAATAACTTTATTGTTTTTATCTCTTTTTAATATTCCAATTGTAAAATATACAAAAAAAAATGTTTATGCTCAAATCAAACAAATAACAAAATAATACAATGATAAAAATAACAATTAAATTACAATTACATTAATTCTTTTTAGCGTCGTCCGTTTGTTTATGCTTACACTTTGTCACTGACTGTTTTTGTTTTTATGTTTTTTTATTTGTTTATTGTTTTAAAATCAATTCTTATAACAGCCAAGACTTCAAAAAATCATAGCTGCTTAAAATTTCCATCAGTATTATCAAATCGAAGCTGTGAGACGCACCCAAAGTTGACTCTATCCATATGGATACATAGGAGCGAAAGGGCTAACTGAGAAGCTTAGGTGAAAATAAAAAAAAAAACAATTAAAATGCTGCTTTTAAAATTAAATGACAAAAAGTTTTTTACTAAAAACATACAGTCATTGTAAGCGGTTTGCAAAAGAGAATTTATTGTATTTTTTCGTGACGACGGTTCACATTTCCACAAAGAACTTCTGTGGAACACGATTTTAGTTATTTCTAAAATCTAATTGTGCATACTTCAAAAATACAAATGAAACATTTAAAGGATAGAACCACAAAGAACCAATGTTATTCGAAATAAAATTTCAGCAAGTAGCTGCGCCGAGTAAACATTGTACTGAAATACAAAAGTGGACAGAGTTTATTGGTAACCATGTGTTAAAAAACGTTCTCAAACGAGTTATTTAAAATATCTTTAAATGAAAACATTATAAACTTATTTTTAGTGTTACAAAATTTAACATTTTTGTCAAAACAAATTTTTTTTTCGATTTGCCCACCCCTGCTAACTTGTTGCATATTTTTTTATTTGCTTCTACAAAAACCACATTTATTTAAGTGCTTCTTTTTATTTGAGCAGAAAAAGAAACACACAAAGGCTTACAACTTAATATGTTCACATACACCCTCTGCGTTGCGTATAAAAAGGGTTTTTTACACTCACTGATTTTATTGCCTTTTCATTTTATTGTGAGTTTGTTAAATGTTATTTGGTTTGTTTATTGATACAGGTGCCATTGGTTTATTTTACTTCCATTTCAACTAGCATAAATTAAAGAAGGCTGTCTGGAAAATAAAAAATTCAACTCATTTTTTTATATATCCACTCGCAGGGGTTCAACGTAGCCTACATCAAGAAAATCTCTTATATTGTAACTTAGTAAACTGAAACAGCAGTATGACTCTAAAGAAACTTGGGTGTTATTAAACTGAAGAAGAAGATATATTTTTATATACCCAATAATCTCTAAGAGGATTTTTTCAGGAGGTCACAATAAAAAGAAAACCAATAATTTACACACGGCATTGTTAATTTTTAAAGAAAGTAAGAGAAATTAGACATTCAGAAACCCCAGCTTTTTTACTACGAAATGCAATCAGTTTTATACAAATCGGATATGTAGTTGCAGAATTCTAGGTTGTTTATTAAAACTTTTTAGTTCCGCAACATTTTGTGCCAGTTATAAGACTCAAACGCCTATTTCCTACCCAAGAAACTAATTTTGCCAAAAAAAATTAATGCCTAAAAAATTAACTTTTTATAAGCCATGAATAAAACTTAAAAAATTAAATGTATTTTAGCTTTATAATAAAAATTAAATGTATAAAAATGCAGCTTAGAGTAGTCTGATTAAAATTGATTACGTCGGTGAACACCTTCAACCCAATTATAAACAAATATTCCGTGACAGTTTTTTCACTTTTCCCTTTTGTCCCATTATAATTTTTTTCCTATTTTAATTGACTGCGAAAAGTGAAAACAATTCGGAGAATAGGTAGGTATTATGAATTATAAAAGATAAATAATATGTAAATAAACAAAATAGCTCCCTTTAAATTACGATGTAATTCATAATTGGAGAAATCTTTTTGGCGAGGAAAAAATTTCGTGAGAATATTCATGATGGGATTGCTTATGAAAGAAGTCTGTCAATATTAGATAATGAACACATTTACATATTTGACAAAGTTGAGAAAAAGACAAAATTATTTTCTTTTATTTTCTGTTAAGGTTACCAGCAGATTTTGTATTGTTTACTAAACTCGCCCAATCTTCTTCGTTTTGTCAATTTAAAATACTAAGCGTTTCTTCTGCCGCAAGGGTTGACTTCTACAAGTAGGAAGTTTTAAATTACCTGAGCAGTAGACATAGACCGAAGAAATATTGAAAAATTTCATATCGGTGCAGTTTGTACTGCTGACGTAATCATCGAGAGCTTTTACTCTCGAGCCCGGACATAAAAATTAGATAGGTTAATTAACCTACAAGGATCTGACATTAATCCAGTAGTTACTCACTGACCCAGAACACCAGACTACGAAACTGCGTACATAGTCGTGGAAATCACGTTTTATGCGCGGTTATTCGCTCAGTGAGATTTGGTGGGTGTTCATTGCAGATGACAGTAGCGGTTACGGAACTTATTAAAGGTGGCCAATGCGATCGGCGAAATGACTAAAAAAGGGTCTCGTATGCACAGAAAATTCTGAAAAAGTGGTAGATTTAGATATTGTTTATCTACTTAACAGACATAGGGGTATTTTGCCAATCTGGCCGGAAAGGTTCAAAAACCAAAAATTTACTGAGTGCGAATAGATCAATGAAACTTGACAGAGAAAAAACTGCTATTGTATAGAATGTTTTTTAGGAGGTGAAAAAAGATATTATTAAAAAAACTAACGTAATTATTAAAAGAAAAGAAGTAAAAGAAATAATTTTCATTGACAGAAGAAGCTACTATACCTCCAATCACACCTCCAAAAAGTCGCTTAAAATTTTCTTTTCCAGTTTCATAAAAATTTCAATTCCTAATTATTATTGCATCCCAAGAATATTATTAAAAAAATATTTTGTAATTTGTTACTTCACAGTATTTTTTTTATCCGAATATAATTTATTTTTAGTAATAACTTATTTATGATTTTACAATAAATTTTTTTTTTTAAATTATAACAATAAATTTATTTTAAACAACTTCTGCTAAGCTTACGATGAGTGCTTTTACTTCATCTTATTCTTCAGCGTTAAGTACAGGTGGAAGCATGAAAGAAATTGCTTCTTTCGCAAAAGGTAATGACTTTTTTTGGAGTGGATCTTATACCCGATTATCAGAACTTAGCAAACGCCTATTAATAATATTTATCTTAGACAAAACCCTTAAAAATTTTCTAGAAAAATTCTGCCTGTAAAGGCTAAATGATTGTTTCGTACCTTATCCACTTCTTCCGATAACAACCCAATAGCCAATAATAATAACAGCGTTAGATGTAATGATTTAAATAAAAAACGTCTATTTACAATTATTGGAAACTAAAACATTGCACCTATGCAAGGTGAGAAAAAGGTAAAATTTTCAAAAGTCGTAAAAAAAATTACTAAAAATGTGTAGCAATTTTTTCCAATGTATAAAAGTAGCGATCGTAAATTTTAGAGTGATTTGAAATATTTTAGATGAAAAAACTTTCATCTTTTTTTTTACAAAATATTTAACAAAAAAAAAACGTTGTCTTAATTTCGAACGAAATTTTTTATCATAAAAATTTAAAACAAATTTTTTTTTAATTAATATAAGTAGCTGCAGATATAGCTTTTCTTAAAAAAACAACAATATAAAATCTTTGTTTGTTTAGCCACAAAAAATATATTGCAAACCTCTCAGAATCGTATACAGTGAATGTGATTTACTCTACTTTTGGTCCCTGGTCACAGGGATATCTTGGGCAACTGTGTGGCCGATGATCTCGCCAAATGGGGCACATTGCTTCCTAGCGTCTCCTTATTACCCGACGTTGGAATTGCTCTCGCAACGGTTAAAATGGCCGCAAAGAACCACTACCTCAATTTGGCTCGCAAATTATGGGTGGAGAAATATTCCTGCAGTGTCTCCAGATAACTGTGAACTACACTGGACCTCAGGCGAACCAGGCAGCTGCTCGGACTGGACAGGAAATCCACAAGTATCACGGTCTCGGTATGTACTGGTCACTATCCAATCGGCGGGCATGCTGAAAGATTGGGTTTGCCCTACAATGATTTCTGTCGCAGCTGTGGATCGGAGGATGAGGAAGAGACCGTACTTCACCTCCTGTGCCATTGCCCATCCCTGGTTCGAAAAAGATTTAGAATTCTAGGCGCTCCTTTCTTCGGGACTTTTACGGAGCTATCATCTCTCTCTATAGGGGACATAGCGAAGTTCATCCGGGAATCTTCATGGTTCCTAATTAAGTAAGGAGAATCGCCCCGTCTTCCTTGTGCTATCACAACAGGCCATTCAATTATGCTCAAGTAAACTTCGTCGTGAGAGGCTGCCACTCCTAACTGTATAACTAACTACTATACTTTTCTGATTATAATGTCAAGCTGCGTACATAAATTTTTACCTTTTTTAAAATTAATTTTTTTAATTTTTTCCCTAATGTCCGGCTAGATTGGCAAAATGCCCCCCTGTGCGACGTCCCTTTTTCGCTTTACACGCGACTTGGTAAAACTTACCTATGGCGGTCTCGTTTGCCCTTATTTCGGGGCCACCCCTTCTCATAAAATAAAAATCTCAATAACACGATAGAGTTTATTTGATTCAGCACAAAATCTTAAAAGTAGGTCAGAGTTAGCATAATTTTCTTTGAATAACTTGATTGCCAATGGATATAAATGGCGGGTAGGACGGGATGGAACATAAAAAAGTATTGCTCATCAAGAAATTATAAAAAACATTTCTTCTTATTATATTTAATATTTTAAATTTAAAATTTTTAAGGCTTGCAGTTTTTAAAGCAAGTCTACTAACATACGACGTAATCTGCAAAGACCAAATAAAAGGAACTACTCCTGGACAGATTTAATGCTATTACATTAAATTTGTTACATTGGATTCCAAATTATTAGGCTGTATTCAAGAATGGATCTTATAAGGGAAGTATATAATTGCTTTGTTACATATGGACTACAAAAAGCCTTTGACCATCGTTTTAAAAGTCCAAAGACTGCAAGCCCCTTTTTTATGGCGACAAAAATATTTTGTATAAAATTAAGTTTGCTAAAATTCCTATTCAAGCATATAACCATTCAAAGCATATTTTACTCTATGCCATCAACTGCATTGCATTTCCCAGCGTTTAACTCCTTCAAATGTTTTTGCAGGAGGATATGATCAGTGAGTTTATTTATTTAAGTTTGGAATAGTTTTACGTCATCTGCATACATTAAAACATTTTAATCTTTAATAGATTTTAGTAGATTGTTAATAGTAACGGACCAAGATGGTCTTTTTTAAAATACCTGATAGAACAGCAATTTGCTTAGAAGTAAACATTTTAAATCGAACATTCTGTTTGCCTCCGCTTTTCATCATTTCTTTGAAGCTTTTACTAAATTTTAAATAGATGTATAAAAAAAGTACAGAATTTTGAAATTACTTTACTGTAACAGTCCTTGAAAAATATTTTTGTATGTAAGGAATTCTTTCAATCTATTGTTAGTTTAAGTTTTTTCTTTTTATACGATTTTTTTTTTTTTTTTGGTAAATAAGTAATTTAAATCAAACAAACATATTGTCGTCTTTGTATTAGGTACGAGCTCATCCACGGAGGGCAACTATCTGTAAATCCCATAAGATCCAGTTTCATTATAAAAAGTTTGTAATTGACCTTATCAAATGCTTTTCTGAAGTCAGTAGAGATCACATCAGTCTGTTTATGTTGCACAAATCCCTGATTGACTGCAAAATATTTGTGGTAGTAGAACAACCCCTTCGAAAACCGTGCTGGAGAGGATCCAATATGGATGATACTTGATGACAGTTTAGCATTACATTTATAATTTTTAATAGTATTTTTAGAACTAGATTTGAATATTGGAATAACACAAATGCCCTTCTAAGCTTTAGAAAAATAAGCAAATTTTTTAGCGCTAAAAATTAAAGTAAGAGGTACGGCAAGCTCGTCAGTAGATTTAAATACAAGCCAACTTGAAATTCTGTTCACACCATATTTAAATGAAAATTTCAGCTCTTTAAACAGCTGCTGATTTATCAAAATTTGGAACTGGTATAGCAAGGTTTTGTACACTAAATAGTTTCAGGGGTTCGGTTCATTATACTTTATAACAGTCGGAATTAGAGTAGACATTTTCTTTGAATCTGCCTTAAAATTTTTGATTGGGTTGTATTGAGCACGCAAAGGTAAAAGCAGCGTTGGGGCTCCTCTCTTGACCAACTATTCAAAACCTGATAAGTTTTGGTAGCACAATTTCGCTCGACAATGACGGAATGGCTTATATGCTGGTAAACTGTTTATATTTGGTGTGAATATAAAAGAGGTAATCCCGAGCCTGCGATAGGGCACATCTATGACATATATTGAAATCCCTTTTTCGGTTGACGGCAGTATTGTGACAGACTTGGTGTTATCAACATTGCGTATTTAGCAATGCGATGAGGCGGAGGAAAAGTAAGAGTTCTAGCGGAGTAGATGAAATTTTTAGTTTCATTTTAAAGAAAACACATCTGCTCTACTTAATCATTGCCTTAATATTGGAAATTTTTTAAAATAGTAGATGACGGCAATGATTTCTTCCATACTAAAACTAAAAACTCACTTTAGTGAATATGGAAGTTATAGATAAACCCATGCTATCGTCCTTTGGAAACCTGCTTGAGTTCTTTACTTTCTGGCGAAGGTGCATGATTAATGTTCAAACATGAACATGAAAAATACTTTACAGATAATATATAAAAACATATATCTACACACAATATTTTTTTTACAATTTAAAATTGTTTGTACTAACTAAAATTTATTATTGTAGTTGTAAGCTTATCTTAGTTTTAATGCCTGTGGACAACCGCCTGGCTTATTTTAGTTTTTAGTTTGTAATTATTATCTTAATATTCAATGTTCACAATATTTAATATATTTCAAAATTGTATTAAAGAGAAAATTTCGTAATAATAAATTAGTACTGAAAGGTATTCGCTATTGTAATCATTTACAATTAATAAATAATAGGTAAGAGATATAAATTGCATATCTTCCGATTCGGATTTGCAATTGGACTTTCGACTACGCACGTCGTTATGGTACTAACAATCTATGTTATCACGCCTGCATTAATTATTAAGATAGTTTTTAATAAATGGGTCTCTCTTTAGACCTAAAAGGCTTTAATCGTTTGTAAGAAAGTTTTAATTAAAATGAAATTGTAAAGCAAACATGACAATTTAAAAAGAAAGTATTTTTTAGCTGACTATTTTAGCAAAACTATATTCAATTCAATACAATCGAACATAAAAAGTAATTTAAGCATTTCCTTTTATTTCTTTGAAGAATATTTTATTTATTTTTGCATGTTCGTTATATGGATGTAATTTAATGATTGCATTACTCTGTAGTACAGGATATTGAAAGAAATAAAAAATGTTGAAAGAAATAGTTTTATTTGTATTCTTTTATTGAGTCCTTTATTGATTATACTGGGACATTTACTGTGATGATGAGAATAAAGAGATGACATAATAACAATGCAGTTTAGACACTTTTGTATATTGATGAAAACAAATAGCATTCTGTCTTCTGCATTCTGGTCTATTGATATTTTGTGTATGTAGGAGGGATAGTAGATATAGATATGTAGCAATTTTAGTGTATGTGTGTTGGTTTCTGGTTGAAAAAATATTTTTTTACTGTTTTGGTAAATATCACAAAAAACAAGCAAAGTAAAATGCAATTTAAATTTCATTCTGCTTGTTACCATTATTTTCAAAAAAAAAAAAAAAAAAAACAAAAACAACAAAAATATAAAACAAAAAAAAAATTATGCTAAAAGTCATTTTGTCATGACATTATAACAAAAAATTGTATAAGAACGATTTAAATTTTAAGAAACAGCTTGTCATCGATTTTTAAAAGCAATTTTTTTTGCTTACCAGTTTTGATTTTCGATCCATAACATGTATTAGATGTTATACCAAATTTAAATATATGCATTATTTAGAATTAGTTGACAAAAGAGTATTTATAAACTTTGAATAAATACAATTTTGTAAATTTGGCTTTTGGCTCACTTTAATCATGCGAGATAGGGATTATTTTTTATTTATCACGTGGGTGGCCACCGACGAGAGTATAAAAAATCCGTCGTTAGTTTGAACACAAGGGTGGAACTTTTGCATAAATAGTTCGTGATTTTTTGTTTCCTTTTTAAGGTGTTTTTATTTTAGAGAAGAAACTAAAACAGCTGAAAATATTTTCCGGGCGCGTTTTTAAATATACTTGTACTTGAATATATTGGCAGACATATGATGTGTAACTAGCAAGATGTGCTCAAATTGAAAGAGTATATGAACTGGTTTTTTTGAAAGTGTTATAAGTACACTTTTTCAAAAAACTAAGTTAACGGCAATTTTATTAAACTATAGACTTCTTCTCTTTATAGTTACAATCACAATATTAATGGAGTGCTATGGTGACATAAAATAAACAAAAACAGTTTTGCTATACAATTCTATCGCGCAAATACTTCTTTTGAAAATCGAACAAGTCCGTTATTTTTGAGAAGACTTTGTTTCAACTAAATCTCTAGCAGAGGATATATTAACAGAAATTGTAAACTACCTTAAAATGTTTTGGATGTTTGTTTGTAAAACAGGATGACCAACAAACCTCAGCAAAATTAAAATATGTTACCACTTCTCATGGAGCATAACAAGAGAAAAATATAACGATATGATAAAATTATTGCTTTATGTACTTCATATACTTATATTAAGAAAAACTTAGTTAAAATATTTGCTTATTATTTAAACACAAAGTAATTTGCATTTTCATATTTTTAACATAACTGGCTCTTAGTAAGTTTGGTTATTCGTGTGCATAAAATTTTTCATTTCCTTTTTATACAAAAATTAGTTTAGTAAAGTTAATGTCTACAAAAAATATAGACTTTAATTTGTTCTTGTTTTTTTTTCAAAAATGTTATTTTTGAAATTAGTATAAGTCCATGTGGAGCTAAAAAATCGTTTATTTTTTCAAATAATTTTAAAAATTATTATTTTAAAATAAAATTGAAAATGTGAATGGTATAAAAAATATCATTCGAGTTTATTATTGTTTCCCAATATTTTTAACTTGATTTAATCAAATCCTTAAATATTTCAATATATGAAAGAAATGGACAACTTTCAAAAAACCGGCGCGGCAGAAATAAAATTGCAGGATCTTCTTGAACACACTGCAGAACGATTATTAAAGACATTTGATGCCGACTCTTTAAAGAAGTTTAAAAATTGCAGCATGACTTTAATTTCTGAATGGGGATGTGATGGGTCCTCTGGCCAGAAACAATACAAACAATTTATTCATGATTTCTATCGTTCCATTACGTTTAACAAAAACTTATATTGGTTCAGAGCCGTCAACTAGTGGAGCTGCAGAGATAGATGTATGGAAGAATGAAATTCCCTCGTTAACAAAATTTTGTAGACCAATAAAGTTTGCTTGCAAAAAAGAAACCAAAGATGTCATAACTGAAGAAGTTGGCAAAATAAGAGATGAAATTAAAGAACTTCAACCAGTGATATTTGAATTTAATGACAAATGCATCGAAGTTAACTTTAAAATGTCACTTACAATGATCGATGGAAAAGTTGCACAAGCGTTAACCGAAACAAAGTCTTCGTCAAGCTGCACCATATGTCAAAAACATCAGGTCAATTGAGCCAACCACCAACACAAGACGATAGTTTTAATGAAGCATATGAATTTGGAATGTCACCTCTTCATGCTAGAATTCGTTTTATGAAGCATATTCTTAAATTGGGATACGATTTGGAATTTGGCCCGTTAGGCGAAACAGTGAGAAACAACAAAGAAAATTTGGAAAAAAGAAAGCAAAAAAAAGATATTCAAGAAAAATACCGTGAGATAGGCCTTATAATTGACCAGCCAAAGCAAGGAGAATGAAATTCTAATGATGGAAACACAGCAAGGAGATTTTTTTCCGATCCAGAAACTGCAGCTTCTATAACTGGAGTAGATTATGATTTAATACGACGATTCCAATCAAGTTATAGCATGTAGCAAAAAGATAGATGCAAAAAAATTTGGTCAGTATGCTAATGAGACAGCAACCCTTTATAACCAAAAATATTCTTGGAGACATATGCAAACCACAGTTTACAAAATTTTGTTCCATGGGGAACAAATAGTTCAGCACAATATGCTTCCAATTGGAGATCTCTCAGAAGAAGCGCAAGAAAAAAGGAACAATGACTACAGATTCTTTCCCGAGCACAATACAAGAAAAATTTCCAGATATTGTACTAATGAAGATCTTATTAATATTTTGTTGTGGACATCAGACCCATATATGTCCAGTATTCGACAAAAATGGAAATCAACCTCATTAGAGTTAGATGAAGAAGCTAAACAACAACTGCAAATTGAAAATCAAAGCTATTTACAAGAAATTTTTACTAATATTGTTTAATTAATACTAGTTTAAAGATTATAATTTCTTTCTAATTTTAGTATAAATTTTTATAAATACATTTAAAAAATATATATGTCCACTTTAAATCAAAAGTAAAGTTTACTTGAAATTTTATCGATGTTGTGTTCTGTATATAATATATCCAAATGGTATTGATATTGTTGGGAATTTCAGTGTTATTTTTCAGTTTAATCCTCACAAGAATTAGCTTTCTTCCAAAAAAAACAACCTTTGGCCCCTGTGAAATTAAGACTAAATAAATGTCAGCGGCCAAATGTTGGCATTTTCTGACCAAAATTAAGTTTAGGAATAATAAATAAGTATTGGTTGTAAAATACAATTGAAGGAAAAAAGAAATTATATTGCGTAAAAAAATACCAATCCGGTCAAAAGTTATAGAGTTTTGACCGCTATCTCGCGAAATTGACCACTGTGCGGTGTAGTCAACTTTTTTGTCAACTCCTAGACATAATTTTATTCCTTCATAAAAATTCAAATTAAAAAAATAAATAAAGGGATAATACTTTTCTTTTTTCTGTTTTACAAACAAAATTTTGAATTTATTGTTACATGTAGTTAATTTTTGACTTTTCTTTAATAATTGTTTATAAATATAATGAAAATTTTACCAATATATGTTTTAAACCAAATTAACTTCAGAATTGCTTAAATTTGTTTTTACTAATAAATTTATATTAACCTTCAGTATTATTTATTGCAATTCATATTTTTTAACTTTATTTCCTAAATGAGTAAATTTTTTTAAATTTAATATTTCTACTGTACACAGAAATTTCCAAAAACCATATATCAGAATTTTGATTTTGTATGGAAGTATATCTAAACTTAAAAATACCCTTTTTGCGTGCTAGAAACCTCATTTAAAGTACTTAAATATAAATAAATAAAACATTCCTATATGTAGTAAGCCTTTTGTTAATTACAGCTCATAAGCCAATAATTTTCTGAAATTATTTTTACATTTGTAAATACTAAGAAAAATTGTAATATTCTGCCATGACTAGATTTTTTTTATTTTTTTTTTTTTTTGTGCATAACAGCCAGTTTAAACACATTATTAAAGACAAGCGACATTCGTTGGCTCTTTTGCCATACATTTGTACATTGAACTTTTTATAGACATCGTTTTATTTAATGCTTAAGTTTTTTAGAACAAGCGAATCACTAACCGCAAAAGCGGATTTTTATAGAAAAATGTAATGCATACAGTGCAGAAATACGTCTAAATCTAAATCAAAATTTAGAATAAAGTTCTGTAAAAACATATTGCTTACAAAAATCTGATGTAAATTTTCACCCTATATAATATTTGTGTATATGGTATTTCAATTAATCTGCAAATAAAATAATAGACGAAATTTATTTCTAACAAAGTACATGATCAAATAAAATTATTAATAGGATTAAAATGACTAACATGTAAATTTTTTCTATTGTTTTATTATAAATAGTTTCAATGGCTGTAAGCATTAGAATACAATACATAACAATTTTAATTATTTTCTGCAACCAAAAAAACAATCGCTTTTATCCCTAATAAAATTTTAATTATTTATAGATATTTGCCTCAACTAATTGCTACAAAATCTAATAATGCGTAAATAATGAAAACAAACAACATATTAAATAAATTATCTTCTCTTTCGAATTGCCTCGTGCAGATATTTAACATATTTAAATACAAAAAGTTGGACAGACACACAAACAGGGTGCCTCCTTAGTCAGAAATGTATCAGTTTACTTAATGATATCCTACAAATAAATGTCAATAGCAACAACTTTCCCTGTAATACTAACAAAATAGATAAGAAACTTATTATTTACTCCATATAACACACCTACACACTCAGCAATCCAACTGACCCTGCAAACATTTTTGAGATTTTTTCGCGATGGTTTGTTTGGCGATGATTACGCGATTCTGCTCAGGGAATACAAATCGCTAACCATCGCCTACGCCTTATAACTAAGCGATGAATACGCGAGCGTATACAAGAAGTCATTTTTTGTTCTAAAAACACTCAAACCTGAAAACAATTTTGATTACGTTTACGATATGAATCGCGTGCCATCGCCTATGCCTTACAACCAGCGATGAATACGCGAGCGTACACCGGTAACGGGAAAAATTTCTAACAACGTATTTTATTCATTTGAGTTGAGTCATCTGTGTTTTTTCATAACTTTCGATGGAATTTTTTATTTTTTGTTGTTTTCTAGAGGTAACGAGAAAATAAATATTTAAGCAATTAGCAAAATTTTCATTTCAGTTGGACAAGTGATCTGTTAAAAAGACAATAAGAATACATCGGAAATATAAAATATCAAAAAGAAAGAAATAAGAAAAGAAATAAATAAGTAGTGATCAGTGAAAGGTGTGGTGTGTGAAAGTAATATATTGATAAAAATGTTGTCAAACAAAGCACTGCGGTTGAAAAGTAAGAGAGAAGCCGCTAAATTAATAGTAAGAATTCATAATTTAAATGCAGTTGAAAATACTTATGCAGAAATAAGTGAAAGTCGCTATTTGTGATTCGCCTGCGAGTCGATAATTGCGAATCGCCGGCGGATCTCTATTTGTGATTCGCCTGCGAGTCGTTAGTTGTGAATCGCCAGCGGATCTCTATTCGCGAATCGCAACAGGCACACAAGCGAGCGTTTTAGCGAATCGCTTAAGGGTAATTTTTGGCTCGCACGCGATTACTCGCCGCGATTGTACACAACTTGCCGGCGATTCGCGGGCGAAGATTCGGCGATTGAAAATGTTTGCAGGGGAGTGAAGGGTTAAAACAAATTTTGCAGCTTTTAACCTAAATATAACTAACACGCGCACAATCATTTGTTTACATATTTATACTAAAACTTAAAAGGACTTAAAAGGACGAATTTAGGAAAGAAAAAAAACATAAAACTAATTTATGCATATGTATGTATGTGTGTATATATATGAATAAGTATAAGTACTAATATGTGCTTACAAGATGGATGAAGTTTCATATCCGAAAAGGTTTATGGTAAAACAAAATTAAATTAATATAATTAGTAAAAGATATTTGACAGTGGTGGCCAAAATATTTGATTTATCTAAACATTCAATTGGTTCACTAAGAAAGCTATTAAGTCTATTTACCACGGAATTTTGTATTTATCTTTTCTGTGGCACATTATAAATTTTCTTTTCTTAACTATAAACCTCTGGATATACTTGATTTTATGGATGGACTCTTGATTACTAAAAATGCGCTCACTTAAACGCAGACATCCACGCCTCACTACTGTGGAACCGCTATCGTAGACTTAAAGCTCTACTTATTTTAGATGAAATCTTCGATAGATCTCTAAGGAGCTTAACATTAAGTGTTGTGTTTTATAGGTTATAGGAACATTAAACGAAATAGAAGGATGAATGAATTTTATGGACTCGATACTACGAGGGCTGCTCTATATATTTCTGGCCTAATAGTGAAAATGCGAATATTTATAATCAAAAATGGTTTTATTGTTTTTCAAAGTATTCTCCAGCATGATTTATACAATTGCATGCGCTCAAACCAGTTGTCGAAGCACTTTTTCCACTCCGATTGAGACACCTCTAAAACATGGTTTTTGAACACTTCAACAGCTCCTTCTGGCGACGAAAATCGTTAACCACGCTTTTTTTCGTTGATGTGCAGAAACAAGAAGAAGTCATTAGTTCGACGTTTTGGCCGGTCAAAAACGCTCTGGTTTGAGCCGATGTGTGAGAACTCGCATTGTCATGGTGAACAATGAATCGTCTTCTCTTGTTGGTTTTTCGAATTCCTCTGATGACTTTAGGCAAACAAATTATAGTGTACCACTCAGAAGTGACCGTCCTACGTTGCTCAAGCAGAACAGTCGCCACATGAACAGTTTTGCCGAAGAAACAGTCGACCATTTGCTTCGAAGTGCTTCTTCCACGAACAACTTTCGTTGGATATTGCTCGTCTTTGAAGACCCACACGGTCGAGTGTTGTTTCGTTTCGGGCTCATACGCATAAATCCATGATTCGTCACCTGGGACAATCTTATGAACGTCTTTTGAAGCACCGCAATCGTGTTTTTGCAACATTTCTGTGCACCAATCGACACGAGCCTTTTTTTAAGCGCCTTTCAAATTGTGCGGGATCCAACGAGAACAAACCTTTTTTACGGCCAGGTGTTCATGCAGTATCGAATGTATGCTGGTGGAAGAAATGTCCAAGGATGTCTCTATCTCTCGGTATGTCGCATGTCGATCTTGCATTATGAGTTCACGCACGGCATCAATGTTCTCTGGCACAACAGCCGTTTTTGGACGACCATCACGGAATTCGTCTTTGAGCGAGCTTCGGCCACAATTAAATTCATAATACCAATTTTTCACAGTGCTATAGGATGGTGCTTCATCGCCATACAAAGATTTAATTTCATCAATGCACTTTTGTCGTGATAATCCACGTCGAAAGTTGTGAAAAATGATGGCACGAAAATTTTCACGAGTTAATTCCATTTTTTTCTATATTTATTTTTTCAAATCACTGTAAACAACACAAATAATGGTCGTACATCAAAACGTTTTGAGAACGATTATGCTTAAAAATCACAACCTTTCCAATGGAAATGTTAGATTGCACATGGGAGCACTCAGTGTTGCCAGGCCAGAAATATATATAGCAGCCCTCGTATTTTGTGCCTTTTTCGCTCCTTGAACGAAAACGAAAAAATAGAGACCAACAAAGATGACTTCAGAAATACCACTTAATTGCGCACATTGCTTGGTATGGAATATAGCGAATTTTGCTGTAGTTGCGGATGCAACAGGGAAACTGGTCTCGTGGTATCGCAATGACATATTCTTCACAAATTTGATAATATCATAAGAACTTATGTAAAAGAAAAGCAGAACTTGCAAGTTTTATATTTATGATTTCTGACTTCACCATTTGAATATTATAGGAAATCACACTTGAGAATAATAAAAAAAACTGTTCGGTCTTAAATCTAAACCATTGTAACCTACTGCCTTCGAAAATAGGTAGATTTTAGCCTCATCTGTAGTCAAATTGAATAAGATTTTATCTGCAAGAATTTACACGAATGTTAAGTTTTCAAGATTTGAGTAGATTAAAAATATCCTATATGGAAAACACATAATGTTTCTGTGTGAACAAGTATTGAAGAAAGTCTTTCTAAAAGGGTTTAGAATTTAATTTTAAAAGAAACTAGTTTATTACTAAAGTTTCATTCAAGCAGAGTAAATTTGGATTAAAGTAGATTTTGTGTAGAGACCTACACTGAACGGAAACAATGTTTAGGTTTATAGGATTAGATTCAGATTCAATACTAAAAATACAATTATAAAATAACGTCGTACTTCTACAAAGCAAAATAGGCGCAGAACGAGACAAAAAACAACACGAGGAGGTTAATGCATTGATGATTAAACAGATTACGATTGCTTCCCTCACCTTACATTAGGTTGCGAAAGCTTAGTGGTATAATGTAAATTGCTTATCATTATACTATAAATAGAAAACTATAAAATTTGTTGATTGTTGTTTCGAGCAGATACAGGTCGGATAGAAATCACATGTATTGTTACACGAAATATTTGTTCATACCAAGGAGTGATGTTAAGTTTCAGGAAATTTCCCTCATTTTACGATTTATTTTTTTATTTTAATTGTGATTATCGCGTTTGTGAAACAATAATTTATGGATTTAAAATTTAAAGTATTTTAGTGCAAGCAAAACATTTTTTTTTTATTTTACGTGGAAAGAACAATCCAAAAAAACAAGTTTTTTTGTATTGTTTGATCGACTTTTTTCACTTTTATTATGTAACTTTATTTTCGCTTAAGAACAGTTTAGTTAAAACAATATATGAAAATATTTTTTGACTTTTGTATTTTTATTTGTTAATTTTTTTTTCTTGCATTAAAAGCTATTGAAAATAAGGAGAATATATTGGAATAATTTACGAAGATACTAGAAAATATTTAAATGAATTTATTGTCTTTCTGTTTAAGGAATAATAATAAATTAATAATTTGTTATTTTAAACATCCCAAGCATATATGAATTTATTAGCAGAACTTTAAATATCAGTCATCTCTCTCTTTACTCTTAAAACACTGGCAAATTAAAAATACATTTAGGCAAAATCACTTCCCAATTATTTCTATTAATTATTTCTTAAGGCACAAAAAATATAAAGATCGTCTTAAGAATACGGGAAATGATAAGCCACCAAAAGTATACAAATCCAACGAACCTGAAATTTACAACGAACCTGTACTGCTATGTCAGCTATAAGAACAACCATAAAACTTGAATTTGGACGTTAAGGGGTCTCCCCATACAATACAAAATTTTAAATGTACTAGGAACCGTAAAGGGCACCATTCTAAAAATTAAAAGAAATGAGTATAACTATACCTCACAATAGCTAAACGTAATAGAGAAAAAAATCTAAATATTAAAAGGTGTCCGCATAGATGACGCAACTTTACCTAAGTGGGCCTTTCTTTTGAACCGTTATGACAACGCTTGGAAATTTGACAAAACGCCGATTATTATGACCGTTATAAGAACAAGTATAAATGTTCAAAATTACAATTTAATTTGTAATGTAATTTGATGTATATTGCCAAACTCTGGAACGGTTGAGCAAGTATAAGGTTTGGAGATGTAAGGGTGTCCCAATAGTTAATGTAATCTAATTTATGTGGCCGTTTTGAACCGTGATAGACAGACAGATAAAATCTGTTTTGAAGTCGGTTTTTTATTATTATTATTTATTATTATTTTCCCATTTTTTGTGCTATTTTAAACAAAATATAATCAACAATAAAAACCTCTTAAAAGTTAAGGCATATTCACCTCACATCTTTAAATGGTATTTATTATTTTTTGTTAGAATTTTTTGTCTTTTATATTTATCGTTTCGTTGTTTGTATGTTATAATCAATCTTTATTTGATCTTCAAATTTTAAATTGCTTATATAATTTATTAAGCTGTAGTTCAGTTTTCAAAATAAAAGCATGGTTTTTTCCTTTTTCAACATTTCAAAAATCTAAATATACAAAAACCACCATAAGAATAAACTTTAGTACGGCTGAGACTGAAAATGTTGTGCAGTGTTGTAGACGTTTAGTACATAAAAATAGTAATCATTTGGATGTATTTTTCTTAATTTTTCGTTACATTTGTATTAAGAAAATTAACTTGAAAGTATATGTACGTATAATCACGCTTATTCTAGTTGTCGTCAATTCAATGAAAGTTTTGTACTTTTTTCGACTGCGAATATAGCTATTTTTTTAAATCAGTGCCCTTAGATTGGTTATAAAAAACAATAAATCCTAAAAGTTTGCTTAAAAACAAAATATCCTTTTTTTCGTTGTACAAACAGTCTTTAAAAATTATTTAAGACAAACAGTATATTTTAAAATGTATGCATTTTTTCTTGAATTTTTGAGTTTATTTGACAAATTTTTTCAATTTATTTTTTGTGTCGGAAAAAGCTTTTTATATGTATGTAACTATTTGTGTTTGCTATTTCCTGAAGATGCCACTATACGGTGTGGTAAAATATTGAAAAAATCATAAAACAATACTTATATTTTTAAAACTGAGCTAGTGCGTAATAAATTAGAAAAGAAAGTTTGAATGGTTTTTGTCTTTTTATACCCCTCACTACAAAAAGTGTCAAAAGGGTATATCTACGTTTGTCATTCCGTGTAGGATTACTACAATGTCAATTTTCGACACCATAAATATATATATTCTGGCTTCTTATGCCAGCGAAATCGATTGAGCGACGTCCGTCTGTCCGTCCGTGTTAGTGTTGAAATCATGTTTTCCTCGGCAAACTATACATGTCAATATCTCAATCGATCGGATATAGTGTCGAAGAGGTGCTATTGAAAATCAGCATGATTGGCCCATGTCCTTCGATGCAGCAGCTGAAACACCACGCCTATTTCTAATTTTTTATGTCATCTAAAACAATAATGTAACTCCGATAAAAAAAATAATATGTGGGGCGATAGAGAATTAAAATATAAAAAAATCAGGTGAAATAATTGGCGCTCGCCCATATTTTCCGAGTTACTGGGCTCTAAAGTTTTCAGATTTTTTAAATATCAATATGGGTATCATTTTAAAGCTTTTGCAGAGATTTTTAAGGAAATACTAAAATTTTTTAAAAATTTTTCTTATTTCTTAATTCTCTGTCACCCCACACACAGATTTACATAGATGGCTAAGGATATATAAGATTCGTCATAGCGGAATATAGCAATCTTACTTGTTTAAATTGTATTTTTTGATCCCTCAAGATCAAAGTGGTTAAAAAAAATATTAAAGAAATAATAAAAAAATGAAAATAAAAAAATACAAAATATTTTCATTTATTAAAATAAAAGCTGACCTTAAGATAAAATAAAGTTACATAATAATACATTTTTATAAAAAAGAGTGGTAAAACGTCAATAAATTTTTACAAGGATGAAGCATTACAATAGCGTCTCGATATGTTTATTAAATACACTCTCAATTATATGAAATATAGCAAGTGCTCGAATCGGTCGATTGTTTCATAAAGTTAAAGCATAGAAAAACAAGAGGAAATACATGGATCCAAGTATAATTATTGTAAGCATGTAATAGATTTTTTAATTATTTTTCAGTTTTAAAAAATAACTTTTTTCAAATGGATACAAAATTAAATATATATATATATACATATATAATTTTTTATTCCAAATTACCAAAAAAAAAAAAATGCATAGTAGGGAATTTCAAACAACTATAAATAACTCTTTAATTTCTAAATAATACATATTGCACACTTATGGTCAAAATTATGAAAACTGTACTTTTAAAATTAAAAATTTTCTTTTCGTAAAACTTTTGAACTAGAAAGGAATTTTGCACAACTAGAAAACTTATTGTCAATCTAATAAAATCAGTTTTAAAAAATCGGAAGTATTTTGAAAAAAGCTAGACAAATGTAAAAAAAAAGTTTTCTTATAACTTGATAACAAACTTTCACTAGAATTTAAAATCTTCAAAATCCGTGGAAAAATAATATCCCAACAGCACATATATATACATGAGGTGTGACACTTTTAAACATTTATAAGCAATATAATGTCCAAATTTATAGCTTTATGTCGACTACACCTCTATAAAAGCCGCGTGATTGTATCCGCTTAGAGACTACAGAATTAGTTCCATTTTTTTAATCCTAGAATATATAGCATTCCGTCCAAATTCAACTGTATGTCAATATGCTAAAAGAATCGAATATGTGCTTGTATTTATTTAGATATGGTTAGGAATTCGATTCTATTTATTCGGTATTTATTTTGAGCGCCTCATGTCGACGATTTCTGGCATCATTTATATTATCATTTAAAAAGTGCACAAAGAGAAAATATTTGGCTCAACTTTCTTAATCTAAGAAATATATGAGGCCTAGAAACTAACTAATGACATTAATGCTGCTAAAAATATGTACACCTTTATTCTAGTTGTCGGCGTCGTCGTTGTCGACGCTTAATATCTCTTCGTATCAATGTCGGCGTCAATTCAATAAAATGTTTGCATTCTATAACATTTCTGTGACGACGTCGACGGTTTATCGATTTTTATGAAATGAAAATTCACATCCATAATTTTTTTTTAAATTTTATTTGTGTTTGATTCTTTTATGGTCAACATTTTTTCTATAGGTGAAGAAAATTTTTATTTAATTGATGATGAAAGCTCGAAAAAACATAAACTTGTGTTGGAAAGAAAACTTTTTAGGAAGAATTCCAATTTCTCAATTTTCCGGATCGCAAGTATGAACATATGTTTTGCCTGTTCCTGGCTATGCTTCTGCAGTAAATCAGTTTGATTATTGCATGGCCATTTTCGTCAAGAAGGTTTGCCGCAGCTTCTTCCAGGGGGCTGAGTGAAAATTGTTTAAACATTCCGCTGCCGTAGTCTAAGTGGTAAACACGTTGACTACAAACCAGCTGCCCTGGGTTCAATCCTTGCGGTAAGTCAAAAAATAAAAATTTTTTTTTTTCTGTTTAATGGTATATATACATATTCAGATCTAAAATTAAAAACATGCAGCCTCCTTCGTCGGTACTTCTCTATAGCATATTCGCCGGCGAAGTAAAATAATTAATAAAATGGCTATATCTATCTCCTTTCACCACCTTTCTTCTCTCTCATCTATCCCTTTCCTAAAGAATGTAGTACGGTTGCGAACTAAGTAGGTATTTATTGATGCCTGAAGTGCTACTTCTCTTTATAAAAAAAAAAAAAAAAAAAAAAAAAAAAAAAAAAAAACATTCCGCCGCCAGTTGCTTTACACAGCGCCTTATTACCAACCATCTTTTTTTACTTTGCATTGTTAATATCGCCCTCCCTTTAAAGTTTTTTTTACAAATATTTTTTCAAATCCCTATTCGATTCTTTATTTTGTTACCTTTTGCCATCTATCTGCTAATATTCTAGGCGGACCAGGAGAATTTAGAATTTTCCAATATCTTCCCTTTTTCTTTAGAATTGCATGGAGCAGTGCCTCTGCGCAAACCCAGTACAAGAGATGGATTCTTCTGCAGTTCTTCCACCAATTTTTAAAATGATTTGCTTTTGTTACCCTCACTTTTTAACATTTTCAATGTTATGTTTGGTTTGAACTACTCCAGTCGTTATGCCAAAATTCGTTGACAAAAATGGAGTCACGTCAATACAATATCGTCGTCACATTTGTTATAGAATACAAAAAACCTTTGAGCAGTAATCGATAAAAGTCAATAACGACAAATAGAATAACAAGTCGAATGCGTTGACACATATCAACTTGGATATGTGACGACGTTGACAACTAGAATAAGGGTGATTATTATTTAAATTATCTCAATGAACGAATAAGTTCTTTAATAATGGTTTTAACTCTATACTTAAAAATTTTTATTAAAATTATTGCATTTTATTTTTTTTTTAATTATTGTGCTATTTTTTAAACTATCCTGATTTTAATAACAAATCACCGATATTGATTACTGAGGGTGAAAGCTCGTCTCGATGGCTATTTCCCTACCGCTTACTTAGGTCTTCAGAAAACATTTAGCATTTTTATTATAGTTTGTTTTTTAATTTCGAAACAAATTATTTAATAAGTATGATTCATTTTATTCGACTCTGTTTTTGTTAAAAGACTTTCTTAATCAATCAGGTAATAGAAATGAAATAAGACAACCAATATTTTTTAATCACATATATGTTTCATTTCAATAAATTTATAAATAAATAAGCTGATACAAAGGCATTTTGTCTTGGTTTGGTTGTAGTTACAATCAATATCAAGTGTATCCATTATTTTGAAAACGTTTGTAACATGAAGTCAAGTGTTAATCCATAATGAGAAAACTGAAAGCAAGCTAATAAATGCAAGCATTAGTATAAGCGTTTGCTTTTAGAACTTGATATTTTAAAAGACTTTAGAAAGCCACACAGACACAGCAATTACCAAATTATTTTTATTTGAAGACAAAAGCACACAAACACCTTTAAAGACAAAGGAAATATTAGCAATGACTTTTTACTATTTGCCTTCAAACTACAGTATTTGTGTAAATATTTATGTATTTAAGGACGTTGAAAGGTTTCTCAAGTTAAACGGTTTGTTTCTGTTAAATTTTAAATGCGTGTAATTATTATACAAATCCCAAAGGGTGAACTAATTGATATACCGAGTACTTACAAATAAAATAGTTTAACGTTTCAAGCAAATTAATTTTAAAAACTTGAAACAAAAGATTTCTTTTAATTACGAATTATTTGCTTGAACGTAAATAACAGATTATAATTAGACAAACATTTTGTTTCCGTTTTTATTGTAGTTATTATGCATTCGCCTTTGCCTGAGATCAACATTTCTGTTCTTTTGAAATGAAGAGAGCCTCCGTGTCCTATAAGGCTATGCTGGCAGGTAGAGTTAAGTAAAATTAATTGTTTTTTTTTTTCTAAAAACGATATAAAGTATGCTTAGATTAATCCTTCGATTTGAATAGTGTTTAGCCATGTTTTTTAATCTTTGTTGCCAAGTTTTCAAGGATCCTAGTTTTCAGCATTCAAATTTCGTGTGCACCGTAAAATGCAAAAAAGCTTACAATACAAATTAATAGTACACGCAGAAAAAAGTGAAAATATAAAGCCTTGTTTAGGGAATTAATTTTCCTAATAGGAGTAAATGTTAAATTATTTACTTGACTTTTTTTACAAACATTAATATTTTATAGCGATTCTCGAATCATTTTTATTAAACAGGTACCAGTACCATATTCACTAAAGGTACGGTCACATTATTCAAACATTTGACTGAAATCGGTTAATATTTATTTGCCATAGTCTGACCACAAAATATTTATTAGAAGCAAATAACACAACAGCTGATTTTGGGCAAACAAAATGATTTGCCAGTAAATAAAAATGCTTCTAATGTGAACATAGTGTGACCACTCGACGTCAAATATTTGACTCATTTTTAGGCAAATAAATATTTGTTCTTACAAAGTTTTTGTAAGAACAAATATTTATTTATAATGTTGCCCAGTATTTAAACTAAATTATTAAGTTTCGGAAAAACTCGCTAATAATTTTAAACTTATATGTGTATTAAATAAAAACAAAATACTGTAAGCAATTAAAAATAAAATTATAGATAAATAATAACAAAGTGCAATTTTTGGAAGAAATAGTAAATTAAAAAAGTTGTCGGGCCACACATTTTTCGAGTTATATATCATCAAAGTATTTTACATATAATATGGTATATTTCGACATTTTCGCTTCAGAATGGTGCAAAGTTTCGAAATTGTATATAAAAAAGATATTATTGGAGATTATTAAATATTCTTTTATAAATTTTTAGTTAAGTATTGATTTAAAGTAAAGTCGCAAGAAATTATATAACTTGAAAAATATGTGTTGGCGCTAAATTATTTACTCAACATTTTGTTCTTGAAATAGTCATTCCTACAACGTAAGTAACTTTTGTTTTCATTTTGGAATTTTATATTAAACTAGACTGGAGCAAATATATCTTTACTTATGCTGTGGGCAAGTAATATTGCCGGAAGCTATAATTCGGGAATTATAGAATTTTAAAGTTATAAATTATATACTATTATGTATCTGAACATAAGCCCATGATAAGGTTGAGATGCATTTTGTTTTAAAATGCTTATAGATAACTTTTAAATGAAGTTATATATGACAACAAGCAACATGCTTTCACTTCAAGAATCAATATCAATTAATTTATATTAAACAAGACTTAAGCACGCTTAAATTTAACCAACATAAATTAAACTTTAATTAAGATTTGCATAGTGCCCACGCATTTTAACGGCTTAATGAAACGAAAAAAGTCGGCTATGTGCAGAACAAATCCAAAATAATTCTTCAGCCCCACTCGAAGCGTCCGAATAGAGCTAAGAGTCATTAGTGAATATCCATTTTAAGCACCTAAAGTGTTCTTTCATAACTTTTGATTTGCAATCAAAAGAGATATGTTCTTTAAGTACTAAGCTGAAAGATTATTTTTGCAGTTAATGTAAACTGTTTTTTTTTCATTATAAATATATTCGTTTGACGGTATGTTATAATATAACAATTTTTAAAAACTATATATGTACAAGAGTTATTCCTCTATTTTCCGAAATCTGAAACATTAAAATTTCTTTAAAATTGTAGAACTTTGTATCCCAATTAAAATCATGCATATTTGCAGTTTGATTCTTTGCGAAATTTGCTTTTTAATTTAAGCGACTTTTTACTTCAACATATAATTTGTCTACACTTATATCAATTAAACAAATAAACAGCTGTAGTTTGAAAAATATATTAAATAAATTAAAAGTTTTTAGAAACTTTAACCAAACAAATGTAATGAATGATTATTAAAATTTATTGTTAAGAAGTGGAATCTAATTCCTATTTAGCTTCATCCTCTTATTGTGCTCCTTCTTTAGAGCACCTTTTGTAGCTTCTTTATAGAATAAAATATGAAAAATTTTATATTGTTGCTTGGCTTTGTTCATTTGTAACTTTCACACATGGGAGTTATTCATTATAAACTTTCATCTCACATTGCCATTATGTGTAGTAGTTATTTTAATGGAATCTGTATTCATAATACATGCGGGTACATAGATATAATATTAGCCATCATTATTTGACCAACTTTTATAGTCTATGGCTATCAGCGGTGGATATTTTATTTTTATATTAAAACCTGGGATTTAAATTCTCGTACAAAGTATAGGAAAAGTATATTATAGGAAGAGAATAAAAACTTAATTTGAGACTTTTAAAAAGATGCGCCTAGAGTCTGCCTAGATAAAAAAATTTTCTACAGTTGTATATTTTTGTTCCATCTACAAATAGTTATTATTTGTTTGCTTTGAACTTATGTATGTATATTATACTGCAATTAAATATTTAAGAGTATCAACTATTTTTCATCATTTATAATTAGCATTTAATAATATTTTAAACATTTTCTTTGCAATTACTTCGAAATAATGCCGAAGAAATTGAATGGCAATAAAGACATCCCATGCGCAGCAGTTTGTGAGCAAATAAATTTACGTTTTTTTACAGTTTGATCAAATATATTTTTCAGGAAAATATTATTTTAAATGTGACCGCACATAAAACATGTTTGTCAGTATTTTATTTCACATTATTTCATAGCTGTTTGAACAAATAAAAATAGGCAAATAAATGTGCGTAGTGTGACCACAAAACAAATTTTGTATTGTTTTGAAAAAATTTAAGCCAAACAAGAGCAAACAAATTTTAGGCAAATATTTGTCATATGTGACCGTACCTTAAGTCGTTTCATCCGAATTGCAAATAATACGCACAACTGAAAAAATTATTTTGGCAATTCATTCAGTTGTCATAACGACTCTGTTTTTTCTGTGCACAATTCGCCGAATATAGCACTAGCAATTCTTTTATTAGTCTTTTTCATTGATTTAACGATGGTTTTTGTAGTAATGTCACTGTGAGTAAAATAGCCTCGTGCATGCGATCGTTATTATTTTTGGAGTAAAATTAAAAAATTCCAATCTCCAAGAATTCAGGCAACAGCATTTCAATTATTAAGTCGAAAGCGGTCAAAGTCAAAATTCATTATCATAGATATATGTGGAGTTAATAAAGTTTTAATAAAACTAGGTATTTAATATATTTTTAGTTTCTTGTGATATTGTTTAGCTATAAATATGAGATTTTTCAGTGCTAAAGGCAAAGTAGGCAATGCCTGAGGGAAATTGTGTCACTACCAAATCAATATGCAAAAGATGAAACTTGCATATTTTTTAATACAAATATATGAAATATCTTCATACAATAGAAACGCTTAATTTTAATTTAAATTTTGTATTTTGGAGTAAAAAATGTCCGTAAAATTGTTATTAAAATGTAGCCTGAGGTATAAAACGTAACATCATGTGAGCTTGTTTTGTTCTTTTCCTTAACAAATATTTTTCAATAGGACTTTTTAAATGTTTTGTGTTTCTTTTTTTAAGATTTAAATATTTTTATATCATTTACGTTTTTTTTCTAATATAAAAGACACACATACACACATTAAAAACATCAATTTAAAATATCATCTATCAATGTTTTCTTTTTAACGAAATATTTTTTGTCTATTCTTTTAGAATATTTAATATGTACATATGGTTGTGTGTCAGCTTAAAATTCACCAGCAAACACAAGAGTAAATGCTTCTAGTCTCGTGTTCCTTTACTTAACCTTAAATTTTTAAACTTTAACAAAGTAAGTTTTTATGATCGACTTCAGAAAAAAGTAAATTTTTTTATTTGGAAGCGGATGCATTTTAAAAACAGTTCATAATCTTAAAAATTAAAATATTTCGCCATAATAGGCACTACTTTAAAATTAAAAAACTGCGTCTCATTAGAGTTCTTAATGGCAAAAAGTAATACAAAAAAAATCCTTAAATTATAGGGTGTCCCCATAGGTGTAAAAAGAATTTGACGTATGTGCCTATCTCTTGAATCGTTATAGACAAACGTTTGGAAATTTGACAGAATGTTGATTGCTATGACCGTTATAGTAACAAGTATTAATATTCAAAGTTATAAATTAAAAGGTGCTCCAATAGTTTATTTAATTAGATGTTTATGGCCAAAAAGAACCTGTATTGCTAACTTCTGGTATAGCGAAGTTAAGTTTAAAATTTAAATTTGGAAATAAAAGGGTTTACCACTAGTTTATATAATTTGATGCACATACACCAAATCTTGAACTGTTATGGACAGACAGCTGAAACTTACAAGGAACCTGTGTTCCTAAGTCCACTCTAACAACAAGTTTATTATCTGAATTAAGAAATTAAAGAGCGTTCCATAAAATTATTGTAATTTGATCTATATGGCCGTATCTTTTGAACCGTTACATACAAACACTAAAAATCTGACAGAATGTCCACTACTTTCAATGGTATAATAAGAAGTATAAATATTTTAAATTATGAATAAATGGGTTGATAAAATTTGCCGTATATTGCCAAATTGTTAAACCGATATAGAGAGACGGTTGAAATTTACAAGGAACCTGATTGCTAAGTCTACTACAACAGCAAGTATAAAATTTAAAATTGAATTTAACGGGTGCCCCTCTAGTCGATAAGATCTGTTTTGAAGTCGTTTTTTCTTGCAAGAATTATTTATATTTATTTATTCAATCTTCAATAATATTGAACTAACAAGACAAAAAGTTTTTGAATATTACATCCAAAAATCATGATTTATAAGTTACTATTAAGATTCATTTCTCATTCTTATGTTCGAACAAAACCCCGTATACTCTCGTTCTTTTAAGATGTTGAGAGCTAGAGGATTTAGATATGTCTGTAATTTACTTAAATTAATTTTTGCATGTCTCACGATTTTTTCTTTAACCAGGGGCTACAATGATCACTCGGAGTATTTTGTTTTTAAGCTTTTGAATTTTTTTTTAATTTGTTTCGAATGCACTGCGCCGTGACTGGACTTAATAACATTATATTCGCTTTAGAAGCAAATTTTAAAGAAGAATTTAGAGATCAAATTTTACCGTAGAGTTTCTGTCAATGATCCAGTTGTTTTGTACACTTTTATATTTCCTCAAGAGCCTGTCAAAATGTATGGCTGCTAATTCAAATACGAATAGCTTTCTAACAACTAATAAAATTTGGATAGTTCAGACTGTATAATTTCTCGCTCAGATTATGGTTCCTTTAGCAATTTTATAAATAATATCTTAAACAATTTTGACACGTTTGATAAAAGTTTAATAGGTCTGGTCTAGATCGCGTTACCTTTCTATGATTTTTTACAGGCTTTGATATCATGGTAGCCATTTAAAACAAATAATTGTGACTGCTACATGTGGAAACTTAATTGCATCTTTATATTGGTTTTCTCGATACCAAGATCTTTCTTCGAGTTATTATTTGTATTTAGAGCTTGAGAAAAAAAATAAGAAAATAATTTTTCTTAAATTTTATTTTCTTTATGCGAATACCTTTATTATAAATCCTTGCATAAATACATACATTCATATATGTAATATAATGTAATGTAATGTATGCACTTATATCTATCTTTAGAAAATATAAAGTAATAAACTGATAACGACTATCATGAGTACTCAAGGTTTACAAGTTTTGTTGAAAAAGAAAAATAAGTTTACATACTTCTTCTAATTTAAGAAAATATGGAGAAAGCTACCTCTTGTTCTCAGATTATTAAAAAAAAATAATTTTAAACGTTGATCATTTGAAAAATGGTTTGAATAGGAACTAAAGTCAAGAGTTTTGTGGGTACTTACATAAATGTTTGTTGGGTATATGTACTTACAATATACTAGAAAGAGGAAAACTGTTGCAAAATACAAAATGGCATAGCATACCGCTTCATACTTAAACGTACATGTCAAGATATATATTCTTAAATATGGCGTTCAAGATTTGTAAAAAAAAAGAAATAAAAACAAGAGTGCTATATTCGGCTATGCCGAATCTTTTATAACCTTCACCATCTTTGTGAATCTAGTTTAGTGAAGTAACTCCAATCAAAAAGTAAATATTGGGGTGACAGAGAATTAAAAAATAAATTTTAAAAAATTTGTAAATTAAGGAGCCTCGTAACACGTAAAATATGTGCAAATGACAATTTTTTCACTTGATGTTTTTTTTTATTATTTTTTTTTATTCTCTATCGCCCCATATATATATATATATATATATATATATATATATATATATATATATATATATATATATATATATATATATATATATATATATATATATATATATATATATATATATATATATATATATATATATATTTTGATTGGAGTTACTTTATTGTTCCAAAATATATGGAAAAATTAAAGGTAGGCGTGGTGTTTTGCTCGCTGCCTCTAAGAACATGAACCGATCTTGCTGATTTTTAATAGCAAATCTTTCGAAACTATGTCTAAAGGATTGAAGAGTTTAAATTTTCTCTAGCTGATTTAGTGCCTTGGCAAATTCGTTTTCAACACTAACACGGACGGACATCGCTCAATCGACTTTGGTATACATAAGAAGTCAGAATATATATACTTTTTGGGGTCGGAAATGGATATTGTAGAAATTACACATGGAATGACAAACTTTTTCCATTTTTTGTGGTGAAGGGTATAATGAAAATAAAGCTGTTGTTATTTGGTTCAGCAGTTCGTTATCGTTTTTTTTTCAGTCATACACACATATTAGGTATGATGTTCGACAAGAGCATCACTCAAAGGCAGAATAACATTATTGCATGATTTATTGGTACCGATATTCTTAGTTTAGTAATAAAAGTGCAAACCAATATCATCGCGTAAGCAGCTTCAATCCATTTATAATAATCATAGCATCAGAATTTTCCAACTTATTTAAAAATTTGTTTCAGGGTTGTGGCACAATGTTTACGTTAGAATTTTGACAAAAAAAATCCATTTAAATTTAAACATTTTAGTTTTTTAATAAACATTATTTAATTTTCTAGTTTAAAAACTAACCAGAAACAAAATGTGTTGTTATTGTTTTTATTGATATATTGTCATAAGAATTGTTGCTTTCTAACTTAATTTTTTATGAAAATCATTAGTTGAGTTTGAAGTTAAATAAATGAATTAAATTAAGTAAGATGCAAATAATGCTGATGACTGCTAGTGCCTAATTTTTCCTGGTATGTTTGTCAAGGCTGTCCTTGCGATATTATTATTTGATATAGGCAGTGTACGACTAACACAACTCCATTATATTACAGCTATTGGGATGACTATCGGCCCATCCTACTTTTTTTATTTGTGAGAAAACGTTAGATAAGCCATAGAAATTTTATAGTTAAAAGTAGACCTGAGTAAATATTAAGAATTCCTGTAGCTCTTAAATGTGGAATACATACATGAGGTATATATAAATGTTTAAAAAGTTTTAAATTCCTTCGAAAGGTACGTATATACAATTTTAACAAATTTAAAAATTTTTAGAAGACTTTTTGCAAAACTGCGAAGAAATATTTTACTTGAATTTTTGTGGAAATTAATTTTTTTCTATACAATAAATAAATAAATCCAGCAACTCTCGGAAAAGATTTTAAAATTTGGTACAAATAGAATTTTTAAATTTTTCCCGGTACCGACCAAAAATCTTGGGGAGGGATACTAATTTGCTTGCTAAGAAAGGACATATTGGGACTTTTTAACAAAGTCTTTATCTTTCGAGAATTAGTTATAATTTTAAATATATTTTTTATTTTTATATTATATTATCACTGCAAATATCATCTGTTCTAAAATGCATCACAGAAATTTATGAAGCTCAAACAAACGTCAAACACGCATCACAAAAATGGCTGATGCGATGGATGAGTAAGTATTTTATTTGATATTTATTAATTTCATTTTGTAAAAATACATTTTTTATACATTTCTAGAATTGAATTAGATATTAAATCTTCGAAGCTTTTAATAAGAGCTCTATTGGACATGCAAGAAAAATTTACGTTAGGAAAAAGGAAGAGGTTGGTGCTCTGGGGCAGCGTCTTAAAAAATAATGCGAACAATAACAAGCAAAAGAACACAACATACTAAAAACAGTATTCGAAGTTTTAAACAAATGATAATTTCTTTTCGTTTGCGCATCAAGTAAGCATCAGCTGTTTTGCATCGGCATCGCAAACTAATCACACATGCGTATCAGATGCAGCGCAATGATGCATATCCGAACGAGCCCTATATTTTTATACCTTTTAGAACAAACAATGTTGGTGATTTAATTATTTAATCGGCATAATAGAAAATAAATCGAAAAAAGAGGTTTTTTGAAAATTAATTAATTTAATAAAAATTCCAGTTGTTTAAGTTAATAATTTGCAAAGTACCCGTACATAGAAATAAATTATCGTAGTATCTTGTGATATTTAATTTTTCATCATCTTTTAACTGTATAAAAGAGCCGAAAAAAAATCAGCCGTATACAGTGGAGAAAGAAAAAAAGGATCATTTTTGGTTATTGTTGTTTTTGCCTAAACTTTGATTTTTGTCTTTACTTTTTAGTTTGGACAAAAAACTTTAGTTTATTTAAAATGTTTGTGAGAAGTTTCTTGAAGAGCTATGTAAGCGGTAGGGAAATGGCCATCGAGACGTGATTTCACTCTCAATAATCAATAATGGTTATTTAATAACTTAATCAGGATAATAGAAAATAGCACGATAATGTTAAATAAAAATTTTGCGTATAACTTTTAACTTAGAAAAGATTTTTTCGTGAATATTTGTTATCACAAAGAGAAACAAGAAGCTAAGCAAAAATAGAAAAAAAAAATTTTAATTTTTAATGTCGAATATGTGCCATACTATAAAAAATAAAAAAGACTGAAGCGATGATTTTTTATGACCTTACCAGACCTATCCTTAGAATTTAATGCCAGATAAAACATAATAAATTTGCAACGGTTTTAAATTTTGATACAAACTGGGTGTGCTGTCATCATGGCATTGGCTACCTAAAGTCCTCATTTAATAGTTTAACTCGATTACATCTCTACTGTAGAATTGTGATGTTTCAGTACAAACAAGCTAGCCATTTAGAAACTACAGAATTTTTTGCATTTTTTTAACACTGTTCACTGTTCTGTCATCAAACACATGGATTCAAAAAAAAAAAATTGTAAATGCAATTATTTATTATCGATCAGTATCAAAAGCACGAATTTAGGGCTGCATCTCAAAATGTGCACGGACATAATATCCACGATGCGATATAATTTCCATTAACCTAGAGTCATAAAATCCATGGATATAAAAGGTATGATATTCTATACAAGAAAGATGTAACGTTTTTATAAATTGGCTTGCAAAAATCTTTGGTGAGCGGAGCCGGTGCTGGTATAAAATATAAGAGAAAATCCTTGCACTCGGCCGATGAACGACTATGCAAAATGTCTTTAATAAGCGAAGCCGTTGATATTTTGTATGCGGACAATTTGTCACTTTTATAAGTGACCTATGTCCACACTAAAAAACACACACATTGTCTATAGACACCATGACATTTTTCAAAGCGCCACAATGACCATGGACCTTACGTTCATTTTGGGTGCAGTATCAAGTGAATGACGTTATGTCCGTGGACACTATGACATGCCACCGAAATTAAGTAAAAATTAATTTAACTGTAGTAAAATTGAAAAAATCCTAAAGGATTTATGGGCTAAATATTTTGTGTGGAGCATAATTAAAGAAAAACCTTCTTCTTCTACATGGTGAAAAATTATTTCGCGTCCAGTGTATGCAATTCTCTCTGCACTTCAGCCTCCACTAAAGGATCGTTCAGCACCTAAAGTTTTCCACAATAACAAACAAAAAAAGCACAAAATGCAACTGCATATAATTCCGGAAAAATATTTTTTTTAACAATAATAAAGACATATTCCAAATGTATCGTCTTTGAATAAAAATACGGATTATGCTTATATAGTTGATAAAGTGACTTCTGCATACACTGAAACAACCCTTCCTACATCCCAGCTTCCTTAAACTGACAGTAGAAATTCATTGCCACTGCAATTTATTTCTCTTTCATAGTGCAATTAAATTTTACAAAATAAATATGTTGCAACCCAATAAATTTCCCATCAATGTTAGCCTTGTGCTGCAATCGCTAGATGATAAAAAAAAAGATGATAAATATGATGTTTTTGTTAAGCTAAATAAATCGGTAATACAATCTTAAATGGTTTAAATCGTCCTATATAAAACTATAGAACTTACCGCTTTCATTCAGTCTGTTTAGGACTAAATGTTCTAAACTTGTTTTGTCTATAATGTGTTCTACTGATATCAAAAAGTAGTATTTTGTCATTAAAAATATTTTTTATTCTATTAAAAAGTAAACATTAAAATTGGCATTTTATAAGCTTATGAGCTGTTTCAGTATAACAAACAATCAACTCGTATAAAAAAATTTATATAGAAAAAACTTAAAATACCAAGTGCTTCTCATACAAGTTTTTCAGTCAAGTCGATCGCTTACAATAAAAAGAAAGCACAGAACTTTAATAAAAAATAGTGTCTAATTACGATTTTTATTTACTCATTTTAAAAAGTATTTACTAGCCTCTAGTATTTATTCTTGTCGCATCTCTAATAATGAGTTAAGTTTTAATTATATTTTAAAATCTGCGCTAATGGAGTTTTTTTATTTTTTATGGAAAATATTTTATATATTAGTTTTTTAAAAGCCACAAGTTTCTTTTTATTTCTAAAAGTGTATTAAAATGGTATTTTTTAAAATCAATTTAAGTACAAAAATTAACACTTATCACATAAGTACGAGTATATACTCCCACTTCTTCCAGTGTTATCCTAAGTCTACGTGCGAATCTTACTAAATGTGTTTTTTCTTTACTCCTGCTCGGTAGTAAATAAATGCATTTAAAAGCAACAATATTTTGTATGCTGAAAGTATTTCTTATTTTATATTAGCCTTATTAGAGATACAATGTGCACATTTTCTCTTTTGGCAAATAAATTTATTAAGAGCACTGTATTCGGCTATGCCGAATCTTATATACTCTTCACCATGTATTCAAATCTACTTTAGTGAAGTAACTCTAATCAAAACACAAATATTGGGGTGACCGAGAATTAAAAGTTAGTAGAAAAAAAACAAGTACTATATATAATTTTACATAAAGATGTAATGAAGATATTTTAAAACAAAATTAAGTATTTTCTAAAAGATCTCTTTAAAAGCTTTGTCGACAAATCATAGCGAACTAATAAATATATATACTTTATGGGTTGGGCAATAGTACTGTACAAAACTTAGTTACACCCTTTTCACTTTTTGTGTGAAGGGTATAAAAACAAATCTCTCATTTACTTCTAAAACGTCATAACTCAAAATTTCAAATTTAGGAGTTAATCATACAAAATTGTTCGCCATTTCATGCTTTATATTTTGTCAAAGTTTCATCTTTATGTCTTTTGTACTTTTTACGTTTTAAGAGAAAACGTCGTTATTTCACTTTATGTTTGGACACTTTGGACAATTAAGAACGACACATTTGAGTTGAATCACATTTCGTTTTGTGCCTCTACATATATATGAAAAAGAGATATTTTTCAAATGTATCTCCGCCTTTCTTTTCACAAATAACTACATATTTTAGTTTGTATAGTATTTCCTTAAAGATCTCTTCAAAAGCTTTTACGTGATACCCCTATTGATATTTTAAAAAATATGGTGCACAGTCGTACTTTTCTATGAGAAGTCAGAGACCCATAACTCAGAAAATATAGGCGAGCATTAATTTATGCACTTGATGTTGTTTTCTTATTTTTTAGTTCTATATCGCCCCATATATTTTTTTATTGGAGTAACTTCATTGTTCCAAATGATATAGACAAATAAGAGGCTGGCTTGGTGTTTTAAATGCTGCTTCGAAGAACATGGACCGATCTTGCTGATTTTCAGCAGCAAATCTTTTTGAAACTAAGTCTGATGGATTGGAGTATTTAAATTTACGCTAGCTTATCTAGTGCCTTCAACCCAAACAGGGATAGACAGACGGATAGCGCCCAATCGACTTCGCATAAAACTCAGAATATGTATACTTTATGAAGTCGGAAATGGATATTGTAAAAGTAACAAACGGAATGACAAACTTAGATATACCCTTTTTCCAATTTTCGTGGTGAAGGGTATAAAAAATCGTAATGTACTAACAAATGTTCTTATTGGATGCACATTCTACTCAAAATACGTTTTGAAATGAAAGATAATTACGTAACATTATTATTTTATTTTTTTTTATTATTTTTGCTTGTTGTGAAGGAAAGATGAAATCGTAGTCATACTCGTAGATAAAAGAAACAGAAACAAAATATATTGAAAATTTTAACATGATTGGCAGGATGAGTTATAAGCATAAGTAAGGAAAAAACAAAAAAGGATAATCGTTAAATTGCTGCATGAGCATATTTCCCAAAACGTTACCAGTAGAAAATTTAAATATTATTTGAATAACAGCTTGCTTTTCATAGAAGAAATAATATTTTGAAATCTTTCAAACAAAAACCTCAAACAATAAAATATTTATTTCCTTTTAAAGTAGTTTTCTTAAAACACATAAGTGTGAACGGCTATTAATTCCTAGATAATAAAATATTTTTTTTTTAAAAGCAACCTCCTCTTTGCAGTTCATTGTATTGTTTCTATAGCTATTATGCAACGATCTGCTGATTTTTATTACGCATCGTTATTGTGTTACAAATTATTTATTTGTTTTGTGTGCAACGGGTGTTTATTACTTCATTTTCTAACATCCCCTGAAACCTTTATTATGTGCATTGTATAGTCGGAGGGCCTCTACAAAGAAACGAAATATTCGCTATTCGCTCAAATGCGAACAGAGTTATTTGTAAAAAAAATTATGTTTATACAAACTTTTACCCAAATGGTACACTATTAACCGGACCCCTTATTCTTTACCTAAAATTTTGTGAATTTACTTTTATACTATTAATTTAAATTCTTTCTCATTTTATTTCAAGACCATATTAATTTATCTACTTTAATTAAATTAATGGAATAACGCAAATCAACACTTTTATTGCTTTAAAATTTTCTGCCATTTGTTTTTTTTTTGTTGTTGTGTTTAACACAGTAAATACGGCAACTACAGCATGTAACAATTCCTTTATTCAAGACGATTGAATTACGTTTTCCACTTGAAATACTTTCAATTGATATTCGTACTCAATGCGCGAATGAAACAAACAGAAATACATACAAAAATGAGAAATACAAAAAGTTATAATTTGAAATTTAAGTCGACTCTTGCTAAGAGATTATTGCAAGAAATTTTTATATAAAAAGAATTTTATGCTTTGATATCTATGATTTAATACTTGCGTCCACGGAGGCAAAACAAATTATGAAATTATGGCGTAATTACTGTTAAAAACATTCGAACAAAAAAATTGATTTACAGAAACCAAGCTGTGTCGTTAATGAACAAACGAGTGCAATAGAGCGTATGACATAACTGAACGTAGTGATCTGTTTATGTTGCTGAATGCTTTTAGCTTTTGTATTATGTTGCATTTCTGAACCAATTTTGATAATTTTTTCTTTTTTTGAAAGCTTTTGCTTACAAATTGGTGCCGTTTTAAAAACTGTTCATAATGTAAAAAATTAGAGGATGTCCCTATACAACATACTTTGACTTTTGTGGCCGTATCTTTTGAACCGTTGCATATAAACGCTTGAAAATAAGACAGAATGTGCACTTTTTTGTCTGGTGTTATAAGAAATTTAAGTATTTAAAATTATTAATTAAAAGGCGATTCAATAAGTGACGTATTTGATGTATTTGCCAAACTGTTGAACAGTTTTAAACAGACTGTTGAAATTTTAAATAATCTGCACTGCTAAATTCGCTATAACAACAAGTATAAAATTTGGACTTGGAAATTAAAGGGTGTCGCAACAGTTGATGTAATTTAATGTATATGGCAGAGACAGCTGAAATTTATAAGGAACTTGTATTGTTAAGTCCGCTACAACAACAAGTATACAATTTAATTTAGCGATTAAAGGGTGTTCCCATAATTGATGTACTATGCCTTAAAGCAGCATGAAGTTTCCGCAAGAATTATGTAAACATTTTTTAAGTTCTATTTTTCCATTTAAAATACTTTGTTTGTTTGTTGTTTATTTTTTGCTTTTAATGTATGTATATACTGATATTCCTTTTAGAGATTTCCACGATTCATTCACTTTTGCTTTTTGAACAAAAACGATCGCTTACTACAATGAACGGTTTGCAGCAAGTCTAATGACTATCATTAAATTTACTAATTGACGGTGTTAGATAGGAAATAGGTAACTAAGAGAGTCAATGGCAGCTATCAAACACTTGATACGAGCTAAATTTCAACGAGCTGTGCCAAAAACTTATTTGTTCAGAAGCTTTTCCTCTATAAGTAGGTAGAGTGCAGCAAATGTAAAGTTAAAAAATTTGACATTGTTCACAGCATTGATACAAAAATTAAAACAAAGAACTTTCAACAAAAACCTTCAACAATGATGATGAACAAAAACAAAATAGTAGAAACAATTTTACAGAGTCTACCCATTACGTGCGTCGTTTATTTGCGACAGAAATAAAAAAAAATACAAAAGAAATGAATAAAAATTAACACAGATACAGGAGATTGAATGAAATAGTGAGTGAAAGTGTGTGTTTGGAAGGACATGAAGTAGTAGATTATTTTTTCTTTTCCATGCTTGTGTGCAAAAAAATGTCGCAACTTAATAGTTGAAAAAAATACAGCTGTAGCTGTAACACCATAAACATTTTACCGTTCACTTCACCTTCAACCCCCCTCCACCAACAAAGAGTGTTATTTATTAGTGAGTCAGGGTAAAAAAAGAAAATAAGAGAAATAAAACTGTGGAAAAAAATTACATTAAAAACTTGGTAATAAAACGGAAATAAGGTTAAAAGCAAATTCAATTTTACGTACTTAATGATATGCAATCAAATGGAAACATAAAAACGCAAAGAAAATAAGCATAAAAACTACTTTTTAAATGCAAATCAAAATAGGTTAAGTAGGAAGGTGAAATTCTCTGTGCTTGTGTGTATTTACCACAAAAAATAAAAATAAATAAAAAATAAGCAAAGTATTTTTGGCCGAAACAAGAAAGGAACGAGAAGGAAAGTGTGTCAACATCATTGAATTCGATGTATCAGTTTTTCAGAATTTAAAAATGAGCTGAATAAATAGGCATTAAATATTTTGTCTATTGAAAAAATATTCCAGGTTAGGATGGTTATGATTGGGAGAACAACAACGGCAAGTTCTCTATTTAAAAGGAGATGTGTCCGGTGGAGTGTTTTTTTATTTTTTATTGTTAATTTATTATAAGTAGTAGTTAAGGGTTGGAACCCGACCTGAAGTTGCCTATGAGCTGGCTGGCATCTATAACTACTTCGTACAAAGAGAATCTTTTATATTTTGATTTGTTATTTAGAATCCCGTAAAATAAGCAACATTTTTTTCTCCTTCTGTTTTTATATACAGCAAAGGAAAGGAACAATTTTATTATTTTTGAAGTAAAATAGGTTTAAATCAATTTTTTGTATCGAACTTTTCTTAAAACTGCTAAAAAATGTAAAAACAAAATTTGTATTTTTATTTTCTTTTTATTTTTATTTTTTGTATTTGACATTTATTGAGACTCCATTTCTTTCATAATACAGGATTACCCAACATAAATTAAATGAAATCTTAAAACTATTAAGTATTATTTTAATGACATAAGTTTTTTTTTGTTTTTGAAACTGCAACACGCTTATTAAGTTAAAAGTTGAACAAATTATAAAAAATTTTGACATTATTTTTTTTTTTTTTTGGTTTAATTAAAATGCTTGCTCCCGGCATTAGACAATACTAGTAACGCTATGTTTACCATAATGAACTTAATATTAATATAAAAAACCTAAATCTGAGCCTTACAATACCTACTTAAACTAAAAAAAAAAACAAAAAAAAAAGGATATATACAATTATTACCCCCTATGAATGCCGGGAGCATAATATTTGTAAGAGTTTTGACTAGCAAAATTATTGTCCCCTTCTTGTAATATCCCAACACAAGAAATATATGGCGTATTTGACCAACTGAAATCCTGTTCGCTTGATAAAATATCTTGAATGTTATTATCTTCAAAGTAAGATAATTTTCTCACAAACCTATTCATCAATTCGAAAGCATACTGAGATATGGCAGATAGTTTGAAACTTTCATAAACATATTTATTAGAGAATCTCTTTGATAAAGATTCATAATTTTTTCCTATGCATTTCCGACTACATGTCGTTCAAAAGTCTCCATTCTATTCATTACCATTTTAGAAATGCTAAACCATATTGGAAATGCATAAAGAAGAATAGGCCTTATGCATACTTTGAACAACAGCAGCTTTGTTTTAACTGGCACAACCTTACTATTAAATAAATGGCCAAAGGCTCCTTTAACCCGATTCGCCTTCTGCAAGTTGTAACCAACGTGTTTATTAAATTTCATGAGCTTACTAAAATGGACTCCAAGGTACTTAATGCTATCCTTAAAATGAATCTCATTTCCATTCAACGTTAACTTTAGATTCTTACTTTCCGGTACAACCGTATACTTACACTTACCGGAGGCGTTACGCAAACATATAGCAAAGCTCTTTGCAACGTTTATTTTTATTCCCCAAAAGTGAATCATCAGCATATAGTATACTTTGGGAGAGACCAAAAATATGGGGGAAATCGCTTATAAAAATATTATACAGGTGGGGTGCCAACACAGAACCTTGCGGTACTCTACAAGAAACTTCTCCGTAACTTGATAATCTACCAGAATTCTGAACACAAAACTTTCTACCATTGAAATAACTTTGAAAAAGTTTCACAATTGAAGGATTAAAGCCAACATTTATCATTTTATATAAAATCCCATCGTGATATGCTTTGTCAAAAGCTTTCTCAATGTCAAGGGAAACCGCTTCACTGCAACGGCGTTCTCTTAAATTTTGAATTACATCTTTGTGAAACTTTAGCAGAGCATGAACAGTAGAGTTTTCTTTTTTGAACCCGAATTATAATATATATTCACTACTTATAGCATTATTCATTTTGTTCCAAACAACCTTCTCAAATATTTTTCCTAAATTAGAAAGCAGCGATATTGGTCGCAAATTATTAATATCATTGTTATCTTTCACTTTTTTAATCCGAACAACTTTTGCAATTTTCCAAGCAGATGGAAAATAGTAATTATTAATGCAGTTGTTAAATAATATCGTCAATTAGATATGCCATACAAACCAAAAGATTTCTTGCTGTTTAATGATTTAGATATGTCTAAAAGATAGTTCAAATCTGTAAATTTCAAGTTGTTTACTTCATTTAATGATGTGTTGTTTTCATTAAACGTAACACAGGAAGCCTGAAGGACTACATTACTGATACTTTCATTAATGACAGAAACATCCCTACTCAGTGGTGTATTTTGAAACAAATTCGCAAAATAATCTTTCAAAGCCCGTAAATTAGCCTCATTATCAGAAATTGCAACGACATTGACAAAAATATCCTTGCTACCCGAACGATTTTTGTTACCAATAATTTTTAAAATTTCCTTAAAAGCCCTGGGTCCTGGATGTATACCTTTCAATCTAGTATTAAAAAATTTTGTCTGTTCCAACTCAATTTGCTCCTTTATTAAAATCTTTAACAAAGCAATTTGTTTAGAAATTAACAAATATTGAGGATGTTGCCTATTGAAAGTTCTAGAGAAAATTAATTTTAAATCTGTTTGCCAGTTATATTTTATTTTCAACATCTTTTGCAATTTATCTGATGCAATAAATTTTCTGTTCTTACATTCAACCCTAGAAGAATGTATGCTTGTTACAAAATTGATGGAAGAACTAAAACTGTCTAAAAACATGTCTATCTCATCTCAAGTTCCCATTGTTCGGAGGATAATGATTCAGAATAGCATTTACTACATCACTTTTAAATGCATTCCAAACGGTATTTTTATAGGATATATAATGGTCTGGAATTCTTAAAACAAAGTTGTATTCCGACAATGATATGGTTAAGGCTAGAGGATTGTGATCCGAAAACGTTGGCAGTGTTCTCGTCCTATAGTTGAACAAAGAACTCTCCAACAAATCATTACTCACAATAAAGTGATCCAGGTAAGATGAGCCGCCAGGATAAGAGGGAAATGTATCACAAATTCTAGTTACAGAAAAAGCTTCATTTTGCAGCCATGACGAAAGGACCTCACCATTAAAATTATTAACTGAATCACCCCAGAAAGTATTTTTTGCATTAAGATCACCACCTAATATAAGGCCATTGTAGTTACTTGAAACATTTAAAATTGAAGATAATCCATTGATAATATCTTGGCGATTAAAGTTACTACGGAAATATATCGAACCACAAAGAATTTTCCGTACAGAGCTATTTAATAAAATTTTAATTTCAACGAATAAATTCGGGAAACTAAGACCAGGTATTATAACGAGTGAAAAATCTACCGATTTTCTTACGGCAATGCCGACTCCTACAGCACTCTCATCCCTAACAACAGCAAAATTATCAAGATACACCTTCGTACCCGAAGGCATATGCAATTCCTGCAAAAAAGGAAAATCAATTTTGAATTGTTCTAAAATAATATTAAGGTCGGTTCTCCTTCCTAATCTGACAAGAGAACCAAAATTATAAGTTACAAAATTTAAAGAATTACGGCCCATAAGCATCTTGAATATCTTTCATTATATTCCAGCACTCTTTTCTTGCTTGATCTTTTGCTAAAGATTGATAGCTTTCCAAAAAGTTTTGAATTCTATCTTCTAACGAAGGTGAATCGAAAGCACATAACATCTTCACCACTTTCATAAATCTTGAACTATTGCAGGTTTTTCTGTTCTTTTAAATTTTGCAGTATTATTGAAACAATCAGCAAACGACTTGTTTTCAACAACATTGGACTGCTGCAATGTAGTTTTAACATTGGCAGCAGCGAGAGTACTCCTTTTTGCAGCCTGAAGTTGTGCCTTTTTCCTGAAAGTTAAATATTTTTTATAGGCTGGACAGCCCCTGTAATTGGAAGTATGTCCCCTTTCACAGAAATTCACACAAAAAGGTAATACAGAACCATCTGTCACCAGGGAGCATTCACCAGGCTCATGTTTCTGATCACACTTCTTAAAGCAGGTGGTCGACTGCAATTTCGCGAGTAATGACCCCACTGTTGACACCTCCAACATTGCGGAAGTTTTGCACTAGACTTTGGCCTCTCCCATGACACTACCTGATTCAAAATAAATTTGAAACCTAACAACTCATTCACCTTTCGACCTGGTTTAAGTACCACTAAAAACAAACCGGTATCTATTTGCTTTTTCCTCGAGAATTCTGTCGAAAACTTTGAAACCGACTCAATTGTATCCGGAATAAGATTATGTAACTCCATTTTAATTTCGTTCACATCTGACTTGAAATATAAGCCCCTGCAAATAACACCTTGACGTTTCAACTCCCTAGGAGTGAAGGTATGAGCAGAGATTCCTTTTTCTTTAAGCAATTCTACCATTTCCAAATGAGCTGACAGTTCCCTAAAGTACAATTTGCTCTTATTTCGAGATTTGTTCTTGATTTTAAATTCAACGTTTTTAGATTTCAGTTAGTGCTTTAATATCAACATTCTCAATAATTATTGGAGGACAATAAGAACTGCTAGAATTAAACTGTGAATGTGTGTTTTGTGTTACATTACTTTCCCTGTTATTTAAAGAAGTCCTGTTAATTGGCGTATCCGCCACTATATTTAAGTCTCCTAATAGACTAAATCTGTTGCTACGGTTAACTTTTTTATCTTGTTTGTTCTCTTCATCAAATAGATCAACAACTACATCACCTTGGAACCTTCTTTTTTTGTTCTTAACCATCTTGAACTGACTATCCACCGAGGAAAGGGACCACGCATCTTGCTCTATATCATTTATGTTTGCTGATTCCATTTCAGCATCGTTAGTTTCACCACTTTCCGAAATTGTAAAAGATTCAGCTGTCATCTTTTTCAAGGCATTTCTAGCACTAGTTTGATTTCTTACAGGCGGTTCATCCAACACTACCCTCAATAACTCAGTCCCAAGCTGTGACTTCTGGCGACTAACCTCACCCTTTGCTTTATTTTCAATGGATATTTCGCTCGATCCATTCTTCATTGATAAATTTCGGCCCTTAACACAACTCAAATCCATTTCTCTCTCCTTCAGGGATTCCTCAGCTGAGGTACTAGGAGGCCGCCCTCCAGATTGCATAAGTAAAGGATTTATGTCCATTTCTTGCGGATATGTGCGCACAATTTCAAAATTACTTTCCTCTATTTGTAAACAATTTATTAAAATTTTTTAATTTTTAATTTTTTTGACAGGAAAAAAACAGTTTTATTTACAGTTTTATTTATATATATATATATATATATATATATTATTTTATTTTTTTTTTTTTATTTTAACAAACACGTCTGCTACGTTCAATTATCAAAATCAAACTCCAACAAAATTTGTTTAACTATTTAATACAATTTGTTAAGCTTAATTTATTCATATTGTTCCATTTTTTTTTTCGTTTTAATAAAATATGTCGTAGATTGTATATTAAAGATAATTTTGGGTTTTTTTTTTTTTGAGTTAATTAAATGATAAAGTGGTAAGTGAGGAAGTGATCCAGGATTAAGTGGGTCGCAGGAAAAATATCTGATGGAAAGCAACTACGACATGGCTGGAAGGTCAAATGAGACGAACATCTGTCTCCAAATTCTTTTTGTGGTAAACTGTTTGTAGTTCTGTGAGATTTTTTTATTTTTTTTTTCGTTGTTTATTTAGAACATTAGAAGAATAATATTGAAAACTTTTATTGCAAAAAACAAAACAAAAAAAAAAAACAAAAATAATAATGATAATGTTTCTCAATGAAAGGAGTGGAAAATTGTTATGTTGGCTTTGAAAAACTATATAAGTTAATATGAGTTTTTAAATCTAAAAATCAAACCAGAGCTAGACTAAATGTTTAGTTTTCAAGACGTCCAACCACCATCTTTCTTGTTATTGGCTGAGAGCAGTGTTGCCAGTTTTTTTCGAGCTTTCTCGCCAAATGGCTTGTGAAATATCGCCAATATAAAAACGTGTAAAAATGTACCAATTGACATTGAATTAAAAAATTAATATATCTGTATATACATATTAAAATATCTGTATATACAAGGCAGATAAAAACGTTCGTACAAATATAGAATGCAAAGCGAATGTGGTTAATTCGCCTAAAATACATACATTTTTAGACAACCGTAAATATATAAAATAAAGTTGCCAGGTTTTTATCTTTTTAAAATGCAATGTTATAGTAAAAAATCATAAAAAGTAGCCAAAAATTTCGGCAAGTATTTTAAATGCCAAGAATCTTGCCTCTCGCCATTATAAAAATTTTATCGCCACTTTTGTGGATCAGTAGTGTTCATTTTTATTTAAGTGAGTGTGTCCTCTGAAAGTTTAGGTCCTTGTAAATGTTTTAATTTTTAGTGTAGCAAAATTGGCGCTGTTATCTTCCCAGAATTTTATTTCATCGCTTTTTTCGTATTTAATAACTAAACTTCGCATAACTAAGAGTTTCGAAAATGTTGATTAATATTTGTGTGATTTCCCTTGAACTATTTTCTAAAAAAAAATTAATATTCCATAAATTATTGGTTTATTTATTTTTGTTTTTGAGCTACAGAGTTTCATTAATATTATTAAACACACAATTAAGAAAGTCTTTTCATAACAAGCTTATATGTAGATATATCCTAAAACAAATGCCGGAGTTATTATACTCAAAACAAAAAAAAAAAAAAAAAAAAACAAAATATACAAATACAAGTACATTTATGTGCGCTCATCTCCAAAGTTGTGAGCGATTTAAATCTAAAGCAACCGCACTTGCGGATGGCGTGAAAAGAACCCTTAATTTGTTATTATTATTATTTAATTATTTTTAATCTATCCAATTATTGTGCCATATGTTATACTACATTTGGCTTAGTCATGCTTGATTATTAAATTATTTTCCATTTGTAATTTTCTTCCGAGAAAGAAAAATTATTTTCGAATGCTGTTTTGATTTCTTGAGATAACAGAAAGAATTTAGCATTTTCCGGATTACCATACACGTTTAAATGTCATACAGAATACATTTCAACATGTTTAAGCTTTAATTAAATTTTTAATAGTGGATTTTCTTTATGCCGGAAATCCTTAAAAATTATATCAAGTATATGAGACAGTGTAAATTGTATTCAAAGTAAACAGTTTAACTCATTCTCATTTAACACTTGGGCTTGTTTTATCATACATGTTCGGAAAATAAAATGAACAGTATTGTTTGTAAGTCTATGGACTATGTTGAACATCGGCGCGATGTGGAAAATGTGTGTTTCACTGTTTTATTGCCACTATAATGAATTACGCTCTAATAAGATTGTGGAACTCCTTACAATGAATAGAAATTATTCTGGCTTAAGTTCATTTATTTTTAATTTCTAAAAATCTTTTTTTTTTTTAGAAAGAAAATTTATTTTACAAATGTATGCGGACGTTTTCCAAAGAAAATAAGAAAAACTAGACGCTAGCAGAATGAAATGCTGCACTTTCTGGACCGCTACGACCTTCATCAGCATTCTTCGCATCGATCTACCTTAGTTGTGTATTTTTATAAACATCATCTATTTAACCAACTAACTTTGTAAATAAGAATACGAGAATATTCATATCAACATTAATTTGGTTAGACGAAATTTACACACAAACCAACGTATTTCTTTACTGTTCTCTCTGTATTTCGTCTTGTACATTTGTTTTTGCTTTGTTTGAATCATCGATTGAACACGAATTCAAATTTGTTTTTTATCTTTCTTACTTGTTTACTCATAACATTATAGATGCTGTTCCAGTATCATTTTGATTGTTGTGATGTAAGCATGAATGCTCGCTGTGCCTTGCGTGCTTATAATTTATTTTTTATTAAATTATTATTTGAACTGTGAATAAATGAATAGAAATTATTTTGGCATAAGTTCATTTCTTTTTAATTTCAAAAAATCTAAGAAATACGTTTGTTTGTGTGTAAATTTCGTCTAACCAAATTAATGTTGATATGAGTATATGAGTATTCTCGTATTCTTATTAACAAAGTTACTTGGTTAATTAGATGATGTTTATAAAAATACACAACTAAGGTAGATCGATGCGAAGAATGCTGATGAAGGTCGTAGCGGTCCAGAAAGTGCAGCATTTCATTCTGCTAGCGTCTAATTTTTCTTGTTTTCTTTGGAAAACGTCCGCATACATTTGTGAAATGAAGTTTCGTTCTAAAAAAAAAAAAAGATTTTTAGAAATTAAAAAGAAATGAACTTAAGCCAAAATAACTCCTTACCGGTATTCGCCCGCTTTTCCGTACAATACGCTTTTTATTAAGAGGTTATTCATTAGTGGTCAACAAGACATTGAATCGCCTTATGTATTATTGAAATAATTCGTTTTTTAGCCGAATAGTTCGAATGTGGAATAATCTTCCTACAGAAGATTTTCCTGTAATTTTTAATATAGGAAAATTCAAATCGAATGTCCACTACTCCTACACTACTCCGTCTATCCTCTTTCTTAAGTCTGCAACAAAGTATCGCATGAGCAGGTTTTTCCCCTAAGTAGTGTTTTTGTAGAACAAAGTAAACCTGCTTAGTGCAGTTTTTATTTTACCACCGCATACAAGATCAGAATTAAGCTCGTATTCCAAAAGCGCAATCTTAAATTATAATTAATAAATTTCTTTCATGATTTATTAAATAAAGGAGTTGAAACTCAAATTATCACTTCAACCTGTTATTAAAGTGCTATCACAGTCTTGTAATTAAAAAAATCTTTTCCATGTTTAACGAACTTTAAAATTGTACTTTTATGCTATTATACATTTTATCAATTATTTTAGCATTTGCATCTTCCTCCATTCATTATGGCCATTATCTTTATGATTTAGAGAGTAATAAAAACGCACTTGAGTTAAGTATGTCGCAATGTCTGACTTTTTTAATTCAACTTCTCCATATGAATTTTTATATTGCGTTTTAGATTTAGTGAAATGATATCAACGTTTCTATATTCATAAGTACATATACAATTAATGAAGAAATTTGTGAGATTGTAAAAACAATTGTTTAAAGTCATACTGGGTACAGAGTAATTCATTTTGTGGTTACGGATGTTTTATTATGCAAAAAATAACCAAATTTATAATCAAGTTTTAAAAAAGCGGATATCTAATGCTGGTAGTGACAGAAAATGTTTTTTTTTAATGTGATAAAATCGAATAAACTCAAAGAAAATGTGAATGTTGGAATGCTAATACTTTTTAAATAATTTTGGAAACCTTTATACAATCTATTGGTTTAAATCAGCAACCAACATTACTATAATCAACACTCAGTTCCTCTTATCTGTTTGCAACCACAAGTGTCATCATTATTATTCTAATAATCTCCTTAATTTCAATTTACTTGTCTTTGAGTAATTCTCCTGTTAAAGAAAATTATTTTAAAACAAATTACATTAAGAAAAAAACAGCAAAATGTTGAGTTTGTTTTTCATCTACATACATACATATGAACATCATCTGATGTAAAATCAACAAAAACAAAAGTACTTAAAACTCTTTATGTTGGGCGAATTTTCACACAAACCTAGAGGAACGCAAAGGCAGTAAAATGCAGCATCCTCTATAACATATTGCGGTTGCAGCTAAATTACAAAAAAAAAAAAATTAAAAATAAATAAAATAAAAGAGCTTTTTAAGCGGTTTTATGATTACAAAACAAAACCAATTGTAACAAATATACATTCTCCTCAGAGTCGTAATTTATACTTTATATACCTCATTCTCACACAGCAGTAAAAAGATAAATGTGTGTTGTTTCTACAAATACAAATATACCGACTGAGATAAAATAAAACACATCCTAGACATTATAATATTTTAATGAAGTGCTTATGATGCAATTACAACAAAGTAAAGTGGGATTCAAGTAAAAGAAAAAAACAAAAATAAGGAAAGAAAAACAAAATGAATCAGTAGACATCCCACACATTTGAGGAACAAAAAAAGTTTTAATTGTGGTTGCAGGGTATTTTTTATTCTTTGGTTAAAAGATTTACTTTTTATTGTGGTTATTAAAATAACACGTTTTTTATTCATTTAAAAACGTACATTTTGGTGCTCGGATATATTTTTTAGGAATACAAGTTTTATGAAAATTTTTTAAAAGTGAAAAAAGTTGGTAAAAGAACAAATTTATGCATGAATTTTTTTTTATGGCACCATCTTTTGATTCAGAGGTTTAAAATAGAACAATCAACTGAAAAAACTTAAAATGTTCTGAATACTTCAACAACGAATATATTTTCTCCTAGAAGAGGACATTGACGACCTTACTTATGCAAAATATTAAGAGCCATTAAAAAGGGCATCCTTTAAAGTTAAATCATATATCGAGTATAATTAAACACATGCTGTATAATTTTTAGTTACCTTTCTCGCACGGTCTAGGTTAAAACATTTGTATGGGAACACCCTTTAATGCTATGCCTATTCTTTATATTAAAGCGGATAGTGAAGTATAAATTAAACTCGTCCAGTAACGGTTTACAAGAGATGCTGATAAACGCCAAAATCAAATTTTGTATGGAAAGTAGGAACGAGCGATCCCGTTATAATGAATTTGATTTTTAAATTATCGGTCTTTTAAATAGTTACAGTAATCACCGTTTGAAGTTATTTTCTTATTCAAGCATGCACATTTATGTAAGAAGTATTTGGTACAAATATATATCAAATAATATTTTATCCCTATAAAAGTAGCTGTAATTCAACTTGGCCAGAAATAAAATTGATTATAGGGTGGAATAAAAAAAAGCATATTTATGTGTGAAGTTTTCAAAAAAGATTACCTGTTGTTAATAACTAGAAGCAATAACAAGTAAGAGTGCTATATTCGGCTATGCCGAATTTTATATACTTACACCATCTATGTAAATCTAATTTAGTGAAGCAACTCCAATCAAAAAAGCAAATATTGGGGTGACAGAAAATTAAAAACAAAAAAATATAGCACTTCGTATATTTTACATAAAAATGCAATAGGCTCTTAATGGGTTAAGTATTTTTTAAAAAAAATTAGTATTTCCTAAAAGATCTCTTCAAAAGCTTCTAAATGACACCCATATTGACATTTTGAAAAGTTTGAAAATTTCAGAGCCCCGTAACTCGGAAAATATTGGCGAACGCCTATTTTTTCACTTAATGTTTTTTTCTTGTTTTTTTTTTAATTCTCTGTCGTCCCATATATTTATTTTTTTGATTCGAGTTACTTTATTGTTGCCTGCTGCTTCAAAGGTCATGGACCGATCATGCTGATTTCCAAAAGCACCTGTTTCGACACTGTAGGTGCCGAGGCAAACTTGATTTCACCACTAACACGGACGGGCAGACAGACATCACTCAATCGACTTCATTATGCATAAGAAGTCAGAATATATATGCTTTATAGGGTCGGAAATGGATGTTGTAGAAATTACATACGGAATGACAAACTTATATATATATATATATATATATATATGTATACTCTTTTTTCACTTTTTGTGGCAGGGGTGTAAAAAGGTGCCCAGCATTGAAGCTACTTCTTTGACTTATACAAGAGACTAAGGACAAAAACACTAATATTTTTCTGCACAAACTACAATCTAATTTAAGCACAAATATAAAAGAATGTTCTGGCAAGGAAGTGTTACTTGATAAACTTAGTCACTGTTGTGACCAGTAATTTTTAAGTCACAATGACTTTAACACATATACTGAAATATAGCTCATCTCTACTAGAAACCCATCAACTTGTTTTAGTGGTGTCTGCTGTAATACATATTATTTTAAAATTCTACTGGATATATATTTCGGTTAACATGATAAAGCCATTTACATCAATTTCGTTTCTATATGGAAACACCATTTACTATTTGTCTTTATTTTTTATATTTGTAATTACAGCGGATATAGTCACAAAGACTCAGAGTAAATTTTAAGATCCTGATGGTTGAGCTTTATAAAATAGGCCATATACTTCAAACATCCTTTTATTATTTTGTGCGAAATATAATAGCATATTATATTTTAAATTTACGTCTCAATAGGCACAGACTGGAATTTCTAGTGCTCTTGCAATCGTGAGACGCTTATTACAGTTGAATAATCACAGTAGAAATTCGTCTGTGGTATGGGGAAACTCTTTTTTACTTAAAAGATCGATGTCAGGTTTTCAAGAGAATTTTATATTTTATGGCCTCCTGTATCCATTTTTCTATTCCCGGAATGATGTTTAGTTGTGGGTGGGTGAGTATGCCACTATTTTTATGAACGCTATACAGGTTATAGCGTTTGACTTATCAAAATAAAATTCAATATTTGCCTGTGAAAATGAAGAGCTGCATAAATTTTGGGTTTAATCAACAAAGGGGAGGGGAAGTTTACTTGACACCACAAGCTGAAAAGCATTAGTTTTCGATTTAAATATGATTCGAACTTTTATTATTTATGCAATATATCCATAAAAATATTTATATCTGTTTAAATGAAGTATGCCAAAGTTGGTGTCTGCCAGGAACCGATCTGGAAACATAACCTTTTACAAAAAAAAACCTTTCAAAAACGAGATCCACAATTGACAGAGCTCTAAAGAATTAACTATGAAACTAAATAAACGCTAATTAATAACTTTGTTGAAGTCGGTTAAAAATAAATCTCTAACGGACTGATGACTTAAAATAAAAACAAACAATTGTTTTAAATTTCCGTATCATTTATTTCTTTTACCAGCCTTGCGGTAGACCTCGCTGTTCTTTGCTTATTTTAAATAAAATTCACTATGATACATAACTGAAAATGCGTCTCGGCTTTTGTTAAGTTTATCAATTCGCATATTTTTTTCATTAATGTTGGAGTAAGTAATAAATTTTCAATAGTTAATTCTAAATATATCATTAAATTGATTGGAAGTATGTTTATATTTATTATTTTTTATACTAACGAGTATCTTTGAACTTAAAATCTTTATCCCTACAAGCAAACCATTTTTTAATTATGTCATCAACTAGAATTTTTTATTTCTATTTAAGTATACTTATACGTATGCACAATTTTACTCTATTAAAATTCAATTTAATGTTTCTTTCTTTTTTATTTACTTTTTATAATTTCTTCGTACAATTTTTGCAAAAACCAACATTTGTCTTGTTGAATTGAGTTCACTTAGCTTTTTTATCTTGGTCATTTTTAACAAGGTAAAAATAAAAATGTTCAATTATATTCATACACAAGTACATCCATTGAGATGTGTACAGGATCCAACTAACGTCATATGAAACTATCAACCAATACCCATATGATATTTTTTAAAGAGTGCAAAGAAATAAACAAAAAAAAAATCTTCAACATTGACCAAGTTTTGCATAAAAATAAGGATGTCCATTAAAACCTGTACAGATATTTTTACACAAGTTTTTTAATACAATATTTTTGTTTTTCATAAATTCTTGTAAAACAATAGTATGATAGTTGGGCCGTGCTGATTTATATGATATCGCTATGAAAGTAAGTAAATGCACTCTTTTGAAATTACAAACTTAATTTCATATTACTTCTTTTAGAAATTTTCGACTTTCGTAAATGTGTATTCTTATATTAAATAAAAAAATTTTAAATCAGGGTAAAAAATTGCACAATATTAAAAAAATTTGAATATTTTGGCGTAATTATGCATATGAAAATGTATATATGTACATACTTGCATACATGTTTACTTACCTTTGTATATGTTCAAGTAAAATTTTATTTGTTTTTACCCATTAGAATTTAAAATATTATTAATTTGTTGTGACGACAATTATTTATTTTCGAGATTGGAAACGGAATGTAAAACATGTAAAAAAATTTCCACGCAAAAACTTAAAACAAATTCCTAGATCTACAGGTGATATTTTTCTTGCCGTCTGTGAAACAAAAAGTTGTTACTTAAACTCGTCAGAGCAAAAACAGCAAGGGGTTTTATTGCACAAAAGCATGTACTTACAAAAGGTTCGATTCTCTGCTTTTTTGCTAAAGTTTGATAAAATGATAAAACATTTTTTTTTCAATAAAAAAAATGGGAACTTTCTATATAGTAAAATTTAATAACACAAGGTGCATTTTGCATATTTCTAACATATTTTAGAAGTGTTATTTTTAATTTTAATTTAAAAAAAAGGCTTCTATGACTTTTGTAAGCATTATGCAAGCCATACACGTTGCGACCTGTTGTACAACTTGAGAAGGTTGTACAACAGATTGCAATGTTTGTGGTGTAGTTGTATGAAGTTGCATGTTGGTTGTACGAAAGATCAAAAAGTTTTGATTTTTTGGCAAGTTGTACAACTCAGTCGCAACATTAGTGGACATGTCGCACAACATTATTCCATTTTACTTTTCATTTTCGTAGTAGCAACATAGCAAAACACAGCGCAAAATATTCTATACATTCAAAGAAAAATAAATATATAAATAAAGGAGGATTCATATGAAATCCGTGCAACTGTGGAACTGCAGAAAAGAATATTATAAAAATAAAAACATTTGCAATAAAAGTTACCATAAATTATTAAATGAATACAAAAAAGTTAAAGATGATTTTACAATATTTTGTTTCAATATATTTTGTGTTGTATTATTATTTTATTCTTTTTTTTTTTTTTGGCTTGAAGTCAGTTTTTTCCTTCTACTCAATAAAATAAATCAGAAAATAAATAAAAAAGTTTTTTTTTATGTATTATTTTATTGAGTAGAAAGAAAAAACTGACCTCAAGCCAAAAAAGGAATAAAATAATAAAATATTTTGTTTCCTAACTTTTGTTTGCATTCTTTTTCTTCTTCGTCAAACACTTCATCGATTAAAACATACGCAACAATATCGGAAAATATCTTTACTGTAATGGCTTCTATATAAAATGAAGTTGTGCTGCGCGATTGCACGGAAGTTGTATAATTTGTAGGCAAAACACCCAACTTGATTACTAGCAAAGTTGTACAACAGGTCGCATCGTGTATGGCTAGCATTAAACATATTATTTATTTTATTTGCTTTTTTAATTTTAAAACATCTGAGTCTTTTGTATATACCGACTCTAGCCGAAGAAACTCTGGGATCTTTCGTTTAAAAGGAAGAAATATATTACCCTCTCAAAATAATTCTTTTAAAATTAAGAACCGCGCGATCCGAATGTTGAGTTCGGAATCACGCCGAAAATTGTACGGTGGTAGCTCACATTTATATCGATGGTGCCGTCAAAAATTTAACCTGAAACTGTTGAAAAAGTACATTGATAAAATTGAAAACCTTTAATTTAAATAAAACTGCAATATTTTAAATAAATTTCTAAATAATTTTTCCAAAAAAGAGAGTGGGTGAGTCACTCCGGCTGCAGTTAATTAGTCCCAGTTATGTTTACAATAAACCATTAGACAATTAAAGCTAAAAATTTTAAATTAATTAATATTGAAAAAAAAACACAATATATATAGGTTTTGTAAAAAAGATGTCATGCTAAATAATTAAAAACTAAACTACAATAATTATTTAAAATTAATACTGAAAAAAACAGAAATTTATTAAAAAATATGCAAACCAAAATTATATAAATCTTAATAATCAAAATTTCGCATTTCCATTTATTTCTTTCTCAAAATAAAATATCTCATAAAGATGACGAACGCGTTTAAAATGACAAAGTTTCGGGATCCCCTTAATATAACAACAAAAAACAGGTGAACTTTCCCTGACTTGTGTGGAAATGTAAAAGCAATGCACATATATTTTTTTGTGTAAATATACAAATGGCAAAAATTGCTGCAAATGCCAAAAACTGAATATTGTTAACGAATACATGGTCATAAGAACAGAATGGTAAAAATATTTGGAGATATATAATAAAGAAATGCCGTAAAACTATGCAGTGTTTAATATATTAGGGCTTTCTTTATTTAAAAAACTTTTTTCAATTAGATTAATGCTTTTAATAATTTATGAAAATTTATATAAAAATTTATTATTAAAATATTTCGAAGTAAAAAATCTCATATGTATGCTTTAGCTAAGGAAACTCTACAACACTAAATTTATGCTTACTAAAAATTATTTTGTATTATAAATTTAATTTAAAGTAAGAAAGCAGACAACTTTAGTAAAAGTAAAAAATTTTTGTGTAAGTCGGTAGTGTGAGGGTGGCATTTCACACTGTCCAAGAACATAATGTCCATGGACATTATGTCGCACTCAAAAGGGAAAATAGTAAAAATTGGGATTTACCTAATTGCTTGTATTTGTATTCGTAGAAGATTTTTTTTGGGTACTTTATTTTTTTTATCATATTTGAGTGTTTTTTGATTCTTCTACACGATTTAAATAATCGTTTATGAGTCGAAAACGATTACTTTGTCAGTAGAAAATGGTACCCTAACCGCGACTCTTCTCAATGAGTCTCTTATGACTCGCGTTTTTGACTCATTTTCGATACTGTTTTCAATCGTACTTATAATCAAATACGAAACTTTTTCGAGCCATTTTTGCTCATATAACCAGCCGTATGCGAGTTTTTTTCGAATCATATTACTTATATTTTGTTTTCTCAAAATAAAACATGACAAATAACATTTTGCTTATTAACCCTTTACCACAAAAAGTAAAAAAGGGTATACTGTGAAAACTCTACTTGCGGACAATTTCTTCAGTCCCTTCGATGTCCGAGTATGCATTTAAATTTGCTTCACTTACATATCAATACATAATAGAATATTTAATATCAGTAAATGCCGACCATTTCTAATCAACTCTTCCGTAGTCGGACACCTCTCAACAACGGACGGTGTCCGCCCACGGGAGCTTTCACTGTTTATAAGTTTGTCATTCCGTGTGTTATTTCTACAATATCCGTTTCCAACCCCATAAAGTGTATATATTTTGACTTCTTATGAATAGCGAAGTCGATTGAGCTATGCCCGCCAGTCGGTCTGTCCGTCCGTCTTAGTGTTCACAAAAAATTAATATGTTAATTGACCATTGACATAGTGTCGAAAGAGGTGCTATTGGAAATCGGCATGAGCGGTCCATGTCATTCGAGGCAGCAGGCAAAACACCACGCCTACCTCTAATTTTTTCATGTCATTTGAAACAATAAAGTAACTCTAATCGAAAAAATAAATATATGGGGCGATAGAGAATTAAAAAATAAGAAAAAATCATCAAGTGAATAAATTGGTGTACGCCCACATTTTCCGAGTTACGGGACTCTGAAGCTTTTGAAGAGATATTTAAGGAAATACTAAATTTTTAAAAAATGCTTAACCTATTAAGGGTCGTTGTCATTTTAATGTACCAATTTTTTTTATTTTTTAATTCTCTGTCTCCCCAATATTTGCTTTTTTGATTGGAGTTCCTTCACTAAGATTTAAGTAGAAGGTGAAGGGTATATAACATTCGGCATAGTTGAATATAGAACTCTTACTTGTTTTTATTTTAAAATAAATTGAAATTAATAAAAATGTGTTTCAAATATAAATTTCAGACTGTGTAATCAGGGTTAAAAATTTTCCATCTACAAAAATGAAATGTGCTGACAACTATTTCTGTATTAACATATCGGTAAAATTAAGTGTTTCCACATTTGTATCTCTACTTTCTCCACGAAATGACATATTTAAGGAGCTTGACAAGTATTTTTTTTTTTTTTTTTCAATTTATTATTGTGTTTAAAAAACTAAATATTACATTCATACTTAACTCATAAAAGTCAATATGATACTGAAACAGTGTCTATAATGTTGTGAGCAAAACAAGTATTAATAATTAAAAATAAAAAGTTGCATTTGTGGCTATCAAATTGCTAGCACAAAAAGCAACAACAAATGTTCAAGACGAGTTACAAAGAGAACGACAAAGAAGAAAGCTTTAAGTTGTGTGTGAACTTCGTCTCACCAAATTTACATTAAGATTAGTTGGTTAAATAGATAATGTTTACGATGTACATAACATAAGGTAGATAGATGCAAAGAATGCTGATGAAGGATGTGGCGGTCCAGAAAATGCTGCATTTCATTCTGCTAGCGTCTAATTTTTCTTGTTTTCTTTGGAAAACGTCCGCATACATTTGTAAATAATTTTTCTTTCTAAAAATGTTTAGAAAATTAATTAAAAAGAACCAAAAAGCCGAAAATAAAGTAAAATTTCATTAAAACTAAATATTAATATTTTTCTTCTTGTTTTCTGAGGATGCCACCCAATAGTGTGGCGAAATATTAAAAAAATAGGAATTAATAAACAATATATTTTACTAACCTAGTGCTTACAATAAATAAAAATAAATAAATTTTTACACTTAACGTTTAGAAGCATAAGCGATTGCAACATATAAAATAGCTGCGTATTAAATTATATCTTATAACGAGTTTGGACTATTCGTAAAAGAAGAAAGCTTATGAAATAATTCTTGCAAAAAAAAAACTGACTTCAAAACAGACTTTATCTGTCTGACTATAACGGTTCAAGAGTATGGCCATATAAATTAGATTACATTAACTATTGAGACAGCCTTATATTCCACCTCCAAGCTTTATACTTGTTCAACTTATTAATAGTTTGTCAATATACATCAATTTACAGCAACTAAAGGGTCACCCTTTAAGTTCCAAATTATATACATGCTGTTGTAGTAGATTTTAACCGTCTGTCTATTACCGTTCAACAGTTTGCCCATATACATACATCAGATTATATCAACTATTGTAAAACCGAACAAAACAGGTCCCTTGTAAATTTCAGCTGTCTGTCTATAACGGGTCAAAAGTCCAGCCACACACACCAACTTGTAGCAACTATTAGGACACCCTTTAACTTCCAAATCCTTATTTTTTACTTGTTGTTATAGCGGACTCAGCAATACAGGTTCGTTGTAAATTTCAAGCGTCTGTCTACAACTGTTTAAAAGTATGGCCATATAAATCAAGTTAAATGAACTGTTGGGGCACCCTTTTATTTATAATTTTATATGTCAATACTTGTTACTATAACGGCCATAACAATCGACATTCTGTACAATTTGCAAGCGTTTGTCTTAAACGGTTCAACAGATAGGCCCATATAAGTAAATCTACATCAATTATGGAAACCCTTTAATTTATAAATTTAAACTATAAACTCGTTGCTGAAGCCGGCTTAGATATACAGGTTCCTTTTAGGTTTCAGAGTTCTGTCTATTATGGTTCAAAAGTTATTCCACATTCTTGTAGTTACACTACTATTGGGACACCCTTTAACTTCCAAATCAAAATTTTATACTTGTTGGTATAGCGGACTTAGCAATACAGGTTCGTTGTAAATTTCAAGCGTCTGTCTACAACTGCTAAAAGGTATGGCCATAAACATAAATTTCATCCTTTATTTTATAATTCTTAAAATTAATACTTCTTACTATAATTGCCATAGCAATCGATATTCTGTTCAATTTGCATGCGTTTGTCTATAAGTAAATTTACATTAATTATGGGGACACCCTTAAATTTTTAGATTTATTTTTGTATACCGTTTAGTTATTGGGAGCTATAGTAATACACAGTCGTTTTAAATTTTACAGAAGTGCCTTTTACAATTCATAATACACTTAAAAATTATGTATGTTATATGGGAACACCCTTTAATTTTTAAGATTAAGACGGGACCAATCTGTAAGCATAATCTGTCATATTAAAAAAAATTTTCAAAATCGGATCAGAAATGACTGAGTTCTGAAGATACAAACATACATAAAAAAGCAACATTCAGCCGAATTGATAACCTCCTTTCTTCTGCGGTTAGAAAAGAGTTTCAAAACTGGGTCTGCTTCCTGTCATTACTACTACCTTGTATGGACGAGTTGGCTAGGATAGGGTCTTCATTCTTTAATATTTCTAATAAGGTGTCAGTCTGCTTAGTATTTTTAAAATAGTATCTTCTGACACTTTATTCAAAGACTGAAGGAAGATTGTATAATCTGGACACATGTGGAGTTGCCAAGAGCGCACCACGTACCGAATTCGCAAGGATACTTAGAAGTTTCTGACAAGATTAATGGGTGGCCTAGGAAACATGCCTTTTAATGCTTATTGTCGCAGCTGCAAAAACCGGAATAAGTCAGTTTCCGAGCATCTGTGCGCACTCTGCGATTTATGTCTTACTTAATTAAAATTCCTGAGAAAACCAGGCATGGAAATTTTCCGAAAAGCTTAAAGCTATATGGTGAATCTAATACCACCTTAAGTGTTACGTAACTTAGCTAGCGAGGGACGCAGTTTTTTTAAAACGGGGTCCTGCTTAACTGTTTTGCTGAATCAGGTTTAAATTATTCACACAATCACAACTTCAGACAAAATGGTTGAAAACCAACAAAGTGGACTTAACACCTCACAATAATGATACACATTTAGCTTTACAACTATCCGTGAAATAAATAGTGATAAAAGCATTTAACGAAAAAAAATATTGGCTTTTTATTATCAGTTTACGCATTTAAGGTAGAGATTGCATAAAGTTTTATTCTTAGCGCCATTTGTATACAATATACAATAGAAAAATATAAAAATAATTTTTACTTACGTATATGCTGCATTCAGTGGCTTCACACGAAACCTTAGCAGAAAAAGTTTTTGAAATCTAAAAAGTAATTTTAAAAATTAGGTCCAATTTATAAACTCTCCGACCAAGATACGCGAGGATAACACATCATATATAAACTGTTTGGGCATTTACAAAGAGTGTCGACACGTGAGTTTTATATATGAACTAATCCGTCCGCTTTCTCTACTAAAGATGCGAGTTTTGAAACTATGTATGTCGTATTACACTTTATGCATAATATTCGGCATAAATATTCGGTTCCAATATAATATCTGTTGTCGTACCACATGTTATTTCAAGTCTATGAAAGTCAATTTATCTATCTTATACGAGTATACCGTTGACACGCGACTAACAGAACATTTTTTTATGGACTTTTAAATACTGCTAAACTGCCATGTTATACAAACGTTAATGTTTTAATTTTTTAATAATAACGGGGTCGCTTGCAAATTGTTTATCTCCCGGTAGTAGTCAAAAACGAATAATGATTATCGATTCCCCACCTTAGATTACTTATCAGCAATTATCTTTTTATTAATCAACCTATTTTTTTACTCATAGATGGTATTAACTTATGTAACTCCACAAATCTCTTTTAAGTGATTTTTTTTCAAAGAACTTTTTTTTAGGAAGTAAACACACAAATTCCCAAATATCTTTAATGAAAATAGAAGTCAGCAAAGTAATCGCAGCTACTGTTCAAACAAATAATTGTATTTTAATCGATTGAACTTGTTATTTATTCACATGCTGAAATGTTTGTTAGAGAAGGTAATTCGTGCTGTTATATAGATTTCCAACTTGACGGCATTTAATCGGACAAAACCATTAAAGAATATTTTTAAATCCTTAAATCGAATTACTGCTGAAAAAAACGCAATCATAATGTTAAAACAAGTACGTGAAGTTCATAAGTCTGTAGAATGTTTTAACATTACAAATGCAAGTCAGTGGACCATAAATAAAATTTGACATGATTTTATTGCTGTTTTGATTATCATCAAACAGCATGACTATTAAAGATAGAAGAAAGATACAAATTGCAGTGTATAAGTAAAATGCTTTTGGTGATGATAGTGAGGCAATGTCATGTTTGTGACCACTAAAAATGATACGTTCGACAGAATAGTTGAAATATTTTCATGATGTTCCTGGATTGATATAATGAAGATTTTCATAATGTTTTGATTTTGTTTTCCAAAAACAAGAAACCAACAGAAAGAAATATTGGCTATTTGTGAATGAGAATTTCGTATGCAAATAGAAATGAGGTTAGTCAGTTGCTCTGAGTCTTTTGCATGTATTCTATGCCAGTTTGGTAATTTTCTTCTAAAATTTCTCGTTATAATGTTAAACTCATTTACAAATGTTTACATAAATTTCTACACACAAACATCTAAATCTAATCATTTGTAGTCAGACTGGCATAAAAGCATGCAAGTTCACAATAAATGGCTATTAAGCCTGATAAGCCAACTATTCCCGTATCAACAGCGCCATTAGTTAGTTTACTGTAAAATCAAACTTCAGCTAATTCAAGAAATTGAAGTTTATGGATATTTTTTAGTTCTTTAGTTAAAATTGATACTAGAAATTATAATAAAACGGGTAAGTTGGATTAACTTTATGAACACAGCTATCGAGTACATCATCATCAAAAGGCAAGAGGATTTTTAACTACAAATTTTAATTAAAAACTAAAAAAATCGTTCATTTTCAGTTCGGCTAAATTGAAAGTATCAAAAATTAAAATAAAAGATTAATGTTAAAAATTTATAATTTCTAAAGTCACATTTCTGAAAAATAGTTGCATAAACAGAAAAAAAAAATGATCTTTTAATTCATCTTTAAAAAGAAGCTAAATTGACTTCTGTTGCAGAAATAACCCTCGAATTTGTTTTTAGTCTTTTTCCACCAAAATACTTAAATCATTTAAACTGAAAATTTAAGTAAATCTAGAATGAACTAAAGGCTGGAATTTTAGCTTTAAGCCTGGTTACTTAATTCGAAAACTTAATTCTATTTAAAAAACTTTCTCTCTCTTAAAGGTACTTGCTTGAATCGCACTTACATTTTAAGTACGATCGATTTTCTCAAAAGTTAAGAAGACTTTGCTTAAACTGCTTATTTGATACTTAAAATATTTAAGAATGTTCAGTTTATTTCAAAAGGTTTTTTTTAACTTTACGCAAAATTCTCTTAGAATTGGTTGAACCCCTTACTTCGCTTGTTGTTAATTTTCTTGAAAAGGTTAAGTTTTATCCGCCGTTTATTATCTTCACTATCCCGTATCAAAAATCTTAATTGCGTTAATGGCATTTTTCAAGTAATGTTTTTATCCTCAAAAATCTCTTGAAATCAGTTTATTTTATCTACAACAATCACCATGAAAATAATATTTAACTTAAGTTATTTTACCTTAAAAATATTTAAGCAATAAAATAGATGTTCCTTTAACTCTTTTGTAATGAATTTATTTTGCAAAAATATGCCTTGTTTTTATATATTCTTAACCACTTATAATTTCATTAATAATTCACACAACTTTAAATTTGATCCATATATTGCTGTTATTTCATTTTATTGCTAAGAAAAGTATTTCTACATAAGCGTTGCTCCAACTCACACAAAGTATAGTACACACCAATTCTGTGAGGTCTCCAATGGTTTTTACTCCAATTATTTGTTGGTTGCGACAAACATACAAACATATTATTTATATGTTTAAAAATGAGAATCATAATAAAATCCAATTGAATCTAAATTTGTTATTTACACATTTTATATTAAGCATTGTTTTTTTGCCATACTAAAACTTACCCCCAAATAAAATCTTCAATCCCCAAAAGAAATTATGTATCTCCATCTTTTAACAAAAATTCCCATTTTAAAGGTTAATCCCCTAATCCTATAATTCTGTGCATACCAACTCTACAATTTCTCTTACTTCAAATTTAGACCGATTTGCACAGTTTCCGCGACTCTTTAACACTGGTGCAAGAGTGCATAAAATTCCATAAAAAACACCTTTAAAAAAACAGGTAATATGTTTCTTTAGAATATTATTTTATGTTGATATTATACAACCAAAACAAAAAAAAAAAAAAAATAATAAATAAATAAATAAATAAAAAATAAAAAAAAATGCATGAAGAAAGTAACACAATAAACACAAATAAGTGTTTTAATTCATATTAAAACAGTCTTATACGAATATCTTCACCATCAATACTCAAGTTTAGTGGCTGTACTTATGGCAAATAGAAGTTACACGTATATCGAATTGTATTCCAATTTTTATGATGTTCGACTCTAAAGTTTTCTTTGATAAACGAGAAGAGCTTACTTTTGAATTCAGTTTATTGCGATCTCCAGCCTTAGGAATACGTCTTAAATAAATATCAACTTCTTCATCAAGAAAAACCATTGTTGATAAAATTTTTTGGATTATTCCTAAAATTCAAAAAACCTTATTTTTGTAACCACCAAAAAATAATATAGTTCTTATAACCATAATATATCAAATAGAAACATAATATTTAAAGTTTGTTCTTGCGTAATCAAAGTATGTCTATAGTTAAACAATATCTGAAACCTGAAAATATTGAACGGTAAGAAACAAAAAAGTAAGCGAATGTTATAAATAATTTGAAATATTCACAATATTAAAAAACGGTGTAAAAACCGGTTGGGAAACTGAGCTGAACGCCCTAATGTATACCATTCGAAAAAATATTGCAAAATAAGGTGATGTTTTTAAGGAGCATATTTATAAAAGGCCACATTAGGGAATAAAAGAACAATATACGTGTAAATATAATATAATGTAAATATAATTTCCTAAAAAATCTGTGTATATTCTTTCCTCTTAAAAGACGCTTTCCAAATAGTTTGTTGCATTAATCTCTGCAGAGTTATGAGTTATTTCTTTTAGTGTCTGCAGAAATATATAAAAGAGTATGTATTTGACATAAATAAAAATTTTTATTTAACTTTCTCAGCAAGTAAAATAATATGCACCCTAACTTTTGAAAATAGATATTCAAGAACTTTTGCTATTATCGAAGGAGCAACCTAATTGTTTAACATGTTTTAGAGTCAATTTGACATTGTCAATGTAACATTCTAAATTTTACCATACTAATAGCTTTTCAATGGAGCTTTTAACAACATTGCACAAGAGTACAACTGCAAACATGCTTCAACTAAAGGCTAATGAAAATGTTCTTCCTTTTCTTCTCTGCATATTTCAGCTTGCTCTGTGCACAAATGTTTCGATATTGATGTTTGAAAATCTCCACAATTTAAGTGGTTTTCTAACATTGGCTACAAAAATATTCGTAAACAAGTAAACAGAAAAATTGCAAATTTCAAAAACAAAAACTGCATGTCTAAGTGTGATAACGCATGTCCTGGAAAAACGTAAATATTTATGACCATCTATCTATTGGTTTAGTGTTTAACACGTTTTTCTCATTGTTTTGTGAACACTAAACCCTAATCAAACAAAAATATGTATTTATGGAATAACAACAAAACTTGTTGGAAACTTAAATTGGTTTTATAAAATATCGACAGAAATATATACACATTTAAATTTTGAGTCATGAATTTAAATTAGCTTTTTTTTTTTTACTTTATTAAATTAACAAAGAAAACTGATATTATGATTCTATGAGACTTATTGAGATTGATAAAATTGATGCCATATATGCATGTGTGAGTTATTTTCTTTTACTTGTGTGTATGTGTGTTACGCTATACAAATACTAAAATTTCTATTTAAATGCAAATTATGAATATCAGTTTTTTAAGAACGTAAGTACAAACAACGAGGATAGAATTACTTTTATCTTTTAAAATGTAAATCAGGTTAGAAGACCTTAAGTCCGTTGAATTGATGATAAGATAAGACAAATAAATACTAGAGGCGTGCATAAATGTATTTAAGAATCAAACACACCTTTAATTTTAAATGGTTTGCACCAGTGATTAAAATTGCTTGACTATTTTCAATGCATTTGTAGTTGCTAACTGTTGCTGTGGAAAAATGTGCAGCAAAAGCAAAAACGCAAAAGCAAAAAAAAAAAGGAAAGAAACGCATTTGCCTTAGCTGTCTATGTGTTTCTTTCTGCAGCAAAGCATATGCACATACTTAGGTATTTAAAAAATTTTAAATATAAAATTAAAGTGAAAGTGCATAATATTGCAATGTTAAATCCAATTATACTCAACAAAAATAAAAATATGCCCACAAAATAAATTACTTATAAGATAAAAATAAAAAAATTTATAATTTGCTCTTGTGAGTTTTGTTTCACTTACATATAATAAGCATTTTATTGCCATGCTGTCTTTACAATTTACCCAAGAACTGTTTTAAGACGTCTTGAAACGTCACACAGTTTTTAAACAATCACAAGAAGGTATTTTTGTGTTTCATTTCTAAAGTATTTGAGAGTATTTGTGTTTTATTTCTACTATTTGACAGTATTTGTTTGTCGCGAGCTTACTATAGTACAGCATTTACAAAATATGCCATGTCTTGTTTGTGTGTTTAAATGTATTAGTGCAGGCTTCAAATATATACCAAAATCCTGAAGCTGCATTGTAGTCTTGCAAATAAATTAAATGAGACTTAAATATTATAAAAGAACATTTGCTGTGATTGAGGTTAGGTATACAGTTATGATATCCTTTGAATAAATTACCAGAGTTAAGTGGTAAAAAAGAGTGAAGTTTTGTTAAAATACAAGTTGATTCTCAAAAATAGATTGGTTATGGATGACGAAACCTCAAACCTCTTAATAGATGAGTACTATAATCAATAGCAATAAATATATAAAGTGAACATTTTAAAACTTTAGTTTAAAAAGGGCGATTGTTAATCATAACAAATGCAAAAAGTAAAAAATGTCATTAGAATATTGAAAATATAACACCGAAGGCCAAGTAGACCATAATGGTGCTAATTTTTGTGGTTTTCAATATTTTTCAGTTTTACGAGTATATATCTAAATAAATGTATGAATTTTCTAGTTTCCCAATTCATAAACACGAATTAGAAAACAAACGCCTTCAGATTTCTTTGCTCTTTCCGCTCTTACGACTTATCAATTAAATATGGGTTGGCAAAAACAAAAAGGAACTGGTTATCTATATACATATATAAAAAGGTGTAGCAAGTGTGTTGTGACTTAATAACTCACGTGCGGTCAAACCGAATTATATTTAATTTTTAGAATTTGTTCGTATGGTCGTGTAGATGCTTTGCACGAAATCGGTCGATGCGTTCGTGAGGTATGACTTTAAATGACAACATGTGATTTTGTACAAATAAAAAACTAACAACAAATATATAGCTTATATTGTATGTATACTGTGTGTTGACTTCACAAATACGGTATCCAATGTGAATATTCATCCGTAGCGAAGCACGCCGGAATCCGCCAGTTCGTATATACTAAATAAAATAAGCTCAAAAATATTAGCTATAGAATTTAGTCTAGAAGAATTTTACTTTAAAATTAAGATTTCTTCATAAATAAAAAGGGGTTTTTATACAGCGCACAAGCAAGAACACCAATTTGTGATTCATGCGAAACAAAGATTTCATGTGCTTTCAAAACGTTTCGAAAGCCAGAACATATACGATATTTTATATCATTGACTCTTTCAATTTTTAGTTATATGAAATGAAAGATTGTTAAAGTTTAAATTAAAAAAAACAAAACAAAAAGCAATTAACGAACGTACAAAAATAAAAAATTTTGAAAGTCTTATGCCATTAAACTACAAAACTAATCAAAAGTATAATTGTTTAAAATAAAAACTTGTTATCAATTAAAGATTAAAAACACGGGAATATTAAATAATATAAATTAAACTTTAAATTTACTGTGCTATTTTCGCGGCATTTCGCTACCGCTTACTTAGCTCGTCAGGAAACTTCTCACAAATATTTTACGAGCTACAGTAAGTGGTAGCGAAATGGACATCGAGACGTGCTTTCACCTTCAATAATCAAAATAGCACAATAAATTTGAAGTTTAATTTAAAAAATTGTTATCTTTTATTTTGCTATTAAAAAACCATAAGTTAAAAACAGTTTGGGTCATGTTTAACTATTTTTTTAATAATTAACATATTGAATATGATAAACTTCAGGTGCTAGAATTTTAGCAACTTGTTTTACTACTCGTTATTACCGAACCTGCATGAGATTGTTAAAGTATACAAGACCGTTTGAAAGATATGCCTTCATTTTAATTAAACTGCACCACTACCAACGTTTTGAAGAACCTTTTTGGATACGACAATTTGAACATAGCATGCATTTGTCTACTTGAAAACAGTTTATTCCTAGCAAGCCTTTCTGTCGTCCCATTGCGGGCAAAATCGCCAAACAATAATTTTTACCTACTCCCATACGTTACATGTACACTAGACGTGTACCCGGTCATACGTTTCACTGACCGGTCTTTTTCGGTCAATTATCAAAGACTGATTCGTTCGTTCAATCGGTCAATTTGAACGAAAGGAGCCGGTTAAATATCTGGCTCATTTCGTTCAATTAAGTCATCCGTTCAATTTAACCCGTACACTATTGAACGAAAAGACCGGATTTAAATGACCGGATCATTCCGTTCACTTGATTGATTCGGTCAATTTAACCCGTTCGTTCGCGAACGACACAGCTCTAATGTACACCTGTGTAGCTGCATTACAAAAAAAGTTATTTAATGAAGCAAAAATGTACCAGTTTTAAATAAATTTCAAATTATCAGAAACAAACATTATGTTTAAAAGACAAATCGGACCTGCAGTTAATAAGTTTTTTTTGTCTGAATTGTGATTATTGTACAAAATCGTTATAATAATCCTTTTGAAGCTTTGAGAGTAAAATGGAAAAAATATATACAAGATTGGAGTTATTCCGACCGTTGAAGAGAAATTTAAATGTTTATTAAAAAATTGTGCAACATTTCAAAATGTCAGGGAGATAGTGATACGTAAGCGGTAAAGGACTTAAAAGAATTAAAAAAAACTCAAATATTATATTGATATTTCGCACAAATAAAAATGAACTTTTTTTTAACTATGCTTTTCACATGGCTGGAAGGAACAGTGACAAAATCTGTATTTTCAGTTTATCTACTAACTAATTATATTTTGGTATTGCATATATATTACTTTACATAAAAATGCCATCGGCTCTTAATAGGTTAAGCGTTTTTTTACTATTTCCTTAAAGATCTCTTTAAAAGCTTTAAAATTATATCTTATTGATATTTCAAAACATTTGAAAATTTCAGAGTCCCGTAATTTGTAAAATATGGGACAGCGTCAATTTTTTTCAACGGATATTTTTTCTTATTTTTTAATTCTTTATCGCCCCATATATTAATATTTTTGATTGGAGTTACTTTTTTGCTCCAAATGATATGAATAAATTAGAGGTAGGCGTGGTGATTTGCCTGCTGCCTCGAAGGACAGGGACCGATCACGCTGATTAATAATAGCAATAGCCTTTCGACACTATATCTGATCGATTGACATATTTTGTTCTACTTTTTGTGGTGAAGGGTTTAAAAAGTAATATCCGGCTAGATTGGCAAAGAAAATATCAAAATTAAAAACAAAAAAAAAAACACATGCGTCTTCGCGTGTTATCTCTTCTAAATTTATATTCTTTATTATGAATATTAGAGGGATATTAATATGAACTAAATTACTACATGCAATAATAAAGTGATGGTACAAGGAAACATTATATTCAAAACTGATGCTTATGCAATACCCGCAACAACACTCAATTCTATTTCGATTATCGCTCTGTTTTCGGCATATGCATGCACAAGCAAAATACCTGGTATAGTTAATGCGAGTAATACTTTTTTTCTTGTTTTTTCTTTTGATTCAAATCTTGGCAGACATGCTTTTTAATGATGTGCAACTAAAATACTGTTATGAAAAAATTTTTTTTGACAGCTCTTTGCATTTCTCTGTATTTAAAAATGTTGAATGGTGTTTTTAGTAAGAAAACGAGAGCCGTATAAATTGTTATTTCCATCACTGGTTAGTGTGATGTATGTTTTTTTTTTTCTTATTTTTTAATGCTCTGGATTGGAGTTACTTTACTAAACTAGATTTACATAGATGGTGAAAGGTATATAAGATTCGGCGTAGCTGCATAAAGTACTCTTACTTGTTATAACAGGTTTTCAATATTCTTAATCACAATACTCTGAATTCGTTGGACATAAAAATTCGAAAAAATATCCAAAGATCATAGTTAGTTAGAAAATGCAGCATTACACTCTGCTGGTGTTTAATTTTTCATATTTTCTTTAAAAAATCTCGGCATACATTTGTAAATAATTTTTATTTCTTAAAATTTTTGGAAATTAAAATAATCATGAATATTTGTTTTTAATTTCAAAAAGTCTACCAATTTTACACAGACTAACTATTCATAAAAAATATTGAAAGTGGGTTAGACGTCAAAGTCCAAATCAGGACGTTATCTGGACTTGATTTTCTTAAAACCACAAATATACACACAGTCATATAGATGAATACTGAATAACTTTCAGAAGTGCAAGTTAATAAAAAGAAATATAAGGCGTTTTTTGACATTTTCTTTTTTTTGAAAGTGTGAGAAGTGAGTTAACAAAAACAAAAAAATGAAAATTAGAATATAAAACAAGCAACTCCGAATACGTTTATAATTATTTGCGGACTCAGGTTTTCATTGAAAATGACAAAATGCCAACAGAAATTAAGAGAATTCCAAATGAAAATGAAACTTTAAATTTTAAATTGATAAAATTTCAAATGGAGTTGGGTATTTCAATTTGAAATAAGGAAAAATCGCAAATGATTTTTAGATTATAAATATTAAAAATATTTACTATATAATAACATGCATTGTTGCAATTGGTTCATCAGGCATTATTCAAGCCCTAAGGGTTCGTTTAGAACTGACGCTCAAATAAATGTGTTAAAAGTGTGTGACAACACTCCCTGCCATAGTCTTCTGGATTGAGCCCTTTCTAACTAATGCTTAACCCTATTGAAATTAGTTGGTCTAAAATAAAAAGTAAGATAAAAACAAAGATGCATCTACCACACGTAAGTCCTCCTGATACAGGAGAGCAGCGGCTTATTTTTAACCGACTTCAAAAAAAGAAGGTTGTACAATTCGGCTAAACGTTGCTTTTTTTTATTTGTGCCTCCAGAACTCAGTCATTTCTGATCCGATTTTGAAAATTTTTGGTAATATGATAGACTATGCTTACAGATTGGTCCCGTTTTAAAAACAGTTCATAATCTTAAAAATTAAAGGGTGTCCCCATACAACATATGTACATATTTTTTACGTGTATTATGAACTGTAAAGGGCGATTGTGTTAAGTTTAAAATGACTGCGTATTACTATGGCTTCCAAAACCGAAAAATTATACAAAAATAAATCTAAAAATTAAAGGGTGCCCCCATAATTGATGTGAATTTACTTATATGGGCCTATCTTTTAAACCTTTATAGACAAACGCTTGCAAATTGGACAGAATGTCGATTGCTGTGGCCGTTATAGTAACAAGTATTAATATTACAAATTTTAAATTAAAGGGTGCGCCAATAGTTCACTAAATTTGATGTATATGGCCATACTTTTAAACATTTGTAGACAGACGCTTGAAATTTACAACAAACCTGTATTGCTAAGTCCGCTATAAAAACAAATATAAAATTTGGATTTGGAAATTAAAGGGTGTTCCAATAGCTAATATAATTTTGTGTATGTGACCAAACTTTTGAACCGTTAGAAACAAAACGCTGAAACTTAAAAGGCGACTGTATTGCTAAATCCGCTATATCAACGAGTTTATAATTTGAATCAAGAAATTAAAGGGTGTCCAATAATTGATGAAGATTTACTTATATGAGCCTATCTTTTGAACCGTTATAATTAAACAGAATGTCGATTGCTACGTCCGGTGTAGTAAAATGTATTAATATTAAGAATTATAAATTAAAGGGTGCGCCAATAGTTCATTTAGTTTGATGTATATTGCCATACTTTTTAACAGTTGTAGACAGACGCTTGAAATTTACAAATAAACTGTACTACTAACTCCTCTACAACAACAAGTATAAAATTTGGATTTGGAAATAAACGGGTGTCCCAATAGTTGATATAATATGGTGTATGTGGCCGGACTTTTGAACCATTGTAGACAGAGAGCTGAAATTTACAAGGGACATGTTTTGCTATGTCCGCTATAACAAGACGCTTATAATTTGAATTTGGAAAGTAAAGGGTGTTCCCAAAATTAATGTAATTTGTTAATTTTAGACAGAATGTCCACTACTTTATTTGGTATAATAAGAAGTATAAAAATGTTATATTTTTAATTAAATAGTTGATATATGTAATCGGATGTATATGGGCAAACTTTTGAACCGTTACAGGCAGACGGTTGAAATTTACACGGAACCTGATTGCTAAATCTACTGCCACAGAAAGTATATAATTTGAATTTGCTGCAATTTGATGTTTATTGCCAAACTATTGAACAGTTGAAAAAGTATAAAGTTTGGAGATATAAGTGTGTCCCAATAGTTAATGTTACCTAATTTATGTAGCCATACACTTGAGCTGTTATGGGCAGACAAATAAAATCTGTTTGAAGTCGGTTTTCTTTCGCATGAATTATTGTAACTTTAAATAACAAGGATTTTCCAAACAGTTCTTTAAACGTTGCGTTAAAGCTTTTCAATTAAATTTAAAATTTTGTTTTAGATTTTAAAATATTATTGAAATAAAAATGCGCAAACTAGTTATTCGTGGACATTGTGCAGTCAACACTATTTTGAGTCATGTAGATTTTTGTTGTTTTTTTGTGTTTATTCTTTATCGGCTTTGTTTAACATACACATTCGTCGGTATGTGAGGGAGTGTAGGCATTTACTTATTTGTATGTGAATGTGTATAGATGTGTGAATTTGTAGCCAAAAGCCCAACATCAAAATATCGATTTTAGATTTGCAGGCCTAAATTTGTTAAAATGTAGTTGTTTCATATATATTTACTTGCATTTTAAATATATACAATGGCTTTGTATGTGTATATTAATTTTCATTTTTGTGTGTGTAATACTGTATCTACTTTACATATAAATATTTGTGGCTTTATAATCTTCTATTATTGCAGTTGCAATTGTTGTTGTCAGTTTTTGTTTGCATGTAAGTGTGCTAATGTAAAAACAGGAAATTAAAATGGCTTACGTATGCACTTTGTTGTTTAAATTTATAGTCAAAATTCATTTTTAGTTGTTGGTACTTATATCAGTATCCAACGATGCTTTTATCTCTTGGTACGATGGTAATTCAGAACGCGTTATCAAAATTATTTAGTTTAAAATTGAATGATCTGTTATTTAATTTAAATTTTTAACCATCAAATGGCTGAGGCTAAAAAGTATTTATTTCCGTCTGATAATTAATTCACGTAAGAACATATAGAGGAATCTACATATGTATGTGAAAATAAATTTTAGAAAATCGAAAAATTTAAGTTTTAAGCAATTTTCTGTAAAAAAAATGTTCGTGATTTCATCTGTTCTATTTCGTTTGTAAGAATTCATCATATGATTTGGTTGGTAAAAGTTATTCAACAGGATTGCTTCGAGTTGAATGAAAATGTTTTCTTTGTTTTAAATACTGGTATATGCATTGATCCCTCGTAATATTTGTTTGCGAAATAAGTACTAAAGATAATATAGTTAAATTTTTTAAATTATTTATAGCTTTTAAAATATTGCGCTATAGAAGACGTAACGTTTTCGATATAAAACAAAAATTGCAATTTGTGCAGCCGACTATATAATTGAAAAAAATTGTATTAAAATTATTTTATATGCATTTGAAAACAAACTCAGCAGAGTAAAATAAAGCTTCCATTTATTTTTTTGTTACTTTTTTAATTCATTTTTAGTTTTTTAACTATATTATTTGCAGAAGTGAAAATTACACACTTTATTTTGGCTGCTTAATATTACTGATGGTTAACTTACTGGCAAATGCTATTAATATAATAAAAAATATTTTTAACATTTCATTTTCAAGTGAAAAGAAATATACAAATATCAAACGTTTTGCTTTACTGCGACTTCTTTTATTTATTTATTACTAGCCTGTTGTACCCGGCGTTGCCAAGGTCTAATTTTAGGGCCTTTGGAGGTACTTTGTAACCTTGTTTGCTATAATAGCCTTGTTTGCTACTCCGAACACATGTGAAATCCATCAAATCGGTTTGGATTTAAAGACTAGGAAATATCTATATTTTATAAATCTTTAAAATCTGATTTTATTAAGATCGTTCTGTATATTTAGAAAATTTATAAATTTTAAAGAGATTTAAAATATATACCCATCAAAAAAATGAAGCAGTTAAAAAATCATGGCTAGTTTTATTGCTTCTCTTGCACCTAAATTCTATAAATCACTTTTAATAAGTTCGTTTATTCTAGTTAAGTTATAATTTTTGAACTAATGAAAACTCATGAAAATTACGTTATTAAAATTTAGTTTAAAACTTAATAATACAAAAAATTACCGACCCAATAAAAAGTTTAAAAAAGTGTTTCCATTTTACAACAACAAATTAATATTAATTATTATTAAAACTTTTTAAATTTATAATATTTACAAGTTGCTTGCATTTATTTTAGGAAATTATAAAAGAAATACAGCATTTACACTATGCAATTTTTCACGAAACTAGCATGAAAATGTTGTTTGTTTTTAAAGCAGAAGGAGTAAGCAATATGGTATTGCTTAAGTTTTAAGGGGATGTTAGTGTTGCTAATGTTAACTTTTAGATAATAAATAGAAAATTGAAGAAAAAATGCCTCAAAAAACACATAGTGTAAATCTGGACAAAATTTATGAAAAAAATTTTCTAATCATAGAACGATAATGACAACGTAATGTTAAAGCCATGCATTTCTAAATTGAACCATATCATTTTGCATGTCTTTTTTTGCTGGGTATTTGATTGAATTTAAACTTCTAATTTCGCTCTAAAATTTCGTATTTTTTCGTCGATAAAAAGAGAACTCATATGTTTTATTGTACTTACTTTTTTAAAAAAGTTTTTTTTTTATTGAAATATAAGCTTCTATAAATAGGACTTTCTTATTATGTACTTTCAGACTTTACAATGAGAACTTTGAAATCGCTATGAAAATTTAAAATTTTGTAGTTTTAAATTTTGAGTATATATTAATGTTTATTTGACGTTTATAATTTAATTTTCTTTTTGTAATTAACTTATTTATAGATCAGTTTTAAATAATTATAAAAGAAAATTTTATTATTTATACAGGCTCTATCCTTGTCAAGTATTAATGCATTCTTATGGCTCTCAGTTGGCATGTCAGTGGCATACATGAAATGCCACACTGATTATATAGTTTTATTTGAATCTATCTTATATAAAACTTTCGATGCATATGAGTACATCAATTGCTAAAGGAGGTAGCTTAAAAATATCCTTTCAATTATTTTTTTCATAAGAAATGGTCACCTACGCTTATATCTAATAAAACTATTAAGTCAATATTTGAAGATAGAGCTTCTTAAAAGAACAGAGTTACATTTTATAATTTAAGAGATTCAATTTTGAAAGGCTGTGGCGGCCATATTGCTTAAGTTGCAACAATAAAAATAGTTGTTTCCTACATGGTGCGGTACGCGTGTCGCCTTAAAATAGAAAACTAATGAGTGAGTTACCTAATCAACTTTTTCTTAATAAAAAACGCTTTGAGTGCAAACCAAGTAATTGAAAATTGATTCTTAAATTGCAAAGAAAATACTTATCTAGCAAACATTTTTGGGATTAAAAGAACTGCAAATGTTGTACAATAATTTTGTAATTTATAGTTAATTTTTATTAATATGTTTATTTATTTTTTACCTTAAACTAGAATTTTATTTTATACATAAAAACTTACTTCTGTTTTCCTTTGTAAAGAAAGTTGCATACAATAATTCTCCACTTTAGTTTTAATTCATGTTGTTAAATTATATGTATTTTGTTATCTTGTTTTCTTTATTTATTTTAATTAATATTTTTATAATTATTTTTATAACTATTTGTTTTAACTATTAATACGATCGTTAAAAGTTTTTGTTAGTTGATTACATTACTCGTTTGCATATCAATTGTTGTTGTTTAACTTTTTTAAATTAAATTCAATTATATTTTTGGTTGTCATTTATTTAATAACTTAAAATATATTTTAATTCAGTTTGTTGCGTAATTACTAAGTATTTTTGTATAACATAGATAAATAACACAAATTACTTCCATACACATATCCAACTATGTTTTAACCACACGCACACAGCCACACCATAATAACCAAAGTGATTTTACAAAAAATATTTAAATTTAATTAAAATATAAATACATAGAATTTAAATGCCTAACATTTTGCCTACGCTTTTATAGATTAATTCATGCAACTCACAACTGACAAGCCAGTCACACACACACACATACCCAGGCCTACTCAGGCAATTACTTACCAATGCTTAAAACTACAAGTTTTATAATTTACATAATATTTTAGTTTGTTTTGTTTGAGAATTTATTTATGTCCTTTTAGTAAATTACGATTTTAGATAATAATATAAAATATTTAAAATTTATACAAACAAAAACTAATTAATAATGTTGAACGCAAAATCATTATTTTAAAATATGATGGGTAATTATTTATTCTATTTAACTGTTATCTTCAAACAAAATTTTATCTAGGGCATGCTCTCACAAGAGCTTGCAATTACATTTAATTGATTAGAAAATATTTGAAATAATTGAAAATGTTTACTCATTACGTAAATATTGTGCAATCCACAAGGAAAACTTGTTTGTAATAAGGATTAGGAATTACTTAAATGTAATGCGTGATTAAATAAATATTAAATAATCACAATCGAATGTGCAATTACTCAAGGGATAAGATCAAAATAGTTTAAAAGCTTCAAGTTCTCAAATAATATTAATAAAAACAATACAAATTTACAAATTTGGATCAGAGCTGATGAGAACAAATCTTAACGTTTTCGTTCGTTTTTTTAAATTGGTTCTAGTTTACATTTGAATTCACTCATGTTGGCAGCACTGCGCATTCATAACGACAGTCAGCTGTTGGCATCCCTAGAAACATTATTTAATTTATATTTTATAGCTTTTTTTAATTCAAAACGTGTAAAAATGCAAAGACGGATTTGTAAAGTTTTTTAAAGGTGTTTTTGTTATTTGCGAACGTAATATGATCAGAAAAATGAACAAAGTTATTACTAATGTGATGAAATATGCATTTTTATTATCTTGGTTTCTATTTGTCAAACACTCACAAGCCGTTTAGCCGTTAGCTTGATAAAAACATCAATATCCTGAAGTATCATCTAAGCCAGTTCTCTTTGCCAATTTGCTTGTACGAGTGAAAATTCCATGGAAACTTGTAGTGCATTACCGACGAACAGTGAAAGCAATTTAAAGAATATGATCGAGAGTTTGTTGCAAAATTATTGCTAGACTGGTGCTCAAGTGTCTCCCAAAATACATTCTCATCTCGCAATTTTTTTTCTAAAAACTCAGTTGAAGCAAGCGACAAGCAAGGGAGCGACTACAAAAAGTTTGGCGAAAATCAAAAAACGATACCAAGGTTTTTGGGACATAGGCATGATGACCGACTACTTTTGGACTTTTATTTTTAATTTAACACTTTTTAATAAATAAAATGGATACTAATTGTAAAAAAATGTAAAAAATGTGTTTATATATACATATATATCTCGAAAACTATAACCAATGTAAAAAAACGGAGTGCAGATTCGAATTCAGTGCTCTAAATAAAACAGCTTTTGGTTACTTAGATCCAAAACCGTGTATACTTGTGTAATAATATTAATAATTAATTTTAATATTTTTCTCATCGCTATTGAATCCTAACAATAACGCTTCCACCATGGTTAAATAATACAGGTGGTCTCGATGGCGAATTCATTAATTTTGCTGTAAGCGCTTGATTTTTTGTAAGTTAAAATATACATCTGTTATTTCTAAGAGTTTGAGAATGTAGCACTTAAAGCTAAATTCGGATTTTTGTAACGCTTTATAATTCTAATAATAAAATTTTACAATACTTTTCGATGTAGGAAAGAAAGAAAATAAGTGGTATTTATGTATGTTCTCGTATGTACAGTTAGGAGCAAAAATGTAACACGATAGCCGGCGTTCGGAAACAACGCTTAGTATTTCCTATGAGGAAGCAAATACCAAAAGTTTTTTTGATTATTATTATATATCGGTTTGTCCAAAAAAATTAATACTTACATGCAATATTCTAGTATGGCAAGGATGGACAGTAGGGGTACCACAACAAATATCAGAAAATGTTACACTTTTGCACCCTGTTAAATTTTAATGCATTTAATAATTCAAACAAATACAATATCTGAATCATTCTGTAATCTACCGTTATTTATCAATTTTTCAATTATCTCACACGTCTTTTTAAAATGGAGCCATATAAAATCAATGAAATTATTAATTTATTGCAAAAAAATGAATTGGTAAGACAAATTGCAAAAAAGTATAAAATAAGTCATATGACCGTGCAAAGAATTAAAAAAAAGTATGGAATATGTGCTCAATCGCCGCGTATTGGACGGCCAAGAAAAATAGATGATCGCACTGGTCGACACCTCGCAAAATTGGTAACATGCGAAAATCCTGTCACCCCAGCTGAAGCAATAAAAACTCTTCAAATTGATGCAAGTCGCTGGACAGCTCCACGGTGTTTAAAAAGATTGGGTCTTAAGGCCGCTGAAAAAAATAAAAAACCATTTCTAACAAAAAAAAATTTTTCTTTGCCGGAAGGAATTTGTAAATTCGTATAAAAATTGGACATACGGCGACTGGAGTCAGGTACTGTAAATTACTTTTAAAATTTTTTTTTTTAGGTGATTTGGTCTGATGAAACGAAAATTAACCTTTTTGAGTCAGATAGGCGCTCGTGGTACTAGACTAAGGACCCAAACACCATAACCTCAAATCAGGTCCGACAAACAATGAAACACGGTGGTGGTTCAATGATGGTTTGGGGTTGTATCACGAAAAATGGAGTGGGTCCTCTTGTTAAAATTGATGGTATCATGAAAAAAGAACAATATCTTTCAATTTAGCAAAATAATTTACCAGCTGCTATTGAAAACACGGGTCTTTCTCCTGAAAATGTTGTGTTTCAGCAAGATAGCGACCCAAAACACACGGCTAAAATAGTAAAAACTTGGCTACAAAGTCAACCATTTTCTGTTTTAAAATGGCCCCCGCAGTCACCGGATATGAATCCGATTGAAAATTTTTGGAGTTACATCAAAACAAAGTTAGCCAAGTATCCGGAACCTTCAAATGCTGTTAACGAGTTATGAAGCCGTGTGAAAGACTGTTGGGAGTCTACTCCGAACGAGATGGTGGCTAATTTTTGCAATAGTATGCCCAACCGACTAAAAGAGCTTGAAAAAGCAAAAGGTTTGTGCACCAAATATTGAAAACTCAAACGTCGCGCTTTAATTACCATACAAATATTGCTGGGTGCAAAACTGTAACTTTTGACTAAATCTGGTTACATACGCATTTTGTTTTACAAATTTGTAATATAAAAAATTGTGTTTGTGTTATATTTTGCAGAAAGTTTAATAAATAAAATAAGTTAAGATAATTTAGTTGTGGGTCTTTTTATTTTGAAACTATCGAGCTTTATTTCAGAACATAATAACTCATGTTACATTTTTGCTCCTAACTGTATCTGCAAATTTACAGAAGAGTTTCTTCAAAAACCCAGTGTTATATAAAAACGATTGGCGGACTATGTCAACTTTAAAGGAACTATAAACAAATAAAAAAAAAAATAACAAAAGAAAGAATTGAATCAATTTAAAATTTAATTAAACTTTAATTGAAAACAAAGAAGCCATTAATATGTCCAGAAAACTTTTTCTTGTGTTTAATTTAAAACCGTGTATAATGTTTTAAACTTTACATATTTTTATTGTTACCACGCTAAAATATACTAATGATTGTATTATAATATTCGCAAGCATCAAGGACAATATGAAGGAAAAAGGGAATACGTTTAAAACTTTTAAATTTCTTATTAAATTGAAAGCACGAAATTAAATGGAAGATCTCAAAAACCTATGATATTTATTATTGCAGACGGGAGCAAGTCTCGATAGCTATTACCCATAAATGTATTTCTTGGTTGTTGTTGTTTTGTTTACACTTTTTATCATTTTGAATTCATTAGTCTATTTTTTTAAGCTGTATGGAAAAAAATCTAAAATTTTTAAAAAGTTTCCTGAAGAGCCGCTTAATGACCGTCAAGACTTGCAATAATAAATATCAGTGTAATTAATTATTTAACACACTTTAATCTACTAAAAGTAAATTTAAAATACCCCTGATTTAATTTTAGTTGTTAATTTGGAAAGTTCAAATATTTTATGGAAAATTAACAACAACAATCTTAGGCTATTGTATTGCCTATACGTAAAATACTATTCAGAAATATCTACCATATAATACAGCAATATACTATATATAATACAGCAAAATTTTATAATTCGAATTTATACATTCATTTGTTTAAGAAAAATTTACTTTTTTCTCAGCTCACCTTAAAGTTGTTTAGGCAACTCAAGCCGACAGAGAAAATGTAAGTATCTAACATATTTACATATAATTTCAGCAATTACATATAAAAAATGGGTTGCAGTAACTTAATTAAAACTGAAAATTTCCATTATTATTATTAATTGCTTGCGGTCAAATATTTGCTTCAAAATATCTTTAAGTTGTTCTTAAAATGTTGCAAAAAGAAAATAATGATTTTGTTATTGTTCGGAAACAATCAGAATTTCTATATGAAAATTAATTTTTAGATATATATATACTTTGTTAATGTTTTAAGTTTCTCGTTAGGCAAATACATACATACATACATACCACACATACATCTTTATATATATTTTAAATGTCCCTTTCTTTCACATAAAAAAAGATATCTACTACATTTACACCAATTTTATCATTTTGTTAAATCAACATTCATTTTTTGTTGTTTTTTACGATGTAGGATTTTTGTACATTTGTTTTATTATCTCTATTCGCTGCAAAAATTTCTGAAGGTTTGGTATTTTTTTTTTACAACAGAATGATTGTGTGTGTCTTTCATACAATGTTCACATTATTACTTATAAAAAAGAATCCATCTCTTTTAAAACAATCAAAGTTTAATTCTTTGATTTCGATTTTAGTACGAAGGTCGAATCGTGCAAGAGACTTTTTCAATCTTAACCCAAGTTTTACTCTAAGAAGCTTTAAAAATAAAAAACATTTGTGATTGCAACTAAAGAAATTTAACATTCAGTATTTTTCATGCGCCTATAAAAAATAACTAATAACCGGAAATTATTGTAAACCTTTTTTAGCCTTAATTACATAAAATGAGCCACTAACTCATAAAGTTTTATTTTTTATAATGTACATTATTTTTCAACTGATTGATATCACAACATATTAAACAGTTTTGGCTTTAAGAGAAATGCAGCAGCAAAAAGCTTTAATATATTTCTACGTCATAATTTAATATTTTTTTATTCAACATAAATTCCATGTATAATTTGAACAGTAAAATGTTGCTTTTAACAAAAACTACCTGAATTTAAAATTACGAACTATAATAACTTATTGGTATGTTATATTTTATAAGCTTAAAACTATAGATTTTCATAGATTTTCATTTTTTTCTAGGTGAGTTTTGTTGATTTTTAAAGTACTAAATTTTGATATAGTTTTTATGCGTTTTTTATAAGTTTTTGTAAATGCATATTACTTTGGATCTTACCTTTTGTCTTTATCTAACATTAAAAGGTATTTAAATCTTACTTTTCAAACAGCCATGCCTTTGTTCTCTTCTAAACATGTATTGTAAATTCTTGACGTTCCTGTTCCTTTTTCTCATGATATCTTGCCAACAGTGAGGTTAACTCCTCTCTATCCACCTTACTTAACTGACCATCTTTATTTTCCATAACTCGTTGCACTTCCAAGTCTAATGCTCGTTGCTCATGATCACATTCAGCTTCACTAAATTCTCGAGAATCGGTGAACCCCGATGGTGGTCGAAAGCCCATGTTGTTAGCGCCGGTCATAGCGGCAATTGTGGCTGCTATTGAGGCCGATGTCTCCGAATTATTAACCTCACTGTCTAAGCTAAAGGTGGCAGAACAAAAGAACAAAAAAAAAAGGTAAATTTTATTAATTTATTAAAATCTATGTGCTGTCTACAATGTACTCTTAATATAACCGGCTCCTGTCAATAAAAGTTTTAAATATTAGTTGTAGTATAAATTTTTTATTACTCGAAAAGGAACTCTAATGCAGTGGTTCTTTATGAAAAATAGTTTAAAGATCTTGAGATTGGGAACATTCGTTTTTAACGAAAAAGAATTTATTCAACAATACAATTGCCCTTGTGATTTATGCAACACAATTCACTGTCCTGAGAAAGGTGGCATAAATTAATAAGTTTATAATTTTATTATAGCACTTTAAGCTGTAGTAACAATAAAGTAGCGTTAATCACCTCGAAGTAGGTAATTAACACAATAAACTCTGTAAAAGATTTTCCCATACCCCGATCATGTTTTTTAGATTTTGAGCTACTACAGAGGACATCAAAAGTTCTTGATTTCTTATTGTAAGCTGCAGATGGAGCTGCATTTTATGCCGCACGTCTGTGTAGAAGCATTAAACAAATCACTAAAATTATGCCATTAGCATTAATAGTCGTACAAATATCAAATGCCAATGTAATCTGCAAGATTGAACAGATACGGAAGTTTAACAAAGTGAGTTTTACTAGGACAATTGAGACATAACAAGAGAGAAAGAACGCAGTCTTGCAGTTCCCTCTTATGACAACATACTAATTACTAAAACTCGATCTCTAAGCCAGCTAGATATAAATCGAGAAAATTAATCCATAATAAATAACTTAAAACGGAACGAAAAACAAGTAAGATTGCTATATTTGGCTATGCCGGATCTTATATACCCTTCACCATCTATATAAATCTAGTTTAGTGAAGTAACTCCAATCACAGAAGCAAATATTAAGGTGACAGAGAAATAAAAAAATAAAAAAGTGGTACTGCATATATTTAATTTTAAAAAAATTTAATATTTTCTTAAAGATCTTTTCGAAAGCTTAAAAATGATACCCATATTGATATTTTAAAAAATTTGAAAATTTCAGAGCCCCGTAACTCGAAAAATAAAGGCGAGCGCCAATTTTTCACATCATTTTTTTTTATTTTTTAATTCTCTATCGCCCATTGTATTTATTTTTTTGATTGAAGTTACTTTAATGTTCTAAATGACATGAAAGAATTATAGGTAGGGGTGGTGTTTAGCGTGCTGTCTCGAAGAACATGGACCGATCATGCTGATATCCGATAGCACCTCTCGACTCTATATCTGTTCGATTGACCTATTTTATTTTTTGCCGAGGCAAAGTTGATTTTAACACTAACACGGACGGACAGACGGACATCGCTCAATTGACTTTACTAAGCATAAGATGTCAGAGTATATGAACTTTATGGGTTCGGAAATTGATCTTTTAGAAATTACACACTAATTTTGTAGTGAAGGGTATGATAAAAGTCAGATTTATCAACTTTAAAAGCTTGATATTTATAAAAATATTCAATTTTTGTAAGTTAATTTTTAACAGGTTTTAATAAATTTTTTCAATTTAAATTGTATAGGAACTATAAATTTTGCCAAAAATATAATCCGGCGCCGAAAAGAAAGTTCTCAAATTCCAGAAAGTTACCAAAACAAAAGTACACAGAAAAAAGTTTTTGCACTGATGGTTTTATTATATCCTTCACCACAGGTGAAAAGTGTATATCTAAGTCCGACATTCTGTTTTAAATAACTTTGCCAAGACAATAGATTGATTAGAGAAAATTTGAAAATCAGCAAGATTTGTTTATTACCTTCTTGGGTGTTTAACCCTGCCTGCCTCTAAGAAAAATTGGTGAGCTTTTTACCTGACACAGCAATCTTTTCCTTTACTAAGCACGGACAACAACCCTAAAAAAATTTGCAACTCTCACGAATAAAGCTTCTTTTGAACAGAAAATCTTTATGGAATTAAAGAATTTCTTATGCCAACTTTTATTTTAACTATTCAATGCGAAATCTGGAGTATGGTGCATGTGGTTATACAAATTTTGTGAAAGGTATATCAGATTCGATATAGCCAAATATAGCATTGTTACTGGTTTGTTTTAAAATTAATGCAATTATTTATTCATTCAGAATTATTTTTTTTATTATATGTCTCGCTTCAATAAATAATTTAATGAAAAAATAAAGAATTTTTTTCAATTAGATATATAATTGAGTAAATTACAATTTTAATTCGATTTCAATCTGAAAACAAATCGATCTTTTTAAATATCCAAGATCCATACATTTTATAAAACTTATTATTAACCTTATTAAAAAGTGGCCGCAGCAAAATTGCGCTAAAAGCTTGTAAAATACTAAACTAGAAATTCAAATTTAGTGGCAAAGTTAGATGATTTTATTGCATTAAGTAAAATAAAACCACGAAAACCCCTAAATTCTTAATTCTTATCGTCAGAAAAACAAAATTTTTTTGGAGTTTGGGGTTTAGGTACCTGAACTACCTGTTGTTACTTCCAGGGCATAAACGCCGCTCCAAAGAATCCTTGGCACCAATTTGCTGCTGTTGGTGTTTGCGATTGCGGTTTGCACGCTTGTCGCCTGACGAAGTTGAACTGTTATTATCCTTTCCATATCTTTGGGCATTCGTACGCCTGTCCACAGGTGAAGTTTGATCATTATTCGATTCCGTCGAGGAGTCAGGACGAAACATGTCTACAAGCAATAGAAGAAGAAAAGGAAAAAATATGGTTTTATAATGAAAATTTTTTGAACTCAAGGTAAGCATAAAGTTGCAAGTGAGGAATAAATAATTTATAACAACTTTATGCACTTATGAGCAAATGCTTAGTTGTGTGCGTATGTGTATGTGTGCTTGTGTGAGTACACACCTACTCCACTACGACCATCGTTGTTACGTGACTTACAAGGAACTCTATAAGTAGGCATATTTGAAAATTCAGTACTAGGACTTATACTGGTGTCCGATTCCGATTCACAATGGCCAACACCATTGTTGACACTACTACCTACAGCACTGCTGCCACCCCCACCACCACCACTACTGCTACTGATGCTTTTATTGCCACCATTACGGCCATTATCGTTACGTGATGGTTTTTTCATATGACCCGTTTGAGATCCAATGGCCATAGTCATTGACTTACTTAAGGTCGACTCATCTGTAAAGAAAATTTTTTAAAATAATATCTCTAGCTTTGTTTGTTTTTTTTTTTTCTTTTTTTAACGTTTTTAACGACAAATTACCATCTGTGTTGTAAAATCGTTGCTTATGCCAAGATGATTTTGATTTGACATGACCAAATCCTGAAGATGGCAATAATGGATATGCAGTGGCATTGAGATTGTCTCCTTCTGGATGACCAAACGTTTTAAATTGCATTGTATAATCCATGGGAGAGGCGGCAACACCGCGTGTTGGTGTTTTGGCGGGTGCTCCTGTGCGGCCACCATTAACACTAAATGTGGCGTAAGGCGAAATTTCATACATTTCTATCGCAGTTTTTTTTTTCATTTAAAGCCCCCCAAAACAAACCAGCACCAATTAATGATGGCAAGCGACCACAATATTCCATAAGGCACGCAGTAAACGTACCACATTACAATAATAAACATAAAATGAGAAAGAAAAAAGAAAAATAAGTTTTAACAGAAGCAAAATAATACCATTGGAATGAGTTAAAAAAACACATTAAAAACCAGAATCATAGAGTTGGAAAAAAGAAGCAAATAACTAAAAAAGATTTAAGTTCTACGTGCTTCGTCAGGATGTCACGTTTTCCACCGTTTGCTTTTTCAGTTTTTTCTTACTCTTCCGTTTAGTTTAGCAAGTGAAAAAAGCTACAGAGTATATTATTCTAACTGCAAGTAGTTGGATTCTTTTATAACTCATAGTTTTACTGCGTTTATTCTTTTTAATAATACAGTGATTGAAATAAAGCTACAAACTAATGGCTTGCGGCTCAGGGCTCAGTAAGATAAGTTTTAAAATATTGTAATTAAGTAATCAATTTTCTTAAACATTGATGTTTTTTATTTTATATAAATATTTATTTGTAAACTTACAATTAAAAAAAAGATTTAATTTGTCTAAGATATTTTAAATCCAGCCGCAATACAATAAAACTTTTTTGTTTTGCATAAATCTTAAAATTATATTTTATTCAGGAAGTAAGAATTATCACGATCAGGATATTATTACACTTTGAATTTGCATTGATTAATTTAAGAAGGAGAAAATTGCATTTTACTTTCAATTCCATTTGTGTTGGCAATGCTTCTATAAAGCTTAAGTTCAATGTCCACCACTTATGGAATAGTAAGACTAAAACGTTATTACGGTAGTTCGTAAAAATATATAGCTACCACAAATCTACGCTAAGTCTCAATATACAACCCCTAGGAAAGAATTCGACTTGCTTATGAAAACTCAAAAAAACCCTCAATATAGGCTTTCCACTAATTATATAACCATTAAATATTTTGGGTAATAATTTTTTAAATATATATATATATATTGATATAAATTACAAAACAGGACTTTTACTGTATTTTATTAATCTTCGTCATCTTGTAACTGTATAAAAAAGACAAAAAAAATCAGCCGTAATAGTGGATAAAAGAAAAATAAAATAATAGTTGATTATTGTTGTTTTTGCGTAAATTTTGATTTTTGCCTTTACTTTATTGTTTGGACAAAAATCTTTAGTTTATTTAAAATGTTTGTGAGAAGTTTCCTGAAGAGCTAAGTAAGCGGTAGCGAAATGGTAATCGCGACGTGCTTTCACCCTCAACAATCAATATCGGTGATTTAAATAATTAATACGGATATAAGAAAATAGCATGAAAATAAAATATTTGAAGATTAATTAATATGATGGATATGTTGCTATAAATTTCGGGAAGCTTTTTGGGGGCTTTCGTGTGTACTAATGAAGCAGTGTCGTCAGCAAAAGTTGAAGAATGTGTATGAGAACCTGTTGGCATTTCTGCGGTGTACAACAAATACAGAAGTGGACCTATGACGTTGCCCTGTGGAACTCCTAGCTTAATCGGTTGGGGGGGCTTATGTAATCTCCCTGACTGATGACTAATTTTAGATCTATTATATAACTATTTAGTATCTGATATACATTAAAGGGCAGGCTCAACATTAATTTATGTTTTAAACCATCATGCCACACTTTATCAAAGGCTTGAGATGCGTCGATGAAAAGCGCCGAAAAAAATATCTTTTTTTTCAAATTCCTGCACTAATCTATGTGCTTTGTTGTCTTTGAAATCCAAACTGATGATCTGAAATAAACGAGGTGTTATTTAGAAGCGAGGTCGGCTTTGTGACGTACATTGTTTCTAAAAATTAAGATATTGTAGGCAGTAAGCTTTTAGGCCTTTAGGAGTCTACTTTACTGTTATCTTTTCCAGGTTTTGGAATCATGGTTACCAGAGATATTTTCCACGCTGAAGGATAGTATTCCAGATGCATAATTGCATTATAGACAAAAAGTATTAATCTCTTTGCAACATTTGGTCGTTCTAAAAGCATTTTGTTGCTAATCCTGTCTATACCAGGTGCTTTTCTAGGGTTGAGTTCCTCAATAAGTTTTATAAGATCTCGAAACTGGAACCTCATCTGTGCAGAGACTCTAAAAACAGCAGGCGACAGTCTGTCTATGTCCTCAATTATATTCAGAGCAAAACCTCATTTATGGTGGTCAAAAACCAGGTACCCTTTATCTGTGTCATCTCGTTATAAATCTCCGTTCAAACATTTTAACGGAGGCTTCGTCATCACAGGTCTCTTAATATTTTTAGCTGCCGGCCATAAAGAGTAGTAGGTAGGTTTTTAGCGATGAAGTTCTTTGCGCCCCTTGAGGTCCTCGTGCTTTCTCTCAAAATGCTTTTCAACTGGGAAGATCTGTACTTCTGCCTTTCTCTGCGTATTCTTCTTTTTGTTGCTGGAAGCTGTTCTACTTCCGTGAAAAAAAAACTCTGGTGTAAATGCTTCTTCAAAAAGTTCCTAGCAGCCGCCTTAAGCTGTTTTTCAAAATTGTTGATTGTGGTGTCTAGCTTTTCTCACGTTCTAAGGCTAATACATTCTGTGCATTGGGTACTTACATATTTTTTATAATTCAACAAGTTTACTCTAGACACTGTTAGAGCCATGGCAGAAGTGGGAGTACTTTGGGAGTTGTATAATGTGACAATGGTAGAGGAATTATCAGAGGATAAATCCAACGAACCCTCAGTTTGTAACATGTCAAAAGAAATATTTTTTGTTTTACCAAAATCTATAAGATCCGGATTTTTTCGCCGATCTGTTGGCCAATTAGTGGGCTGCCCACATAAGATCACATCAAGATTCATTTTGGTTATTGCATTAAATTAGGCCCTTCCCTTAGGATTTACAAACTTTTTTTTGTGCGTAATATTTAGTGCCGTTTTCATAAGTTGCCTATAAAGTTCAACTTAGAAAAAGAGAGTTTTATTTATTTTTCGTATATATATATGTATATATATGTATATATATATATATATATATATATATATATATATATATATATATATATATATATATATATTATATTTTAAAAATAAAAAATAAAAATTAACTTCTTTGTAATTAAAATTGAAGTTTATGGAAATTCCAAAAACCAACGAAAAGTAATGGGTTTTTCTTCTTGACAATCGAAAAAATATACATTTTCAGTTTTTTCAGAATAAAGAAAGATTTACTTTAGGGCTGAAAATATTGCAAAACCTTTTTTAGCTCATTTATGTAAACTATTCGTCGTTTGCTTTTCATTTTTATATAGCCCTGAAAAAACGCACCATGGACTATGAATTTAATTTGGAATATTTATGATCAGCCAGCAAATCATTATAATTGGTAAATTGACACTTAAAAATTAACTTTGAAAATCAGTCATCAATTTAGTTTGTCGTAAAATTGTGTTCAACTTTTTTCGCCTTAACGATTCTTCTAATAAAAAAAATTCTTATTATGAAGTAAAATCAATCCACAATACGGCATTCGATATCGATCGCAATTTACATTTAAATTCTATTGAAATTTCTATTGATATCGAAATCCGTAATTCGCCACCAGACCTACAAATCCATTACATCCATTACAGTTTGGTGTGGTTTACATCTCAAGTTGGCGTCACGGTCGATGAAGTGCGTTACCGCACCATGATTAATGAGATTTTATTTGAAATATGTATGACATTGATCCGGGAAAGATTTGGTTTCGAAAGCATAGCGCTAGTTAAAATTATTAAAAACAAAATTTGCCGAAAAGTTAATTTCGATTTGCATTGTCGATTTGCATCTCTCTTTTATTTCCTGTGGAGCCAGCAAAATCAATTAATGGCTTGAGGCCAACGTTGTTCGTGTTATTCTAGACATATGGTCATTAATGCTCCAAAAAGTGGGCCGAAGGTGGTTATTAAGAATGCGCTTCGTCAAAAACAGCCGCAGAGGTCGTTTAATAGTTTCAAATATTAGTGCTTAACATTCAGACAATGGCAACGAATAACCTATTACTATTTGCAAAAGAAAGGCGCAGTTATAAAATCTAGTTGTGTTTGTTCTTTGATTTTTTTTGTATTTTTGTGAACTTCTCCTTTTTTTAAATCTTATTTTTAATTCATTTTGTACGCCTTTTGCCACATTGTGATCAGCCCAAAACACTTGTTGTGTAACAAGTTTTACGTTTCAGGTTTATAGCAAAAAATATATTTTTTTATCTATTTATTTTAAGCTTCATTTTTATATGACAGATATTTTGCATATTTTGTGTAATTAGTTATTTCAAGACTTGTAGTATATCTATTTTATTTTATGTTTCCTGATGAGGCTATCCAATGGAGTAGCGAAATATTGAAAATAAAAACTAACACTGGTTAACAAATGTTTGTTTCAAACATTTTGAAAGTTGGTAGTTAGTTAGTTAGTTAGGAGTGGCAGCCTCTCGCGACGAAGCTCACTTGAGCACAATCGAATGGCCCGTTGTGATACCACAAGGAAAGCGGCGCGACTCCCCTTACCCAGCCGAGAACCATGAGGATTCACGGATGAACTTCGCTATGTCCCCTATAGAGTGAGATGATAGCTCCGTAAGAGTTCCAAAGAAAGGAGAGCCCAGAATTCTTAGTATTCTTCGAGCCAGGGATGGGCAGTGGCACAGGAGCTGCAGTACGGTCTCTTCCTCTTCCTCCGAGCCACAGCTGCGACAGAAATCGTTAAAGGGCTGACCGAGTCTTTCAGCATGCCTGCCGATTAGACAGTGTCCAGTAAGTACCGAGACCGCGATGCTTATGGATTTTCTATCCAGTCTGAGCAGCTGCCTGGTCCGCTTGAGGTCCAGTGTAGTGCACAGTTGTCTAGAGACATAACAGAAACTTTCCTCTACCCATAATTTGCGAGCCAAATTGAGGTAGTGGTCCTCTATGGCCATTTTTACCGTTGCCAGAGGAATTCCAACATCTGGTAGCGAGGAGACGTTAGGAAGCAATGTGCCTTGTTTAGCAAGATCATCGGCCTCACAGTTACCCTGGATATCCCTGTGACCAGGGACCCAAATCAGGTCAATCTGTGATCGCTCCGATAGAGTGTTAAGTAATGAGCGACAACGCAGGACTAGCTTAGATGTACTGTATGCACCAGCAAGCGCCCTGATTGCCGCCTGACTGTCCGAAAATATCCGAATATCAAAGCCAAAAATATCGTCCCTAAGCGCTATTTCGGATGTTTTTAGAATGGCCATTACCTCGGCTTGAAAGACGCTGCAGTAGTGAAAGTTGGTATAACCTTTTCCTTTAACAGTTAAGGGGTCCTGATAAATTAATTATATATTTTACATTTCTCATGTTTTGGTGGAATAAAAAATAACAGTTGTAGTGGGTAGTAGTTTTTAAGATTAAGGCTAAATTTCGGGCATTTTTATTATTTATCAGATACTGCTGTAAAATCTCTTAAAATTTTAAAAACCAGATGAACTATTTAAGCACATTATACGACAGTTGATTTTTTTAATCTTTGTTTTAAAAATTGCTTCTAAAGTAATAATTATCAGAAAAAAAACTTTAAAACTTTCAGTAAAATTAAACTTTGATCTAACAAATAAAATCTAACCATTTTTTTCGAAATTGAACTTTTTTTATTTTTAATATCTGAAATAAGCTAAGATTATTTGCTAAAACTTTGTTTTTTTTTATGAAAACTCAACTTTTTTTTTATTACATTTTCACTTTTTTAATTCGAGTCAACTTGTTATCTTTAGTTCTATTTTTTGTGTGTTAAAGAAGTGAGGAATCGCGTTAATTTATCGATAAAAAGTTTATATAGACACCAGCTTACAGTCGTATCCATAACAATAACTTAGAAAGGGTTTGGTATGAGTGAAGTCATTAAAAAGGCTCCCAGTATGTTTTCCCATACAGACGGCACTTAAAATCATTGTAGATTATTGGCAAGACCTATAAATATATTTTGTAATTATTTTCGGTGTAAAATTATGTATAGAGCCTTGCAGAGACGCTGCTTAGTTTTGTCACTTACGCTAACCTCATGCTAAGTTTTTGTTATGGATACGGCCGTTAATGTTTATATCTACTTTAGGCAGTGCATGCTACAAATACCATTTAAATAACGGGTTCGCCATCTAACGTTTTTTTCAAGTAGTGCTTATTTCGTGAATAGTAACACTTATCTCATGTCTGATTTGACCGTTAATTAGTTTTGTCCATACACTGAATATGGTTGTGTATACGCTGGAAACGCTGGAAAATATTGCCACATTAAGACGCCAATTTTGCAAAAAAAAAATCATCTTTTCAGATGAAGCTCATTCTGATCTTGGCGGGTATATAAACAAGCAAAATTGTCGCATTTGGGGCACAGAAAACCCGCAAACATACATTGAAAAACCGGTGCACCCAAAACGAGTCACTGTTTGGTGCGGATTTTGGTCCAAAGACATTATTGGGCCATTTTTCTTCGAAAATGAGGAGTGGCAGTTACAATCAATGGCGATGGTTATCGGGCCATGTTGAACGAATTTTTCTTCACAAAAATTGAAGAGGAGAATATTGGCAATATTTCATTTCAACAGGATGGCGCTACGTGTCACTCAGCGGACCCTTTATATAACATTTTAACTAATTATCCATATTGCATGCAACCTTGTTTTGAATTATAGAAAAGGGTATAAGCTTTAAAAATGTTGAAATATTGATACACACACTTTTAAAAAGATGTTTTACACGAATCGATATTGACAACCTCTTGTTCTTGAAATTTTTGTAATTGCAAACTGATTTCAATAATTACGCATTTATAGTAATTTACACACTTATGTAAATACAAAATACGTTATTCAATATTCTACGCCTTGAACTTAACTGCATTTAACAAATAATACGAAATATCATAAATTTTTTAGTAAATGAAAGACATTGTTTTGCAACGTTTTCTAAAATTTTTTAGCTTAATTTGTCAAAAGTAATACGTTTATTATTCCTCTTTTCTTTTTTTTATCATTATTCGACACATCATTAAAACGGTCATTACTTGTTTTTGTGGGGATGGATTCATCTTAATCTGCTGAATTATTATTTCATACACAATTTATCATAAAGTAAGTCGATCAGTTCTGCAGTAATTCAGCCAGGTTTTTCATTTTAGGATGTGTAACAATGTTTAAAGGTATTGGCGTCATTTCAAATAGTCTTTAACGCTTATTTACTTGTCATGAAATTGTCTCACATCACAAAGTTTTTCGAATAATTTTTGATAAGAATTGAAGGATACATCTTCTTAAACACAGGCGGTCAAAGTTTCAAACTTAACATTATTTTGATCACTAATTTTCTTCCATTTAAATTCCTAGCGTCCTTACATGATTTGAAAATATTTAAAATATAAAATAAATGAAAGTTTAAAGTTTTTCTGATGTAAATATTATAGTTTTTCTACTCGATTTTAACCGTCAAAATGAAATAAAAAAATTAATTATGATAATTAGTTGCTTCATTTTAAGTTCTCTGCAGAATATCACTAAAAAATAAAAGGAAAAATCATATTTTTACAAAAGTTGTAGATAAGTCCCTCACTGTAATAAAAAACATCTGTATATAAGTATTTAACTAACTACGTTTTACTAGATTATTTTAATCTACTCCCAGCCAACAACATTTTTCATTTACTTCATTTAATCTATTTAATCTATTTCAGCTTACCTGATTCGTTTCCTTTGTCCACAGTTTTTACGGGCGAAGCACTATAAACTTGCTGATTGCGACGATTGTCATGGTCTTCTTTGTAGTCGCCAGGTAATGTTCTGGATTCATAACCTTCAGTCATAGGGCCACACAGTGTGCGACGATGTTTAATTGTTAAAGCACTAAGGGTTAAACGCACAGGCACAACCATCACATCGCCAATTGTAACCGTATACACATACCAAAAAACAAAGCATAAAGGAAGACAAAAAGCGAGTGAAAAAATACAAAAATAGAAAAAATACAAACTTTTAGAAAATGCTACATAATTAAAAACGTGCGAATTAGTTGATTCTCTTAATGGTTTTTATTTCTATCATTTTTCTTTCTGTTTATTATTTTTTTTTTTTTCACTGAACCTTAAGAAAGATTTAACAAAATGAAAAGAATTTAAAAGGAAGAGAACTAATTACAGAGCATACAAAAGTTAATTCGTTAGTTTTTTTTTCTTTGCGTTGGAGAAGTATACACCCTGTATCGTACAATATTTTATTGTTGACAATTTAAGAGGATGTTAATAAAATATATAATTAAAGTTTTTCTAGCTTTACAGTTAAATAAAGAGAAGATTGCTTCTTTTACAGATATTTAAAGGTCTTAAAAATTTTAATTAATATTGTGTAAAACGAGGCAGAGAAATGTTTTTAATTAAATTTGCAACATTTTTAACAAAAAAAAAAAAAAAAATACCAGCTATTTGGAGGTTGCATTTCATTTATTTTGCCTTTAAAGCAATCATTTAAATGTCTAAATTAAAAATTTATAAGCAGAATGCTAAAGATCCTTTAATTTAAGTTATTTTTGGAAACCTATAAAACAACAGTTATAGTACTTACATTGTTATTATAGCCACAGTTATTATAACAATAACAATTAATGTCGATAGCCAGTCACCATTTGTAGGATTTGTAGCATTTATGAGATTGTTCATTAAATCATTTTCGGAGGGAAAGACGGAAGGTGGTGGTATTGTAACGCCATCAATATTAGTTGTGGCAAAATGGTACTGTTCGGTTGTCTTGCCAGCATCATTTGTAGCAGAAATACGTAACTGATACCATTTAGCTGGAAGAAAATCGCAAAATATTAAATTTTCTCGGTTTTCTTCGGCGTTGGAAATATCGGATGTTACAACGGTCCAACGGATGTCACCTGAAAAATGAAATGAAAAAGGGTTAATAAACAAAAAATCATAGCAAAATTAAAAAAAAATATAAACTTTCATTTAATCGATTCTGACGAATTTCAAACATTCCTTTCGAAAGTAATAATCGAATAATGGCATTACTTCCGTATTCATTTACTAAAAGTATTAACAAATTATCTCTTTAGGTTAAAAAAGCACTTCAATTTATATATGTCTACATACCACAGTGGCTTGTAAAACGATTTGTTTTGAACCACTGAAAATGTTTTAATGAAATTGTAGAAGAAAATTAGGAAATAAAAAAATCTGAAAATTTCAATTACAATAAACTTTTTATGATATTTCAAAAAAAAAAAAACTATATGCCCGCGGTATCCAACTTTAGGGGCCTGCTGTTTGCTTCACTCGGAAACACGTCAGCCTTGCCTCTTTGAAATTGCATTAAGATATTTGCAGTGGTTCATGAGATACCGAATTATGTCCAAAATTTAATGTTTTCAGACCACTGTGAATACTAATATCTAAAGCTTATATTGTAACAATTGAAAGACTGGTCCAAACATTATACATGTAGCATTCTTTTTTCAATTTAGGCAGTTATTTAAGACGTGCAACCTTCATTTAATGCCTTACGCTTTTTAGAAGACAATCCTGTTTTTCGTTATGTGTAGCAAAGTAAAACAAGGTGGCCAAAATTGATTGTCTCATATTTTGCAGCACGGTCAGATTGTGTAGCTCTTATCAACCAAGAAGCGTTTGTCCTTACATACGAGGGCTGCTCTATATATTTTTGGCCTAATAGTGAAAATGCGAATATTTATAATCAAAAATGGTTTTATTGTTTTTCAAAGTATTCTCCAGCATGATTTATATACTTTTGCATGCGCTCAAGCCAGTTGTCGAAGCACTTTTTCCACTCCGATTGAGACACCTCTAAAACATGGTTTTTGAACACTTCAACAGCTTCTTCTGGCGACGAAAATCGTTGACCACGCATTTTTTTCTTGATGTGCGGAAACAAGAAGAAGTCACTAGGTGCCAAGTCAGGGCTGTACGGCGGATGACCCATTAATTCGACGTTTTGGCCGGTCAAAAACGCTCTGGTTTGAGCCGATGTGTGAGAGCTCGCATTGTCATGGTGAACAATGATTCGTCTTCTCTTGTTGGTTTTTCGAATTTCTCCGATGACTTCAGGCAAAAAAATTGTAGTGTATCACTCAGAAGTGACCGTCCTACGTTGCTCAAGCGGAACAGTTGCCACATGACCAGTTTTACCGAAGAAACAGGCGACCATTTGCTTCGAAGTGCTTCTTCCACGAACAACTTTCGTTGGATTTTGCTCGTCTTTGAAGACCCACACGGCCGATTGTTATTTCGTTTCGGGCTCATACGCATAGATCCATGATTCGTTACCTGTGACGATCTTATAAATGTCTTTTGAAGCACCGCAATCGTATTTTTGCAACATTTCTTTGCACTAATCGACACGAGCCTTTTTTTGAGCGACTTTCAAATTGTGCGGGATCCAACGAGAACAAACCTTTTATACGGCCAGGTGTTCATACAGTATCGAATGTATGCTGGTGGAAGAAATGTCCAAGGATGTCTCTATCTCTCGGTATGTCGCATGTCGATCTTGCATTATGAGTTCACACACAGCATCAATGTTCTCTGGCACAACAGCCGTTTTTGGACGACCTTCACGGAATTCGTCTTTGAGCGAGCTTCGGCCACGATTAAATTCATTATACCAATTTTTCACAGTGCTATAGGATGGTGCTTCATCGCCATACAAAGATTTAAGTTCATCAATGCACTCTTGTCGTGATAATCCACGTCGAAAGTTGTGAAAAATGATGGCACGAAAATGTTCACGAGTTAATTCTATTTTTTTCTATATTCATTTTTTCAAGTCACTGTAAACAACACAAATAATGGTCGTACGTCAAAACGTTTTGAGTACGATTATGCTTAAAAATGACAAACTTTCCAATGGAAATGTCAGATTGCACTTGGCAGCACTCAGTGTTGCCAGGCCAGAAATATATATAGCAGCCCTCGTACAACCACCCTCTATTTGTACTTGCGTTTATTTTAGGCCTTTTATGGTAATTTCTGACATAAGCACTCGTTAGTTTCATTATCTTTCATATCTAATAACATGAGCTTAATTGACGTAACGCTGAATAATATTTTGTCGCCTATTGCTTCAATTATAAGTTTTATTTTATCGGGCTAAAGCAGTCTATGGAGCCTAAGTCTCAAAAAATCTAAAAAAGAGTTTACAATTTAATTGATATAGAGATAATTGACACCTCCTTTGATAAATCCACATCTTAAACGATGCAATGCCACCACCGAGGTTTTCGGCGATTTCTCCGTTCACTGATACTTGAAGGCATGTCGTCTTACATGGCCGATTCCTAAGCAGTGGCTACATGAAATTGCAGCTAATGCCTTGGAGCGCTGCTAGGCTGTCTTAAAAAAAATAAACTTCTTTATTACCTGCTACCGAATTTTATTTTTGTGTACAATGCAAATACGCTTATCTTATACCTTTATGAATTTGTTTCAAATAATAATAACATTAAGGCGCTTCTCATATAATTTTAGCTCTTGAAATTTGTAAATATAACCTCACGGTTGTGGAAGCCATTTTGTATGTAGAAATTGCAGGAGGTCAGAATTTATTTTAATTCTGATGTGGTTTCTCTCTCTTCTAAGTTTGCTAAATTTTCAGATGGTCAAATAGCTAGTAAAGGATCTACAAAAGGCTAAACTGAGATGCTAGACCTTTCAAATTTTGAGTATTTACACGACGAGAAAAAATTTGGTTGTATATGTATAGTTGCGAAAAAAAGTTATAGTTGTTTTCAACAAAACTTCAGTCACGATTAACATTTTTTTTGTTAACATTTAACTATTATGTGAATACTGTGCATAGAAATGCAACATGGTTGGTTTTAACTTAAAAAAACACTACGACAATTTAATAACTTATTGAGAATAATATAATATATTTTTTCATAATATATCATTATTAATCAAAGTATGATTAAAAGTAAAAAATATATTTGCGCTTAAAAATATTTTGTTTAGTGTTTTTCTATCAGTTTAGTTTTTTTTTTTTTTTGCTTAAAGTTTATTTTGATTTTTATTTTTACAAAAAATCAAAAATTAAAATTTATGTACAATATATATAATTAGAAATAATTATGAAAATTATGAAAACAAATATAAAAGTTGAGCAAAATATTTTAGAATCAGTTGGAATAAATATGCATATAAACATATATTTTTATTTTTGTGTTTTAGGAAAAATTACAAAACCATTTACATATTTTTCCACTAACGGTATCGCATTATACATTAACAATAATTGCTGTTATGTTAGAAAAATATGTAGCTGCATACGCCAGAGTACGGGTTGATTACGTATTGTACGATATCTTCAACACGAGGAATATACCGTTTACTCCATAAATGGATGTCCACATAGGAATGTATGACCATTTAATATTTATTTTTGAACATAATTCTCTTTTTAATTTACCATGTTACTGTTAAACTGGACAACAATATGGTTGCAAAAACGGCATTATTATTAATAAATGTAACAATGTTATGTTTTGCTTAAAACTAAATAATGCAACCATTCTATGTTGCTCTTAGATTAGCTTAACCATGTGTTTTCTTTGCTTGTAATAATTTAATTTAAACTTTTTTCTAATACTGATATGTATTACGAGGGCTGCTATATATATTTCTGGCCTGGCAACACTGAGTGCTGCCAAGTGCAATCTGACATTTCCATTGGAAAGTTTGTCATTTTTAAGCATAATCGTACTCAAAACGTTTTGACGTACGACCATTATTTGTGTTGTTTACAGTGATTTGAAAAAATTAATATAGAGAAAAATGGAATTAACTCGTGAACATTTTCGTGCCTTCATTTTTCACAACTTTCGACGTGGATTATCACGACAAGAGTACATTGATGAACTTAAATCTTTGTATGGCGATGAATCACCATCCTATAGCACTGTGAAAAATTGGTATAATGAATTTAATCGTGGCCGAAGCTCGCTCAAAGACGAATTCCGTGAAGGTCGTCCAAAAACGGCTGTTGTGCCAGAGAACTTTGATGCCGTGCGTGAACTCATAATGCAAGATCGACATGCGACATACCGAGAGATAGAGACATCCTTGGACATTTCTTCCACCAGCATACATTCGATACTGCATGAACACCTGGCCGTGAAAAAGGTTTGTTCTCGTTGGATCCCGCACAATTTGAAAGTCGCTCAAAAAAAGGCTCGTGTCGATTGGTGCAAAGAAATGTTGCAAAAATACGATTGCGGTGCTTCAAAAGACGTTTGTAAGATCGTCATAGGTGACGAATCATGGATCTATGCGTATGAGCCCGAAACGAAACAACAATCGACCGTGTGGGTCTTCAAAGACGAGCAAAATCCAACGAAAGTTGTTCGTGGAAGAAGCACTTCGAAGCAAATGGTCGCCTGTTTCTTCGGCAAAACTAGTCATGTGGCGACTGTTCCGCTTGAGCAACGTAGGACGGTCACTTCTGAGTGGTACACTACATATTGTTTGCCTGAAGTCATCGGAGAAATTCGAAAAACCAACAAGAGAAGACGAATCATTGTTCACCATGACAATGCGAGCTCTCACACATCGGCTCAAACCAGATTGTTTTTGACCGGCCAAAACGCCGAATTAATGGGTCATCCGCCGTACAGCCCTGACTTGGCACCTAGTGACTTCTTGTTTCCGCACATCCAGAAAAAAATGCGTGGTCAACGATTTTCGTCGCCAGAAGAAGCTGTTGAAGTGTTCAAAAACCATGTTTTAGAGGTGTCTCAATCGGAGTGGAAAAAGTGCTTCGACAACTGGTTTGAGCGCATGCAAAAGTGTATAAATCATGTTGGAGAATACTTTGAAAAACAATAAAACCGTTTTTGATTATAAATATTAGCATTTTCACTATTAGGCCTGAAATATATAGAGCAGCCCTCGTATTTTAGGGTAAATATGTGTGTAAAATTAAAATTGGAATTAAATATTCATGCCATATATTTAGCATTTATAAATAATAAAATAAATCAAGAGAGCTGTCACCCATTGAATCTTAATGCCAAAAACAGCACCCATAAAAACAGATGAAGCAGTACATTCAGCCGTACGCTAGTGCAAAATCATACAGCATTGGGTTTTACGAGCGTTTTATTGACCCTGTTCGTAAGGCCAAAAAGTCGCGATTAAGGGTATCGTCCATATGCTTTCCCAAAGTCGCAATTTCCGAAAGGCTTGGCGTACTGCAAAATTAATATGAATGGCATATTCTACTGTTATCTGCGAAAGAAAAGATAGGACTGGAAGTCTAATGTAGGCGGTCGTTTAAAAAAAATTAGAAATAGGGTATGAGAAAGGGTGGAACCTAGAGGTACCCCTTAGTTTACCATGAAACTAGCAGCTATAACAGCTTGCATAGCATGATACCTGAGAAAGCTCAATATAAATCAAGAGAAGCTAACACCGACACCAAAAGAAATAAATTTTAATATGAGTGCAGCATGCCATACTTTATCGAACGCCTTCAAAATATCTAAAGACACCACTTTCGCCGAAATCGAGAATGAATTGGTGACATTTTTACGAAAGGAAGGCTAGTAAGTCTCCTGTAGAGCGTCCCCTACGGATGCCGCACTGCCGGTTACTAAGTAAGCTGTTGAACTCTAGATTTTTTACAAAATAAAAACACACAACTATAAAAACTATTAAGTACCGAAAAAAAAAATTATTTTGTATACAAAAATTTGTATAAAAAAAAAACATAGCTGTTAATAAAAAGAGAGAGCTCCAGCCGCAAAACGGCTAAATTTGCAATCTTACTCCTTCCCCAGGTTGTATTAACTTTACCTTTTTTTGCGAACATTTGCAGAAGAAGAATATTGTTATTGAAAAAAATTATTTAAAATAAATTAAATAAACTGAGACAAAATAAATAAATAAAAATTGTTATTTTAAGAAAATAATTGTTTTATTGATACAAATAAATTAAGATATTCACAACAAATAAATCCACATTCACCGCTACATTTTATAAAAGTTTTCTACAGAAATTCTATTTCAGTATCTAAAACAAATCTAATACTGCTAACTTAAAGAATAACTCAAAGCTGCCTTAAGCTATACTGCGACATTTAAATGATAAATCTACTAAACTTTAGTAGAGATAGTAGGGTGTTTAAAAAAGTGATTATTAAGCCTGTATAGTTTTTATGGAAACATGTACCATTTTTGTATATTTTTGTATACAGACTACATTTTACTTTAATTTAAATTGTTTAGATTTAAATAATTATGTTTATATTTAAATAACTATGTTTATATTTAAATAAATTTATATTTACACAGTAAACAATTTAAATAAAAGTAAAGTTAGTTTGCTATTTTAACATAACAAAATATAATTTTATATTACAAAAGCATAACCCCGCTATACCCAATAATCGCTAAACTCACCGACCAGTTTCTGCAATTGGTACTTTCTAGACAAAAATATGTGGATTAACCCAATCTATATATGGATACAGATATATATAATAAAACTGCAAAACTGTACGAGTATGTAATAAACTGTACATGAAAATTTGTTTTAAAAATTTTATGTTATTGTAGGTACAAATCTATATGGAATACAAAACATCTATTTTTGGAATTTGTATGGATGTTCCTTTGAAACTATTTTCAAATAAAGAGTAATATTTTCATAAAAATACGTAATTTGGTAGAGAAACTAGAGATACAAATGTTTAAGCACCCAATTTCACCGCTATAATTTCACTAAAACAGATGACAGCAAATTTTATTTTTTAAATGGAAAATTTTTACGACTGTCTACAGAACTCTACAATAAATATTGAAAAACACATTTTCTAAATTGGAAATTTTTGAAAACTAGAATTAACACGCAGAAAAAGTCATGGGCCCTTAAATGTTTTATTAGCGTGGAAAAAGGACATTAAAAAACGGCAACAAGTTAAAATAGATACACAAACAAATTAATTTCTTTCAAAATAAAATAAATAGTTTTATTTGGAGACACTCCAAAAATTATAATTATGTATTCTATGAAAATATGAAATTCAGCTTATAGTTCCGACTTTTTACGGGCGCAAGGACTTATTTCTCTATGGCATAACCAATACCGGCTTCGCTTTCCAAAGATCTTCTGCATAGCCGGCCTTCGGCCGAGAGCAAGAGTTTTTTTTTGCAAGCCAATTTATAAAAACGTTGCATCTTTCTTACATGAAATACCATAAATTATATCCATGATATTCATGCACGTTAAGACTTTACGTTGATGGACATTAAGTCACTTTCTGGTGCGACATAATGTCCATAGACAGCATGCCTTTGGACGTTACGACAGGCCACCAAACATACCATGTCATGTTGAAAGGAACAAACAGTTCTTTTTTTTTATTTAAGTCTTTTCTTTTCAAGTTGTATTATAAAGAATCACATCAATTTGACAATAGTTACAATTTTAAATATCTACTCTGCATCTCACATAATTTGTTATATCAAAGTGATTACAGTTTTAAACGATCTTGCATACATTGAGAATTTTGATTATTTTCAATTGGAATTAAATACAGATTTGTGAATTTTAAAAAATATAAAATTTTAGTGCTATAATTACACAGTTTTTTGACACCGAAGGTAACTATTTATTGTATCTGGGAAACTAATGTAATAAATGGACTTACGATAAAAGCAAAGAAAGACGTGCGATAGGAAATAGATGAAAATGTAAAGGAAATTTTACTATAAGGTGCTTACAGATCAAAGATGACGAGTGATGCTAAATATTTACGGAATTCCAGAAAATGTGAAAATGTCATGGCTGGAAAAAAGGCTTATGTTAATAGCTTGATAAAAATGGTTCCAGCTAAAAGACCTCGAAATCGAAAAGTGTCCTACGAATCTAAGAGATGTCGAAAGTACCAATAAATATAAACATAAGCATTCGAGTATTCAAGACGTTTTCCTTAAATGCTTTAAACGTTAGCAGGCAATCGTTTTTTTAATTGGATAAAAAATCCTTAAGTTTCAAAAGCATGCTCAAAGAAAACTGCTCAAAAAAAATTCAACAGCAGAAAGGCAATGCTTGAATTCATTTTTAAACTCCCTGCCTTCAGTGGAATCCCATTATTGCCACGCCAAAAATCAAGAAAAACATTTTCTAGTGGAGTGGAGTTCGAAAAAGAAGCTTTAGGATTTTTGTGTTAGTGACAGGTGCGCTAGAAAAAATATTCGTTATCTTTCTACAGTGGTCTTTTATCAAACATTCTATTCCAAAAATCTGGCTTTGTTTTTTCCTACACAAGATCTATGCAAAATATGTGTACGACATACATATATCAAAAGAAGAATACAATATTCATCAGAAAAAAAGGAAGAAGGTAGCAATGAAAAAATTAAAGACCGCGATGAAGAAACACATGTTTTTGTAGTGGACCGTCAATCCGTATGATGGCTCCAAAATCCCTCTTAAGCAGCATGTACAACTCGGGTTTTTAACCTTAAAAACCATAAAGCTTATTGCTTTAATTGGAGTGGATTACGTGCTGACAAATTTTCAAGCATCTGTATGTACCACGTCGAAAAAAGGTCTTTTATGAAAACGAGAATCCGAAAATAATTATTTTTTATAGCGACGGCTGGTCTACCAAAATCGAAGCACATAAATATTTATCTGTTAAGTTTTTTACTAAATAAAATTCTAAATAAACATTTACAATTATCACCTTCAGTTTGGGTGTATCGTTATTGATTATTTTTATTTATTATTTTTTTAATACTGTTAAATTTTAATATTTTAAATATTTTTATCTGTCTTTATTTCTAACCACATGTTTTGTCCGCAGATAAATAGTTTGGCAAAATTGATTTTAATTAAAACAAAATATTTAATGAAAATTTATTAAATTGTCCTGTGCTTTAAAATAAATGACAATATTCAAAGTCATGAAGAAGAATTTATTCGAAACTGACGCAAAAATAAACTGACATATTCGATTGTTATATGGGGACGAGACGGTGTGCCATTGAACAAAAACTGTTTAAATCCAAACCACAAAGACCACTACGCATCGTGTTGCGTACGTTTGCGAGTAAACATGAACACAGAATTCAATTATTAACAAAATGACAGTGAAACAAAGCAAGAAGTTTATGAGATCTTGAATTTTACTTGTTCATATTTTTTCAATCAATATCGACTACCGCGTAGAAATATCTAGCCGCAAAATAATGCAGAGAATAATATTCACCCCTATCGGGAATTATTTTCCAAGTGAAATTTTTTCACATTTTACTGAAAATCAAATTCCCTTATTATGAATGTCTTCTTTTCGTGTGAAATATGAAATTCTTTTACTGTTTTGTTCACTTTGATTTTAATAGTGGAATTCATAATAAGAAGTTTTAGGTATGTAGAAAGTAATTTTAAAGTAAAATTGGTAAATAAAATTTAAAGTGACATTCTTCTTAACAAGATCAATTACTTCGTTATATGCCATATTATACATACAAGATTTAGAGATCTGTAACGGCGAATCTAAGGGTCAGTACAAAACTTTTCACTTTAAAATTTTTGCCTTAATTTGAATTTTATCCCCGTAAACAACTTTTTTTCATTTTTGCAAATGCAATGATACCAATATTCAACTTGTGAAAGTAATTGTTAATGTGAATATCCCGATACCAAATTTCAGTTCGGATGGAATAAAAATTTTACTTCAACAAAAATTTCACATTTTATTCACGATAGGGGTGATTATGTAAAACCTTTAGAATTGTATTAAGAAAAATTTTCAATTTATTTTGTTCCTAACAGCAATATCTAAATAAACTCGGAAAGCGGAACGTTTTCAACTGCATAGCTTTTGCGCTGAAATGTCATACTTAAACAAAGGGCCAAAGAAAGATAAATCAAAACGAGAAGAACATGGTTATTAAATAAATAATCTCAACCACAACAACGATTCTGCTGTTTATGATCTTTAAATCAAAATTTTATAAAAAAAATTAATGCTTTGAACTATTATTTATTACTAATTACTCGTATAACTAATTTGGATTGCCTTGTCAAAATCGGATTTTAAAATTGTGAAGCGTTGACGTTGCGTTGCCTTGACTTCGGTATACTACATACATCAGAATATCAGACAGCAAAACATTGTTTTCCGGTCTTGTTTGGTATAATTGTAACTTGATTATATAATTTAAATATTAAAAAACAATAATTAAAGCTAAAACTTTTATTTTTAAAGGCGCACAATAATGTGATGGTTGACGTTTAAATTAATTGTGAAATATTCTGGTTTAGATCAAATTTTCGCACAAACTTCGAGATCTATAAGCTGCATTAAATCTTTAATAGTCGTTGAAATTAGGAACGACGAACTAAGCGGATAGCAAGTGCTTTTAAATTTAGTAAATTGTTTCAGTCCGCCCCTTCAGATTTTATTACATTTGATGGTTTTTAATTGATATCTACAAAACTTCTTTTGTTTTTGCTAAACTACACAAGTATTATTCTTTCGCCGCGCATAAGGGTATTCTGACAATCTTGCCGGACATTAAGCCAAAATTTAAATTTAGGATCTATAAAAATTTAAGTTCTTATCCCCACAGACTACAAAAGTTTGCATGGTATAGTTAATTTTTAAGGCTTTTGCTTTAGATTTGTCGTTTTGGGAGAATTTTAAAATCAGGAAAGAGTTAATTGACTTTTTACAGTTTTAAGAGACTTGCAATATATTTTTTGTGGTAAGTACATCTTTTGTTATTTTTAGATAAAAAGATTAGGATTGTATCCTTTACTACTTAAGTATAGAAGACAATGATATTTATATAATGGTGGATTTCGTAATACATAAGGTGAAGAAAAGGGTATAAAAAAACTTAATCTAAAGATTAAACTATAAAGAAGCAAGTACTTTGATGTGTATACTCAGAATGCAGACATCTGAAGTTGAAATTAAATGTGTGTTTTTTTATTCTGTATCATATTAGAACAACATTGGCCACGGAGTGCAGTCGTTGTGAAGAGTAGTGCCAAGGCAATTTGTAGATCATTTTTAAGAGTTTATTTTGAGAAGATTGCAACTCTTTTATGTGGTAATCTGCTGATATAGACCATATAAAATTATTGCTTGCAAAATAGATTTTAATATCAAATTTTTATTATGAATATTAAGTTTGGAATTTCTATTTAATAAAGAGTAAAAGAATCTAGTCACCTTAGTAAGTTTATCGATAATATACAGTATGTACTGATTAAATTTAAGCTTGGGATAAAATTACGAATGATGTCCACGGTTAAATGGTTTTGAAGTAGTTTTTTGTGGATTTACTTCCATTTCGAAAAATATTCTTTTTCTGTATTTACAGCAGCCTGTAAATTTTTCGGAACATCAGAAGAAAATCTTCCTGAGCTGAGTACAGCTGACTACCGTCTGCAAATATAGAAGTTGTACAGCCGTTTAAAGTTGGGAAGTAGTATATATATTATATAATACGGGTGAAAGGCGGCATCGCTGACGACATCGTGCTAGTATTTAATGTTCCGAAGAAATTTCTAAGCCCATAGAAACGGTAAAACTTCGTTCAGAAAGAAAACTTGACACAATTTTTTTAGTCTTATCATTAATTAATAGATTAGACAATTATGCTAAACGGAAACAAAAGCGGTCTTAATATCCAGTAGAACTAATTCTGTTAATTTTTACTTGGAGGAAATTAGAGTTACTGATGCTGATGATGAATTGTGCTCTCTGCGGAAACCAAATTGTTGTGCTGGTAAAATTTTTTCGGATCATAAAAATTTACTAATTTTTCTTTAATAACTTTTTCAAGTACTTTGTTTAAACGGGAGAGCATGTCATCATGTCAGCAGGTTTATCAGGTTTTCTTTTTGGCACCACTTTTGAATTTTTGCAAGCTTTAGGAAGGTAACGGATTCTTATGCATGAATTTGTAAGCTCTGTAATGTATTTTACTCCTATTTCCGGTAAGAATTTGAAATGTTTATTCATTTTTCCACCTTTCCCAGGGTTTTTTCTTGGCTTAAAGTTTTTAATCAGAGAAACTATTTAATCGGTCGAAACTTTAATATGGTTATCTAGACCAGAAATTGTGCAATTGAAATAGTGAATGGTATTGTTTACTTTTCTAGTAAAGGCTGAGGTTAGATGAAATTGAGCGATTCAAACTAAAAACTTGAGCTAAATTTCACACTTTTTACGCTGTATAGTACAGTTTTTATTATTATATTTCAAGAACGTAATGTCAGTAGATTTCTTTCTTAAGAATTTTTGGTATATTCCCAAAAGGAGAGAAACCTTTTTCTAAAGTAGCCAACTTTCTATTCCAACTGTTATTATATTTATTTGTGCATAAATGATCAAGGAACACTCTGTACCTATTCCAGTTTCATCTATATATTTTTCTTATTTTGATAAAATTTTTAATAGCAGATAAATTTGTTTTATTAAACCTATTTATTAAAGTCCATTTTTAGACTATGCTACTTTTTGATGAAACTTTTTTTCAATTCTGTTTATAAGTTACAGCGATATTCGCTATTTATTAAAATCATCTCCAAATATAAATTTTTGTTTCCAATGTAAAACTTTTGTAAATCTGATTTTAACTTAATTATAAAACTTAATCCCTTCTTGCATACCCACCGGGAAAATAGCATGAACAAATTCTAATATAGTTGCCATTTAATATTTTCGATTAGAGAGCTATTTACAATTGATAGGAGAGTATGTTCCACAATTTTCCTTATAAAAATTGCAACTCCTCCACCTATAGCTTTACGCTCATTTCTATAACTATTGAAATCATTTCTGTTTTATTGAAATATTCTCAATTAACATTGTTTTGTGACCTAGAAGATATGGATATTTTTGGTAAGCAAAAAATTAAATAGCTCTTCTTTTTAGTTTCTTATGCCTCGGGCATTCCACGTTACTATACGTATATTTTTAATTATATAAGAATTTACATGCCAGTGAAGTTATAGCTTCAAACTGCTACACTTTAATTTTACATCTTTGTAAATTGGTAATTAATTTAAGAGTAAGAAATTTTTTCTTCTTCTATTGAAAACAAACTAGACTTGTTGTGTTGACAGTTCTATTGATGATTTGTAGTTCTATCTTGTTTTGTTTGAAATTTGGTTTTTATTGAGAACGTTACCTTAATTGCTGAAATTTGATTTTATTTGCACAGTCAAACGAATTTGATTTATGTGGTCCTTTACAGTTTGCGCACATGATAGTCGCAGTAGTACATTCAGAATTTTTATGGTTCCCTTCACAGTTCGCAGTTTGATAACTCTAACACTGAGCTAATGTTGATAGCCTTTTTCTTTGATATTCCTATTTAACTTTGATGTAATCAATTACAGAATAATGATTTCTTAACTCTCTAACAGTTATTGACTGCTTCTCGAAATAAACTATATTGTTACGGTTTTCCCTTTTACAACAAACGTACGGATTCTTTTGATTGCAAATACCACTGTGGCTCATTATGAATTCTGTATTCTTACTTTATGGCTTCCTGTGGCTATACTTCTTGATCCTATCGGTCTTGTAAACCCCATGGTCTGTGTTACTACGGCGAGACATGAACTACTCGATGCCTTATTTAGTAACCTTAACCATCTACAGACTCCTCCACTTCGCTTTTTATCCAAGCCAGTCATCCCCTTTACCTAATAGCCACAACACTCGTTTGCCATACACTGTTATGCTGTTACACTTCCTTGCGCTAACCTCTACCGTTCTTAATTTTTATTATAAAGGGCTTCTTGACAGTTATCTGTTTACTCTTTTTATTAAATTAGACGTCTCCACTAAATTATGTGCCATGGCTTTACACAATAATTGTCTTTTGTACCTCGAGAGGTTTATACTGCTGCTTCTTGATTTTAATTGCACTATAACAATTTTTATTTCCTCTTGTACGCATATCCGAAGTTGGGCTCGATTTCACGAACTTCTGTTTTGCAGCAAGCACCACTACCAACTCAACCATCAAGGTTGCTCAGCTTTTTTTTAGCTAGTAACTTATACACCACGCTCATACGGAAACAATAACAGAGGTTGCCAGATTTTATTCTCGTAACAATATATATAAATTGTTCATTATGGGCACCTCTAGTCACCAATTAAAATTTTTCGAAAAAAATCGGAGTTTTTATTTTGACAGCGTTCATGTATTTCAACTGTTTTGTGCTTTAATAATAGGAGGTATATACATATACATTTTGCTATTTATTTAAGATCACTTCGGCAACATCATCATTGTCATCATATTCCAATTGTTTGATGAGGTGTGTAATAATTACTGCTGGCAGCAGTGATTTTTCCTTATTTTGATTTTTTGTTCATTTTATTTTGGCTACCGTAGGCAGTAATATCCTCAACGTGCAAGTGTTTAATATTGTTCTTTTATTTATCATTTGCAATTCTTTCGTGTGTTTATTTAGAGAACTTAATAATTCCGTTTAGTAAGTAGTTGTACCTTTAATACAAAACTTATCCTGACATTACAATTTAAATTTAAATTATTTAATATTATTCTACCTTTACTACTTTTTTTATTTTTTAAAAATTAAAATAAATGAACTTGAGCCAAAATCAACTTCGTTTCATTTATAATATCCATAGTTCAAATACTAATTTAATAAAAATTAAATTATAATAAGAACGCTGATAAAGGATGTAGCGATTTAGAAAGTGCAGCATTACATTCTGCTGGCATATATTTCTTGTTTTATTTGGAAAACGTCCGCATACATTTGTAAAATATTTATTCTTTTTAAAAAGGTTTTAAGATTTTAAAATATATGAACTTAAGCCAAAACTAATTTCGTTTCATTTAAATTAATAGTTTTCAAATGAAATAAATTCTTTAAAGCAATAAAGTTTAAATTTAATGTTTATTAATATTCTTGACTGGTGGGATTGGTTACGCATTGTATAGATTTCTTAACTTTTACATAAAAGCTTAGAAATAAATTTTTTTCAAAAATTACAAAAAAAATTAATTCACAGGGATATTCTGGCAGTGGTTAGATACTACAGCTTGCCTTTAAAAAGTAAAAAAAAAATATTTTAATGGTGCTACGACGTATTCTATATTCTTCAATACTCGTACTATTCTTAAATTAATATTGTTACGAAAGTAAAATCTGGCAACCCCTGTAGTTGTTATCCGTATGAGCGTGGTGAATAAGTTAATTGAACTAATTGTGTGTATAGAATAATACCACAATTAGCCAACAAAAGCTGAGCAACCACAATGGCTACGTTGGTAGAGTACCGTGCGGTAAAACAGAAGATCACGGGTTCGATCCCGCTTTCGGACATACGTACAAAGGAAAATAATAATTGTTATAAAGCAACAGTACAAACCTCCCGAGGGGCAAAAGAAAATAATTGTGTGAAGCCATGACAGATAATTAAGTGGAGACGTCTTATTTAACAGATAATTGTCAAAAAGCAGGGAAGTGTAACAGCATAACAACAGTGTATGACAGACGTGAGTTGTGGCTATTGAATTAAAAGGAGATAACTGGCTTGAATAAAAGGAGTAGTGGAGATGTCTGTGGATGGTTCATGTCTCGCCGGAGTAACACAGTAGTGTAGCGTGGATGGCTGCGTTTGTAATAATAACGCATGTTTAGTAAATACGAGACCATGGGATTCACAAGACCGGTAGGATCAAGAAGTATACGAGTAGCCAGAGAAAGCCACAAAGTAAGAATACATAATTTATAATGAGCCACAGTGGTATTTGCAATCAAAAGAATCAGCATGTTTGTTCTAAGAGGGAAAAAAGTAACAATATTTTATAATAGCTTCGACAAAAGGTGGCGGTGCTCCTTGCTTCAAGTTAAGGTATTTAAAATTTCGTTGACCTTAAAACTTGTATTTGCTAAACAAAAACATAGAAAACTTCAGATGTAGATTAATTAGTTCTTCTAAAGGGAACTTTTTTGTTCTTGATCCGATTATTTTTTATTTGCAAGCTTTAATAGCATATGACTATAAGACATATTGCTGCCAAGTTTCCTTGAAATTTAAGCCAAAAGCGAAACTAATGTCCGGCTAGATTCCGAAAATACCTCAATGTTAGCTGCTTCTTAAAAGCAGAGGCTATTTTTTACTTCATGTTAAGCCACATCTTTTCTGACCTCATCTTTCAAGTACTTTGTCTCTGGTCGTTCTACAAGTAAAGTTGTTTCATTTTATTCATGGTAAGGAGTGTAAACTTTAATAGAATAACGAATTTCTATTATTTTATTAATTTGTAGAGTTTTCTCCGTTTCTGTTTGCAAGGGATATTGTAATGACTTTTTTAGCGATCAGTATTCAAGCATGAGTAAAGCATATTGGTTTATGCAATTTTTAAGGCATTTTTACATAATTAAAAAGTATTAATTTACTGAAATTTGTTTCCCTTTATTACAGTTACTATTTACAAGACTGATTACCTATCTAAAAGTCCAATTTACTGAACTATAGGCATAAACACTTGAAAGATGGGCCCAATTGGTTAGCATTGTTTTGAAATTGACGCGTTTTTATTTTCCTTCTTCAATTCATTAACTGTATACTTTGTACAGTTAAACTTAAGTTTGTTTTAGCAAATAATTGTCCTTAGCGAATTTAAAAGTAAATGAGCTCTCCCTTTTTGCATTCAGTAACGTTGGTAAAAATCATTTATTTCAGGCCTTGCTGGATAACTTCGCGTAAGCATAGAAGACCTGGGAAAATACATAAGTGTCATTAGGGAAAAAATTAAGTGCTTCGCTTTCAAGTTATCAACGTTTAATTTTTATTATGTTTGCGTTAACCATTTAACGAAGCCGCGAATCTGTAAATTTTTACATTTTATTTCTTTTATATCTCCACTGTACCTTTCAGAAATATTAAGGGCCATGCGACAAACCGAAATTGAAACTAACACACAAATGTTAAAGCCAAGAATGAGGGATAAATACAGTACAGTATTTTAGTTAGTTGCGGTTAAAACCACAATAAATAATCAACCAACAAATACAATAAAAAAAGAAAAAAAACAACTAGTGATTTTAATGACGTATATGCTTATGAATGTAACGGTCGCATGTAGAAAAAACAATTTCAGAGCATATTGGGAATAAGAGACATAGACAAACTTACCCAGAGGACGATGTTCAATAGAAAAATGATGAATTGGACAGCCGCCATTATTCCAGGCTGATAACTTTAAATTAACGCATGATGCGTTTGTTGCAATTAGTTCATTGCTGTTGGGAGCTTGAGAGGCTAAAAAGAAATTAATAAAAAATTTGCAACACTATTGATAATTACGAGAAAGATTTAATAATTAAATAAAACACATAATTTATGGGAAATATAAATTTTTAACATAAAAAAATATGTTTCTTACCTTTACCCTTTGTCCAAACATTAATTTCCTCACTTGGCACACCATCCCCCACAATATTGTGTGCCGACATCTTGATTATGTATTGATTGCCACATTTTAAGCCCGTTATTGTGTAGGCATTATTTTCTGGCATCAGCTCAGTCTGTGACCATGTCTCCCCAGCTACACGGTATGAAATTGAGTAACCCTGTAAAGGTGCACCCCCATCATCCGGTGGATCCCAACTAACTCTTATACTGTCTGCCGAGGCATACTGCACAATAATTTGTGGTGATGCTGGGGGTTTCATGGCAATAACTTGATATTGTATTTCATCACTACCAAAAAGATTATTGGCTGTGCATGTATAATTTCCAGATAAACTGTTTTCAACTCCTGAATTTTGCGTAAATGAAGTAAAAGAACAATAAAGATAATAAATGTTGTTTGTCAATTTATTTTGTATCTTACTATGAATTTTCAAATTTCCTTCGTTTGTTACTTCATAAAACGGACTGAAGGTTACTGGTCGATCTCTGGTCAACCATCGTGCCCTTGGTGTTGGATTCCCAACAGCCAAACATTCCAATATTAGGCCGGTACCAACAGCTTTACGTACAAGCTGGCCAAAAGAAGCAATTCGTGCTGGCGCTGCAAAAAGCAATAGTCGATCGGAAAGGCAATGAAAATCCAAAAACTATTAATCAACTATTAAAAACATAAAATGCATCAAATATTTAAAGAAATATTCTTTTCTTTCTAAGTCTTTGTTTAATACAAAATATAAGAATCAACAAATTGTCATAAAAAATTTGCGCTATATAAATAATTAGAATCAACATTAAGCATGTTTAGATAAGACTGTTCATCTTGAATTTTATGCTTGGGCTTTATAGAGCTAGATCAAATTTTCTAAGCCTTGAAAAATTGAAAAGTTTTCACCTTTCAACAATCTCATCGATTGAGTGCACAAATAGGTCATGAAGCAGCAGACTCAGGAATTAAAAATTTAAAATAACTCTATTTTTTGCCATTTAGTTAAAAATTAATGGTATTTTGAATACCCGTATAAATTAGATCAAATTTTCTCTTTCCTTGCAATAAAAAAGATAAAAAGCTAAACGAAGCGAGAATTTTTCGACTCATAATCGTTCTCTTCAGGCCATATCCCTTCGAAAATTAGACAATTCCAGATATGATTTTCAACGATGTTTTTTATCATGAAATTAAAATAGTATTTTGTTTCTACATTAGATTAAGATATGGGGGCCACAAAATATTAACAATATATTTCTACATGGGTTTCTGCCCGTAAAATAATTAAATTGCTGAACAACACGCTCCCCATATATTTGGATTTCGTATTTTCAATAAAACGCAATACTGTAATAAATTAAAAACAATAAAATATATAATAAATTAAAACTTACAATTTAGTAATACTATTAAAATTAGCAGTTTTATTCCCAATTAATTACATGGAAATAAATTGTATGAAATAAAAATGCAATAACAACAACCCAAATAAATGAAGCGTTTAGAGATGTTAATTTCAATCCACATTGACACAAATAGATATTTTTGCAAACTATCAGACGTGTTAAAATGACACCGCAAATTATTAAGATAAGGAATCATTTGTTTTCAGAATTCGAAGAATCTAATTCTAAAATAACTAAATATAAGGGATTATAATTTTTTTTAATACGATATCCTCAGTATTGAGTATAATTAAAAAAAAATATTAGGAAAATATTTGATTGATTTAATTCCAGGAAAGGAGTCCTCAAGTGCCTTCTTCTTTCAGGAAGCTATTCCTCGAATTTATTTATAAATGGAGATTTCCTGCCTTTTTATACAGCTCTATTAAATGTTGTAACTCTGCTAGAAACAGTTCTATACGTATTGAAATTATTTTTTCAGAATACATACATTCTAAACTTTATTTTTTAAAATCGATTGCATTAAAATACTGCATTGTATAAAAACTTTAAAGAATTTGTCATTTACGGTTTCCAAGATACACCTACTTTTCAATAATTTTTTATTTTGTATAAATTGCAGTGATATTTCGTGTAGTCTTTATAATAATACTATTTTGTATTTGGTGTTGTAGTAAAAACAAGCTTTAGTTTTTTACATATACTCGTATAATCAATCATGTGTATCGTACACCAATCGTGTGTTCGCACCAACACGAACTTCAAACATATTGCACATGTATGTTTTTCAGTACCTTCCCTGCCGTCAAATGAGTAGCTAACTACAACAAAAAAAAAAAAAACACCAACTATAAAATAGCTTGTATAGACTAACTTAAAGCCAACTACTACGCAATGAAAATTTACATTAAACAAAGTGTGTACAAGCAATTGAGAGAGCCAAAACGATAGGCAATCAAACGGCTCCAGGTTCTGGTCATGGCCAGGTTATAGTGAACTTAAAAATTTAATAAAATAAATTACAAAAAATAAAATTTTTCGATTTTTTGGACTTACTTATATACGAGTATTTTCAATACTTATAACAAGTTTTTTTATTGTCGTTATTATTATTTGGTTTTTACTTTTAAAAATATTAAGTTAGTAATTAATATTTAAAGTCACAAAATTAATTATGTCACAAAAAGTCGGCCTTATTAAGATTGAATCATCTAATAGCCACTGAATTTTGAACGCCGCCGACATCAGTTAAAGTCTTTGACATTTGATTAGTAAACAAACCCGCGTTTCAAATTTTTGCATAAAAATTTTTTAAATTTATACATACATATGTATATTGTTTTCAATAATAAATAAAAAATACCTATACGGTTGAACGAAATGTCTCAAATCGGCAAGATGACCAGAAATGTGCTCATTTACTCTTCAGTTTCAGGTGAACTTATATCTGGTAGAGATGTTACATCAAGGAAGTACCCTAACCATTACCAAATAAAATTTCGTTCAAATCAATCACCGTTTGAAGAGCTTGGCCTTGGTATGATTACTCAAGTTCCCCTTGACCCGATGCATCTTATAGACCTTGGAATTGTAAAGAAAATGTTGGTGCGATTGCATGCTGATAAAAGTAACTTTAAAATCTGTAAACAAGTTAGAGAGGATAGTTGTTCACAATTAAAGGCCTTAAAAATATACACTCCTTAAGAATTTACAAGACATTCGATAAAATTTATTTTGTATTTTATGTGCCTTAGATTTTCTATGAGAAGGAAACATTTTATTTCTCGAAAAGATCATAAATTTTAGAATTTTTTTAATAAATTTTTGTTTTCTGTTAAAACATAAAATTTTAAAAACTGTTTTATTTCAAATAATTAATATGATCGCTAAGTTTGTGGCAAGTTACAAATAGTGAGTTGAGTTTTAAGCCAATGTGTAAATAACCAACTTCTCGTTAATTGAAATTTAACTCACTTATAGTTAATTAAAAAAAAACCAACTTAATGCTAACTTAAAGTAGTCAGTTTATAGCTAGCTGCAAATAGTTAACTTTAAGTTAACGGCTAGGCAACTAACTTTAAAGTTAACTGAAAGTAATGCAGACACAGACAATTGACTACTTTCTAGGACATGGCAATGTTAAAATAGTTAGTTAATTACATATTAAAGTAATGCAAGTGTCAACCACTACTACTTGAGAAATAGCAGCTTAAAGTTAATTTAAAGTTAACTGAATGTCTGACAAGTTTCTTGCCGAACACATGTTCGTCTAACAATCACATATTAAAAGTAACACAAACATATATATGTGTTCGGCAACATAAAAAATTTAGAAACACACATAATTGATATGTATGTAAAAAATATGTAAATGTATCTTTGAGCTGTGTATGTTTAAATTTATGAACAAAGTTTGCATACATTTTTCTGAACTCTGTAATCATCAATGAGATAATTTTTAAAAAGTCAGAAAATTGAATCCCTAATAAAATTTAAAAATTTTATCTCTAATAAAATTGATCGTCGTTAATAAAAAAAAACATTTTCATTTTAACCATTTGCCTCATCTTCTGGCCACAAAACAAATTGATGTAACACATACTTGATTATCGCATACATTTCTAAGGGAGTATTATAATTTTCAAAAGAATTTTTGATCTTAGGCCATATTTAATTTGTATTAAAGAATTGACCGTATTGAACGACATTTTATTTTTTATTTTTAACTCAAAAAAATATATCATACTTAAAAATGAGAAGCTTAATAAGTTTATAACAAATAAAAACAGCTTAATAAAAGGATTTTGATTAAACAATTTTTAAAATTGTTGGCCAATCCAAAACGATGTATTTAATCTATTTTTTTTTTCTACTGATCAAACTTTTTATTATAAGGAGAATTTTCTCTATCTTTTATAAAACATAAAATTCGTGTACAAATTTATTATTTGGAATCTTTGTTATAATAATTTACTTTAATTGTGCTTGATTCATTCAAATATAAATACTTCATGATGTTTTCATGAAATATTTACGTTTTATTTTTTAGGTTAAAATAATAAATATTTTATGAAAATATCATGAAGTATTTATATCTGATTGAATCAAGCACAATACAGTAAATTAACATAACAAAGACTCCAAATAATAAATTTACTTGTTGACGTATCTTCATGTGCAGGTTGTTTATTTGTAAAAATTGTTTACAATTTTTATTTTTAAAAAACATTTGAAATAAATATGAATGGTTTCCAATAAAAACCCTTATGTAGTAAAATGAAAGAAAATCAAAATTAGTTACTCAACGGTTACTGTATTTTTGTTACTTTTTCAGGAGTCAAGAAGATAATTTTCCATTAAACCAAAAAAAAAAAGACTCAATTGGTATCGCGATTTACAAAATCCTGATTTCCGAGATGGATCCCGATTAGCATCTTTAGTAAAAAAAAGCTCACTTTTATATACGGCTTAAAGAATGTGACTGTTTTATATAGAAACAAGTAAGAGTGATATATTCAGCTACGCCGAATCTTATATACCCTTCACCATCTATGTAAAACCAGTTTAGTGAAGCAACTCCAATCAAAAAAGCAAATATTAGGGTGACAGAAAATTAAAAAATAGAAAAAAATTGGTACTGCATATATATACGAGTAATCTTACATAAAAATCTCATCAGCACTTAATAGTTAAGCATTTAACAAAAAAATTTTTTCCTTAAAGATCTCTTTAAAAGCTTTAAAATGATACCCATATTGACAGACGGACATCACTCAATCGCCTTCGCTATGTATAAGAAGTCAGAATATGTAAACCTAATGGGGCTAGAAATGGATATTGTAGAAATTACACACGGAATGACAAACTTAGATATACCTTTTTTCCACTTTTTGTGGTAAAGGGAATAATAAATAATTTCTCTACTTAAGCGATTTGCAGTGTACTGGTATTGAGTTACACTATTAAACTATTTAATTAGCAAAACCAATGATTGGACAGATAAAAAAAACGGAAGAGTAAATGCATACAAAAACAAAAGCGAAATTATACAAATTATACGTACACACATATTTAAAAGCAAACGGAAAGAAAGATACAATAAAAATGAAATTGAATTGAAATGCAATTTTCAACTTACCACGTGTATTTGTGGCTTGTGCCACCACAGATGTTGGCTCTCCTTCGCCCACAGATGTTGAAGCAGAAACCCAAAATTCATACATTTGATTCTCAGCCAAACCACGAGCCTCATATGTAACCGGATAACCAGATTCATCGACACGAACCATATGAGCTGGAATAATATATTAGCAAACCCATATTGAAAAATTGAAGAGGTGTGAGTTATAAACTGACTAAATTTTATTTAAACCATTGACTTTTCATACTAGTATTTCAAAAAAGGGTTGTGTTTTATTATTTTTATTTTTTTATCAATATTACATATCTTGACCTTTTTTATTTAACCTTTCAAATAATACCACACACTTTTTGTATACCCCCATTTAACATGCTAAGAAACAAAATCCTGAAGAAAGGAATTTGAAAGATGTTAAGATATAACATTGACACAAGGATTGTTAATGTGTTTCGAGGTGATTAATATTTTCTTTTTAAATTGAAAACATTTATTCGTTTGTACGTGTATGTGGTTAAACTTATGTTAAATTTTTTTCGAATGGGTTAATATAAATATTAATGTTCATATTCATATAAGGTTTAAAAAGTACCGGTGCAATATTCGGCTGTGCCAAAAGAATTGTGCATATATTTTCTTAAAATATAGCTTTTTTATCGGATATAAGAAAGATCTAATGGCCATATAATTTTTGTATCGTGTCTGTGGACGTGTCAAAACTCGATTACGGATAGACGGACGGGCAGAAGGAAAAGCGGACATTGCTAAATCGACTCCCCTATTTATAAGCATCAAAAATAACAAACCCAAATATATCTTTCCCATTTGTGGTGAAGGATATAAAAAGTATGTCATCAGAAATACAAGGAAATATTTTTTATATATATATTCGACTTGCTCCAAAATTAACTTAAAGCCTCTGGTCCTCTTTACACACACGGTTTGTCCGTCAGATATTAAGAGCTTAAGATTCTTTGGTAATAAAATAACAATTAACATGCTTGCACGTATAACTGAGTAAAAACCTATACTATCCGATCTAAGTTCCTATATGCATCCGATCTCGGAGAAGCTGCTAGAGGGTATTGACATAGAATGTTATTGCTCTTACTTAATTAGTCCTATATTAATTTTTTAAAAGCCTTTCCGTCTCATAAAAAGTGAACTTGACTGTGATTCTTTACGGAACAATTGCCAACTGATAATGTTACTGACTTCTGGACTTTAAAACTGTGTTTCGGATGAAGGTCCAAGAACTCCATATGGGCGAACGCCCATGTTTTCACTTGATGTTTTTTTTTCTTATTTTTTAATTATTTACCACTCCATATATTTTTTTGATTGGAGTTACCTTATTGTTCCAAATGAGATGAAAAAATTAGAGGTAGGCGTGGTATTTTGCCTGCAGCCTCAAAAGACATGCTGATTTCCACAATCACGTTCGCCGAGACAAACTAACACGAACGGACAGATGCACATCGCTCAATCAACTTTGCTTTGCGTAAGAAATTGGATAATATTTTCTTACTTTTTGGGTTCGATATTATAGAAATTACAGACGGAATGACAAACTTAGATATACCTTTTTCCTTTTTTTGTGGTGAAGGGTGCTTTAAAGATTATTTTGAAGTAAACCGACTATGTACAGGAAAGATTAAAAAGCACCTTACTGACAGTAGATAATTCAGACTTAATTTTTCACTGAATCATCGATGCAATATTCAAAAGTAATGAAACATGTTCTGAGTAGTTCACAAACTAGCAATAATTTTAAAAATTGTTTAACTTTAATTAAAACAATCACATTTATAAGCAACAAGAAGAAGTCGATTGAAGCTGGCGTTTTACAAGGTAGTTTCAGGGACCAATGACATACTTGTTATATGCGTCTCACCTACCAATCATCATTTGTATCCAGACATCGAAGATATTTGAGGAAAATGTACACAAATAACATTTACTCGATAATTTATTCGAATAAGGGCATGATGTTCAAATAAATAAGCGAATAATATCTTTCGGAAGTTAAATACCTCACTAATCGTTTGACGTTTGACTTAGAAAAGCCATATAAAAGCGCAGTTATTGCAAATGAAGTTAAAAAATATAAACTTGCACATTGGTAGACTCTCCACACTTAAACTAGATTGCACACTTCTACTATATAATGCGATTCAAAAACCTATATTATGCTATGGAATACAGCTATGGGGTACTGACTCCGCTTTAAAATATTTTTAACATTGATGTTAAAATGAAAATAACAGTGTATGCAGCAGTAAACAAAATACTGAATGATATTTTTTCTTGTCTTACAAACCATTTTTAAAAGAAGTTTAGTACGTGTTAGCGTATTTCAAGACTGGTTTTTAGGGAACTGTTTGATAAGCAGCACAGTTCAATATTTCTGGATATAAAGCAATCTAGGAAATGCATTTTATGCTTTCAATCTCTTTTTTTTTTTGGAAATTTATCACGACAAAAATTAATAATAATGACAAAACTGAATTATGCAAGTACCGCCTTGATGGCCTATGGTAGTTTGATCTAGTTGTTGTTTTTGTCTCACTTTCAGTTCACTTTCAATCTGTTTTCAGCTAGTGGTTCAGATTATGTAGTTTATTTACATGTCATCAAAAGGTTTCATCAAACACGCAATCTGTTGATAAAAAACCGATTTACTATGTTGCAAATAGTTTTGCAATTTCAACCTACGCAAGAGACAGCAAGGATAGTCAAAACGTCAATTTATTTCGCCATTTTGGATTTGCAAAGTAACTTTAAGGTCCGCATCGTTCACCCTAAAAATTTCACCACTGTTTACAAATTAAAATAGCAGCTTGGTGAAAACAAAAATCCAGAAAAATGATGACTCATTTAAATATTCCAATATTCCATAAATTTTTATTTCAGGGGGTTTACAAAAGTAAGAAAATATCTAGATAGAACCTGCGGAGGTTAAATGAGTCAATTCACAGTAGGTGCTTTCTGCATTTTATTACAACTTACACTTATACTTATTACGTATCCAAATTTAAATGGCTATACTTCTGTATTTTACAAGATAAACAATAAAAACCTTTGTTGGAAGTTCGCTATATACAAGTGTTGAAGTTAAAAGAAACAAATTGCTAAAACAAGTTTTCACTATATATATATATATATATATATATATATATAGTGATGCCTCTGTGTACTAACACTCTGCAGAAGTGATATGATCATTTAGTTTCTTTTATAATTTTGAAGCAAGAAATTTTCTAATAAACTGAAAAAATTAGCTCGCTAAATTCGTACTGAGGTGGGCTGATAAACTGTCGTATCTGAAATCAAATATATTCCTATAAAATGTATATTAAAATACTCTCCGTGGCATTTCCAATTTCGCCTTTTAGATTTCTGCTTCTTCTTTTATATTTTTCGCTAAAATTAAGATTTCACTGAAATTATCTGTTAATTATGCTGACAAATCATTTGTCTACCAACAGTGGCAACAAACTAACTTTTAACAGAAACTAAAAGTTTTTTCAATTGCATTTGAGATCTTTTCTTTTCACAGCATTAAATTGAAATTAAATGCCAAAACTTTTATTTATTTTGAAATCTACAGCCAAAAACTTGGCTAATAACACTCAAAGTATCAAAATGAAAAAAGTGAAGATAAAAAAAACAATCCTAATAGACTTTATTTTATAAAACTTTTGTACTTTTAAACCAAAAAAAAAAGAGAAAAAAGTAGCTGTGTGTGAGGATGATGATGACTTTATGTAGGAAAAATCCTAAAATCTTCAAGTAAAGTAGTTTATTACAGCGCCTTTTATAACTCTTTCATTGCTAAAACTTAAAAAGAAGTGTAAGAAGTTTTTCTCATATGCTTCTTCCCATAACTTTTAAAGTTATTGTAGTTTATTTTCGTTAGAATTCGAACAATCAGCAAAAAATGTAAGTTATTTTTAGAAAAAAAAAAGAAAATAGAAAGGAAAGAAGTGGTTTAAATTGAAATCTTACTTACATTTTGCTTGCCCCTTACGTCCGGCTTCTCTTGAATAGACAGTGTAGTGTGTAATAATGCCATTGCGATTTCTTGGTGGCAGCCACGAAATTAAAATAGAATCTGCTGTCAAGGCTGCAGCTTTAATGGAGGCTGGTGCATCGGGTACATCGTCCTCTGTTTGGCAATATAACGGTTGGCTGGCGATGCCATCACCCGTGGCTGTATACGCCAATACTCGTATCGAGTAATTGGTTGCTTTATGCAGAGTGTGTAAATATGTTTCTAGATTTGAAGTACGTTTTATTTCCAATTTAGCTGGAAAATCAACTACAAAATGATAGATGAAATAGAAGAAAGGACAAAATCAAATTTAAGTTTATTAAAAGGAATGTAATAAACGCAATTTTCTTTTATTTTGTTGTACGTTTTTTTTTATAGGTTTTTGAATTTTAAAAGGTCAAGTTTTTGCTACAATATTAGAGGATTACTACTTATCTTTTTTTTTTTTGGAAACTAAGTCATAAAAATGCAATTTAAACAAAATAATGCACCTGTACATGAAGGCTTCAGACAAAAAATACTTGCTCTTTAAAGGGTATAATGGATGTTAATTATCCTAGTGTTATTTACCTCAGATAATCAGCTGATGATGCGTTAAAGTTCATACGACAGAGTAAAATATATATAGTGAGAGTTGGCCAGTCCAAATTATCGACCGAATTAAAAAAAAGTCGCCCTTCACATTATTACATATTGTTTTTTATTCTTTAGTTACCTTTTCAATGAAAAGTTTTTATTACCATTAAAATTTAAACTAAACAAAATTTTACTATTATTTTATGCTACGGTTTTTTTTTATAATAACAGTTGTTTTTACTAATGGTAATAATATATAAAATATAAAATCGTTTAATTATGAATTACAATTGAATAAAAATATTTTTTAATGAAACTGAAATAAGGATTGAAGAAACTTAATGGTACTATGCCTTAAATAATCCCAATTCTTTTACAGATGCATCTACATTTGAACCTTTTAACATTATAACAACTTTAAGTAAGATACGTGTAAAACTTCACGTCTGAGATCTGAGCCATCTAACACCCTAGAGGGCAGTTTTTATTTCGTAGAGGAACACAAAATTATGTTCTTATAGTGAAAAATTTTTTTTTGAGAATGTTGAAAAAAATACACATCACCAAATTTTTGGAACAAGAATGTCATTACTAAATGCTTTACTAAACATTAGGGTTCATGAAATCGATTTCTCCTGTAACTAATTACCAATAAAATAATTTTTAAATAAAAAATTACTACGGTAATGCTGTATAACACAGTAGCATTATTTATTATTTAATTTAATAAATAATTATTCACATTTACGCTAGTTATGTGAACTATTTTCTGTTCTTGTGAATTACTTTCTGTTAAATATGTTGATTTTTCATTTCATTTTAAGGACTGTGCGTTGCGTAGTACGTAACGAACAGTTTAAATAAAGTACATTGTAAAAACGACGACAGACTGCATGGTTTTATATTATCTGTGTTAAAGGATAAAATTTTATTTTTGGTTCTAAAACGTTTTTCATGGTCTTCGCCTTTTTTACTTAAAACTTGATAACATAACAAACAAAAAATTGTTCAAAACCAAAATTGTTAATAACTCAACAATTACAAAAAAAAACCTATAGGGGACTTAGCTGTGCAATTTGGTTTAGAAAATTAGTTTGTTTCCTGAATATTAACTAATAAAAAAATTTATCAACTATAAATAAAAACCCTCATAGCCTTCAATTTGTGCAGACATTTGTACTTCAAACTTTTCTTCTCTTTCTTTTTTTGTTTTTCAACAATTAATAACTAAGTTCAATGCACTGTGAATGAAATCATATTTTATCTATACAATAACAGCTTATCGAAAAGCGTTGAAATGTTTTGTTTATACCCTCGATACAAAAAAAAAAAAAAACATAGAAAACTAGTACCAGGAGTATAACAATGGAGACATTCGTCAATAACTATACACAGAATTTAAAAATTGCAAATATCAAATAACAAATAACATAGAAATACATATACATTAACATATCTATCGACATCAATATTAAAAATAATATTCGGCTATGCCGTATCTTATATACCCTTTACCATATATGCAAGTCTGGTTTAGTGAAGGAAAAACGAATATAGGACTGACAGAGAAAAGCAAGAAAAAAAGTTAATGTTACATAAAACTATCAACGGCACTTAGAAAAATTTTAGCATTTCCTTAAGATGTCTTCAAAAGCTTTAAATAAAAAATAAATAATGTTTTTTTTCTTAATTTTTAATTCTCTATCGATTGGAGTTACTTCACTAAGCTAGATTTGTTCCAAATTCTATAAAAAAATAAGAGTGTTATATTCGGCTATGCCGAATCTTATATACCCTTAACCATCTATAAAAATATAGTTTAGTGAAGTAACTTCAATCAAAAAACAAATATTAGTGTGACAGAAAATTAAAAATAAAAAAAATAAAAATTGGCTCTTAATAGGTTAAGCTTTTTTGTATTTCCTTAAAGATCCCTTCAAAACTTTAAAATTATACCCATATTGAAATTTTTAAAAAAAATTTTTAAATTTCAGAGCACCGTATATCGGAAAATATGGACGAGCGGCTTTTTTCACTTCATGTTTTTTCATATTATATATTTATTTTTTTAGAGTAACTTTATTATTCCAAATGACATGAAGAAATTAGAGGAAGGCGAGGACATGGACCGAACATGCTGATTTCCAATAGCACCTCTTTCGACACTATATTAAAATATTTATTATTTTTTTTTTTTTTCTGTGAAATCACTAACACGGACACGGACATCGCTTAATCGTCTTCGCTTTGTATAAGAAGTCAGAATATATATATGGGGTCGAAAATGTATATTGTAGAAATTACAAACGGAATGACAATCTTAAATATACTCCTTTTCACCTGTAGTGAAGAGTATAAAAAGTCAGATGAAACTTTATACCAAGAATTGTTTTTATTTTAATTTTTTTTTTTTTTTTTTTTTGTATTCAAAAGTCTACCAGATGAACATAAAAATATACAAACACTGACAAATAGCCAAAGGGAAAATCTACGAAATTGCAGTTTACCAAACTAAACGTGAAATTTTTAATTTGAGGGTTCGCTAGTGTAAGTTGATAAAATAAGAGAAAAGAGATACATGATTTGTATGATTTAAAATATAAAAAAATACTGAAAAATGTCACATGTAAAAATGCATCTGGTTGTTTAAGGAAAATATGTTTCTCAGTGTTTTTAATAATCCTTAGAACAAATTTATAAAGTTAGGCGGCACAAAGAAAGCATTTTAAATAAAGATATTTACTGACTGTTTATGGTATTCACGATTTATATATTCAATAATAAAAATTCTCAGTTGTGGAGCAATAAAATGTTCATAAATCTCCTTTATTATTCTAAAAATTGTGAACCAAAAGAAATTTTTTTTGAAAAATAAAAGTGCGATTACGTTTTCGGCCAGATATCAATGGTATAAATATTGGAAAGATTATATTGAGCAAATTATTGAAAGAAATATTAAAGAACTGATGTACATTAATAGGTCCAACAAATTTTTCTATTTAAAAAGGTTTCCTTGGCGAAAAAATGTTATGGAAGTAACAAATTAGACGCACATATACATTCAATAATAGACATTCCCAAATGTAACAGTAAAAAACATTTTAACTTACTTTGGTTTACAATCGGTCGATACAAAATTTTATAGCCCTGAATTATGCCACCATGAAATTGCAATGGTGGCTCCAACCAGGATACTTTTAGACTCTGTGATGATAATGCAGTACAGTTGACATGTTGCGGTGCTGCTTCCGGCACTGTTTGTTGTTTTTGTGTTGTCACCAAAGATTCACCCAGAGAACATGCAGTAAATTGTAGAAAGAAAAATAAATGGTACAAAAAATTAGTAAAATAAAAAGACTAAACTTAAGGAAATTGTGTTTTTTCATTATTGCTTAAGAAATGTACGATAAAAGAAATGCTTTTAGCCATCAAGGATGAAGATAAAACTATAAAAAAATTTTTAAAGCAAATCTTAATGGTGTTCGTTGAATTTTTACGCGTACATGTGCAACCAAAAGTATTTTTTTTTTAATAGAAAAGTGAATAATAAATGTACTATTTTAATATTTAAAACGACTCTTCTTATTGCTTTTTAACAGTGGTTTATAAAGATGATTCTTAAGTTTTTTATTTTTTTTTTCCTTCAGCTTAATTTAAATGTATGATTTTAAGTTTTTGTCTAGGAGTAATCGTTTAGGAGTACTAAATAACATAGAAAAATTCTGTAGTGTTCAATTAGACATGACATTTTAGTAAATGAATATTCAGCCCACTTGGGCCCAAAAGTTCTGATTTATTTTTTGCTGCAGGAAAAATGAAGTATGAAAAATAAATTGTCTGAGTAAACTACGCTTAGAGGAAGCGGGTCGGTCATAATAAAGTAATTAATCCGCCAATTTGTTTACAGTTGTTTACGAATTTACAGAATCCTCCCAAGACCCGAAACCTTGCAGGGCATCCATATCAATTTTTCCATCTCTTCGGATTCAACAAATGTAATCTCAGTCACACAATTCAATTATTTAGTCTGAGCCTGATCATTAGGCGCATTAAATCACCTTACACCTCTGTTAGTACCAGAAGACAGTATTTTTCCTGTGCCAGCAAATCAACATCACATCCGTTGCCATCTCGTTTAAGAATATTTGGACCAGATTCTATCTTTGATTTCGTTGCAGGTCTGCTGTCGATACAGGTTGCTGCTCCTTTAGATCTATTCCTACATATAAAAATAAAAACTTCTTGTCGACACTATAAATTTAATAATTAATATATGCTCCAATGATTTTTGGTTCAATGCACCAATTAAAAATAAAATTTATTTTAGCATTTTCTTTCTATAAGTAGTAAGATAAGCAGAAGAAAGAAAAGAGATATTTTAATTCTTGTTATTTTTATTGAACAATGTAGAGAAATATTAATCATTAAGTTAAGAAGAATGTTAAAAGATATAAGCTCTTTTCCCGATTTGTTTCTTATAAAATAAATTATTCTGGAAATGTTTGTTTCAACTTCCACTGCCATGTTTGTTTTTAGAATGTTAAAAAATATATTGAAGAAACCACAATAAATTCAACCAACCCACCGTGCAAGCAACAACACGTCAATAGCACACCAACTTGTAAATATTCACATAAACGTAACACGCTAAAAGCATTTTTAATGTGTGTTGTTATTTAGATAACAATTTGTACAGCTGTTACCTGTTCGTTCAACAGACACTGTCTGCCAGCATTTTTTACTTTACTTTAGTTCAGGGTTTTTTTTTTGTGTTGTTGCTTTTACATTATTTCTTTATTTTCTTTTACATTATTATAATTATTATTTTGCACCAGTTGGTTAAATAATACTTACCACCCTCAGCTGTTGTACCAAAGATGGGTGTACTCCATGGTCCGGAACCGAAGCTATTTAAAGCGCGAACCGTCACCGCATATCTAGTGTATTTTCGCAGTCCACGCAAAGTGGCCTTTGTGGTGGCCCAGCCACTTACAATCACCGACTTGAGAGAATTATTGACAACACTAATGTAGTTAATATTTTGCTTCTCTTCGCTGCAGTTGACTGTATAACCAATAAGTTCACCATTCCATGATTCGCGAGGTGGTATCTGACGGCATAAGTAAGTAAACAGAAAATGTAAAGTTTGCGATTAAAAAAAACTTAGATGAAGTAAAGAAAAAAGACTGAATTTCTTACTTAACTTAAGTGTATGAATGATGTATTTTACTTATTCACTGTCTGTTTTACCGTGAGCAAAACTTATTTAAGCGCAAGGTAACATTTAAAACATTTAAAAAATTTATGTTTTTTTATTTTTTCTATACATTATCGTTTTACTGCCGTATTCATAGAAAACCAAAATAGATTTGAAATATATTTTAGGACAAATTTGTATGAAAAATTTGTCATAAAACACATTTCAAAATAATTTTATTTTCTATGAATACGGCAGTTAGTCTTTAATAATGAACTTATATTTTGTAAAATCATATGCCGTTGATCTATTTTCGTGGACTGTATAAAGTTTAATTTTTTTCTAGGTTTGTTAGGAATACTTGCTTTCTCGTTCATAATGCAAATGAGTTTTTTTTTTTTTTTTTAATTTTATGTGGTGACTAAATAAATTACTCAGTCTTTTTAAGTCGTTTATTTCTGTACTTTTTATAATATCTTTATATTTACTTTAGTGTTTTTAAGTAAAAAGTTTTAATTATTTTAAGCCTTAAAAAGGTTTTTCCATAAACAGTTAAATAAATTTGCTAATCTTCAGTATTTATGAGTAAATTTTGGGTATCAGTAACAAGTGTTTTCTAAATAAATTTTAAATTAAGGTTAAATAACTGAATTTAATAAATGAATATGGTGTGTATAAAGTCAGCATACAGTACACATACCGCATGAGCTCATAGGCGTCAACATATTTGTAGTTGTTTTTTATATGGATAAAATCACCTGTTTTCATGAAAAGTTGTAACTCACAAACGCGACGACCGATTTGATGCAAACTTTAGATACACGATCTAGACGACCATAAGAACTGATGAGTTATATGAGCAGTAGTGAAATGGCCATATGGATATGTTTTCCCCGCAGTAATACATTTCAGTTTGTAGTTTTAAGTAAAAACTATTTCATGAGAATATCATGAAATATTAATATTTGAAGGAATCAAGCACGTTTAAAGTAAATCAAAGACCATACCTAAAGTTATATCAGACGTAAGAGAAAAACCCCCAATTCCAAGAAATTTTTTATTCTCACTTCGTGGTTAAGTCCCCTACTCAAATTTACCCGAAAACGATCCCCAATATCTTAACTCACAGTGGGTATATTTGATAAGAACAAAGAAATGCTGTTTTTCTCAGTTCAGACAATCAAGCTTTAGAATTATTCTATATCTAGAATTGAGTTTTGGTTCAAAATTAACGAAAATAGGTTGGACAGATAAGAACAGGACGAAATATGCAAAAACAGAAAAAACTAACAAATATAAGGATAAAATTAAATAATTGAAGTTATTTGTTGTTTGTTGCTCGATTTTTGTATGTCATAAATAATACAATTGAATTTATAGTTTACGAAATAGAAATATGAACTCCTTTAGAGTGAAAAAGTACTAAGAAAAAACGATGCTTTTAAAAGCCAAGAAAAATATTGTTTTCTAAAATAAATTATGAATTAAAAAACAAAGATAACATAAATAGTAACACAAACCAAACTATTAAGAACTTTATTTCGCATTGAGGCCTGCTATTTTCTTACATCCGCTTTGTAGTAAAAGCACTCAAAGAAGTTAAATTAAAAGAATGTGGCAACAACTGCTACGAATGAAGCAAAATTCAATTGTAAATGCATTTTGCTCAAATTACAGTAAATTCATGCAATAAAAAACAAAAGAACAATGAAATATAAAAATGGAAATTACCTGCCAAGTGACGATCAATTCACTTTCACCTCCAGTTAGTACCTGTACATTAGAGGGTGCTTCGGTGGGTGCTTCTTCTTGTGTCTTCAACACAATCGGTTCGGTAAACGGACTACGTTCGATTTCATTAATAGCCTGCATGCGGATCAAAAATGTTGTGGCTGGTGTCAATCCTGATACAATGGCACTTTCACGTAAATCACTATCATAACTGTTATAAAATGGTTGATTAGATATCAGTTAACAAAAAAAAAAAAAACAATAAATATACTTGATAAAAACTTAAAAGTAAATTGCTATTTATTGATAAAAATTGCTATTTATTAGTTGGTTGTAAAAGCTGGTACCTACGAGTATTTCGCTGGTTTAATAATAAAACCGAAAAATTAATTTAAAATATACAAAGATAATCTCTTAACTTCCAGTAAATTTTATATAAGTATTGCTGCACATAAAGATTTGTCATTGTTTTGAGTTCTAAAGGCTGACTGCAATCGTACAAGTATTTATGCAAATAAAATGAAGATTTGATTTGATTGATACAACAAGGTAATCCAGCGCCTTTTCAATCAAAATCTCTGTGTTCACTTTAAGAAGATTACCGTCTTAGAAACTTAAAAAGAATAAAGAGTAATAATGAACACAGGTTGTAAGATTTTGTCGCATAATACATTAGCAAAATGAAAAATTTTTTTAACCTACGAAAATCATTCTATTGTCCTTAATATTATGCTGCTGTACAGCAAAAATATTTGAAATTTATATAAAATTTTTCTAAATTAATTAGTGGGTGCTGTTTTCTAAAGATGCCACTCAACGGTGTGTTGAGATATTGAAAAAATAAAAAATAATAAACAATTTTATTTTAAAAACTGATCTATTGCTTGAAAATTAATTATAAAGGTCAAAAAATAATAATATTTGTTCAAACTTACGTTTTACTTATACTTGTCGATGGCAATGTAACATTAATAATATTCTGGCCATTCCAATCACTACCAGCCGTGCCAAGTGCTGCATGCGACTGCAAATATTTTAAGGGTTGATACTGCACCAAATACGACAAAACTGGGGAATTGCCATCAAAGGGACGACGCCATGATAATTTAACGGTACGCGAACCTACTTCAAATACCTCTAAATTGGATGGAGTGTCTGGACGTTCCTGAACAGCTAAATAAACTAAATGCTCAGCTCGACCATATGGATTCTCGGCGATGCACTTGTAAATGCCCGAATCATGACGATCCGATCGAGAAATGGTGAGTTGAGAATCCACGCCTTTTTCTGTTTTAATTTCCGCTATATTAAAACGGAAATTATTTAAATCAATGCGGGCATTGTTGTGTGTCCAAGCAATACTAATGGGTTCATCACCTTTGGCATGACAAGCCAATGTGACAGCATCATTGCGTCGTGATGAAATGTTGCGTGATGTTTGCTCAAAACGTGCCGGTTCTGCACAAAAATAAAAAAATAAAAACATACAACATAACAAACAAAAAAAAAAAAGAACAGAGATTTAAATGTTTTAAGTTCTTGTGTGTGTAAGCGTGTGTATATTTATGAAGGAGAATGTGGTGGGATGTCACAATAAATAAGTGAATTTTGTTGTTTAATTAATCGAAAAATGGATCTTACCACATACATGTACTCGTATATCAAACATGAAATCAATATATGTAAGAATAATTATGTTGTTCTTATTCCCTAGTTTACGTGTTATATTGTGTGTAAGTTTAGCACGTGTGTATTGGTTTTTGCCTGCGTTCAGATTACAATTAAAACCCATACTTACCGTTGACATTGATGCGTATTATTTTTTTAAGACCAGGTCCAATATCATTTGTTGCTTGACACATGTAGTAACCCTCGTCAATGTCGGTGGCGAGATTGAGAACCAAAGAATGATTACGCATGTTTAGAGGCTTATAGTCTGTATTAAGTTTACCTAAAAATATAAAATAAAAAATTTTAAATCACTTAGCCTTTATAAATAATATAAGAAGGTTGGCAGGCATTATTTTAGGATTGTTTTTGCAAAATTTCTCTTTTAATACACAAAGTTATAATAATAGAAAAATTAAAAAAGCAATAAATGTCTTTTAGTATGTTTATGTTAACTAAAAGTTGAATCAAGACACATTGAGATCTGCCTTAAGTTAAATTTACTAAATCTTAAATTTTATTGTCAAACCAATAAGACAACAAAAAAAAAAAATATTTAAATTGTTCTTTACGATACTTTTCCATTACGATTGAAGCATCACTGGCGCTGGTTGAAATAGTGACAATAAAAAAATTACTTCCACTTAAAGCAAATGAATTTACTTTTTATTGCAATTGCTATTACTAATGGTAATAAAATTATAGTAAACGTGCTTAATTACCAATTACAATTTGCAAAAATAATTGTTTTTGTAAAATATAAATGTGTTATAGTAGACTACCAAATAAATCTTTAACTTTCTTGTTAATGATCTAAGTTTAAAATTTTAATAATTTTCAGTTTTAAGTGGGATAGGTGAAATACTATATATTGAAGATCTACAGTCACATAAAAATTATCCACCATAAATCATTTTTTTTTTTTTTTTTTTTTTTGTGAATTGTGAACTTTCTGTGGCAAAAGTGCCATTTTAATATAATCCTCTACTATACCCGAAGGTGTTCATTTAGTGTACAAAGACAAGAAGTAACGTTTTTAAATAATAATCATTTGAAGCCATTGATTCATCACTCTATTATAACGATTTTGTTTTTTTAACTTATTGTGAATGAAACCTTTTTATTAAAAGCATTGCCAGTAGTGCAAATAATGCTAAAAAATCACTAGCACTTTTTATCTTTCAACGCTAATGAAATCTTCAATTAATTAGCCCATTTAATTAAATACCCGAATATATGTTTTTTTTTTTAATATTGTTCAGAATTGTTTAAAACGTTGAAAAATTCAGAATTTGATTCGTTGCACTTTTTCTTATGCATGTAAGAAGGAAACTTGGAAGAAAAGTGATATAAAACTCACACGATATTCATAAATGCTGCAGCCAAAGAACACTTTTTCTACAAAATCTTATTATAATGATGGCAAACTTAAGCTCTTAAATGCAAGACATTTTCGTCAGTGTATCTGCTTCAATAGCCATAAAGTAATTACCACGAAGGTAAGTAATTCTAATTTATTCTGATTGAAAAACTTTAAATTCACAAAACACCCAGTTGCATATGGAAAATCATATTCAAGCTAAAAAACTCTGGTGAAGTGATTTTTGCAGTTTTCTAATTTTATGTTCTAAATAAAAATTGGTGTTATTGATGAAGTCCATATTTTCTAATATTTGGAATTTTATCATTATTTTCTGAACAATTCTTTAAGTCCTCTGAACTAATTTGACTCACGACGTTCTTTTAAAGAAGACTGAATTTGTGAGAGTTCCGCTCCCGTGAAATAACTCCCAACGACATAAAGCTTAAGTTAAATGAACCGAGTTCAGAGTCCAGAAATAAGTAAAAACAGCCGCCAGTATGACATTATATCACCGATTTTGTGCACCTTAGTCATTAGTTACGTGCTGGTATAACTCAAGTACCAGGTCTCTGCAAAAATATATCCCGCTAAAACAATTTTTGTAATTCTCTGGCTATTAATTTCTCTGAAGAAGGTCATTATTTTGAATTTATTCTTTACAAAACATTCAATATACAATATATATTAGCCAAGATTGACATCAATACTAATGAATTATGTGAAAATAAAGGTTTGACCGCCCAGCGTAAATTTATACGAAGAAAAAAGTCCAATAAGAGTTCAGACAGGTGGCGCATTTCATTGTGCTACTCATTCTCAAACTCGTGTCGCCAGGAATAATTGCAAATAGCTAGAATGGTCGAATGGTCTAATGGAAAATAGCAAGAACAAATTGACAAAACTCCGTCGCATTAACTTTGTAAATTCCCGGAATTAAGATCTTTTGCAAGTAATGGCTTATATAATAAATTAGAGGAAATGAAGCTTAAAATATAAATATTTATTGATTGCGCATAACATGACTATACAGAAGACGCTCGAAAATTCTAACCTTTACGTTTTTAGGGCGACTTGAATTTCCGAATTATTTGAATTTCTGGACGTTTCTCTTATACAAAAATTTAGGTCAGTTTGACTATAAAAATATAAAAAACTGTGTTTTTTATTTAAGTTTATTTAATATAAAAACTTTAAGAAACTTAGCGAAATATAAAAAAATTACAATTACTTCTAACTAAATTACAAAAAAAAAAGTGAAAACACTACATATTTTAAATTCTCACTCAGTCTGTGTTAATCATATAATCAGTAATGTTAGTCTGTTTTTTAGATTTTTGTATTTCTAACAAAACAATATCATTACGGAGATCTAAAGGACTTGACAAGTGCTTAGTGGAAAATAATTTACTGCTTTTGCACCACTTATTTTATTTACACTTACAGTAGCTTCGGAATAAGAAATATTAAGTGAAACTTCAACATCACTATCTTCATCTGTGTCAAATATATGGAAAGGTTCATTCTCAATGGCATTTTTATTCCATCTTTCGATTTCTCTTACAGATATAGAATTATTTTGATCAATTTGCGTCAAAAGATTTTTATTTATTTAGACAAAGTCACAATAGTCCTGAAATTCGAATCTTGGATTCTGATTTTAGAGCGCAACATTTAATGAAATTACTGATTTGAATTTCTTGAAATTCTAATTTCAGAGAGTTCGAACTTCTGAGCGTCTACTGTATCTTGAATTAACTTAAGGAACGATCATATTAGTCAAATATTTAGTCAAAAAAGACGTAACCACTAAATTTTAGAAAGAAATTTTGGTTTTTTCTCAAATACTTCTTAAAAAATATAAGATCCTACTCAATATAAAAGGCAAAATATAACACTTATTTTATTATAAATTATCATTCGTAACTGATACGTGTAAGGAAAGATTGTTAAGCTCTTTTTGACCAAATTTTCAACTAATCTGAACTCACATTTGCTTCAATTGTGCTCGATTCCTTTTAAAATAAACATTTGGTCATATTCTCATGAAACTGAACAAACAAATGCATTATCGCAGGAAAAGTATACATATTTAAATGGATATCCCATATCGTTGTTGTTAAGTTTTTCCTTGCGTTTGGTTAATAAATCAAGTATTTAAATATATTTTGTTTAAATACCATAACAACTATTGCGTCGAATAATTTCCTGTTTAAATGTCTTTTTTAAACCTAAAATCTAATCGTATTGATTTTAGTAGGTCTGTTGCCTTTGTTTAATTAATTTTTGGTTCATAAAAAATTAACAGCTTTCAAACTAAGCAATTAACCTTATTTTCAATGTTTTCCGCATTTAGTTACTTATTTATATTTTTCCTCTTTCTTTTTTTTTTTTTTGTAATTACTTATTGTTTCCTTCTCCTCTTCATTTTCTTGTTTTTTGTTGAATAAACAGAATTCTCTAATAAATCCCTTTTATATCGTTACGCTTCTTTTGCAAAATAAGTAGAGAAAACAAAAGCAACAAAATTTATAAAAAATAAAAGTATTTCAATGAAAGAAACCTTTTTCATGTTTTTGCTGTTTCAAAATTTATACTAAAAAAACCAAAGAACATCAAATTTTAATGAACTCACTTCTAGAGATTACCATCACTTTTACGTCTACCACTTTGTAAACGGATGGCTGAATGCTGAACTAGCAAGTTGCTAATTTACACACAGGAATCTGAAAATGATACTGAGTGTATTTAAAGGAAATATTTAATGCTCACGTTTTCTGTTTACGTACGTCTTTTTATTTATTTTATTTAATAAACATTGAAATTAATATTGATTAAAGACAGTTATTATAATGAATTACTTCTTTTATTGCGCACTTTTTTATTATATCATTCAGTAACAATCTTTTTTTATTCTGATACTTTTGTAAGGTTCTATAATAATAAATATTGATTTACCTGAGAAAAAATAAACTCCTGATGCTAAATATTAAATTTTTGAGTTATTAAATAGACACTTTTACTTATCAGAATATTTGCTTGTAAATTGAGTTACGATTAAATTTTCTGACCGGAATAATTACGGGTCTAAGTTCACAATTAATAACTTATTTAGTAAAGACATTCCTTCGGTGACATTGTGCATAATTATTACTTATTAAGTAAATTAATTTCCGAAAAAACATCTGCCTTGCAATTTTTTTTTCTTTTATTGATTAATATATCAATACTAATTAACCAAAGGTTTTTCCAAATAATCGAAGATCTTTCATATTGTTTTTTTCCTTTCTACAAAAGTAGCAGGCAGTAGAATTTAGAAGTTTTATTAAACCAGAAAAAGGTTGTAGAGGTACACATATTCTGGATACAGTATCTGAACATTAGCAAGTGAAAGATTCATAAATGGATGTTTCATATTACTACACATTGTTTACTTTAGCTACATCGAAACTGTCAAAACTTATTGTTCATATGACCTGGTGCATTAAAAATTGTATATATATATATATATGTATATATATATATATATATGGAACCCGGTATGCTTCGCTACCCCCCTCGTTATTAAATAAAATTAAAGGGGCGAGGCCACGCCCCTTTGTCCACTCCCAACTTTATATAGTCAAGAATATCCTATTGCGAAAATTTAATGACGATTGGTCCAGTAGTTAAGACTATATTACGATTTTTAATTTTTCTAAAAAGGGGCGGGGTTCCACCCACTTTTCTCCTGGTACGTATTCCTAATTATGCCAATACCATATGTACCAAATATCGTCGACGTAGGTCAAAAAATGGCCAAAATATGGCGGTTTAAATTTTTGGGTTATATGGGCGGTGCCACGCCCCTTTGTCTACTCCCAACTTTATATAGTCAAGAATATCCTATTGCGAAAATTTAATGACGATTGGTCCAGTAGTTAAGACTATATTACGATTTTTAATTTTTCTAAAAAGGGGCGGGGTCCCACCCACTTTTCTCCTGGTATGTATTCCTAATTATGCCAGTACCATATGTACCAAATATCGTCGACGTAGGTCAAAAAATGGCCAAAATATGGCGATTTAAATTTTTGGGTTATATGGGCGGTCCCACGCCCCGTTGTCCAATTAAAACTTCATATAGCCTATTATTCCTTCCAGAGTTACAGTATAATGCTGTGAAAATTTCAGGAAGATCGGTCCAAGGGTTTGGCCTCCTATAAAGCACAAACAAACAGACAGACATTCATTTTTATATATATAGATATATATATATACGAGGGCTGCTCTATATATTTATGGCCTAATAGTGAAAATGCGAATATTTATAATCAAAAATGGTTTTATTATTTTTAAAAGTATTCTCCAGCATCATTTATACACTTTTGCATGCGCTCAAACCAGTTGTTGAAGCACTTTTTCCACTCCGATTGAGACACCTCTAAAACATGGTTTTTGAACACTTCAACAGCTTCTTCTGGCGACGAAAATCGTTGACCACGCATTTTTTTTTGATGTGCGGAAACAAGAAGTCATTAGGTGCCAGGTCAGGGCTGTACGGCGGATGAGCCATTAATTCGACGTTTTGGCCGGTCAAAAACGCTCTGGTTTGAGCCGATGTGTGAGAGCTCGCATTGTCATGGTGAATTTTTGAATTTCTCCGATGACTTCAGGCAAACAAATTGTAGTGTACCACTCAGAAGTGACTGTCCTACGTTGCTCAAGCGGAACAGTCGCCACATGACCAGTTTCGCCGAAGAAACAGGCGACCATTTGCTTCGAAGTGCTTCTTCCACAAACAACTTTCGTTGAATTTTGCTCGTCTTTGAAGACCCACACGGTCGATTGTTGTTTCGTTTCGGGCTCATACGCATAGATCCATGATACGTCACCTGTCACGATCTTATAAACGTCTTTTGAAGCACCGCAATCGTATTTTTGCAACTTTCTTTGCACCAATCGACACGAGCCTTTTTTTTAGCGACTTTCAAATTGTGAGGGATCCAACGAGAACAAACCTTTTTTACGGCCAGGTGTTCACGCACTATCGAATGTATGCTGGTGGAAGAAATGTCCAAGGATGTCTCTATCTCTCAGTATGTCGCATGTCGATCTTGCATTATGTGTTCACGCACGGCATCAATGTTCTCTGGCACAACAGCCGTTTTTGTACGACCTTCACGGAATTCGTCTTTGAGCGATCTTCGGCCACGATTAAATTCATTATACCAATTTTTCACAGTGCTATGGGATGGCGCTTCATCAATACACTCTTGTCGTGGTAATCCACGTCGAAAGTTATGAAAAATGATGGCACGAAAATGTTCACGAGTTAATTCCATTTTTTTCTATATTAATTTTTTCAAGTCACTGTAAACAACACAAATAATGGTCGTACGTCAAAACGTTTTGAGTACGATTATGCTTAAAAATGACAAACTTTCCAATGGAAATGCCAGATTGCACTTGGCAGCACTCAGTGTTGCCAGGCCAGAAATATATATAGCAGCCCTCGTATATATATATATATATATATATATATATATATATACATATATATATATATATATAAATTAAATTAAATTATCAATAATATATTTGCTATTCCGGGTCTTTTAAGTTTTTTAGTAAAAAATCGTAATCTCTAGGTCTAATGATTTTATTCAAAAGGCATAGGATCTTTTAGATTTCAGTCCAAAAAGCATCAACGGCTCGTGCAAATCTACTATTGCTCTCAGTAAAAAGCAAGTGGTGTATAAGGGTACGTAATTTTGATTTATCAAGTAGCTAGACTTTCGAACTTGGCAAAACAGACAAAGAATACTAAATATAAAAAACTATTGAATTATTATATAAATAATTCAATCAGTCACGACGACTTTGAGTTATTTGGCATAATCATTGCCTACAACTAACCATAAGAAAATATTAAAAATGCAACCTTAAGATTTAAAATTAATGATAAACAAAAAAATACGAATATACAAATCTAACACAAAACTTAAGTTTAATAAATCTTAACAATTATTCTTCTCCATATCTCCTTTATCAAAAAGCTGTCTTAAAAATATTGTAAACGTATAGATTATATTTAACGGTATTTAGCAAAAAAATACAGCAAATTTGCAAAACCTGCTACTATTTGGAAAAGAATGAGCTCAGCGAATAATAATTGCCATTCCAAGACATTTAAAAGTTAAATATACACATAATTTTTTAAAAACATTTCACTAATTTAAGTCTTATGCGTCTATTTAGATTTAGCTGAAACTAAATCAAGTTACAAGTATTTACAAGTTACTTGTATTTAAATCAGAGTTCAGAAAAGTACACTCACTGTACGAAATTCTTGTACATAAAATAAAAACACACAACTAAATTTAACCCGTACATTGTTTTCATAAATTTTGAAATTTTCCGTACACATCCACGAATGTGTTTTAATTTGCGTAAATGTACGTGAATGTACTATTATAGCTATTATTTGTGTACGCGTTTAGAGTACGCGTATAGATTACGCGTACGCAAACAATAGCTATAGTAGTACGGAAAAAAGTACATGGAAAAATTAAAATAATTTCGTGGTTGGAAAAAAAGTACATGGAAAAATAAAAACAAATGCGTAATCCAAAAAAAAACGTACATAGCAAAACAAAAATTCAAAAGTAAACATCCCATACCTAAAACATAAGCAAAACTAATTTACTGTTTAAACACAAAAAATAACGCAAGCTATAATGACGATAGTACAAAAACATTAACGAAGGCACTACTAAACATCCCATAGCTAAATTATAAGCAAAACACATTTACTGTTTGGAAAATCACAAAAACAAATAACACCTGCAAATTTAAAGCAGGGAATTAATTACACAAATAAAAACCCAAATGGAAACACAGTTAAATCTCAATTAACCGGGCCTCTATTAACCGGTTACATCTATTAAACGGCATGAGGTTCTTTTATTTTTTTTTCCTGTATTATCCGTGCTTTACCTCTTTTGTTCGTTCTTTGGACTTATACCTCTCTTAACCGTGCTTTACATCTATTATATTACATTATATTTTTTATTATATTAATTTACTTTAATTGTGCTTGATTCCTTCAAATATAAATATTTCATGATATTCTCATGAAATATTTATTATTTTAAACTAAACTATAAAATGAAATGTATTACTGCGGGGAAAGCATATCCGTATGGCCATTTCACTACTGCTCATATATAGCTCATCAGTTGATTCTACCCACATTTTGTAAGGAAAACCTCAGAGTCTTATACAAAAATCCAAGTTTATTAAATCAGAACTCCATTGAATCAATAAGACAAAAGCCATAAAAAACTCAACTAATTTTATTACAAAAACACAGTAACCATTTAAGTTTATGTCACCACACATAAAAATATATTTGCGTTTTTACTCATTTAGCAAGTGAAATTTGATCTGCTATTACCTGCTGTAGAATGATTGCGTTTTCAAGTAGTAAATTACCATAAAGAGCAAGAAAATTTTTTGCAATTAAAGACAAAAGTATTTTGATTCATGACTACGAAAAAAACATATCTGTTAAATTGCTGTTTCTGTATATTTTAATATAACCTCTATTAAGCGTTTATTTGGATTATCCGTGCTGGTGTCGGTCCCACGAGAGCCGGATAATCGAGGTTTAACTGTAATTATTTTATGATACCAGTAAACATTAAAAACCGCTTCCTTAGGTAGAAATTCAGTAATGTTAAATATAAGCAAATTATTACCCTTAAACCTTCCTTTTTATAACACCACTTATTGCACATTTTTATTATTGAGCCATTTATTGGACCCTCGCTTGAATTTACAAGGAACTCCACTACTTACCAATAATCAAAAACAATCTGCAATGGTAGACTTAAATTTGAACTAAAGAAACCAATAATAATAACAATAAAAATTGTTATATTTGGTCTATCGTAACGTCCGTATACGCAATTATTTCATTTTTCCATGTACTTTTTTTTGTAAAGGCAGTTATTTTTTTTTTCATGTACACAAGTTCGCGGATGTGTACGGAAAATTTTAAAATTTAGTAACACACATAATTGTTATGAAAAGAAAAATATGTACGGGTTGGTTTTGAAGAGAACATATTTGCCGTATTCACAAGCTCTGCTAAGGTGTAGGTCAGAGAACTGCACGAGTACACCGCAACTCATGAGTACACCGCATACTTACTCTATACATACTCTACACTTTTCATACTCGAGTATAATAAACACCGTAATAAAAAGTTGCGGTGTTTATTTTACCCATTCTTGTAAAAACGAGTATTAAAAATATCGCAAGCAGAATTATAAGTATTTTTTATACTCGTACGCCAGAATTTTTTAATTCTCTTTATTTGTAAGCAACGTTGCCACATTTTTACCCTATTAAAGTTTTTTACTGCTGTTTTATGAAATACTGCATTGTATGCAGATCTATTTATAAACAATAAAAAAAAAAAACAAAATTTGATCAAATATATTGCTTAAACATTATAAACAGAAAAACAGACAACAACCGTTTTCATAGGTATGAAATACAACACATACTAAATTAATAAAATGCAATAAAACCGCTGAAATGCACAGCTTTTGTACACTATTTAAAGCAGGTATACTTATTTTATTGCTGCTTTTTATGTACTAACATTTTCAGTTTATACGCCTTGTTGTCATAAACGTGCTACTAAAGGTATTTAGGAAAACAAAATGATAAAATAAATCCGTGAATAAAAGGAAAATTACTTAATTTTTTTAGTTTTAACAAAACTGTATATAAGCAGATGTAATATTGCATTGACTGAATGTCATTAGACCTCATAAATAATAATAAATAAAATGAAGTTTTTAGTTTACATATTTTATTTTGCTAAATATAATTATTGCTTTTATAACTATTTATTAATTTTAAAAATCTATTTGCTTAACGAATAGAATTTTATAAGTTCTCTCTTGTGTGACTTAAAAAAAACCCTAACAAAAACGTAATATAATAAACAATGAACTATTCTTGAGTTATTAGTAAACTTTTGTTGTGTTTTTAATAAATGAAAATATGGCGAATTTTACGGGTTCTATTAAATTTATTTTCTGTTATATATTTAATAAACTTTCAAAATTTCAAAGAAGTATGTTAGCTAATTTAGACATTGGCGACTTTTGATATTGTGTTTGATTTAATAATTCTGATCTGATAACTCTGTTTTCCTCTCACTACACATGTTAAAATCTCTCTCTTGGTGTTTGTTGTGAGTATGAGTACGAATAAAGTAAAGGCAGCATCGCAAACATTTTACTTGAGTATGGTAGACACTTATACTCAAATGGAATGGGTATAGTAAATACTCGCACTTAAGAAATGCGGTGGCGATCACACCGCAACCGCATTTAAGATGAGTATACTTAGAGTATTAAAAACAGACACTCTTGCAGTTCTCTGGTGTAGGTAGTATTGCATACTACCTTTTGTTTACTTCTTTGTGAACAACCATTGTATCAGTGTGCCATTGTACATTGTACTTCATACGTCAAAAAGTAAATAAGAAGAAGAAAAGTGATATTCATCATTTGTTATTTATAAGCCAAATGGGGGAGAAAACAGAAAAAAGTAAATTAATAAATTTTTTGTGTGAGGATGAAATTGAAGACATTTTTAGGATGAACCTAATGTACTTGCTCTCCAGTCGCACAATTATACATTTAGGGCTACCAAAATCATCATTATGGCATAATAGGGTTTTAAGATATGTTGATGAAAACAGATTTCTTCATATGATACGACTACGGCCAGAGGAATTTGCCTATATATTCAACCTTATAAAAAATGACGATGTTTTTCACACAATTGGCGAAAGGCTCCAACTACGCATTGACTTGCAGCTTAAAATTGTACTTTATTGCTTGGAATCTTCAGGAAATGGTGCTTGTGTTCGTAAGGTAGCATCTCTTTTTGGCATAGGTGATGGCGGTACCATACAAAATATTAGAAATCGAGTCATTAATGCATTAAAGAACAGTTTTTATATTGCCAACTTTCAACTTCAACTTTCTAATAAATCAGTCAAATCAATAAATTAAATAAATAAAACTAATAAAAATATCTTTTAATTCAATTTAATTTAATATAATTCACACATGAACACAAAAATAATAATTCATTTAAACATAAAACATTTAAACAAATACAACGTTTGAAAAACATATGAAAAAAAGTACTAAGTGGTGTATCGCATGTTTGCATGAAAATTACCAACAACACAGCTAGCACCGTTGTATTTTGTTAGCACATAGCACGTACTAGGGGGCTTGTGAATAGGGCAATTGTGTACGATGAGTGTACTTTCTGAACTCTGATTTAAACAAACAAATGTTTACCCAGTGAATTCATTGAAATAAAAATAACTTAAGAAATTTAACTGCATAATTTGAGTATGATTGCGATGATAATGATGATAACGACTACGATAGCAATGGTGGTGGCGTTAAGAAGAATACACAAAACAAAAAAAAAAAAAATTAAAGGGAAACAAATAAAGCAAAATGTACATTTTCGTACTCTTACCTTTTCCTTTGAACCAGGTAATCGTGGGTATCGGATATCCTTCCGCTTCGCAATTTATTGATATTGTATTGCCCAGCATTATGGCTGTATCCATGGGTTCAAGATACCAACGTGGTGCAACTACAGATTTTAAATAAAAAAAAATTAAAGTTAATTTAAAATTTGTTTTGATTATTAAGTTGTTTTATTTTTTGTTGATTGACGCGAGACGTGCAATTTTTAGTATTTGTATGCCAACAGTAAATAATCTCTATAGTATTCGCTTGGAATAATGGGTTTAGCAGGGTGTGGTCTTCACAACGGTATACAAAGAAGTTAACAATAGTAAACCCAACAAGACGAACAAATTTTGTTTTAGTACTTCTTTCCTTAAAAAAAGAAAATTCATATAACAAGGTAAAGTTAAAGGATTTAAAAATGATGATAGCAGAGTAAAAAACAAATACTTTAATGCCGAATATCGATGTGGAAAGAGGCGAATTTGTTAGAAAACTAAGTAAAACATTAATGGAAACAAACAAGAGATTATAGTGGCTGCGTTAAAAACATGGAAATTATGGTAAAAGAAAAATGTTTCTAATACATTTATCTTGTTTTTATATGACTTCATTTATAAAATTGGATCAATGTAATTAATAATCAATTTAATACAAAAATACTAAGCTGAAAAGAGTGCTCACTTTAAGGAGCTGATGGACCTAACTCTAGAAACAACTGTAAACCATTTAAAAGCTTAGCCAAAACTTTTTAAAAAAAAAGCAATTAAATCATTTTAATTAAGAAGATTTTATAACAAAAAGGTTAAGATTATAACAAAAACTCCCACTGACACCATGCATAGGAAACAAAAACATTCAATACAATTGAAAAAAGATTTCTTTAATTTAGTCAATTTAAATATCTTCATTCATTTTATTTTTAATATACTTCAGTATCTTTTTTTTTTAATTTTCCAAACAATACTTCTCTTAGTAATCTTTAGCAACATTTTATATATTTATGTATTTTTTTCTTACCTCGAACCTGCAACTCAGCAGTGTAGTTAACTTTTGCAGCTGCATTACTGGCATAACATGTATATTTTCCACTGTGTTTAGCACTGATATCCTTGAACACCAACAACGAATAAAATTCTTCCTTCTTTTCGGTAATCTTTAATGTGGCAAAAAAAGAAAATTAAAATAAAAAAAGAGAAGAATAAGATATGGAATAAAAAGTATCCAACATATAAATCATTGAAAGAAAAACATTACTTCCTTCAAGTCTTTTTTCAAATAATAATAGATTGATATAAATGTCTGCTGAAGCTTTATATTACATATACACATGTGTTGTTGTAACCCCGGGGATAATGTATTAAATTGTGTGTGTTATTGAAAATAATGTATTTACATCAATTTCTGTTTCTTTTTCAAATTTATTCTTTAAAGTTGAACGTGTAGATTTTATAAAAATTTACCTGTAAACTTGACGGTAAAGACATGTCATCCTTTTTCCAACTAAAATATATTGGCATATCGCCCGAAGATACTGCACATGTTATTTGCGCTCTCCCACCTTCTTGCAAATTTTTAGGAAATTTAAATGGTTCTATGACTGGAGGACCTAAGAGAACAAAAAAAAAAACAAATTCGAAATGTATTTTTTTTTAATTGCAACAGCAAAAGACTAATGTTTTAGTTTGCTAAATGTTTTGTAATATAAATTCATAAGGAAAAATTTAAATGCTATTATTATTTCTCTATAATTTTCATCACAACAATGATTTTCGATTAATTTGATGGCTTATTGTGTCTATAATATGCCTTTGTAAAAAAAACAAAGCCAATTGAGGATAAAGGACATATAAGCACAACAGCTAACGAGTTTGTGAAACAGAAATCTGTAGAAGGTTTTTGTAGGCAAAAGCTTAGAGTAATAATGGGTAATATAATAGTTCTTCTATCTATAAGAAAAATGGAAAACAATGATGAAATTGCCGTAGTAGAAGTACTCGTATTTTTAAAATACTTTTTGGATTAAATTTAATTTTAATTTAATAATATATATTTACATATATATATACTCTGATTAATTTGTAATTTTTAGAAAGTTTGCGGCAGCTGCAAGTACTAGTAGTTTTGTTTCTCCCTCTCCTTGATCGCTGAGATTTCTTGGAATCCTGCTTTCTCTGACGAACTTTGGAAGATGACGAGCGCATATATGGATACAGCTTAGTTTTTGAAATAAAGAAACGTGGTAACCAATTTGGGTCTTATTTGGAAAAGTCGTTAATTTTTCCGTGATCCTTATGCCCCCCTAATGACAAATTTTACAAAAAGCTTGTACCTTTTTCTTCAGCGAAGGCAAATCTTGTTTTGAAACATTGGGTCGAGTGAACAAAAAGGCAGTTTATACTACATAGTACCTAGTACTAGCACTAGCTTAAACTTTTTAGTACTAGCAAGGCTGAAAAGTATAAACTACAAAAAGGTTAGAACATTTGAGTGTTAAATATTTTGGTAACACTATGAGTTTGTTTTGATTATTAATTTTCACTATGGGTGACAAAAATAGTGCAAATATTTTTGATATGGTCCAAAAGCCTAAAATTATACTTAACTCGGAAAATATGGGCAAGCGCCAATTTCTTTACTTGTGTTTTTCTTATTTTTCAATTCTCTATAGCCCCATATATTTTTGGAATTACTTCACTTAACTAGATTTGTTCCAATTGATATGGTAAAAAAAGGCCTGGTGTTTTACCCGCTGTCTCGAAAAAAATGAATTATGCTGATTTTCAATTGCAAACTATGTCTGATCGATTGTCGTATTTAAATTTTCTTTAGGTCATCTAGTCCCTTGGCGAAGTTGATTTCAACACTAACACGGACGGACAGACGGACATTGCTCAATAGAATTCGCTATGCATAAGAACTCAGAATGTGTACAGTTTATGGGGCCGAAAATGGATGTTGTAGAAATTCAATTTTCATTTACCCTTTTTCCACCTGTGGTGAAGGGTATAACAAACGACAATGCACTTTTTGATGAATAAATGTATTTCGAGCACCTCAATAGAATGCTTACAAAAATTTAAGTTAAAACTAGTAATCTTAAGTACTTACGAGTTTTTATTCACACATATTTTCAGCAAAAGCTGGATAAACTAGCTTGAACTAGGCAACAAAAAGCTTTATCAGAAAATTTTATTCACCTCAAAACTAGTTTAAACTTAAAATTTGCTAGTTTTAACTAGAACTATATTTTTATTCACACCGTCCATTATTTAAACCGATTTCAACGGTAAGAAGCTTGTAAAAAACATCAATTTTTTTTCTATTTTAATTCTTTTCACAAATTCAAACATAAAAAAATTTACTATCGGACATGTCACAAAACCCAATTCCGATCGATAGTGGTTTCAATTCCGCGAATTGGTTCTTCAGAAAACGAAAAATTCGTCGGATTAAAATCACTTTCAAATTTCAAAGTGGAGTTTAGTTTCTTTGAATTTTTTTTTGTTGCGTTTTTAAACTTACTTTTATTATGTGTCCTTAGTTAGATTGGCCTTGTTTATTAAGCTGTGCGAAACATTGCCACACATAAATAAAAAGGTGGAGATTTTTCACTTTTTAGGAATAAGAAAAATTGGTCGGAATCTGAAGAAAGTAAAACAATATCGATCATTAAACTTTATGATACACATAGTGATATCTTAACAAACATGATGCACAATCGTACTTTTCTGTGAAAAGTTCACAGGTCCATAACGGGGAAAATATGGGTGAGCGCCGATTATTTTACGTATTGATTTTTATTATTCTTTAACTCTGTGTCGATATTGATTTGAGTTACTTCACTAAACTAGATTTGTTGCAAATAATATGACAAAATTAGAGACAGGCGTGGTGTTTTGCCAGCTGCCTCGAAGGACATGAACCGATCTTGCGGATTTAGGATTGACGTATTTATTTTCTTTAGCTCATCTAGTGCCTTCACAAAGTTGAATTCAACCCAAACGCGGATAGAGAGATGGACATCGTTTAATCGACTTCGCTATGCATGAGAACTCAGATGGATGATGTGTAATTAAGGAAAATATTAAAATTTTATAAAATCGCTAAACCCAGAAGAGCCAATGATATTTTTATATAAAATTATATATATCACTTATCATTTTTAATTATCTATCACCCCAATATCTATTTTTTGGTTTGAGTTACTTTACTAAACTAGATTTACATGTATGGTTTATAAGATTCGACAATGCCGAATATAGCACTCTTACTTGTTTTTATTTCAGTTAGTTTTGTAGGATTAAAAGAGCAGGAACCTTCTGTCCAAAAATATACTCACTATTAACATTCAGCTGCATGTCTCGACGAGCCTCCTCGCCTGTGCGACTTTTTACTATGCAGGTGTACATGCCCTGATCACGATTAGGTTCAACATTCTTGATGACAAGATAACCTCCCTGTTGGACAGGAGCTAATGTGTAATAAGTACCTGAAAATAAAAAAGTAACAGAAATATAAAATCAAACAAAAGAAAAAAAAGAGCATTACCAATACAATTAGATTCATTCGAATACATGGCCATAAAAATTTATGAAAAAAAATGAACTAAACACCTGCTTGCTCTCAAGGAATATTTGAGTTCTTAAATCAAATGTTCAGTGAATTTTGCAAATTTAAGTTAGATGGATAGTTTGTGCATAAATGAATATCGAACAATTTTCACAATCACACATACATACAATTACTATGAGAATAACAAAAAATGTCTTCTTTTTTATTCGAAGGCCACACATGCGTGAATGTCAAAATGTTTTTTACTATATGGTGAAATGTTCATTTAGTTCCATGAATGTATCTACATTTATGTTGGAAATTTCGTTTTTTTTTTTTTGTATTTGTGACCATATTGGCAATTTGTCTTACTTGTTGTCAGTTCGTGATGTCCTTTTTCCCATCTAATTTGTTCAATAGGATAACCGGAAAATGGACAGTGTACTTTTATATCTTCGCCAGCAACAGCTTTTATTGGTCCAGTGGCTCGCACATATGGTGGTCCTATGACAATACAGAGAAAAAAATTTATAAGAAAAATATAAAAAGAGTTTAATAAAAATAGTTTATGTATCTGTGTAAAAGGTAGATGACAGTACAACTTTTGCTTTGTTAAATGTTTTACAATATTGTCATTTATACTTTTTAGACATTTTGAAACTGTAAATTATGTATTTGTTTGCACAGGATACATTTACAAGTCAATGTTAAATTTTTTTTTTGTTATAATTTTTACTCTTGTAGTTTTAGCTTTTTTTGAACATAAATGACATTTTGACATTTAGTGAACTTTTGCTTAACCTACTAATTAAAAGTGAATGGTTGATTGTACTTTATTCAAATATTTATTAAATATAAATAATTAATTAATCATACGCACGTATAAACAGATGCATTTACCTCAGATTTAAATACATATGAAACTGTAGACACTTGCGAACAAAATTAAATTCTAATATTTTCAGTCTACCTAAAATCAAACTTAAAATGCACCATTTTATGGTGTAAATGTCTGTCCATCTTTCCGTCTTTTCGTGAGTCACATATTTCTATCTGCGAAACCGTAAGAGGAAGTTTTCTCAGAAGATGTATCACTATAACCGATATAACAACAAATGAATTAAAGATAAAATAGGAGTGTGTTTTGAAAGTGACGTGATATTCAAAAAATATTTTTTTTGAACTGTCATAGATAGTCTCACCAATTTTTAACAGTGCCAGTAAAATCATGTGTGCTATAGCAATAAATTGCAAAAATTAATGGTCTTAGTTTATCAACCGTAGGAGGCAGACATTTAGAATTCATATAGAATATATATACATGTATGTATGTCAGGTATAAAGATAAATTGTAAAAAATAAATTTAGAAATTTAAGGCTGCTTCCAAGATGCTATAAATTTGGCGAAAATAGCCTTATCTTTAAATCCGTTATAGGCTCACGTTTGAAAATTTGCAAAGAATGTACCGCTTCATCAGCTGTTAAAATAAATGCAACGAATTAAAATAAAATGAAGGTTATGCCGATAGTAGCGTAATAATATGGTCTTATTTTTTTAACCCTACTGGGCCGATAGAAAATCAAGTGTAAAAAATTAAAATTAAAACGTGCACCAATAGTTACTTGATTTCCACAGAAACTAATTTAAAATTAAATCCAAAGTTAGTATTACTATGTTTGGTGCAAAAAGTTTAAAAATTAAAATTAAAAACTTTAAGGATGACCAATAGATGGTACGGAGCCCTTCGTGTGTGATAATTTAAAAAATAGCACGAAGTTTTTTAAGGAAATTAATTCATTTTAAATTGAAAAAATTTAATTATAAAATTAACATTAAATTTATTAAATTAACAAATTAACGTATTGAAAAAATAAGTATTAAGGATATGAAAATAATAAAATTGGTAAAATGTTATAGTGTGTTGTTAGCTCTTCTAAAAAATATGAGCTTTCGTGTGGTACTTTTATCTTTGCTTTGAGCTTACTTTTAATTTTTAACAAATAAATCTAATGGAGCTAAGCTCAATCGTAAAAGTATAGCTAGAGACTTGTCAAAAATAAGATCCAGTCGACTGGCAGGGTGAGTTCTGAAAATTAATTTCTTAACTCTTCCGATCTATCAAGAAGCCGTTTGACCCATTCGTTTGCACCATCAGGTATGAACAAACTCTTATGCTATCGATTTAAATAATGCCTGATATACTAATTGCACCAATGTATGTTATTATTTATAATAAAAAATATATTATATTAATCTTCAGTTAATATTTCTCAATTGTCTAAAAATCTTTTGGAAAATTACAATTTAATTAAATTTAAGATAAAAAAAATTTTCATTTTAATTTTAAACTTTCCTTATTTTAAATCAAATTTCTCATTTTCATTAAAAATTTTTAAATTTAATTTGAAAATTTCTCAAAATTATTGAAAAGCCTTGTTTTTTCATATATTTCCTTTGAGTCGTGTGAGCCTATGATGACTGAGCTACAAGTATTATCTGCATAGTCAAAATCTTTAACCATGTATAATATAGAAATAAGCTATTTTGAAGATATCTTAATTTTATGTATGACGTCACAAACTTTATATAAAGCAATGTTGTTTTAGAGAAAATCATGAGCTAATTTTTGTTATAAAAGAAACCCAGCTGAGATTTTTGGTCAGTTAATGAAACAACTGTGGTCAATGCAGGAAGTTTTTGTGTCGTTGGGTAAAACCAATTGGTTTTAGAGTACAATACATTCAAACATGAAAACAAAATATTAATAACACATGAATATATATTCTTAAAGAAATGCAACAATTGTATTAAATTAACTCATGTTTATTTTAACTAGGAGAAAGTAATATTGATTCAAACCAAAGTATATGGAAAATACTAACAATTATTTCAGGATCAAACATTTTGAAAATGTACATATTTTTATTTTTTAAAAATCAAAACAATTTCAAGTGCACAGAGAAAATCATTCGTTCTGGCAACCGAATTTGTGTGCATATTAATTGAAATTCAGTTAAAATAACTAAGTAAATATGGTATCGTAACTATTTTAAAAATTAATTCAGAAAAAAAGACTATCACTGTAAAATATTAATGTGAGTTAAAAATTCAAGTTGGTTGATGTTTTAGTATTCACGTTTATTTAAAATAATAATTTTAAGGGATAAGAGTTATGTGTTTATAATACCTCAGCTCTACTTCTTACTACTTTTTCCTGATTTTTTGCTTTTTGCCAAATTTCTTCTATTTCCCATCCCAAACATTATACATTTTGCCAATGTGAACTTCGCACAACGTTTACCTTTTTTTAATTACTTTTTTACTAATTCCTTACTAACTTTTCAAAAACGTTTTGTACTTTCATAATTTTTATTTCTTTTTTATTTTTCTTTTTTCTTAATTTTGTGTTAAAATTTTATTATATGTACTGTATTAATTCCTTTGTTTTATGATGTCAAACAGGTTTTCGTTATCAGTACAAGTAACGCAATCAATTTTTATCATTCTAACAACCATCGTTTAGGTGTCTTGAGTAATGGATTAAATAAAAATGTTAGCATCTCCCAATTAAGAGAAAAGTTTTTAGTAAATACATAAATCGGTCGGGTAAAGTTTCTTAACAGTTGCTGTTAAAATCTGTCGGTGTAAGTATAATTTTTTAGTGCTTAATATCGAAAAAATATCAAGATTATAGTTCTTAATAACAAAAAAATAAATTACGCTATTAGCAGTTAAATTTAGACGATTTCAATCGAGATTCTGTTATATATATTTCAAATAATATAAAATATTGCTATTATTTTATATTTTTTGACTAAATGCTGCTTTGTTATGTTGTGCCTCCATAACTCAGTCATTTTTGGATCGATTTTGATTTTTTGTTATATGAAAGGTTATGCCAACAGATTGGTCCCGTTTTAAAAACTGTTCATAATTTTAAAAATTAAAGGGTTTCCCCATGCAACGAACATGTTTATTACTTGTATTATAAACCGCAAAGGGAACCACTTTAATATTTAAAAAAATTGCGTACTCGTATAATTATTAACCCCAATAACACAAACCAATACAAAAATATCTCTTAAAGTTATAGGGGGTCCCAATACCTATCCTTTGAATTGTTATAGACAAACGCTTGAAAATTGGACGGAATGTAGTTTGCTATAATCCCTATAATAGCAAGTATAAATATTCCAAATTACAAATTAAAGGATACCAAAACCGTTCATTAATTTGATGTATCAATATGGACATACTTTTGAACAGCTATAGACAAGTATTTAGCTTAGATTTGGAAATTAAAAGGCTTCGTGGCCAAACTTTTGAACTTTTATAGACAGACAACTTAAATTTACAAGGGGGTGGTATTGCTAAGTACGCCATAACAACAAAGAATAATATTAAAATGTAGAAATTAAAGGATGTTCCTATAATTGATGTATTTGACCCACATGGTCATATCTTTTAAACCAATTTATACAAACACTTGAAAATTAGACAGAATGAATGACAGAATTTGATGTATATGGTCAAACTTTTAAACCGTCAAAGACAGACGATTAAAATTCATAAAAAGAAAACTTAAATTCTAAATCCGCTTTAACAACAAGTAAAAAAGTGGATTTGGAAATTAAAGGGTGTTCAAAGAATTAATGTAACTAACTAACTTTAGAATACTTCTAGAGAGACAGCTAAAATTTACAAGGGGGTTGTATTGCTAAGTCTGCTATAATTGCAGGTATAGAATTTGAATGTAGAAATTAAAAGGTGCACGCAAAGAAAAAATATGGTTGAGGTAACCATAATCTAAGAGCAACATAATATGGTTGCATTATATGGTTGCTAACAAAACATAGTATTGTTACATTTGCAACCATATTGTTGTCCAAAGTATAAACATAATTATGTTCAATTTAAACATTAAATGGTTAAATTAAAATATAAAAATATGGCTGAAAATGTCACCTTATATAATTGAATTATAATATAGTCTCTTAAGTGCAAGATTTTTCTGATATAAAAAACTGATTATTGTTTTATTTATTAACGATTTGTCATAAAAATTATTTAAAAACATTAATTCATAAAAAATCAATTATTTGCTTAAAATAACAAATAAACGATTTCACAATTATGCTTCAAACACAAAAGTAAAGGTTTATATGCTTACAATACATACATATTTACTTTAACTTTTTTTAAATGTTTTGGTTCCCTTTTTATTTCTTATCATCTTTTGCATATTATTTTTAATTATTTATTTTGTACACAATTTTTATTTTTTTCAATTTCTTTAACAATAAAAAACTATTTCAAATTTTAGCTATCAAAAAAATTACTAAACTGTCAAGTACGAGAACAAAATATTTTTAAGCGTAAACATTATTCTGTTGCTTTTAAACATACTTTGATTAACAATAATATATTATGATTAAATATTTTATATTATTTTTAATAAGTTATAAAACTTTGGTTGTGGTTGAAATTTTTTTAAGTTAAAACCAACCATGTTGCATTTTTTTGAGCACAGCAACCATATAATCGTTAAAAGTTAACAAAAAATGTTTATCGTGACTAAAGTTTTGGTGAAAACAACTATAATTTGTTCTCCGCAACTATACATTGTTACAAAGAACATAATATGGTTATTGTGACCATATAACAACCATGTTTTTTTTCTGCGTGTGTTTCCATAATTAACACAATTTGACCTACATATGTGGGTCTATTATCTGAATCGTTATATATAAATAAGACAAACTGTCTACTACTTTGTCAAGCATAATAAGAAGGATAAAAGGGTGTTACAATTGTTGACGTAACTTGATGTGTATGACCAAACGGTAAAAATATTATAGACAGCAGGCATAAAATATCAATTTGGAAATTAAAGGGTATCCTAATAATTAATTTGATTTGATGTATGTGGTTACACTTCTTAACCGTTATAGATAGAAGCCGTTGTCATAAATATATCTCTCAGTATTATTTTAAAATTAGAGACGAATTATTAAAAACTTAAAGAAGTGTAAATTAACTTTATTAAAAACAAAAGGGATATTATATCGCTCTTATATTTTTGCGAAAAGGATTTCGAGTTCTAAATTAAAACAAATATAAATCTAATAAAATAAATAAAAAATTAAATTTTGTATTTTAATTAAAAAAAGTAAACATAAACGTAACTATAAACCTCAAAATTCTCGAAGTTTTCTAGATTTAGCGATCCCAAAAATCTTCGGGTAGTGGCGATTGAGATTTAAAAAATCTGCATTGACATTACTGGCAGGGAATATCTTCTTAAGTTGCATAAGTCAAATTAAATTACACTGTTCTGCACGAAAATCCTCCTTTAAACCAAAATATGCTTTCTTACTGTTTTCAAATGTGCTGAACACGAATTTGAAGTCAGATTCTGTCTATTACGCACAGTTTCTTGAGAAATTCTAGTTTTTTATCCAAAAATGTGAGTTTTTTGTAATTTTGACGATTTTTTTTTGGCATCAAAACATAGTAAAAAAATTCAAAAGCCCGATGATTTTGAGCGTAATAAAGTATATTTGAACAAAAAAAATTGATGGGAATATTACAAGTGGATGAAGAAATATGGCTAAGAGTTTTTTCCGTGTATGTATAATCTTACAATTTTTTTATGGTGGTAACCTTTTCATTTAAATCCCTACCTGCCCCCCTGTCACCCTTAATACCCCAACTCCCCCCCCCCCCCCCCCCACCCTTTCTTCTAGGATTTGATCAGTACTCTCGAGGCTTTCGCTCCAAGTTTCTCCTCTTTTCTCTCAAAATCAGAGGGTGATAGAATTTTTCTGAGTTCAGATTCGGACTTAGCACACCTGAAAACATTGCAAACAGGCAAAATTGTTTAAGGGAAGGGAGAAAAGTTTTTTTTTCGCAGAACAGTGTTATTTATCAATTCTGTGCAAATGTTTTTTAAAATAACTTAATTTGCATTTCATTTTCCTTTACATTTATAGTTTTTCTTCTTTTATTTATTATTTGTATAATTGATGTCCACTGAATTGTCCTACTTAACGATCCTTATCTATAATTTTTTTTTTTAAACATTACAACTTTTACAAATCGCATTTCGTTATTATATATATTAAAAAAAATAAATAATATATAAATAAAATAATCCCCACACAATATCAACTGATGCATATTAATTGCTTTGAATTATTTTAAATTAAATACAATTGAATTAAAATATTTAACGAAATGACCATCTTATTGTAAAATGTGCATGAAAGCTTTGAGAATAGTTTTAATGCATAAATATACATATTTAATGACGGTTTAATTAAAGCATACAAGTCAAAAAATTGATTTCGATTAGACAGATAGTTTTTTAAGTAACTGTTGTCCTGCTTTCTATATACTGGGTTTTAATAAGGTTTATTGCAAAAAGTAGTTCTGTTGGAGTTATCTATTGATTAACTCATACTCTTTATGTTTATATAACGTTTGTATTAAAATATTTGGCGACCAAACGATGAATACGCCACCGTTAGAACCATGAGATTAATAACAAAGTTTATTGTGGCGTACATTGATTTTTCATTATCCTTTGAGACTGATTTGTAACCAAAACGACATAACTACCACCTTCAATCAATAAAACTAAAATGTCTTTAATAAACTATGTTTTACAATTTACAAAAGTATTATTCATTGTTAATTATTCTACCTTAAAAATGTACACATTTAATAAAAAATGTATAAGAAATGTTTTTTCAAATTTTTAGTTTGTTGAATTATCCATTATTATCATGAAGAATATTTGTTGTTGTGTAACAACACAGAAATAAATATTATCAGATTTTTATACCCTTTAAGGCACTAGATAAGCTAAAGAAAATTTAAGTGCGCCAATCGATCAGACAAAGTGTCGAAAGAGGCTCTATTGGAAATTAGCAAATTCGGTACATGTCCTTCGAGGCAGCGGAAAAAATCCCACGCCTAACTCTAATTTTTCTACACCATTTGCAAAAATGAAGTAACTGCAATCACAAAAAAATAGATGCGGCGATAAGGACTTTAAAAACAAGAAAAAAACATCAAGTGAAAAAATTGGCGCTCGCACATATTTTCCGAGTTACGCGCCTTTGAAATTTTCAAATATTTTTGAAATATCAATATGGGTATTATTTTAAAAGCTTTTAACGAGATCTTTAAAGAAAAAAATACATGCAGCGATAGATATTAAAAAAAATTAAAAAAGTCAAGAGTCGCTCGCCTATATTTTCGTAGTTAAGGACCTCTGAAATGTTCAAATTTTTTACAATATCAATATGGGTATTATTTTAAAAGCTTTTAAAGAGATCTTTAAAGAAATACTGAAAATTTTAAAAATGCTTAAATCGTTTAAAAATTAAAAAAAAAAATTATATATATGTAGTACTTAAAATTTATTTCTTATTTTTTAATTCTCTGTCACCCCAATATTTGCTTTTTGATTGGAGTTACTTCACTAAACTAGATTTACATAGATGATGAAGGGTATATAAGTTTTGGCATAGCCGAATGCAGCACTCTTACTTTTGTTTGTGTTTGGTTCTTATTTTGCCTGTAACATTAATAGCGCATTTGTAAATAATGTTTTTTTTTCTGTTATAAAAATAACGCACTATCAAATTTTTTAAAAAAGCCAAATCATTTTTCTTTATGTACAAAAACTTCATAGACAATATGAGAATTGTTTTTGAAACCCATACAGAAATGTTAAAACTTAAACACGAGCTAACAACACACAAACATTATTTTTATTTTTTCCTTCTAGCGTAAATGAGTTCCTTTGTTAAACAATTCACTTATTGTTATAGATTAATGCCTATACTGATATATATGAGAAAAATGTATGTTCGTATTTGTATATCGCTGGTCTCATGTAGAAAGGCCCTAACTCGAATTTTTACGAAATTTAAATTTTTCGTGGTTCCAATACACTTCACACAGATACCTTGTCACAAAATTTGAATGCAATAGTATCAAAAATAACGGTTTTCTAAGCATTTGCATTTTTAATATTACATTGTGATAAATACAGTTTCTATTATGTTTTTACTTTCTCCTGTAAAGTTACATTTATACGAGTTAGAGCCTTTCTACATGAGACCAGCGATATGCAAAAACGAACTTAAGTTTATCTATAGATATTCCAAAAATTATATGAACATTAAAACGACTTTCGAAATTATAATACAAATACGAATTTAAATTTATTGATTCACTTCAAATGTGTGTACGAAAGCAGCCCTCAAAGTATTTTCAAACTACACGCATTTACATTTAAAGACTTGAGATTTTGCTTTTATTGAAAACTAGCAAAGCCACGACTTCGTCAGCGTGTCATTTATAATTTACTTAAAATTTTTATTTAGAAAAATGTGTTTTGAAATATTTATGCTAGAGTTCTGTAAACAATGTTAAAAGTTTTCCATTTACAAAAATTAAATGTCCTGACAACTGTTTTAGTACCATAAATTCCAGTAAAATTAGATCCGGTAAAATTTGTTCTGTACGAAATGATAAATTCTTAAGAAAATTAGTGTTCTATATTTGAACCAGGATTCTTAGGGATGTCCTTACGACATTTTATTCGAATCCGTCCAACAGTATTTACGTGATATGAACACAGACAGATGGACAGACAAAAATTAAAAAAATAGGTGTTTTGCATTCCATAACAATTATTATCTACACCAGACATTTTAAAAATATTTCATATTCAGAAAGGATCCTGTTACAGTTTTATTTTGTTTTATAAGCTTTTTTTAATTTTTGTGGTCTGCTTCTATTTGGATCATTTCTACTGGGTAAATTTCAAATTTATGGCTTTTTAAGGGTTAACACTTAGTTTTGTTGCTATGCAGCCAACTATTAAGCAATTATACACTTTGCTTATCTAGCGATCTTTTTTTTTCTCAGATGTAGAAAGAAAAAAACGTTAGGCAATCGTTCGAATTCTTCTGTATTTCCATTCAGTTAGCAACTTTTTAATTAGGTTTATTATTTCCATGTTTAGTTCGTATGGAAGCAGTCATAGTTATTATCAAAAATTGTTTTACAGAAATTGATGCTTATAAATATCTTTTTGTTGGAGTGGGCACTCCTTTTCAAAAACAATTTTTTTTATCAACTAAGTACACCCTTGAAAAAACAATGGTAATTGAATCGTCCACTCGCTTCTACTACAAACTCATTTTCTTACACATGTCATATACTACTGCAGTGGAATTATATTTGTTCGTTTAATGAAGCCACTTGCGGGTAATGTTTAAAAAATATTTTAGAAAAATCAATCTAAAATCGTATCCAAAGCCAACTTGAAATGTTATCACTTTATGCATTACTTAATTCATTGCTGGTTAGAAGCATCACCTAAAAATTTAGACCAAGGTCTATTAGGCTTAAGTTAGATTAGAATATGACTATTACTAGGCGACTGCAAAGAGTGCCAAGCCTGATTTCATTTCAGCATTCGGAAACCATTTTGTCCATCTGTTTCGTTTGATACAAAATATGTACTCAGGAAAAGGGGCAGACCTTAACCCCTTGGACTAGGAAATGGAAATATTGACATAATAGAAAAATATGAATAAAAATAAGAAATATCTATTTCTTCAGGACAAGCTATGCAAAAAAGATTGTTGGGTTTTAAAATATTGTTTAGATTGCCTACGAATATATGAACAACATATATATAAATGTGCAAGAGTTATTGTTTACATAATCATAATGCATATGAATATTAATGCATAATTTTATGCAAAAACGCATACATGCACATCACATATACAATTGCGATTCGGGGGATTTCCATGTCATTTGATATCAGTGCACAACTCTGTTGATATTATTTATTTAAACTGCTCTAACAAACATTTATTTATATTCTAAAAACATACAAGTTTGTAAGTTTTAATTATGGAAAAATTACTAGGAATGTACTTCGAGTACTCTTGAAAAAACAAAAAAAATCTTTTATAAGCCTATTTTTAGTTTGAAAGCAATCGATTCTGTTTGTGTCCAAAATCAAATTATGATAAGAACACTACTAATAAAAGTAAGAGGCCTTCCTAATAGTTCAAAATAAGGCGTCATGAAACCCCCTTCCGCGTTTTCGCTGTATTTGTTATTAAAGCACGCAACATGAACCCATAATTATAGGCTGAACAGGAACGGTTATTTGTTTTTTTCAAATTCAGTTCTTAATGATTTTGCCATTAATATTTTGCGTAGTTTGTCATCTATGCAAATTATGTGTCACACATGAAAATGCTCTCATATAAAATGCAATGTGCGGCTTAATGTGATTTCATTAATTTACATTTGAATTTGTATATTTGCATTTATATATTTGACACAAATTGGATAAAAGTGTATGTGATTGGAAATTGAAATCGTTAACCACGCCTAAAGTATTTAAAATTATTGAAAACTTAATTGCAGACATGTTTAATAAAACGCTTTCTACATTAAGCAAAATAACATTAAGTAATTAGTATTCACTTGAAATGAAAAGTTTAAGGCATTTAAACTGTATTTATGTATGTATATTTAACTGTGGTATTGTTTCAAATTTTAAGTATGTTTTTGGGAAATTGATGCTATATATATGTAATTTTTATAACCATTTACATTTGTTTGAATAAAAGTATAGACAGATAAAAATAAGTTTCAGTTTTATTTCTACTCAAAAATTATATAGAAATGTACTAAAAGTCTTATTTAATATTTTTGAAGTCTTTTCTGGCCAAGTAATTTATAATTCCAATTAGTGAATAAAATAAAAATAAAATCATAGTTGATTATTGTTGTTTTTGCTTAAACTTTGATTTTTGTCTTTACTTAATTGTTTGGATAAAAAAATTATTAATTTATTTAAATGTTTGTGAGCAGTTTCCTGAAGAGCTAAGTAAGCGGTAGCGAAATGGCCATCGACACGTGCTTTCACCCTCAATAATAAATATCAGCCATTTAAATAATTATTCGGGATATTAGAAAATAGCACGAGAAAAACATTTTTTTTGAAAATTAATCAATCTAAAAGAAAATTCCTGCTGTTTAATTTAATTCGAAATAAAGTTTTAACTATTATATGCAGAATTATATGTAAAACTTTTCACAGACCATTTAAATAAAACGTCAAAAGTGAGTCGCATAACAGTTTTATGAATTGATTATCTCTTTGCCGAAAAACATCAACTTAATTTTTAATATTTGTTAAATAAAATTTGATTGCCAAACTTGAAAAAAATATATCCGAATTTCTCTAAAACTTAACTTGTTGTTTCGAATAATGCTGGATAAAATAAGTGACTTTAATTACAAAAGCAATAACCCAATTTACCTAAAACCAGTAGCCGTTCATAGGAAATTATGTAATATTTTTTTTTGTACGGGGTAGTTGTAAAAGAAGTTAAAGTTAAACTAGATACGACAAGTTCGTGGAAAATTTTGCAGAACTCGTCTCAGTTTTGGTTCCAATAAAAGATATACCCTACATGCCGTATTGGATTAGGAATATAAATTTGTCATCGTCTTCCTTGACATAACAGTGAAAGATTTAAGCTCTTTTATGCATTTGATATGCAAAAGTTATGTTTAGTCGAAGTCAAAGGTGCCAGAAAATTTTGATAAGAAATCGGCACTTTAATTTAAAAAAATCGGCTAGTTAAAACACACGTACGTCTTGAATGCAATAAAACATATTTTTGTTAACAAAAAGTATCAAATAATTTATCATTTTTAAAGATTTCTGTTCATGACCACAGTGTTTTAATATATGAATTGTTAATTCTAAATAAAAATTAATACAGTTATTTACAATTTTGTTACGTTTGTATTATATTTTTAGCCAATGAGACCAAATGCAATTCATCAAATTTCAAAAAATGCTCTCTTTTCATAAATTTTTCGATTTTTATAAAATTACTTAGCCTTTCCACTTTAAAATATTCTGTTTATAGTAAACAATTTAAAGGACATATTTAAAGAAAATAAATATATTTGATTTGGTTTGCTTAAATTTTTTATAACTGTGTCGATTTGATCAACATTAGCAGCAAATTAAAAGTAAATTCTTAAGGCCTCATACAAATCTAGTATTCAAACAACTACTGCTTCAAGCGATAGCCAACTGGTTTGATTTGGGTGCAGGAATTTTAGTTTTATTACTGGTAAATTTTGAATTTATTGAAATTGATGATGCATTTAATGCAAGTGAGTGCCAAACATATTTAAAATCAAAATAAATCTCATATATCTGTTTTTTTTATAATTTTTGGAACTAAATTATTTGAGACTGTTATAACGGCAGTACCGAATCCTATCAAATTGGCCCTGTAGTTTTCGTGATTTTGTATAACGCTTGTACAAACATTTGACATAGCATTATATACTTTTATCAATCGGAAGAAATAGTCCTGTATTTTTAATTTTACACAAATACCTACAACCAAACACAATGACTTGATGTTGCATAGATCGGTTGATTAACTCACGCTTGCAAGAACTTTTTATTTTCTAATAGCTCACATACAGTTAAGAACTGTTTTTTCCAATGACGTTTTTATAACAGCGTATGAATCTCTTTTCTCCTTAGTAGAAGCGCTGACTCTATCTAATGTTACAAGTATTTAAGTGTTGCCCAAAATTAATAAATTATTCTAAAACAAAAAAGTTATCTTGTTACAGTGTTTATCAAAAAATCGGCAAATCGGAATATTCAAATTAAAAATAGGTTAAAAAAAGTAGAAAAGGTATAGTTAACATTTAATTATGTGTCCATTTAAAAAACAGTGCTTTTCTCATTTCCGTTATTCGATAAATTGTTGGAGTGCAATTATTGTTTGATATGCTTTCTCAAAAAAAGTCAAGGCGTTAAATGTAAAGTATAAACGAAATGCAGCTATATCTTCTTTCTCTATTCGAATATTAATGTTATATCCGATCATTTAAATTCGAACGAATTATTTAAAATTAAGGCGCTATAATATTGTTACGTTTTACCCATTTTTAGACAGGCAAACGTACGGATTCTTTTGATTGCAAATACCACTGTGGCTAAATTCTGTCTTCGAACTTTATGGCTTTCTCTGCCTATACTTCTCGATCCATTAAGGCTGCTCAGCATTTGTTAGCTAACTTGTGGTTTTGTTATTCTATAAACACACCATTAGTTGAATTAGCTTATTCACCACGCTCATACGGAAACAACTACAGGGGTTGCCAGATTTTTATTATTCGTAACAATATCAATTTAGCTTTTCTCAAAACCATTTGCCATATGTAAAGTTTCATATCTTTCTTCAAGTAAGTGGATCTAATATTTCAGTTATCTGCTCGGTGCTTTTTTTATATACTTCAATAATAAAATTTGCATTCCCAGCCAAACTAAAATCTGAGATTACCGATCTAATAAAGCGTTCCTACACAAAACAGGCAGATATTCTTTGAATTTAAAGGTGGTTAAGAAAACTAAGCCCACACTTAAGCCCCTTACGCCGCGGATAGAATCTTAAATAAAATTATTACATCAAATGCCTTATATAGAGCTACCGTTATATTCTAAGTATAATTTATTTGTGAAAGATATTCAATTTATTTATTAAGATGATTTTTTTTAATCTTCGAAAAAGCTTTGTGTAACATATTGCAATTTTCATGTTACGAAATTGGTAAAAAATGTCAGTAATGTCTTCAATGTTTAAGAAGAAAATTTAATCTTACCAAAAGCAATTTACGTTCATGCTTTCTTTTATTTTTTAAAGGTACATGGAATAATTGCTTAATGTTAAATTTTACTGAAAATTATTATAATATTTATATTACAGCAAATGTTATTTAGTTTTCTTGTTAGTTTAGCTCTTAGTCACATATAGCAACATACATACATATCTGCATACAGAAGTACATACATACATACATACAAATATAAAAAAATTTTGTATATATAAGAAAAACCCCAGCAAACTTTTTCAAAATGTATCGATACAGGGAACTAGTTAATGAATGAGGTATTCCCTCAACTCGAACGAATATCTTTAATGGATATTGAAAATAAGAATATTAAAGCTTTTTATGCTGTGAACATACCGAATTTAGAATTTTAGCACAGATAGTTTTTGTGTTAATTAAGGAATAAATATTATTTTAAAACGTTTTTTTTTTTTTTTGCTTTCGAAAACAAGGATGTATTCGAGCGTATATATAGTGCTGCCAGTCCATGAATGGAATAAAAAGTATTGGAATGTTTTCCCTTTTAAAGTACTAAATTATAGAATTTTTGCTGTCTGCTAGGAATTTCCTCAGTCCTGGGTTTCCTGTACGCCAAGTCTACTATATTTTTTAATAATTGATAAGCTTAAAAAAAATCAAAAAAAATTTATCTTTAAACAAAAAAGGTCAGCTGTCGTTAAAGCGAAATAATGCTTGTTGATAGAGTTCATTCAACTTTTCATAAATTTTCTTCGTCCAATTAAACTTAACTAATTGTAATTATATTTTTAATAATTTTCTGTTCTTATTTATTTTTATTAATCAACCATTTTTTCTAAATAAATAGCAGACCTTTTTATTTGCATGAGTGATAGTTACCACAGACGGTCAGAACTTTAGAACACTTGAAATCGCAATATTCAAATTTAGTCAACCGCCTTAAAATTTTTAATTTTTTCCCCTTTTTTCCTTGTGTTCAGTTAGATAAATTTTTTATATACGGAGTTTGACAGTTAGAATACCAGGGAAAAGAATTGAATTCGCCACCGCTATCATCTTATATTTAATTCGCCTTGGTTAGAATCATAAAAATCGATTATGTCGTCTTAAATCGAAAAATATTTGACATAATAAAAATTAATTTGTACAAATTACACAAAAAATAATCAATATTTTAGTCTAAAAACAGAAGATATATTGTTAGTAGTAAAAAGTTTTTCAATATTGTTGAAAGGTAAGTCTAAAAATAATCTCACAAAGCCATTTGTAAATTAAAAAAAAAAACTGTTTAATGTTTAATACACTTCGCTGCAGCAAGACGTGCGGTATGGAATGGAAATTTGAAAAAACTACAGTGGCTCACAGCTTATTTTATGCACTGCATATTTTAATTTTTTAAGTCCTGTAACAATAAAACCAGTAGGAATTAAAAAAAGAAATTGGTATCATTTAATAGATAAAAGGGCTTAATTTAACAAGAAAACTTCAATTTTTAAAAAATTAAGATTTAATTATCCTAAAAGTAAAACAAATAAAAAAAACAGCTTTTTTCATATCACAGCTTATTTTATGCGGTAACCTTAAGTATTGAAAACTTTCAAGTTGTGTTTGCTAATTTATATTTTTAATACTTTGTCTAATACACTTTATTGTCTATAACAGGCTTAAGACGGTTTGGTATAGATGCAACTAGTTTTCGCGATGAATTGGGCGAAATATTCTATCACTCCAATTCTTTTAGGCTATTTTAGCTTAAAAACTCGTGTTGCCTTATGTTTCTTCCAAAATGGACCATAGATTTTTAATGACATTGAGGCCTGGTGACTGAGGTGGTGTAATCATCAAGTAAGGGTAGTTATAAATAGACCAAAACTTTACAATTCCCGATTTATGTTTCGGATCGTTATCCTGATAAAATCGAAAATTTGATCTTATACCCAGATTCTTAGCATTTTGCAACATATTGTCCTTTAAAATTTGAAGATACTTATTTTGTCAATGGTTGTTTCAATAAACTCTAAACTCTCAGTACCAACAGTCGACATACAGGCCCAAATCATGACGCTGCCACCACCATGCTTACCTGTTGCCCTTAAATATTCTTTATTAAGCTCGGTGTTATGTTTTTTCCATACGTAGGACTTATCATCGGAGCGGAATTTATTAAATTTGGATTTATCGGTTAAGATAACTGTATTCCAAATCGATGCGTCTTTAGAATCGTGTTCTACAGTGAAGTTGAGACTGCATATTTTGAATTTGGCGCTAATGGAAGGCTTCTTACGTGCAACTCGACCATTAAAATCATGGTGACGAAGAACACACTGAAAAGTTTCAACGCAGCAATGTTTGCCTATGTCATATTGAATATCGAAAGTCAGTTTGGGAGCTGAGAGCCCTGTATTTGCTTAAAATTTGTTGACAATATAACGCTCATCATGTTTATTAAAAATTTTATTTGGTGCTTATCTACATTTGTTAATTAAACGGTTTTCACGAACGAAGCACTCGATAATTTGTTGCGACGTCTAAGTTTTTTTATTCATCATTTCAACTATTTTCCGCTGCGAGTGACCGTTTTTAAAATGATTTCCTACCAATTCTTTCTGTACTACTGTTGTGCGTGGACCCATTTTAAATTTCCCGAAATTAACCAAATTATTGACAAACTAAGACCATTAATTAAGTGCCAATCATATCGAAAAGTACAATAGGGTAGAATTAAAAATAAATTTCCGCTAGACAACGCATTCTGAAAGTATCGTTACCAAAAGAAGTAAATGCATAAAATAAGCTGTGAGATGAAAAAAGCTGTATATTTTACTTTTCTTGTTTTTTAATTATGTTAATATTAATTTTCTAAATAAATAAAGTTTTCTTGTTAAACTAGACCCTTTTCTCTATTTATTAATACCAATTTCTTTTTTTAATTCCTACTGGTATTATTGTTATAAGACTTAAAGGATAAAATTATGCAGTGCATAAAATAAGCTGTGAGCCACTGTATGTGGAAGAGAAGAATCATGATGTAGAAAGGAGTAGGTTGAAATCGATGGCTCAAGACATGAAATGTGATGTGTAATCTTATTCCTATAATTTACTTTTAAAATAAAAATAAATACTAAAATAATTTGTTGGTTAATTTAATTCACAATAATATTTTACCCAAGAATAATTTTTTTAAATAGTTGTGAGTGCTAATTCATTAAGTATTACAACCGAATTCAAGATAATACACACAACCGAACAAAATTCGATTGGAAACAAATTCGGTTCTCATAACGATTTTCTTTTCTCTGTGTACAATTGCTTGTTTGATTAATCGATAGTTACTTATATAGTTATTTTAATGAACATAAAAAAACTGCTTTCCTTTGTAAATTAATGCAATTGTCCCTTTTTTAGAACTTTTTATAAATTATAACTTCAACGTTAAAAAACACAAGAATAACAAATGACAGATTTAGTAATAAAATTAAATTGATTATATTTTACTAATGCAAATAAACAGATATTATTTAATTAACATATAAGTTAGCAAATGCATTTAAATAATTCTTATTTAATACCCAAAGTGCAAAAATTACTTTGAAAAGGATAATTAGAACAATGATAACGATCCCTAGAAATTGTCGGACAGACGGACATTGCTCAGTCGAGTTCGCTATGCATAAGAACTCAGAATATATATACTTTATGGGGCGGAAATTTATATTGTATAATTTATAAACGGAATGCCAAACCTAGATATACTCTTTTTCCACTTGTTATGGTGAAGGGTATAACAATATTATGTGTTGCTGTATGAGACTAAAAGGTTTGACACTAATTATAAGTCTCTCACATACCTCATTTATTTAGAAATATTTTTCCCCTTTTCAAGGCCAAAGTTAAAAGCGAAAAATGTAAATCAAGAGTTTATTTTAATACTTAGCAGTTTGCCAAAAAAATGTACTTTTCAATATCCAAGCTCTGCATGCCGAATGATTTTTAATGATTCGAAGGTAGAATCAGCTACGTTAGTTAGTAATTAGAATGTCCCTCACTTGTTCCTAAAATAGAAATTTAGGGTGACCATTAAAACTTTGATTTTTTAACCTTTTTCAATTAAACGCAATATTTATTTTAACAGGTACAATATCAATGATTTTTTCTTTTGCACAGTTAGTTGGGGTAGTAATCTTCGGATATCGTTGCAACAATACATGAGAAAAACAAAGCGGTAACAACAAAACTTAGAAGCAAGAAAATATTACCGTTAACATTTACAAATTAACTTGAGTATAATGTCTTGCCATTCAACACAGTTATTAGCGAATTTAAGTTCTAAAACTCTGTGGTGGTGCGTGACGATCGCATTTTTTATTTCCAAAAAAAAAAAAAATGAAAAATGTTTTAAAAATGCGAAAAAAAATTTTTTTTTTCACTTTAACTCATATGGTGCTTGCAATCTTTAGGCACCACCGCAAGATGTTAGATATTATAGTTATCAAAACTACGTTGAATTTTAATGAATAATATTCAACCCAATTTGTGCCCTACAAAAAATATTAAAACCCATTTTCGGCAAATTTCATTCATTCATTACAAAAATAGAGTGAAAAATGAAGGTCAGCAGTCCTTACTTGAAAACGCATTGGATGATCAGTTGGCTTCAACTCCTGAACCAATTGGACTTTTTATGGCGTCATACCAAAATTCGTCTCAATGATGTCTCCGAAATTTTCAATTGTTGAGAACGTCGGTGAATTGATGTGGATGGCGCTTCAAGCACACTTTTTGCCACAGCAGCAATATTCTCGGGTGTACGCACTGTTTTTGGCTTTTCACGCTTTGGGTTGTCGATGAAGATGCCAGTTTCTTTCACTTTTTTCACAAGATAACGAACATACGGAGCTGACGGTGTTTCTCTTCTTTTAAAATCTGTACGCAATTTTCGCACACAATCTGCAACATCACCATGATTTTCAAAGTAAAGTCGCAATATTTCCCAGCGTTGTTCGAGCGTTCAGCGGAAGGATAAAACTACTTATCTGTCAAATCGTACATTAGCTAAGTATTACCATTCACGAAATAGGCACTAGTTGCAAAAAAGGTTAGATAGCGGACCCATAGATGATATTTAAAACTTGTCCTTGTTGTTGTACCTCGTCTTCTTCAAATAATTTTATTTTAAATAGTCCGTATAGTTTTTTACATTTGAAATGTTATTTTTTTTAATTGTTTTTCTTTGTATCAATGTTTTTGTTTAGAACATTTTTTACTGATTTGTTGTTATTCACTCTCTTAGTATATACGAATAATTGACAAGAGCATCACTATTATCAACAATAGGTCCGTTTTGTGCTTTTTCCGTAAAGTTTAGTAACTGAGTAAATACTGAGTATATATTTTTCTAATTACTCTCATAGACAACTTTTGTATAAATAGTACGAGAACGAAAAAATCTTTAGTAACATTTTTTAAAATTATTACAAATTTTTGAGTCAGCAATGCATGCTGACAAATGATTAACTGAAAGTCGACTAAAACGGCCGTGGTTTTTCCTTTTTTTTTCTTTTGCATTAAATTGTTTGTATAAAGATACTAACAGTCGTTTAAAATGGAAAAAACGATTTCAACAATATTGACTTTTTTTGAACTATTTATAGTTAAAAATATAAATGCACACTGAAATTAATATAAAGTTAACATTTTTTTTGAACTTTTAAACGAAATAAGATCCTCTCTGGAAATTTAAAGTCAAAATTTTAATTTTCTTCAATAATCTAAAAATAATGGTAACTTTGTAAATAACGGAATTATGAAAAAGTCACAGAACAAAAGTTGCTGCTGAAATCCTAAAGAATCATTTTCTAAAATAAAAAAGTTCTTTTTCAAAAAAAAGTACATGTTGACATATTGCTATTTATAAAACGCCGGTGAATTTACTAAAAATATATTTTTTCACATTTCTCTTTTGATTTTATCTTTTATTTTTTATTTTTTTTTTTTTTTTTTTTTTTGTTTTGTCATCTTTAACCTTAAATATAAAAGAAGAACATTCTTTCTATGTTAATGCTCATACATCAAAATGTTTTATCAATTTTGGACATCTCCTTTTGTAAAACAGATCAAAACCTAAATTAAAATTTTCGCTTGTTTTCCTCACAAAAGATACAAAATAATCTGAAACAAACTATAAAAAAATACATTAAAACAAAACAAAAATATACAATATACGAAGAAAAAAACAAAAATGAGAAAATTCATCATTACTGCAAATAGAAATTAAACAAATAAATACTAACAAATACACAGATTCATATACAGATATGGTGTCCTTTGGCAGGAATAAATACTACAGCCACTTTTGATATACATTCATATTACAGCTGATAACCTCTACGACACATGTACCAGTACAAAATGTACAAAAAGTTTAAAAAGTCTCCATAGTGTATTACAACCATACCATATGAAGAATTGGATTTCGAGTAGCAGCAGCAGTAAGGGAAATACAAAATTCATTTTATAGAGCTTTAGTCTTCGAACTACGTACGGACATAGAGTCAAATTGGTACAGTGGCGTAAGTTGTTAAAAGCTTTCGAACACAAATTATTAGAAAACGACATTAAAATGTCTTTCTAATCAGATACAAAGAATTAGCTAAAATTTTATAATAATCAGAAAAGTTAAATTTTAAAAACAATAAAAATTATAAGGAATTTAATACAGTAAACACCCTCATTTAGTTTACTAAAATTAAAAAAACATGCAAATAAATAGCAGTTAATCGAGTACATATAGACAAATGGTAAAATCGTATTCTAAGAAAAATACATTTTACTTAAAAATGAAAATTGCTTAAAGGTATAAATTAAAATTGCTTACATATGTCTTTGGTGACTTTTTTCTGTATACATGACTAAAATGCGCAGATAAGCTTTTATTGTCGTTTAAGATTAAAGCACCCAAGAAATAAGTAATGACGCTTATGTTTTAAGTGTAAATTTTGGAATAAAAAATGTTTGTCAAACATTAATTTTTGGTATTCTTTTTAAAAAAAATGTAAACAAATGTTTCCATAAGGTTGGTTTGATTATTCGATTATTGGTGACATGCTATAACGCTATAGCCATAACCGTTACCGTAGATATCAATTGAATTTTTAATTTCTACCAAACATTGACTTTTATATTTTAAATAAAAAATAAGCTACAGTATGAAATGATGAAAAGTCCCATTCATATATTTAAAAAAAATCTGCTGATATAAATTTAAAATTCCTGAAACAATGTTAAATTGGAAATTGTGTACAAAAGAAATTTAGCAGATCCCGAGGTCTTTAATTTTTGACGTGATAACAAGAGGTATAAATTTGCTTATAGTAATTTACATATATAACACAAAATATATTTTCTGCATCTTAAATTCTGTTTCAAAGAAACCATTATAAAATTCTAGTTAACGTAACATTTGTGTTGTGGATTAAACTTCATAACGTGAAAATTATATTGCTTTCTAAACATCGTCACATTTCAACTTTTGACTATATATATGAAAAGGACATCTTTTTAAAATGTATCGACTTTTTGCATATAACGCATTTTTTGGAGTTATGAATGTGTTGTCCCTTCCTCTTTTCTAAAATAAGGACACATTTCAGCTTATGACACAGTAGCGGGTATATTTTTACAGCAATAAAAATAAAATCTTTCTCAAGATTTGTGAGAATTTATTGTCTTTTTGTTTTATTAATTTAATTCGGCTTTTTATATAAGACTCTTGAGTTTTCTATACAAAATTTAGATAGAATCCACTAATGCCTATCATTTCACCGCAGTAACACATTTAATTAGTTAGTTTTAGACAAATATTTTATGAGAATATCATAATATATTAATATTTAAAGGATCAGGCACGATTAAAGCAAAATAACATAAATAAGATTTCTAACGATAAATTTTCGTATTTAAAAACTATTTTTTATTTTCGTGTGAAAAAAAATAAATTATTTATATATTCAGCCCAATTATAGACAAAATTTTCGTGCGAGTTCTTTCAATGTTCTCTTTTCTCCAATTATAAATTTTTCCCCTTTTGATTAACTGCGGATATTATCAAATAAAAATTATCTGAAAACAAACAAAAAAAAAACTCCCTTCAAATTACGATGATGCCACTTTTTTATAATTTTATTCACACGGAATTTATAATTGGAGAAATCTTTTCTCGAGAAAATTTTTTTCCGTGGGAAAGAAATTCTGTGAGAATATTCATAATTGGGCTGATTACACTGTTCTGCACGAAAATCCTCCTTTAAAACAAAACATGCTTTCTTACTGTTTTCAAATGTGCTGAACACGAATTTGAAGTCAGATTCTGTCTATCACGCACAGTTTCTTGAGAAATTCTAGTTTTTTTGTAAATTTGACGAATTGTTTTTTTTTGGCATCAAAACAAAGTGAAAAACATTCAAAAGCCCGATGATTTTGAGCGCAATGAAGTATATTTGAAAAAAAAATTTGATGGGAAGATTACAAGTGGTTGAAGAAATATGGCAAAAAGTTTTTTTTTATTTTTTTTTAGGTTTTTTTTTATGGTGGTATCCTTTTCATTAAAATCCCTGCCTGCTTCTCCTTTACCCACAATACCCCAACTCCCCCCTCCTACTCAGCCGCTCTCTTGTCACTATTTTCTTCTAGGATTTTATCAGTACTCTCGAGGCTTTTGCTCCAAGTTTCTCCTCTTTTCTCTCCAAATCAGAGGGTGATAGAATTTTTCTGAGTTCAGATTCGGACTCAGCACATCTGCAAACATGACAAACAGGCAAAAGTGTTCAAGGGAGGGGAGAAAAGTTTTTTTTGCAGAACACTATTGTTTTTATATTATTATTAATATTATATATTATTTAAAAGGACTTCACTTGGCCAATAAAGATGATCGCATGTAGTTCACAAAAACCCGCGTACGTAACTTTATCTTCCTATTAAACTGTCTGCGTTCTAAATGACGTTAAGTCTGACAGGATATGGTTAGTCTCACGTAGAGGAGACCTAACTCGCAACTAGCAAGTTTATAGCGAAAGGTAAAAACATAATAGAAAAACTGTATTAATCACAATATATTATTTTAAATAAAAATGATATTAAAAACGTTATATTGATTAATAATCTTGCAATTATCAAAATGTATATATATGTTTCAACATCTAATCTCTTTTTTTCCACTGTATTTTTATAGTCGTCTTATATCAAACTCTGCTACTGTGCGAAAATTTATTAGTTCTTTCAAATAAAATTCCTACTTGACAATTATTATGTTAAAAGAAGACAAAAACTATTGCAAATTAAAAAAAAATGCTCATCGTTTGTGTTTATGTATTGATACCTAACCAGATACTAAATAAAAAATCCTTAACATTGTAATGATTCTCATTTGGAAAATAACAAAACATTATATAACAATGTCCTGAATGCTAAAAGGTTATATTATTTCATTCAATTCCATTTTTAGATCCCTCTCTACACTGCAGTTTATTTTCGTTCAATGTCCTTTTTCTCTTCTCTATCAGCTATTGGCAGACAAGGCTAAATATAAAATCATGCTTGCTTATCAATAATGTTTTTCTGTGTTATTTTGAATTTGAAATTTCATACTCTTGTCTGTAGTATTATCCTTGCTGATTTTTCTATTGTCGTCTTGGCATGGTGTCAGGATGCTTGTGTCTTGTTGTGGTGTATTTCGTTATTGTTGTTTGTTATATCAGCAATCACTGTCACTGTCAATTTTTATTATAAAAATAAATTGCAAAAAATTGAAAACAAATATTAACTATGGATACACGTGATTTGTTTGGAGGAAGCAGTCAGTTGTATTTTTGTGCTTGTGAAATAAGGCATAAAATATTTTTATTTATTTAGCTTGGACGAGAATCTTGCCAAATACAGAGTAATTTTTTAGAAGTGTATTGACTAAAGTACTTTTTAACAAGTATTAATAAACATCGGGTATATTTCCACGAGTATTTCTAAATTTCCTTTAAATCATTTTATAAATTTTTTCAGTAATACAATCAGGTTCATCAAAAGTATATTGAAGTTCATTTTATACTTTAAAATTTAATACTAATTTACACTAAATATTGCATTGCAAAGTGCATTGTTATACAAAAAATACTCACTAACAATTGCAAGATAAAAAAATAATCGATTTACGTACTTTCTTGGGTTTAATTATTAAAAATTTGAAGGAAAATAGTGTAGACCTGAGTCAGGGTTTGGCCATTTAGTCATAAACTGCATATATGGGAGTAATTAATCAGAAGGATGACCTCTTCCTTAGCATTGAATGACAAATAATACTAATAATTTTTTAGCATTAACATTATTTTTACTAATGGTAATGCTGTTCAATAAAAAGATTCTGTTCATAATTAGTTAAAAAACAGAATCATTACCATTGACTAATAAGTAAATGGCTTGTCTTTATATACTAAATGTATTGTATATCATTATTTAAAAATGGCACGTTGATCAGAAGAATTTTGGTGAAATATATATGTTTTAACTTTCTCAGGAAAAATGAGACACTATTGGGACATTTTTTCGTTTTCGTGTAAGTTATAAGATCGGCTAGCTGGAGTGTTAGCAGACACAGACTTTAAGTTTCATACCTATCTTAATTAAAATTGTTAATTATAAAATTTTTCAATATAGATCTACTACAAGAATGTTAAGATTTATTTATTTTCAGCTTTATTGAGTTTCATAAAAACAATTTTTTTTTCAATAGTAATTAGTAATGACATGATTTGATTAAAATTTCATTACCATTATTAAAAACAATTATATTTAAATTAAAATCATTAGCATTAAATGGTAGCTAAATTTTTTTCACTGTCGTCATTTCAAACAATGTCAATGAAATTTTAATGGTAATGAAAAAATCCCAAGTATGATAAAATGGAGAAAATATGCCAAAAATTTTTTCATGTAATAAATTTTCACTATCGCATGATGCAAAGAATATGCATTTATAAGCCTTCAAATTTGAGGGGAAGCCATTTTAAGTTCAGTTTTAAGGTAAACTTTAATTAGGCCGCTAAAGAAACTTCTAACGGTCTTTCGTAGGTTAAAAGTTTGTATGAACAAAATGTTTGTAATTTTGTAACGAGAAAAAGTTAATACAACCAAATCTCGAAAACCTTTCATCTAAAGAATTATTGATAAATAAAGCCTCATATTTTTTTCAGCTTTTTAGGGCGCTTTAAGGCTGGGTTACAATTTAGAAACGATTTGTTGATGCCATCATAATTTTAATTCCTTATATAAATTGTACTTACCGTATATTTCATGGTTGCTCTAATGTAAATACATTATTATTTATTACCGACTGACACAAAACACACCTTTTGTTTATCAATTCAAATTATTAATTTTTAGTTTTGTCGTCAATAAAAATCAAGTTAGGAAAAAGTGATTAATCAATACCTAAGGGCTAAACTATAATACGAATTTGGCAACATTTTCTATATGATTACAGATACAGAGATATCATACTTGGGCATACTGCAGGATATTTTTAATGCATTATGTTTAGCAGTAACCAGTAAACAGTAACCAGAAAATTTCATTCACCAAAAGTCTACTGCTTACGGAAAAAATTTTCAGTTACTAGTAGAACTGTACAGTTTACCGCATTACAGTAAGCAGTAAAAGTTTACTAGGTACTGTATTTTGATTTTACTTGTATTTGATTTCTAAAAAAATAATTTTAGCCATTATTTATTAATATACACGTTTTGTTTTGGAAAAACGAATATTTGGAAAAAAACACATGAAATTTGAATACTTGGGCTTACTGCAGCATATTTTTAATGCAGTAACTAGTGAAAGGTTACTCGTTTACTAAATATTTCAGTAAACAGTAAAATACAAAATTTTACTGCATTATTTAAATAATGCAGTATGCCCATGTATGAGAGGGATATACAAAATTTAACAAATTTGAAACAAATACATAATATAGCAAAGTGCAACATACACAGCGTTTTTAAAAATCTATAGATGGATGTTTTCCTTATTGAAGTTTGATCTAAGCATTTCTTAAACTGATTGTTGCCAAGACTAATAAAACACACATTGTTATATCTGATCAATTGGTCTATTTCAATATTGCTAGTTTTTGCTTACACGGAGTCCCAAATTTTAATTAATCACAATTTTATAATTTAGCTTCTCCTAACTTGACCATAGGCGATCAAAGGAGTGCGTAAAGCTCTGTTCCCTATTCATTTATTGAAATTTATAGCAGACATAGTTGCATTGAAAGTTAAATCACCGCGTAGATCAGCCAATAAAACTGGTGTCGGTGAGAAACACGAAGAATACAAAGACAATTTTTCTCGCCATTAGTGATCTTTCTGTTCAGTTGGAAGCTTCTCTTTTTTCTTGCTACTCGTAGAGACTGTAATAATTGGCTCAATCTCCTTACTATCCTAAGTGCCTTAAAACCGATAAAGTTGGAAGAAGTCAGCAACACTCAACGAATCTAGCACTTTTTTTGACTCAAATTATCCTTCTCAGAAATTCAGTTTATGAACATGGAGGTCTTTAATATGACAATAATCCTTTTTAATATAACACTATTTAAATGCCTTTATTATACCTCGTTAATTGCGATTTAAAAACTTCAGATCTCTGGTACTCTTAGGTTTACTGTCTTCTGCACTCATTCTTAGTTTATGTCGGTTTATTCATGTTGTAGCATGTAATTCGCTATCTAATCATTAGGAATTCATACACTAGGAATGCCAGACTCCATTTGTTTAAAATCTGTGTCAGATTTGTTTTGTATGAAGTTTGATATAGCGACCAACGCACAGGTTGGTATTTGGAAAAAAAATAGCTTGCCCAATTGTATTGTATTTGATTCTAACTTTTGAATAACTAGCATAAATGCATGCAACTTTAAGCTAAAATTTTACAAAAAAACACATCTTTTTTAATTACTAAATTATTTTCGTACAACATTAGAAAATATAAAGGATTTTTTAACAATTATTTTGCAAAAATCCTACAAAATTTATTTTCAATCCAAAAACATAAATTTTAGAAAATAAGAATTTGGCAACGGGTTTTAAATTTTACACATCCGAGGTTTGCTATCGAATCGGCTGATTAAAAACTACAGAATTATGTCCATTTTTTTTCGAAATCTCCCACTGTGCAGCGGTGAAAGGGAATGAATCTCTCACAGGGTACATGATTTCGCCTTGATTAAAAATATTTTTGTTATAACATTTCGACAAATTTTAAAACTTTTAAATAAATTATACACAAATTATAATAATTTTATAACTTAATCCAATCTGCTGATTGAAAAAAAATAACCACAGTCTTTTCTTTTTAATTTAGCTAAAGGACCTTTTTTTACTTAATTTTTTACATTTGTTTTAAAATATTAATAACCTCTTGTATACCAAAATATTTTATTTAATAATCTAGCTTTATATAATCTTTCAAAGAATGTATGAATTTCTATCACATATTCCAACAAATACTACAACAATAACAAGTGCTCTAATTGCATACAATGTTTTACAATCGAACAGCTCTTTACGTATTATAATTTTTTTTTTTTGTTGGAAATGTCTCTAATAGCGCGTAAAATTACAAAGCAATAGTTTGACACAAAATTACTTGTAATTAGCAATTATTTATAATAAATGTATTTGTATGCATACGAAGTAGATGCATTTAAAAATGTTTAGATCTGCAACAAAATTATGGTCGTATAATGGCTGCATAATCAGAATTTCGCAATCTATTACTTACCATAAACGTTTAAACGTGCTGAATGTTCTACACTACCCATTGTATTGGTGGCAATACATTTATAGAGTCCACCATCATCCGGCCTCACATGAGAAATATTCAAATGACTTATCACATCACCAGACATATCGACAAATTGCCCAATTGCAAAACGATGATGCAAAGAAACGTCCATAATTGGCTGTGAATCCAATAACCAGGAAAACTGAAAAAGATACATATATAAATTAAAAAAAAAAAAAATAACAAGATGGAAAACAAAAATAATACGTTAGCATTTATTAAGTCTACAATGGCTAGTGTACTCATATTCGTAAAGATAAAATGCTACAACTTAAGCAAACAAATTGAAATACATTTCGCAGTGGCTCCTCTAAAGATAGTCAACTCAAAATTTCAAACATTTCAGTGGAGGCAAAAAACTGTTTTTTATTTAAATATTTACAATGGAAGTAGCGATTTGCTTATCATATAGAAATACGAGTAAAAAGTATTCAACGGCAGTTGTTTTTAATTTTTGTATGACTCTAGAAAAGCTATTGTTTTGTTTTGTTTTGATTTTTAGAGTGGGTTAATAGGACCCCTGTACATTAATCTGTTGCATAAAGCGAAAAATGATAAATTTTAAGTTGACTCTTTAGAGGAAGTAGTGCGCTTCCAGCACTATTTATTACCTTTTACATTCAGAAAGAATTACGCAAAGATTAAAATTGTTTGAACATGTCGAGCTATTCGTGTGACACAAAGGTTGATTAGGGTAAGAATTGAAGTAAAAATTTTGTTTCAAAATGAAAAGCAAACTTATTCACATATATTTGGATGTGCTTAGAATTTTCTAAATAAACTGCTCTGAGTTGTGTGTGCACATAGTCTAACCAACTTTCATACTGGTTGATTATGAATTATTCCTCGTATACTTGTTTCTTAAGTTTGTTATTTAATTCTGCTAATGTATAATTTTGCTTGTTTTCTTTAAAAATAACACATGAGTTTGTAAATTAGTGTTTTGTTTTTCTTATAAAATTTAGAAGCCAAGATATTCGTAAACTTGACATGATTTTGACTAATGATTATTTCAAAAATAAATCTGCCTTAATAAAAAAGAAATTGTTCTAAAGAAAATTTATTAATTTTTATATATTAAATTAACTTTGTTTTCCTCCACTCATCTAGGAAAAACAACTTCGATTTTCGACAGAAATCCGCAATTCGCATCATTATCGTTCAATAATATACCCGAATTTCTGAAGGGACACGCACAAAAACGTGAAAGAATATTCATTTTATTGAGGTTTCTTGACATAACAACCAAACTTTTACGTTATCCGCAAAAATCGTATGTTACTTTTCCCTCAACCCGCTTAAATAATCTTACACACACTCACGCAGATATTAAATTTTATTGGCACACGATATGCCCAGCAAATTAATTCACTGTGGTTATGTACTCCTGCCATATTTAAATTTAAATTTTGAAAAAAAATATTATTTAAATGTCAATTCGGAATGGTTCATAACTCAAAAAGTAACAAGTATTACTTATTTTTCCTGATACGGTATTTAATTTTTAAATATGGAAGGCATCATGGAAGCCATCATCGTTCAAGAAAACAGCGTTTGGGAAATATATAACGAAATAAAAAAACTAATTCACACTTGTATCTGCGTGCTTATAAGGATTTATACAGTTAAATTTGACAGGAATTATTATTGAGATTATGATCGAAATTATGTAATTGCTGGGTTTTTGCTTACAGTATCTTTATGTATAAATATTTTAACGGACTTAGTTATTTTAAAATTGAGTATCCTTTTTAATTTTTTTCCGTTGTTATAAACTTTTACAATTTCCGTTTACTCTTTATGCAAAATGGCACTGAATTAATATTATGTATGTTAGAATTAACAAGCAATTCCGATTGCCGATAGTAAAGTATCTCCAATCAAAACACAAATATTAAGGTTCCAGAGAATTCCAAAGAATTGTATTTCCTGACAGATCTCTTCAAAAGCTTTTAAATGGTACCCATATTGATATCTTAAAAAATATGGTGCACAATCCTACTTATCTATGAAAAGCTCAGAGGCCCATTACTCAGAAAATATGGGCTAGCGCGGAAAAATTAGAGGCGTGGTGTTTTGTCCGAAGGATATGGATCGATATATATCTATATCTGGTAGACTGGCGTATCTAAATTTTTTCTAGCTGATCTAGTGCCATTACAAACTTGATTTAAACACTATCACTTTTTGTGGTGAGGTTATAAAAAATTAATATGTTCATCTTTGATGTACATTTTTAGAAGTTACTCTTTACACAATAGCTCTAAATGTGCGATTTCTATTACATTAGTAACTTTTGATAAGATTTTGGTTGGCTGTAGTAAACTCATGATTCCATGATGCCCTAAATAATGCAGACTAGTACAACGATCAGGAAAACCACGAAAAATATGCGCTGCTTAAAAATGACAGATCGAAATATTGCCAACTGAGCATTAACAATAATTTCATGTTTTTAAGATGTACATGGATTCATTGTTTGTTACACCCTTCATCACAAAAGTGGAAAAAGGGTGGATAAAGTAGATAAAATATATATATTCTGACTTCTTATGCATAGCAAAGTCGATTAAACGATGTCCGTTTGCCGAGGCACCAGATTAGCTAAAAAAAATAAATATAACAATCGATAAAACATAGTGTCGTTAGGACGCTACTGGAAATCAGCGTGATCGGTCCATGTCCTTCGAGGCACCAGTCAAAAACCACGCGTACTTTTATTTTTTTTTTTTTTTGTGTCATTTGGAACAATAAAGTAACTCTAATCATTCAATATGGACGATAGAGAATTAAAAAATAAGAAAAAAAACGTTTGAAAATATAAGCGCTCGCCCATATTTTCCGAGTTATGGGGCTTTGAAATTTTATTTTTTTTTTATATATTAATATGGGTACCAATTTTAAGCTTTGGAAGAGAACTTTTGGAAAATACTATATTTTTTTAAAAAATGGTTAACCCATTAAGAACCAATCGCATTTTTTTTATAAAATTTAATATATGTAGTACTTAATTTGTATACCATTCACCACAAAAAGTGGAAAAAGGGTGTAATTAATTAAGTTTGTCATTCCGTTTGTAATTTCTAAAATATCCATTTCCGACACCTATTTTCCGTGTTACGGGACTCTGAAATTTTCAAATTTTATAAAATAACAATATGGATATCATTTGAAAGGTTTTAATGGGATCTTTAAGGAAATACTAAATTTTTTTAAAAATGCTTAACCCATAAAGAGCCAATTCCTTTTTTATGTAAAATTATATTTGTATTTATCAGAACCAATTTTTTTTTTAATTCTTTGCCACCCCAATATTTGCGTTTTTGATTGGAGTTACTTCACTAAACTGGATTTACATAGATGTTGAAGGTTATATAAGACTCGGCATAGCAGTATATGCCACTTTGTTTAAAACTAATTAAGATTACAATTTTACTCTTTAGCGCGTTCTTAACGTCTCTAAGGCTGTGTGAGTATCTCCATATTTTATTTAAAATTGTAGAATTTTAGCAGAAATTTTGATACCGTTTAGCACGTTTAACTCTAGAAAGTAATATTTTATTTTTCGAAAAGTGTTATTTTACATTTTATATATTTTTCTTACCATACTTATGTGTATATTTTATGTACAAAAGAGTGTATTAAAACTGCGGTAACAAAAAAAAAAGATGAAAATAACATTTTTAACTTACTTGTGGTGGCGGCGAACCACTGGCAGAACATTTTAGCGATATTAATGGTCCTGGACGTACATTTTGTTCAATAAACGTATAAATCAATTCTGGCACAGTATCTGCAAACGCACAACGTGATAATGATGATGAATGGTAAAATTATAAAAAGCAAATAAAAAAGGGTCATTCTTATGAATGATGAATGAATTTGTATTTATTAATATTTATAAAAATCTGAAATATTTACCACCCAATTTTAACTCCGCCATTGCCTGAGCACTTGATTTTTGGTTTTCCACTAAACACTGGTAGACTCCACGATCGCGACGACCCACGTTTTTTATTACCAGCGAAGTTTTTGCTAAAAACCGCAAACTGAAATAAGAACCAAAGAAAATTTTTGTGAACTATTACAATCTCTGATTTTCATGTTATAAAATTATAATCGGTCTTAATTATAACAATTAACTGATGTTTAAAGCACAACTTGCTTCTCCTACTTGCATAGCCGATATCCAAAAACGAAAGTTCTTTACTTTAAAGACAGAGGACAAACTGTCAAATGCTGCAGTCTAATCACTCATATACCCAGTAAAAAATATATGGATTAATGCATAATCGAGCAATAAAGGAGCAATGACTTGTTCATCCGTTTGGAGTAATAAGCGAGCTATCGAAACTATTTTTGTTTTATTGTTTATGCCTCGCTTAATAATCCAAATAGATTAATGGGGGATGTATCAGTTCATTATTGTTTTTTTTTTTTCTTTGACATAATTGTTAATTGTTGATGTTTTCGTTTTGTTTTTCTATTTAGTTTTTTTTTTTTTTTTTTCTTTGACATAACTGTTAATTGCTGATGTTTTCGTTTTGTTTTTTTAATTAGTCAGTTTAGTTTTAAAAAGTGAAAGACCGGTTTTTAAAAAAAGCGGAAAGGTACGGGTATAGTAACAAATTTGTTAAAAATGTGTGAAAATTTAGTTTCTAAGCGTCATTAAAGACGTCTAGTTAAAAAGGAAATTGAAAAATTCTCGAACTGTAATCGGGAGACTTAAAGTGAACAAGAGGCATCAGTACCTAAAAAATCAATGAATTATCAAATGAAAACTTTGATGTTCATTATGATATCAATTCAAACAATATCAGTAAAATTTTAAAAGAAGCTCGCTTCTTGGAAAATTGAAAATCGCGTTTCGAACGAATGCTGCAATTCACTACTCTATATTTTAAAAAGTGAAGGTATGGACGTTCTACTATGCAGAGAAACATTGTTGAAAGCAGTGCATGCAGAAAACCCATGCTGCTTCACAGTGAGTCCTGAAATAATAGATATGGCATCAGGTGACTACTTTCATTGTGGTTTAGAAAAAGCACTGATGATGCACGGCCAATGCATATCACTGCCGAACTACTAATCGATATATTTGTGGATGGAATGCCACTTTACAAAAGCTCATCAAAGTCATTACGGTTTGTGGAAGAATACATCAAATTAAAGAATAAAAATTTTCCCAATTGATTCTTTGAAGGAATTAAATTCGGCAGAACAGCTGATTATAACCGAGCCTGATTCAGAAGTGGTAAGACTGAGTGTTTTTTTTAATGTAATCAGTTAAACAAGTATTCAAAATTCTTTGTTTTTTATTTTAATTTATTTCAGATTTCGTATATTAAACTGCGGTTTGACAAAATCAAAATTGAAAAAGCAATACGCAAAATGATCGGCGAAATATGCTGGTCAAATTAAATTGGAATGGATCAAAACAAACAAATACAAATTGTTTAACTTTTTTTTCGGTATTAGCTGAATTTTTAATATCATGTTCTTAATAATATATTACGTGTTACTTTTTCTTCAATTTTCTTTCAGAAGCACTTAAGGACACGTATCCAACATACCCGGAATATGAAAAATATTTCAAGGTGGAATTCGTAAATGTAAAGCAACTGTTTACCAACATACCTACATGACAAAAATTACGACCTCGTCGAATGCACCAAAAAAAATAGCAACATTAAAAAAAAAATTTTATATAAATGAATATTTTCTTGCTTTTGTAAAAAATAAAAAAATTTGTATTTTATATGGATGTTTACTCCATTTATGTTCTATTAGGAGACAAAAACGATTACTCCCTGTGTCGTCATTTTCAAGATCAAAGAGAGTACTCTTTGGATGATCCTTTTTTTACTGGGATACTTACAGTACATAAAATACTGAAATAAATTGTAATAAATCTAGAACTATCAAATATAAACATATCTCAGTAGACTACTATCTTAAGCATAAATAAAGCTTGAAACTTTCTTTTCTCTTTACCGTGTTAAGAAATGAAAATTGCTTGAGATAAATAATATGAATAACAGAAAATATGAAAAAAATTATTTTCTTAATTTTGTTACTATCTCTGCCAAAGCGACTTTTGACAGTGACTTGATACTTGAAAATATTAATTTTGTCTTGAGTTTTTTAGCTTTTAAGTTTATTGCCAAATTTATCTAAGAAACCATTTTTTTTAAAAACACCTTTTTCTTTTTATGACATAGTACGAAAGGCATAGCACGAAAGCGACAATTATTTTAAGTTTTGTGCTCATGTTTTCTACGTTTAGCAGGTCGAATATTGTAAATTGAAAATAAATTTGGTTTTTAAGAGGTCATAAAAAAGCTGTATTACGTTTTGATTTCTTTCGATTTCGTTTTATAAAATAGATAGATTTAAATATTGTGGCGAAACTAAGGCTAACTCTCTCCATAAATTTTAACTTACCCAAAGATTTTCTGAATAAATTCAATTATCTTTTGCTTCACAGCGGCCTCATAAAAATATTCCCTTAAAGATGCATTGACTGAAAAGAGTTGAGCAAATCGTTGATGCTCTTTTAAAAGTCAAATATCTTTTAAACTATTTCTTTATAGTTTCTTGCAAAAGTCAAGGCAATTTCATCGAAAGCTACAAACTTCATATATTTTTTGGCCCACTGTTGCTTTGTTCGTGCTTAGGCTGCAAGGCAATTGTGATATGATTAGCTACAACCTTGTTAAAGAAATTAACAAACGTGTTTATACAACTAATTATAAAATAATGGTATGTGAGAAATTTTAATACTTTTATTGTATTTTAAAACATTTATTTCTTTACAAAAGTCATTATTTGTTATAAGTTTTGGTTGACAGCGGATAACTTACATATCTATATGTATATACGTTTTGCATATTTTCACTTCTTTCTACCAAATACTACGCTTTAATTGTGCAATTAATGAATTTACGCAATTAAGGGTTTATTGAGCCCAATTTACCATATAATTGCATCACTAATTGAATATGATGCGAAATGCAACTCTTGCTAACACGTATGTTTACTAGGAACTATGTTCAGTAAGAAGAAAAAATTCATAAAATTGAGAGGACGCAAATAAAAAGATAAACAAAGGACAACAAATGGCGGGTCATACGAAAACGGCTTTTGACACTTTCAACTTCAAAGCAACAACAAAAAGCCATGTTGTTTTTGTAATACAAATAGAAATCAGCTGGGCGGACGACACTAACTAGTAAATCAATATGCCTTATGCTAATTGAATAAGCTTAATTGAGCATGTGTGAACACCAAATTAAATCGCGCAATTAAAGTTAAGTTAACTCTATTAAGAAAACATGTCTGAACAGGGTATTATAATTTTAAAAAGTTGCTGTATATTAATGTATTCCAGGAATCGTAGCAGAACATCTGATAGGATTACGATCGGTATATAATTTTAATAATATAAGAACGAAGAATTAACTGCTTCCATGCCTTTTAAGTATCTTTATTGCGACAGCAATGAATGTTTGGGCGAAGGAACAAAATCAAAATAAATTATGAATATACACACTTACATATTTACATATGTACATTATTAGATCAAAATATGTTGGTTTTTATGTAAGACTAGATATGTGTGCATATGTTTTTTATATCCTTTGCATAAAATCCTTAGTGAAGCAGAAAAACTTAACGCTTGATTTGTTATATTTTTTTTTTCATTTTTTCTCTTCTCTTTTTGGACTGCCTCCAATATAAAATAGAGAGAAAAGCGAATGAAAAAATCAACATCTGTTGAATTGTCTAATAAACATTTTTTAAGCACTTCCATCGAATTTCATTTTATTTGTTTTTTTTATTGTGTTTGGCAAAAGGATTGAACTTTCTTTATAATGTTCATTTTTGTAACCATATTATTTGGTCATGAACACACATTTCTGCACAAAAATATTTAAATATAAATTTCAATTTTGATTTGCTTGAAATTTTTAGTATATCTTTTCTTCTGTTTTTGAAAATTTATTATCATATATGTATGTATGTATGTCAATTTTGTATATTATTTGTATTAAATCATCATAACTACAGTCTTTTGAAAACAAAAGCAAGGAAAGGCAAACGAAATCTTGGCAAAAATGCAAGCAAGCGTAATAATTGAATATGTACAGGTCAGCAAATATTGCAAAAAAATAGCAAAATTAAAGAGTAAAATATATTTTAAACACACTGAAGGGAGATATTTATTATTAATAATATTTTTCCGAGAGCAAGTCAGTAAGTATACAAAAATGTGTAAATCTTTAACATATTTTGGGTGCACTCCCTCCAGCACTACATTCTCAAATTTCAAATAGTCCGTATTCTATGCTTCTGTTACAAAAGTAACCTTCGCAATTGGCGCTAAGCTTTTTTTTCAAATGATAATTTTTGTAAAATACAGTTGTTGTAAATGAAGAAGCTTGGGAAACTTGAAACTTTTTTTGCATCCGATATCCGGAATTACGTTTTCGAGAAATACCATTTTTTTTTGTCGATAACTGGAGACAATCGTTGTTTTTTTATTAATGATCAACCTGAAACATACGTCCTAAATCAGTTAAAAATTTATTTTTGTGTATACAACCAATTTTAAATTATCTTCCCCAATTAAGGATTGTCTTTACAACTGGTGCAGACATGCCATTGATTTTTATTTTAGATATTTTACTTTCCAGTGGAAGTGTCTAATGATGGAACGAAATTTATATCGTTTCAGAGTTACAACATAATCTTGCTTTTTTTGGTTTTCGGAATTCTTATTAAGCCTTTAATATATGTCACATAAAATCTGTCGCATAGCGTGTACTCCAAAATACAATCATTTTAATCGACTTCACTTTATAAATTTAATGATATGATCCTTTGTAGTATTTAGTCAAAAATAAAATTTATTGGAATAAAGATTTCTTCAATTAAGATTTAAAAAGCAAAAACTACTATTTTTTCAATTAAAAGCAAAAACAAATTCGCTAAACCGTAATGGAAAGGCACTAATAAAAATTAAATAGGCAATGGCTGCAGCAGCAAAAGTATTTATGAGATTTTGACTTAAATGCCTCTCAACTCTTGAAAATAATGTCTATAGTCATTTTAATATTTTCACACAATAAAAGTATAAACTGTGCAAAATGCAAATAAAATTATACAGTTTAATTTTTGTATATTTTTATGCATATTTTTGGATGTATGTATGTGTGTAAAATTGCAATTTCAGTGTGTATGTGTGTTCGTATATATTTTTATAGACGATACTCACTTATCTCTGCCGGTTGTGAGTACATTATCCTCTTGTAATGGTTTTCCATTGTGCAGCCATTCAATATTATCGATTGCAGAACCAGTTGTTGTACAATTGAATATAGCCATTCCACCCGAATTGACAATCTGAACTTGGGGCAGAATATGAACAGACACATACGAATTTACAAATAAACGTATTTCAATACGCTGCTCTCCAAACTGATTTGATGCTTGACAAACCTGTGACATAAAATGAGAAATAGCAAACATTAATAAAATATCAATAACGGTCAATAATATAATACTACTTTTGTTTACATTAATTAAATAACAGCTTTTATTTAGTACGTTTGTAAATATTTGATCCTAAGGAAAAGTTTTAATAAAAATAATTTTACGTTGAAAATCTATTAAAATAATATTTCTCTTTTTTTTACCACCACTTTCTCTTACTTGATTTCACCCTTCGCGTATTTTATCGACTAACGTTAATAAAACCAAAAGTAGTTTTAAAAATTTTTCTAAACAATAAGTTCTGTAATCTGAAGGTGAGGTAGAATTCATTAAGATTATTTTCTAAACACAAACACAGACAAAACTACTTGCAGTATCCTTGATGTAATAACGTTTTGTGATTTTCACCGCTTTTAAGAAAGACTTTTCAAGTAAGTGTGATAACTGAGTGCAACGAATCATCGTCAAATACAAAGACAATTAAACGTATAGAAGTAAAACATGAAATATATCTAGAAATAAAACACCCCTCATTAGCATTCTTCGTATCTATTTGAAAGTAAAAAACAGGTTTTCACTAAAGCGCTCCTCTAGTTCTCTATCACATTCAATTTGTTAATTCTTTGCTCTGCTAGAAATTACTAACAATATTGAACAAGGATTGTAGAGTCTGATGACTAAGTGCGCTAACTTCCTACAAGTTGTAAATTGAACAAATGTTTACTTTACATTTAAATCGCTGTATAAAATTTTGTGACTGTTGTTCCATTCTGTTTAGTCGTACTTGGGTAGAAAAACAGCGGAAGTTAACTTAAAAATAAATTCACGAAAAGTATAATTATAAATCTAGTTTACACAAATAAACTTAATTTAACAGCCATATTAGTTGTGATTACTAAATAAAACATTTTAGTGCAAATCACATATCCAAATAATTTTTTTACCTCTTACAACAAATACTGGAAAAAGAGTGTATCTAAGTTTGTTATTTCCTGTATAATTTCTACAATATCCATTTCCGACTGCATAAAGTTTATCTATTCTTAATTTTTATGCATAGTCGATTGTGCTATGATCATCTATCCGCCCGTGTTAGTGTTGAAATCACGATATCACCTAGGCACGATATTAGCTACAGAAAATTTAAATACGCCAATCGACCAGACATAGTTTCGAATAAGTTGCTATTAAAAATCAGCAAGGTCGTTCCATATCCTTGGAGGCAGCGAGCCCTGCACCATGCCTTTCTCTAATTTTCCATATCATTTGAAACAATAAAGTAACTTTAATAAAACAAAATATAAAAAATAAGAAAAAAACACAAAGTTAGAAAATTGGCGCTCGCCAATTATTGGCCCATAAAAAAAAAATTAAAAATTATATAATATGGAAAAATTTAAGTAACGCGTGGTGTTTTGCCCGCTGCTCGAAGGACATGGATCGAAAATATGATCGAATGGCGTATTTAAATTTTCTCTAGTTTATTTAAAGCCTTTGCAAAGTTAATTTCAACCCGAACATGGACGGACCTCGATCAATCGCTATTCATAAGAACTCAAAATATATATACTTTACGGATCTGGAAATGAATATTATATAAAAAATACACACGCAAACAAACAGGTGCAGCCTTTTTCCACCTGTAATCTATTCCAAAATGTATTATATAACGTGAGCGTTAATCATACACATTATTTCCAGCAATGTATTGTTCAGTATATCTTTTCGACTACTCACATTGTGAAATTATATTGGAATTATTCAGAAAAGTAGCTTATCTTAAAGCAAAATATTGCATTTTAGCGGATTATTGAGAAATGAAAGAGATTAATTAACATAAATTATGTCATTGTCGCAAATATCGCAAATACCACGCGACAACAACAAAGGAGCATGATAAAAAGTAGTGTAATGATCGATACTTGTAACTGAAAACAGTGTCGAAAGAAACGTTAAAACATAATCAAACTTTAAACTTAAACCGTATTTATATATTCAACTTCACATGCCATATTTTCGAAGAAACCGCTACATCCGTAGGGAGGGTTATTCTTTAAGCGTTAGTTCGTATAATTCCGAAATAATATCAAACAAATTTTTAAATTTTCTGAGAAATATAAATTTTTGTTAATTGTAGTAAAAAATTTAACATTATAACTGAACATTTTTTCAGAAATAAAAGCAAAACGGTATTTATCAAAACATAAATAAAGATGAAGAATGAAGTAAATAAATAAGCTTTTTATGCATTTTTTCTGTGCAAATGAACTTATGCAAATTTAAATTGTTCTTCATTATGCCTCCTTTTAACGGAGATGAACAACAGAAAAGTACTACAAACGTCATGAGGATGATTACGTTGATGTTGATGGTACTCATTGTTGTCATAAAAAATCTACTTGAATTTAAATCAATTTAGAATATACACAATCCTACTAAAAGTAACAAGAAAACCATGAAGAAACTTTGCGCGGTAACTGACGGAATGGCTGAAAGAAGAGTCCTTTTTGTGGGTTTGTTTTTTTATCCACATTTGGTGTACGTGTGTTTGTGTGTATGTAAGTTATACAGACTATGGTGTCTGTTGCATTAATGTTGACTGTCTATCATTTTGATTGTCTGCCTGACTGCTGCCTGTTGGGTTGACTGTGTTTTTTAAACACTCCATCTGAGGCTTTATCTTACTTATTTCACTTACTTATACAATATTTAGCTTACTTCCTGCTTACTTTGCTCTTTATTCACAGATTTAACTTATATTAGTTAAAATACTCAAATTACACTATACGTTTCTTGTTAATTTATTTTGTTACAATTTGTTAGCTGGGGCCCATTTCACTAATCTACAATTCTACAAGTTTACAAGTTACAATTACAATTCTCATTCTTACAAGTGCTGAAGAATTGTGTTTCATCAAAATTTTCATAAACTTGTAGCTTTTTGGACTTGTAAACTACAATTCTTACAATTACAAGTCTTTGTGTATATTGTGATATTGATTTTACAATTCTTATTTGTTATTACTCAAAATGCTAAAATATCGTTATTTTAAATACTTTCGCAATTATGGCTACTCTAATGTACTGTAACGGTATATCGATAATTTGTTTTGATTGTTAGCACACCACTAATCAATCAAAACATATAGTTTGTTTTTAATTTACTTTTTGTTTTGCAATGGCGAATCAGCAAAATAAAATTTGTGTGGTGCGTGAAATTTTAGCTGCCAAAGACATTCTTTTTGGTAAGTTTAGATATAAACTTACTTAAGAGAAAAAAAATGCAAGAGTGGGAGAACGTGCGCATGAGGTGTCTTGCACTTGGACTGATGCCAAGTGCAAAGGACGCCAAATACGTGCGCGATGTTTTTTGGGCAAACATCAAAAGGGCGACACTGGTAAGCTAGTTTAATTTAGTGTTAATATTATATTATATATATATTTTTTTAATTAAGGCTAAGAGAGACAACTCCAGAAAAACAGGGGCTGCTGGCGGAAGTGCCGCAAGGAGTCACCAACATGTGATGGCATCCGACCAGAGGAGCCCAAAGGTGAGCTGGTGTTATTGCAGGATTTATTGAATAACACTTTAGAGGCCTGCAATGACACTGTCTCGTTGCTGCCAGACATAGAAATGACTCCATACATGTGTGTTTATTTCTTTATAACATATGATCAGTGGTGTTGCCACTTATCCATAAATTCTATTTCTATTAATAATTAAAAATAAGCAATAAATAAATTAATGTTAATTACTTTAAAATTGTTTGATTTTGTGTTTAGATGAACTATTTTTTAATAAGAAATAGTTAAAAATCAAATTAAATCACTCACTTGTAACTTGTAAAATTTTTTCTGAGGGTCTCCGTCGACTCTTACCTTTTTTTCTACAATTTTACAATTTTACAATTACAAATTTAGTTTAGTGAAACAAAACCACTTGTAGAAGTATGACTTGTAGACTTGTAACTTGTACAATTCACTTGTAGCTACAAACTTGTAATTGTATTTTGATGAAACACAATTATTCACAAGTTTACAATTCTACAGGCAAAAACACTTGTAATTGTGAACTTGTAGCTTGATGAAATAGGCCCCTGATTGTTGAAAATTTGATTTTATTTTTAACTGACTTTCTACCTGGCACTTTTATATTAAAATTATATATTTAAAGTAGGCCAATACAAAATATTGACATTAGCAAGGCAAATTGAATACTAGGTAAAACTATTAGCGCAGGTGATCGAATTCGCTTTACACATTTCTCCGAGCTAACGTCAAAATTTATTTACATTTTCGTGACGCGCCATTTAAAAAAAAACTAAAAAATAATGAACTTGAAAATAAAATTGAATAATTAATTTGAAAAAAAGTGAATGTGCAAAAAAACGTTGTTTAAAAAGTGGAAAGTGTGTGTGCTAAAAAGTGCTGTAAGAATATAAAAAAAGAACAAAAAACTTACTAAAAAAGAAAACGTTTCTTTATAAAACATTTGTAAATTAAAAAGATTTTAAACAAAATATACATTTCTAAAAATGTGTTATTGTGCGGTTTGCAAGAAAAAGTACGAACGCGGGTGTGAAACTTTGTTCGATATGCCAAGGGACACTAAAAGAAAAGTGAAATGGAGTAGCATTTGTGGAATCAATTTTTCTGCAGCGGCGCGTATATGTCTAACATGCCAGTGATAATAAACAACTTATCTCCATATTTTTCATTTCATTGGACACCACAGTGAACAAATATATACGCCTTAAATCTAGTTTACGGACGCAGCTTAAAAATTAAAAAAAATTCTACGGGGTGTAAAATTTAATTTTAAGCAAAAATGTAAAGCGACAAATTTGGGGTTGACCCTTAGTTTCCGAGTTACGGGCCTCCAAAGTTTGTATGTACAATATGGAATATATCGAGTATTTTTTGGTGAAATAAGACAATATGGGTATCATTGGAAAGGTAATTTCAATACCTTTTCGATTAAAAAGGAAAATAGTAAAAAAAAATACAATAAAAACAGATAACGACCAAAAAATAAATATATTAAATAAATTAAGTTTAAGTGACAAAACCATACGAAAAGAGATAAAAAATCTTTAGCAAGCGAAGCCGGTGTTGTTCATACCATAGAGGAGAAAAGTTTTGCGCCCAGTCGAAGGCCGGCTACGCAGAAAATCTTTAGTAAGCGAAGCTAAAACTAAGAGCTGTCCAAAAAACTTTCATATACAAATTTTTTTTACTATTTTCCTTTTAAATTTAAAAGATATTGAAATTACCTTTCCAATGATACCCATATTGTCTTATTTCACCAAAAAATACTCGATATATTCCATATTGTACATACAAACTTTGGAGGCCTGTAACTCGAAAACTAAGGGTCAGCCTCAAATTTGTCACTTTACATTTTTTGCTTAAAATTAAATTCTACACCCCGTAGGCAACCTTTTTTTTAATTTAAAGCTGCGTTCGTAAACTAGATTTGTTCCATATATACAAACACTTTTTAATAAATTTGTTATTTTCTGTTTTTTTATATTTTTCGTCAGTTGTTAACTGACAAGTACAAGTAAATTTACACAAACAAAACACATGCGTTTTTTGTTTTTGTCCTCTTGCGATTACCTAGTATTCAATTCGCCTTGCATTAGAAAATAAAAATGTTCGAAAAAACATTTTTTCGATTTTTTACTTTAAAATGTCAACACATAAAAAAATTTTTTTATTTGAAAATATATTTCTTAACTTTAAAATTCGAATGTACATGTACATACATATAAGATGAAAATTCCAATAAATGAATCAAAGAAGCTCTATCGCAACTAAGGGGCTTTTGAGATCTTATCGACCGGCTCCCTTCTACGGATAGTAAAAATCTTTTGGACGTCTTCAAACTCACAGTCAATATTAACGTTTTTGTTTGGCCTTACCAATCAGTTGCTGGGCCTAATATGCATGTGTATATAGTACATTGCCAACATCGCAGAGAGACTTTCGACATGTAAGTTCTAGCTGCTGCAACATTGTGCACATGGCCATACGCATATGTCATATTTGTGGACTCTGAGACTTCCGAAATCTCAACGTACAAACCAATACCACCACGTTGCATTCCCGGTCATTAATAAAACTATTAGGTCGTACCAAATCTGGGAATTAGTTTTCCTAAAAAGGTGTTCTGTGTCGCGCAGCTATCTCTTTGTTGAAAATTTGATTTTATTTTTAACTGACTTTCTACCTGGCACTTTTATATTAAAATTATATATTTAAAGTAGGCCAATACAAAATATTGACACTAGAAAATAAAAATGTTCGAAAAAACATTTTTTCGATTTTTTACTTTAAAAAGTCAACACGTAAAAAAATTTTTTTAGTTGAAAATTCGAATGTACATGTACATACATACAAGATAAAAATTCCAATAAATGAATCAAAGAAGCTCTATCGCAACTAAGGGGCTTTTGAGATCTTATCGACCGGCTCCCTTCTACGGATAGTAAAAATTTTTTGGACGTCTTCAAACTCACAGTCAATATTAACGTGATTGTTTGACCTTACCAATCAGTTGCTGGGCTTAATATGCTTGTGTACATAGTACATTGCCAACATCGCAGAGAGACTTTCGGCATGTAAGTTCTAGCTGCTGCAACATTATGCACATGGCCATATACAAATGTCATATTTGTGGACTCTGAGACTTCCGAAATCTCAACGTACAAACCAATACCACCACGTTGCATCCCCGGTCATTAATAAAACTATTATGTCGTACTAAATCTGGGAATTAGTTTTCCTAAAAAGCTGTTCTGTGTCGCACAGCTACCTCTTTGTTGAAAATTTGATTTTATTTTTAACTGACTTTCCACCTAGCACTTGGAGCTACTGTATTTTGTCCCTATAAATTGTTTGGACTCATCGGAATAAATTTTATGTATAATTTAGCGCACAGCTACTTATCATTTCATCCCAGTGGGCTTTATTTTACTCCACTAATTTTACAAATACCTTCATTTTAAGTTATTTATTCTGGGTAAAAATATACTCTATTGCTTTTATTCCGCAACCAGGTGATTTAAATTAATTTAAAAATAGCTTTTTAAATTCGTTTAACGCTAAGATAATTTACTTTTTTATTCCTGCAAAAATAAGTAATTCGTTTACTTACCCATTTGCCAGCATCACGGTCGTCAGCATTTTTGATCAACAATAACGTTCTAGATAATATAACACGCTGTGATGATGGTATTGGATATAATGCTGATGAATCCGATACACGATACCATCTACAGTAAATGGATAAATGGAAGGGCGAAAAAAGAAGCAAATGTATAGACATGAAAAATGTTGAAGAAAAAACAACAAAAAAAAACAATTTATTACAAATATTTACGCAAAAATTTGTATCCCAGTTGACCAAATTATTGTATGATATTATATATTATTAGATGCCTTCGTAATCGATTAGTTAAATACAGTGAATTATAAAATCAGCGATAAGAATGCAGTTAGCTTAAACTAAAAACAATGTAACGTAAAGAAAAAATTGAATCTGTATTTCTATTGAAATAAAGAATTCCATGTGAACTTATTTCTCTGTAATACAGATTTAACATTTTTTTAGTTGTATTCTTTATTTAGTTATGGTTGTTTATTTAAGGTAACAAAATGTATTGAATAAAAGGGCACTGACGAATATAAATACGACAATTTGACGTGTTTTGTCGATGACAAATGGAGACGACTTCTAATTCTTTATGTATCGCAGGCAGTTATCGACATTTTGTTAATTATTATATTCTTGTTCGAACGAAGTTTTTGCTATCTTTCGTTAACACAACCAGGTTAGAAAAGTCAAATAAATAAAATTAAAAAAGTACGAGGACTGCTATATATATTTCTGGCCTGGCAACACTGAGTGCTGCCAAGTGCAATCTGACATTTCCATTGGAAAGTTTGTCATTTTTAAGCATAATCGTACTCAAAACGTTTTGACGTACGACCATTATTTGTGTTGTATACGCCATAAATCTTTGTATGGCGATGAAGCACCATCCTATAGCACTGTGAAAAATTGGTATAATGAATTTAATCGTGGCCAAAGCTCGCTCAAAGACGAATTCCGTGAAGGTCGTCCAAAAACGGCTGTTGTGCCAGAGAACATTGATGCCGTGCGTGAACTCATAATGCAAGATCGACATGCGACATACCGAGAGATAGAGACATCCTTGGACATTTCTTCCACCAGCATACATTCGATACTGCATGAACACCTCTAAAAAAGGTTTGTTCTCGTTGGATCCCTCACAATTTGAAAGTCGCTCAAAAAAAGGCTCGTGTCGATTGGTGCAAAGAAATGTTGCAAAAATACGATTGCGGTGCTTCAAAAGACGTTTATAAGATCGTCACAGGTGACGAATCATGGATCTATGCGTATGAGCCCGAAACGAAACAACAATCGACCGTGTGGGTCTTCAAAGTCGAGCAAAATCCAACGAAAGTTGTTCATGGAAGAAGCACTTCGAAGCAAATGGTCCCCTGTTTCTTCGGCAAAACTGGTCATGTGGCGACTGTTCCGCTTGAGCAACGTAGGACGGTCACTTCTGAGTGGTACACTCTAATTTGTTTGCCAGAAGTCATCGGAGAAATTCGAAAAACCAACAAGAGAAGACGAATCATTGTTCACCATGACAATGCGAGCCCTGACACATCGGCTCAAACCAGAGCGTTTTTGACCGGCCAAAACGTCGAATTAATGGGTCATTCGCCGTACAGCCCTGACTTGGCACCTAATGACTTCTTCTTGTTTCCGCACATCAAGAAAAAAATGCGTGGTCAACGATTTTCGTCGCCAGAAGAAGCTGTTGAAGTGTTCAAAAACCATGTTTTAGAGGTGTCTCAATCGGAGTGGAAAAAGTGCTTCGACAACTGGTTTGAGCGCATGCAAAAGTGTATAAATCATGCTGGAGAATACTTTGAAAAACAATAAAACCATTTTTGATTATAAATATTCGCATTTTCACTATTAGGCCAAAAATATATAGAGCAGCCCTCGTAATATTTCATTATCGCGGGTTCAACGAAAAAATAAACGAAAATATTGCTTTTTAGACTTGTAGCATTTGCATGTCAACATAGTGACCCTTTTTTTGTTTGTACTGCCGTCGCCAAGTAATTTAATATTTACTTGAGCCCATAAAAAATAATTGCTTTGAAAACGTGGCCAACTGGGAAATATTAGTAAAAGTAAATAAGACTTTGCTTAAGTGCGTAAATATTAATAATGGTAACGGTATTGTTATATGTTTAAATGATTGTTAAAATATCGTGTTAATATTAAGAGAGCTTATTGTCATTAATATATATAATATTCACATAATGGAAATTTGCAATAAATGTTAAGATAAAATATGTATATCTGTTTATCTTAAGTATACAAAATTATACATGTGCCAGTAACATTTTGATTTAATGTTGGCTTTTAACAAAATTTAATATGAATTATTAATTATCGGCTAGGCTTATCAAATATAATTAATTATAAAAAGAAAAGCCAAATACTAAAATATGGTAATAATAAAAATTAACGATTCATCAATAATTAGAATTAATAAAAATATTTGTTAAAGCTCCCTTCACACTATAGTACTGAGTATTGAGATTTCCAAATATCAAAAAAAGGGTAAAAATGTGAAAGGAAATACGTCTAATGATACAGAGTGGAATTCGGCGTCCCATAATACAAAATAGCGTTGACGCTTAAAACAGGGTTTTAAAAAAAGTTAGAGTACTATATTCGGCTATGCCGAATCTAATATACCCTTCACCCTCTATGCAAAACTAGTTTAGTGAAGTAATTCCAATCAAAAAAGCAAATACTGGGGGGTGACAGAGAATTAAAAAAAAATTAGTACTGCATATATATAATTTTAGATAAAAAAACATCGGCTCTTAATAGATTAAGCATTTTTAAAAATTTTAGTATTTTCTTAAAGACCTCTTCAAAAGCTTTAATACGATACCCTTTTTTCACTTGATGATTTTTTTTTATTTTTTTAATTCTCTATCGCCCCATATATAATTATTTTATCGATTGGAGTTACTTGATTGTTTCAAATGACATGAAAAAATTAGAGGTAGGCGTGGTCGTTTGCCTGCTGTCTCGAGGGACATGGACCAATCATGCTGATTTCCAGTAGCACCTCTTTTGACACTATATTTGATCGATTGACATATTGTTTTTGCAAAGGCAAGCATAATTTCAACACTAACACGGACGGACAGACGGTCATCGCTCAAATGACTTCGCTATGCATAAGAAGTCAGAATATATATACTTTTGAGGTCGGAAATGCATATTTTAGAAATTACACATAGAATGACAAATACATATTCCACTTTTTGTGGTGAAGGGTATAATAAAGGTTTAGATATAGTTTAGGGTTGCCGTTCAAAAATGTGAAAAAAAATTTGTCTACGGGATGTAAAAGCAAAAATCTTATTACCTTTCCAATGATTATAATATTGAGCCCAGTTATGAATATTCTTTCCCACGGAAAAAATTTTTCTCGAGAAAAGATTCCTCCAATTATGAATTCCGTGCGAATAAAATAATAAATTACGATAAATTTGAAGGGAGTTCTTTTGTTCATTTACATATAAATTTTGTTTTATAATTCATAATACCTTTTTTTTACTTTCCGCAGTCAATCAAAAGGGAACAACATTTAAAATTAGAGAAAAAGGAAAAGTGAAAGAACTTGCACGGAATTTTTGTTTATAATTGGGCTGATTGTCTCATTCCGCCATAAAATATTCAATATATGCCATATTATACCAACAAATTTTCGAGGTCCATTATTCCGAAACTGATGGTCAGCCTTCACATTTTACACCCCGTAAACAAAATGTTTTTCATTTTTAAACTTCGTCCTTAAACTAGAAATAAATACAACTTCACCGATAATTTTAACAAAAATACTAATTACGGTGTTTGTATTGTGTACATAAAAAAAATTATAAAAAACAAAATGAATTATTTACATTTTTTTCGATCTTATGGCATTTTCTTTTCTGAAAATAAATGTTACCCAAAAATCACATAAAATGTTTTGCATGTTGCCTAAACCCCGAAAAAATGCTACACATTTTATAGCCACAATAGAACAAAAACTGTATTTGAATTTTTCTAACTACCTTTACATGTCAGTAATGTTTAATTAGCGTTTCAAACATAAAGTAGTATAACATTGGGTTCAGCAACAAAAGCAAACATCACTTATCAAGAGTAAAAACTACTACAAAAAAAGTGTAGCATACTTACCCTTACATAAAATTGATGGTAAAATATGTAACATATCTAACACTTTTTCGTGCAACATATTTGCAAAAGAACATATTTTTAATTTACACTATCGAACATTTTTTAGAAAAGAACACAAAGGTGTAAAAAGTGTTAAACATATGCAACATTTTTGTCAGAAAAGAAAACGCTATTAATTATTATAACAAGTAAAGCGTTCCCGCCGCGTTATTTCGGTGTGGTACATACAAAATGTTTAGGTATCAGAAATTTTGTCGGCAAGGAAACGCTTTCCGCTCTTGTTTATAAAATAGTAACAATTAACACTTTTCTAGATAGATTACACTCTCTTTTTACTGGATGTAATGGTCAATGAGCAACCGTCGAATTTTCTTAATGGTAATGTTTTGAAACCTTGTATTCATTAATTTTTGCTAATGATTTTGTTTTTTTTTTTACTAATTAAGAATGAAACATTTTTATTATTATGTAAAATAATGGAAATGATAAAGATAATCTTTAAATTATTTAATATAAAAGGATAATGAAACTGACAATTAATTAATCGATCTAACCAATTACTCCGTGTGCTATATTGAGTACACATTTAAATAGTTTTTCCGTTTTATAATTTGTCAAGGAGACAAACAAATCTAGCATACCTAAAATCACGAATTTAATAAAAAGAATGTTTTCTTTTTTGATGTACACTATTTTACATCTATAAGAAAATGTATCATCTCAGAAGAAATTCAATATTCCATTTCAACTCCATAACAATAGTAAATTTTGCTTGCTTATCTTCTTTGCAACTTCCTCTTAAATTAGTCCAGATTTACATTATTTTATTATTTTCATGTCATTACATTTTCGCAAGCCAAAGTTTCATGGAACTAGTTCGATGAAAAATTTCGTGGGGTAGCTTGGCTGTTATTGTCAACATTTTATTTTCAATAGAATACAACCAAATCAAATGTTACTAATTTAAACCTAAGACTGCCATGTTGGCATATCCCCTCAATGATGACATGTGTAGAACTATTTAAACAAGCTCATTAAAATTTTCATTTTCAACTATAATCATGTTTACTAAGTAAACAGAAGAGTTCGATGGCTGCTCTCGAGACAATCAAATAAAACAAATGAAAACTTTCACAAATTTAAGAAAAGCGGTAAAAGAGGTGTCACATGTCAAAAAGTAAGATAATAGCTTAACCACAAGATAAAAACTGTACATTTAAAATGTAATAAAATTAAAAGGAGGAAGGAAACGATACCATGAACCTTTTAACTTTAGCATACACAGTCACACAAGTACACATACAATACATACATATGTATGTACTACAAAGCACTCATACTTTATTTGGCACAGGAAAGTAGGAAGTGATTGCTGTTGAATAATTTCATATGAAGATATACATATGGATGTATGCATGTTTATACTTTTTCCCCGTTTTATTTTGTTTTATAATTCAAACTAAAAAAATCATATAATGCGAAAGCTGAAGGAACATATAAAATGTGAATGCGTGCCTGACATGACAATCGAAAGCAACAAGAATAAATCGTTAAGTCGTTCATAAAAGAAAATCTGTGACAGATTATGCTTAAGTAGCGTTTATTGATTTCGTGTTAATATGTTTAAGGGAAAATATTCATGCATAATCATAATACATATATGAATGTTTACTTATGAACGTGCATAAAAACAAAATATAAAATTCGAAACCAAGAAATGCATGCAGTAAATCTAGGTCAAAATTTATGTGGAGATTTTATCTCAAGATAGCGATTACTTTTTCGCTATTTTAAAAACAATAGCTTTGAATAATTTTGAGGTTAAAAATTATAAAAAAAAAAACTTTTGTAAACTATACCAACTTTTTGAGTTTTTTCTTTTCAGGTAAGTGTTAAAGAATCTTGCGTTGCACAGTAGTGAACTTTACCAAATAAACATAAATGATGCAAGTTTCAATGTTGGTAGCCTCAATTGAATCTGTTAGTGCTTAGAGGGAAGATGAAGTATGAAAATTTTAAACAGTTGATATTTTAATTTTTTCACGACATTACAAATTTTAACACATTAGGGGGCCACTAATACGACTTACCGTTAGTAAAAGGCATGATTTTGTTGGGACTATAAATGGCTTCACATTATCCTGATATCTATCGTGATTTGACAACAAATGCTCTTTACCTAAATTGGATGATATTTATGTGGATAACATAAGGCTTCCAGAATTCGGTACACCGTTTTACATTTCTCCTAAAATAAACCTACTGGACGCATAAGGTTTTTTCCTGACCGTTGACTTTTAGGACAAAGAAATGATTGGGTTTGTTTAAAGTGAAACATCAATGCAACAATTTCAGTATCAACACTACATTATCGGAAAAAATTTCTCGACGATTGTATTAAATGCAAGCAAAATTTCTACAAGAATGCTTAATTTTTCGTATATCGGAACGCTATTAAGGTTTTTTTCTTTCATTTTGCACCTACATGAGAGTTTTTCACAGATAGATTATGCTGTACGCGCCAATTTAAGATAGAAAAAATTAAAAAAAGTAGAAAATAAATGTTAAGCTTCGTAGAGTTATTTTTCGATGTCCAAGAAGTATGTTATCACTTCTGTATAGTACCTATAGTACCGTTTTGAAATTAATAAAAAAAAAAAAACTTTGCTCTTGGAAAACATACGTTTAACATGTGACTTATATCAGATGCAGTTAATTGATAAAAAAAATTTATAAAACAACAACAATATCGTAAATAGGCGCGCAGTGCCCGAGTTCCTCGAGGTTTCAAATAGTACGGTAAAATGGTGCAACCCTTTAACCGTACTATGCGAGTTATTCCTGAATTGTAAAATAAGTGAACGATAAACATTATAAAATGACAACTAATTCAATCCACTTTTTACCGTAGCAATAACACAAATTTTATTTTTAAATAAAATTCACTATTTTGCAGCAAAACCAAAACCTTTTTTCAATTAGCATTAATATAGTACGGTATTTAAAAATATTGGCATGGCTTTTAAAACAAGCATTTGCCCCATCAATATTTCTTAATAATTCAAAACTTTAAGTTGTTTGCTTATCTGTGATTTTTATATTAAAAATATTAACGATTTTTTCCATGTTTTTAAATTGAAAAGAAATCAAACAAAAATTTTTTTCTTTTATTAAAAGGGCAATTTTTTTACAGTTCCAAGGTTCGAATATATTATTGATTAAATTAATATTTTGCAAATTAATTAGAGTATTTTCTAAGTATAGCACAAAGTAGAACAAAATTGGCATTCTTTTTACATCACTCTAATTAAAGATCTCTCACAAACGTATTACTAAAGCGCAAAAAATTAATGGTTTCTTATCCTAAGATGCTGCTTAACCAAACATGTGTTCCTAATTATTTTTATTATTGTAGGAAAATATCCTTTTACTTTAATTATTTTTCCAAGTCAGTACCAACAATAAAAATAAACATAAGCACATTATCATTAAAATATTTTCTGAATGATTATCCCTCAAGATTAAGGGAAACAATAAAGTTTCCCAAAACAAATGAATAAAGTCTTATTTACTTAAAGGCATAACAAGAAAATGAGTAAAACTTACGTAAAGATTGGAAATGGATTGCCCTGTATATTACAAGGCAGATGAACATCATTGCCACGTTCAACATGAATATCCATAACTGGCTTCTGTGTTGTGCGAGGTGCTAAATTTTTACTTAAGTCTGCAAAAGAAGGATAAATTAGGATAACGAATCATGAATAAATTATTAAGGGTTAAGTTTTAATAATATATTTTGAAAAGGGTTTTACCTTTTACTTGTAATGTTACGGCTTCACTGCGTTGTCTATCGCCGTTTAAAGTATTAGTTACTAAGCAGGAGTATTTTACTAAAGCATCTTCAGAACGTATGGAACGTACATATAAATCGCCAGATGCTAATAAAACAACATAACGACCAGCTAAAAATTTAAGAAATAAAATTTTATACACATTACACAAAACTTAAAAAAAAATCAATGTTTTCTAAAATATAAGAACACCATTTCCATGTCATTTTATTTTGGTTTCCTTAAATTACATATTCAATTACAGTATTTTTATTATAATAAAATTAAACTGGATCAGCTGGGGTTAAAAAGAACCCAAAATACAGAAACAGTGTTATTACGCTAATAAGAACTAGCGTCCAGCTCTTCTTTTTTAACAACTTTAATATTTTTGCTTTTGTTTCAATCATCGACTGAACACGAATGCAAATTTTGTTTTTAGTCATTCTTAGTCCGTATTTACACTATGCAATTTTTTGAGGCATTTTTTTCTTAATTTTCTAGTTAAGTTACAGCGTTATGCGATATCTAAAAGTAAACACTAGCAACAGTAACATCCCCTCAAAACTCAAGCAATACCATATTGCTTACTCCTCCTGCTTCACAAACAAACAAAAATTTCATGCTATTTTCATGAAAAATTGCATAGTGTAAATGCGGTATTACTTGTTTTCTCACAACCAGGGTTTCGAAAAACTGCTATTAGCAGTCACATTTTACTAACTAGTTCATCTTTTTTCAGTTACATGCTGAAAAGAAAACAACTGAATTCAGTTTTTTATTTTATGCCAACTGCAAATAGTAAAACTTAAAACACACAAAAATAAAACCATCTGAATTCAGTTTACTATTTTCTGCTGCACAACGAAAACACAGCGACTGTCTCTTCAGTTTGCGAATTAACAGTACGCAACTGAAAAGCCAGTGCGTGTGCATTTAGCAGACGTAGTAATGCAAGACAACTAAAAATATGATTGAATAATGTGATGTTGTTCTAAATGTTGCATAAAAATCGCTGTCCGCAATCTTCACAGGGATTTTTATGCAACATTTAGAACAACTACACATCAAAAAACTGATAAAAAAAAAAACATAAAATAACCATTACTACAGATACGTAGATGACATAATATGCATCCTAGAAAGAGACAACGCCGAACAAATTCTTATAGACTTAATAATAACATAATACATAACAAAAATCACATACACAATGGAAAAAGAGCAAAACAGAATTTTACATTATCTTGACGTATCAATAACACGAGGAATTGATACCTTAAACTTTGACATTTATAGAAAATCAACCATGACAGACACAACTATCCACAGCTCCTCAAACCATCATACTCAACATAAACTCGCAGCATTTAGACATATGATACACAGACTTAAAATACTCCCACTTGCTTCTGATAAATACAACAAAGAACTCGATACAAACTACTCAAAAAATGCAACAACAAAAACGAGAAGAAAGAAGACAAGGAAACAATCGAGACAACACGACGACACATCTTTACTTACACAGGACCAGAAATATATAGATTAACTTACCTTTTCCACAAAGAAGATTTACACACAACACTAAAAACGACCAACACTCTACGCAACAATCTCAAGACATCAATAGAAACAACCGACAAATTTAGCACCAGCGGAGTATACAGACTTACTTGCACCTGCAACCATACAAACATCGGACAAACTGGACGAACATTAAAAACAAGGTTTACAGATAGGCTTGCCAGATCCAATTTGCCAAAAAGCTTGACATTGCCCAAAAAAAAACTTGATTTTCAAAAAAAAACTTGACAAATAAAAACACTCATACTATTGGTTTTTATTTAATTTTTTTTATTATTTTTTTCATAAAAATTATTAGAATAAAAACAAAAATATCGTTAAAAGTAAAAATAACAGAAACAAAAAACAAAATAAGAATAAAAATTCAGTCGCTATATATTTTAGAGAAAACTTAGGCGTTATTTAAAAAAAATATAGGTACTATCTTAAGAAATATAGATAGTAAAAATATGCTCTATCGATGTGTTTTTTAGAAATATAAACTTACTTTTTTAAGTATTATTACATATGTAGCTAGAATAAATTTGAGAAAAAAAATTAACTTACAGAAAACATTGACAAATCACTTTTTCACTTGACGCGCATTAAAAAACTTGACAATCAGGCCAAATCAGGCCCGTCTGGCAACCCTATTTACAGAACACATACGATCATAAAAAAGGAAAAGGGAAGACTCCAATTTCGCAATACACCTTAACACACATGGTCACGAACCAAGGGAAATAGATGAATGTATGACAGTATTACACCCAAGTAAAAAAGCACGAAGACTAGACATTCTTGAAAACATGGAAATTTACAAAACACGAACGTTTAACAGAGATATTATTAACGAACAGGTAAACACAACCTCTGACATGATTTTTACACCACTAAAATTACTAAAACACTCTTAAAAACGAAAAACACCCACAGACGGTTACACTTACCTATCCAATAATAAAAGACGCAAATATTAAACTATTTACCCCAATAAACAGGACAGATATCAGACAATCTACCTGCATAATACCATTTAAACGGACAATAATTACCTAAACCCACCACCTTGTATTCTTAACACGATCTATTTTTAACACTTTCTCTTCAGTATTAACATACACCAGGTTTGAAAATGATGTTATCACATCGAAAGCGCTCGCCAAACGTAGGAAGTACGACGGTTATTACCGAAAATTATAACAACAGTTATTTTATGAATATGGCAGTTATTATTTTCTGCTTTTATCTGCATGTATGTAAGTATGCGAAAAAATGAATAGGCAGTAAAATAGCGAATCAGCGGCGGTTACTTTGTAACAGGCACAAATCCTTTTATTTCAATTTATGGCAATTTCGACTTTATTATAGTTGTAAACAAAATTCGGAGAAGAGAAACGTAGATATATTAAAATTTTATATCTTTTTTTTATAAGGTCATTTGTAATATATATACATTAATAAAGTAAAATTATTCAAATTTTGTAGAACCATTTAAATTTTTAAACAATTAAAAAAGAAATAAGCAGAAAATCTATTCTTTCAAAATTACTTACACATGCATATATTTATACAACAATGATAATATACATATCTATTTGTTAAAAAACTGTACATATACACAATCAGACCATTCAGTCAGATCATCCACACACATTTTTAGCTGTGTTGCGTTAGTAGAAAAACATATCTACGTCTGCTTAACGCACACTAACTGTCTTTTAAGTTGCGTATTGTTTATTTGTAAACTCAGCCTCTGTCTGTTCGTTTTACTGCTGAAAATCGTAGACTGAATTCAGTTGGTTTTTAGTTGTGTGTGTGCTCAGTTTATATATTTTAAGCAGTCAAATAGTTGAAAATGAATACTCAAACTATTTTCAGTTCAGTCGCTAGTCAAAAAAGAATTTTTGTTGGTGCTGAATATTAAACCGTGCTCACAACATTATAGATGTTGTTTCAGTTTCATATTGATTGTTTTGAAGTAAGCATGAATGCGCGCTGTGCCGTGCGTGCTTATAATTTAATTTTTATTAAATTATTATTTGAATTGTGAATATTATAAATGAATGAACAGTAAAGAAATACGTTGGTTTGTGTGTAAATTTCGCCTAACCAAATTAATTTTAATATGAACTAAACTGACCCGTGCGAATATTTCGCAGCGTTACTTGTCATTTTTGTAAGATAAAATAAAAATAATTAATGGAAGTTTTAGTAACTTTAATACATTTTATTAAAAGTATAAAGATATTAGAAATCATAATATATCATACATATGTTTAAATGCTTTTATAATACTTCTTTGAATACAATGTTAGAGGTAATGACATGATCATCGTTAACTTTTTGCCCGTACGAATCCTTAATACAAACAAAAATATCTGGCGGCATTGCCAGAATGGATTTTAAAACATACTTTATTATGTAGAACTGCGTTACTATTAAGCGACCCTGTATTACCACACTTGAACAAAAACACATATTTACTGCATTATCATGAAGTTCTATGTAAAATAAAATTTTTAATAATGAAAATGTTAATTTTTCAATTTCTAATTATTTTTCATCTTTAGTGTTAGAAATAAGCTTTAAAATGAGATATCATTCATTAAATTTGATGCGGTCGTATGGGAGATATTTGCAACCGACAAAAAAGTGCTTAAGAATTAATGTATATGATATATCTCGTATTCTTATTTACAAAATTAGTTGGTTAAATAGATGATGTTTATAAATTACACAACTATGGTAGATAGATGGGAAGAATGCTGATGGAGGTCGTAGCGGTCCAGAAAGTGCATCATTTCATTCTGCTAGCGTCTAGTTTTTCTTGTTTTCTTTGGAAAACGTCCGCAGACAATTGTAAAATAAATTTTCTTTCTAAAAAAGATTTTTAGAGATTAAAAATAAATGAACTTAAGCCAAAATAATTTCTATTCATTATTATTATTATTTATTAATTACGTCAACAATAAAAACTAAGTTAATTTAATTTTTATTGATCTTGTTAAAACAAAGTTTTGATGCAAAAAATAAAATAAAAAATTTGAAACATTTCAGATTGGAACGTAATGACTTAAAGATAATGTAATGTAAGCAAACAGTATCAAACTTAAACACAAATAAACAATCTTTTTAATAAAATAAACAAAAGATAAAAGTTTTGCGAGTAATAAAAAACTAAAATATGTATATCAAAAAAATAAGGCTTCATTTTAACATTTATCATTTAAGCAACATAATTTATACTCTTTATTAGTCATGATGTATTGTAAAGATGTATGGTAATAAGTCAATCATCTCTGCAATATTTTCGAATGTGAATGATGATAGAAACGTGCTAGGACTATATTTCCAAAGTTTTGTGATCTCCTTGTCAAGGCATTTTCAATTTCAATAATTATATAATATGAATTACCCATTTAATAGTTTCAAACGTCATAACACGCCTTACCACCTTCACGGTTAGTTAATAAATACGACAAATTACTATATTTCGAACAGGGACTTAATATTGTATAATAAAAAGGGGAAATCGAAATTCAGGGAAGCATAAAGTGCTGACAACGGTTTTAGTACCATTCAACGGTAAATTTGCGTTCTTTCACAATAATATCTACATTTTGTCACGAAATGACCTATTTTTACAAAATGTTGTTCAAATCCTTCTAGTAGTTTTTACGTGATGCATACACAGACAGACAGACAGACAGTCAAACTAAAGTTTCAAAAATAAAGGTTTTGTATTCCACATCGATTACTATTTTCACCAATCACAAAATTTTTAACCCTTTGACACGGGAATTAATTTCGGCCGTTGAAAAATTCTACATAGGGTTTTTATAGCTTAAAAATGCTTCAAAGACCATGTGTAAAAAATTATGGGGACAAACTTTTATTCTAAAGTGGGTTTTAAAGCTGTACATTTTAATATAAAATCTGCTTCAATCTAAAAACTTTTTTAATTTATTTTATTTTTTTTATTGGTTTTGAATTTCTTAAACATATATGTACATAACTTAAAGAAACATTTAAAAATCCATTTTTTTCTTTTTTAATTTGAATATAAACTTTGACATATACGGGGCTGGGTCGATGATGACTAGACAAAATATATAAAAGTGATCTCAAGTTGTCTTGAAATCTTACATGCAAATGAATTGCATGTATGCTAAAATTTCAACCAGTGACGGACTGAAAATATCGACGTACATTATAATGTACGCCACGCATCAAAGGGTTAAAATATATTTCATGTATAGAAATGACACCGTTACAGTTTTATTACATTTATAGTTACGAGTTTATATGTATGTATAGTTATATGCATAGTTATATTTGTAAATCCGAAGTTTTGATAAAACAATGAAAGTTTTAACCGATTTACTTAGATAATGTTCATAAATATAAAGTTCATAGTTAATTGTATTCATTTTTATCATTAAGTAAATAATATTTGTCCTATACACTATTAAAAATGTATGTTTTTCAACATGATTTAAGTATGATTTTTAGTTTGGTAAATTTGTACAATCAAAACAATCATTTTAAATGCAACGAACACAAAAATTATGAAATACGCTAATGTATATTTTAATGTATTTAGTATCATTTAAAGAAAAATTTATCAAACCTACCAAAATAAAATGCAGCCTGTCGAATAGTAAAGAAAAGGTTTAAAAATAAAACGTAGCTAGAGTATGTAAGAGGACGTATTATACATTCAGAAAGTATTTGAATATGGCTGACCTTCAAAATGTCAGTTGGTTTGTATTCGAACAAAGTATTGTGTTTCATAATACCGTGGTACTAAATGTTTACGATGCATATCGTTCCAAAATGTCGCAGACAAGTATTAGAAACATTGCAACCGAGCAACTAGCGCATCAGTTTCTAAGTTGATGCGTTGTACCGCAACTTTTCATATTTACAAGATCTAAATACCGCGCAAAACTGTATGCAAACTTTTTATTAATACTGTTACGTTTTTCCCTTTTTAAAACAAACGTACAGATTCTTTTGATTGCAAATACCACTGTAGCTCATCATAAATTCTGTATTCTAACTTTGTGGCTTTATCGGGCTATTCGGATCCTATCGGTCTAGTGAATCCCATGGTATCGAATTTCCTAAACATACGTTATTATTACAAACGCAGCCATACACGCTACGCTACTGTGTTACTCCGGTGAGACATGAGATACTCGATTCCTTGTTTAGAACCTTAACCATCCACAGACGTCTCCACTACTACTTTTATCCAAGTTATTCATCCCCTTTAATCCAATAGCCCCAACACACGTCTGCCATATACTGTTATACTTCTTTGCGCTAACTGCTACCGTTCTTACTTTTTATTATAAAGGGCTTCTTGACAATTATCGGTTACTTTTATATTAATTTGACGTCTTCACTAAATTATCTGCCATGGCTTTACACAATAATTGTCTATTGCCTCTCGGGAGGTTTGTACTGCTGCTTCTTAATTTTTAATTGCTTATAACAACTATTATTTTGCGTTGTACGTATGTCCGAAGGCGGGATCGAACCCATGATCTTCTGTTTCACAGCACGCTCCTCTACCAACGCAGCCATTGTGGTTGCTCAGCTTTTGTTAGTTAATTGTGGTATTATTCTATACACACACCATTAGTGGAAGTAAGTCACCACTCTCATACTGTTAACAATAACAAGTTAAATTAAATCGGTGACAAAAGTGCGACAAAGTCGGATTATCTTAAATCGGCTATAAATTTTTTCAATTTCACATCGAGCCCTCAATTTTATCTAACTTAGTCTAGTTGCTCAATTCAGGAATAAATAATTTTTTTATATGTAAAAAAATCAATTTTTTGCTAACTTAAAGTGATTTTTAAGTACATTTTCGCAAACAGTAGCAAGAATTCCGTTACAGCAAAAATTCCGTGATCAACATAGGTTAAAACATGGCACAATAATTCAGTTATACAAAGCAATATTTTAAAGGTAAATGACACTTAAAATCAGAAAGCTTATACATAAAAAGTAGGCAGTTATTAAACTGCACTTACCTGAGATATTGTTGCAAGATGGATTAAAAGATTTATAAATAACAACGAATCAACGTAAACAATTTTACCTTGCTTGACACTATTTTCCATTATCGTAAGTTTGTAACAATAGTGATGTTGTATAAATTAAACTAACGTGGGATCAATCCCACTATTTTATTTTTATTAAAATTATTTATCATTTAATTCAAACTTGCTCGACTATGTGAGCTTTACTACAACTGAACGTTTTTACAATTTAATTTTTCTTAAAATCCAAAATGCTTAAGGAAGGAAACCCAAAACCTTTGCTTAACCAGCAAAATCGACACACAAAATTTCTGGCAAATTAGCCAATCAACTTAAAACAATTGCAACACGTGTCGTGCTGACAAAAATATGTTAAAATCCAGAATTGTAAATTACTTAAATCTTTAAATTGTGTGGAAATAGAACTTTGAATGAATTAAATATTTAACCTAAGTGAGGGACGTTAACTTATATATACGAAAAGTGTTTAGTTTCATTACTATTTGAGTGTTGAAATGCAAGATCACTCTGCGTAAAAAATGTGAGTTATTACTTTAAGGTGGTATTATTTTCTAAAGAAAAATGAAAACTGTGGCAGGGTTTTGTAATACTTACGTGACAGACCACACCTCGTGAATAGAGTGCTTCGATTTGGCTTAGAGGGTTTTTAAATTTGACCGGTAAATGATCTTAACGACATTTTTTTTTAATAATTACAATGACGATATGCATATGTTTGTCTCTTTGTTATTTGTTTTTTTTTTTTTTTGGTTGCGGATGAGAACGGGAGAAAAAAAGGGGAGCGGGCAATTTTTGCATCTGAATTAATTTTAACAAAGTCTCGGCAAATCGATTTTAATACAATTCGAAAAAAGGGGAAAAACGGACATTAAGATCCATACTGATTACAACAAAAGTTTTATAATGGATTTTTTTGTAAAGGGAGAATATTCAATATTTGAAAAAAGGGAATAGGAGAAGAAAGTGGGGAAGAGAAGAAATTAATATTAACCGATTACAACAAAATCAGATTTTAAAGGTATTTGAAATATAAATATCGCCTAGTCTAAAATTTCGTAGTAGAGGCCCATATCAAACAGGGCTATAAAATATAATACAGGCCATAGAAAGGGCCTAATATCAGACCTAGACAACGCCGGGTATATAAGCTAGTAATTTATTAATTTACACATATATTTTAAAGATATACTTAATAGAAATTCATTATTTGTACCACTTTTTCGTGTACAAAGTAATCTCTTTACTCTTCCTATAGGGATTAAACACAAAATATCGTATAAAATAAACTAAAAAGAACTAGTTATTTGCTATCTATACAAAAGCTTGTAACTAGTTTAGAGATTACTGACAATAACTTCAGCAAAAGCAAAACAAAAATAGTTGAAAATCCCATGAAAACGTAAAGTAAATATTGTATACATGACACACCGAATATTAAAACAGTGGACAACATGAAAATTCCCACATGTTGACATGAAAACATTTTCCAATAAATGTCAACAAAAAAAAATACTCCAAAAGAAAAAAGAAACATAAAAACTTTTGAAACTTCAAATTGAAACTACTACATTATTTTAGCTACATGGATGTATGAATACGAATGTTAGTTTTGTTGCAAAGTAACAATACACCAATACATATATATGAATATATATATTAAAGTTACTAAAAATTCAAAAACTTAAGATTATTCGTCGTATTTGCTTAATGTTTAAGATAGAGAAAAGTTAAATTTTTATGCATAACATTTTCAGTTTAAGTTAAAGCTTTTTTTAAATTAAAGGAAATCTTTTCCAAAATAATCGAAACTGTATTGAAAATAACGTAACTTTATTAAACCTAACAAAACCTTTCGAAGAACAATGACATTTTGTAGGACAGCAATGGTTTGGATGGGTGAATGAAAACATGTATTTCGCAAAACAATTGAATCATGAAGAAATTATATATCAGGTGGTGGCAGTGCGGAACTTAATGATTTTTCATTTCGCAATGAACTGAAGTACATTCGATAATAAGCAGGACGAAATTATAACAGGTGTAACTAACTGTTAGCCCTGTCGTTTAGATTCTTTTGGTCTGAAAAAGTCAATTTTTTTGTTGAAATTTTGTGAACATTTTTGATGTGGTAAAAAGTGTCTTAAATTTTTAAATCACAATCAATCACAATTTTTAATCACAATTTTTAATCACAATCAATTTTTATTTTAGGCCTTATTCACAATCAAGGTTTTATAAACCTTTAATAAATTTAAAAATTGGTTGTGATTAAAACTTTTTTGTTTTAGTTTCTATTTTCTTTGTATTTTAGTGTGCTTTTTTAAACATACTAACCCCAGCAGAAGACATTAAAATCGCCTTGCTTACACCTTTTTTAATAGTGAGTAAATAAAAAGCAAAATGTACGTTCTACTTGAAGTGAAAATTGGTATCATGGATATCACATGAAATATTTGTTCCCTTCATTAAATAGCTGTTCAAAATAAATAAGCTGCTATTGAAAATTTACTATAATGAAGAAAACTTAGCTTTGTAAAAGTTGTTTAATTAAAGTTTAAAAAAATTAAAGAAACAAAATTGTTAGAAAAGAACTAACGACTTTATTACAAGAACGTGATTCTCGGTAAAATCTATACTTTTAGTCAGGGTTTAAAAGACGCGGTTACCCGAAACATAGCTGCGGATCCATTTCTATAAAATAATTTTTTATAATAGGGCTCGAAAAATAATTTTCAGATCGGATCTACACATTCCGGTTTTCAAGTTTCACGTCTGTCAATCTTTAAGTCTTTTCTAAAATTATAAATTATATTTAAAACTTCTTGTATAAATAATATATCTAATTTAGTTTCCATATGTTTTTCATAGTTTGTACGTCTGACCTTCTTTTTGAATTGTTACATAAACAAAAATTAACATTCCTAAAAAATTAAGAGAATTAACGAATTTTATTCTCAAATTTAAATTGAACTCCATTCAACACAAAAATCAAAAATTTCCCTTGGTAGGACTAATAAAAGATGTGTTAAATTCTGAAAAAATCTTAACGTTGCTTACAAAAAGTATTAATAATTAAACAAATAAAGAAGATTATTTAAACAAAAAACTTAAAAAAAATTTTTGGTGCTCTTCTATTTCACTGCAGCTGAAAAATGAAGTTGATGTTAAAATTATTACTGCACAAACTAAAAACATAATTTTGAATAACATAATTCTTGCGAAAAAAAACCGACTTCAAAACAAATTTCATCTGTCTTCCTATAACAGCTCAAGTATATGGCCACATAAATTAAGTTGCAGCAACTATAGGGTCACTCTTTAATTTCCAAATTCAAATTATATACTTGCTGTTGTAGTAGATTTAGCAATCAGGTTCTGTATATATTTCAACCGTCTGTCTGTAACGGTTCAACAGTTTGCCCATATACATCCGATTATATCATAATATAACATTTTTATACTTCTTATTATACCAAATAAATAGTAGACATTCTGTCTAAAAATTAAGGTGTTTGTATACAACGGTTCAAAAAAATACGGCCATATAGAGCAAATTACATTAATTTTGGGAACACCATTTAATTTCTAAATTCAAATTATAAGCTTCTTGTTATAGCGGACTTAGCAAAACATGTCCCTTGTAAATTTCAGCTGTCTGTCTATAACGATTCAAAAGTCCGGCCACATGCACCATATTATATCAACTAATGGGACACCCGTTTATTTCCAAATTGTTGTTATAGAGGAGTTCGTAATACCGTTTCTTTGTAAATTTCAACCAAATTAAGTGAACTATTGGCACATCCTTTAATTTATAATTCTAAATATTATCAGCTGTTACTACAGCGGCCATATCAATCGACATTCCGACAAATTTACAAGCGCTTGTCTATAGCGGTTCAAAAGATAGGCCTCTATAAATAAATAATTATAGGACACCCTTTAATTTCTAAATTCAAATTATTAACTCGTTAATATAGCAGACTTAGAAATACAGGTCCTATTTAAGTTTCAGCGTTCTGTCTATAACGGCTCAAAAGGACGGCCACACACTTTAAATTACATCAACTATTGGAACACCCTTTAACTTCCAAATCCATGTTTTATACTTTTTGTTATAGCGGACTAAGCAATACAGGTTCGTTGCAAATTTCAATCGACTGTCTACAACTGTTCAAAAGTATGGCCATATACATCAAATTTAATGAACTATTGGCGCACCCTTTAATTTATAATTTGTAATATTAATACTTGTTACTATTACGCCCATAGCAATTGACATTCTGTCCAATTTGCAAGCGTTTATCTATAACGGTTCAAAAGATAGGCCCATGTAAGTAAATCTTCATCAATTATGGGGGCACCCTTTAATTTTTAGATTTATTTTTATTTAACTTTTTGTTATTGGGGCCTATAGTAAGACGCAGTCATTTTAAATTTTACAGAATCGACCTCTACAGTTCATAATACACGTAAAAAATATGTATGTTGTATGGGGACACTCTTTAATTTTTAAGATTATGAACTGTTTTTAAAACGGGACCAATCTGTAAGCATAATCTATCATATTACCAAAAATTTTCAAAATCGGATTTGAAATGACTGAGCAACATTCAGCCGAATTGTTAACCTCCTTCTTTTTTGAAGTCGGTTAAAAAATATAAAAAGGTCAGCTTATCAATTGGCCTTGTATATTTAAAAAAGTATTAGACTTTCTTTTGAATTTCATATAAGTAAACTACTTTTACAAGTTCGTTAAAAAATTAGAACGGATTGTTTGCCATAAGCTTTTGTTTCTAAACCCTTAAATCCTTGCAAGAATTGAAAAAATATTGTTAACTATAAACAACTACACACTCACACACACCGGAAGGAGAGAAAATGCGCAAACATAAATTTTAGCAAACGGATGAATACAGACAAAGCCGGTAGATTCATATAAAAGGAACTCAAATTTACAACAAAATATTAACAACGTTTCTATAAAACTATTTTTACAACATAGTGCACACATACACCCAAAACTACATTAGTAAACAACGGACAGACAATACTCAATACTCTATATTTCTGTTTAAAGGTTTATTTAAGTGTATAGAGAATATTTATTTATATATAAATGTGTTTCTACCGGTTATTCATTTATCTGCACGAAACCTAAAATCACATATATTTCTGCTTTCTATACAATTTAAATGTGCAGAAATAAACACAAGTAAAAATAACTATAAATAAATATAAATAAATAAAGCAAAACAAAAATGTTAAACAAAAAAAAAAAAATAAAAAACAACACTCACCAACATCCGACAGATCCGGCAATAGTATCTCTTCGCCACGTTGCCAGCTGGCTACCTTAACATATGTACGCACATAGTCCGGTATGGCACACTTAATCAACGCTGAATTTCCCAAATAGACTTCAGTATTTTCCACATGTACATGAAATTGTCGGCGCACCACTACAAAGAAATTACAACAAATACAAATGCATGAATAACATCATCAGTACTGTTATATGCCAACAACAAATACATATGAATGCATACATGAGACTGCACATAAATGTTCTTTACGTGTATAAGGTTTCATAGTAAGCAATACCCATGCAAACATTTTACTCCAACAGAAAACTGACACAGCTTAATACGATTTATCTTCACAAAACAAAAACAAACGAAATAAAACATGATGAAAAATGTATTGGAATGTGTTAAAACAAAAGTGTTATTTCCGGTTATGAACGAATGAATATGCAAAAAAAAAAGAAACAGAACAAAAATTAAATGGTTTTTATGAGCAGACGGGATTAACAGGCTTTAATTTTAATATTTAAAAATAGTCCATAAAAAGCCAGAATTCAAATAAGATAATGCTGATGCTACAAGAATATAAACAAACAAAATTGGACAAATAAAAGCCAGAAAATTAAATACACGTTTTATGTGACTGAAGTTATTAAAGCGAAAAATGTTTTTGATTGTTTTATTTTTTATTTGTTATTTATTTCGTTTTGTGATAACACCTAGATAACAGTTATCAACAAATTAGCTGCTCTTCGTAAATTATAAATTTTATTCTAAAAGGGTCTAAAAATATGTTTTCGGATAAATTCACTGAAAATTATTGCAGTTACGGCAGTTAACGATGAAATCAGCTGCGAGTCAAAAAGCTTTCCCAAGACTAAATTTAAGATAAAATATCTGAATATACCTTTTAAAAATGCTGATAAAATGTTATTTTTATTTATCGGTGATGTTTTTTTTTTTTTTTTTGTAAAATATGGTGACTTTTTAAGAGAAGTGATCTTCACGTTACTAGGTTCAACTTTTTAATGTGTTGTTTCAATGGAAAGGGACTATCCCTTCTCCTTTTGAATGTGGAGAAGTAGACCGATAACATTTAATTTTGGAGGGATTAAAAGAGTTAATTCCCACTTTTAATTTTTTCATGAAACCAGCATGACATTTTTGTTGGGTGGTAAAACAAGATGGATAAGCAATGTGAAATGGCTTGAATTTTGTGGGGATGTTACTGTTGCTTATGCTTTATTTAAAATAACGCATATCGATGCAACGTAAAAGTAAAAATGAAAAAAATTGCATTGAAAAATGTCGAATACCTTTTTTTAATTTGTTAGAACTTTCATTTTGGTTTCTCTATAATGCTGAAAGTAAATAAAATACATTTGTGTATATGAAACTGCGCACAATCAACTCGTCATGCGTAAAGAACTCTGCGATAGGTTTATTTCTATTTTTTATGTCGACGTATGACGAATTTTTTTTGTGTAGAGGGATCGTTTTTCTGTTTATTTTTTAAAGTCTTTTATTTCTTTTTAGTTAAAAAATTTTAGTTTTTTTCTGTTTATAGCCCATATATAAAATATATACTATTTTTTATAATTAGGCATATTCTGAATTCAACACGAAGTTTTCACTTTCTTTTTTCTTTTTAAGGCATTGTTTAAAAAAAAAATATTTTATAGTAAAAATGCTTTGGAAAATACAAAGTGAAAATTTCATGTCGAATTCAGAACGCATCTGAATATCAGGCATGTAACAAATTCCGATATTAACAATTCCGATCGATTTTGTTTTACCTTCTTCAATTTCCGATCGATTTTGCTTATTTCTAAAAAATGCTTAATCTCCCCCTTTTTATTTAAACGTGGCAATAGTGCGCACACCAAAGCAAACAACAAGACTAATCTAAATAAAGACACATATTAAAAGTTAATTAGAAAATCGCAAATAACAAAATTTCAAAGAAACTTAATTCCACTTTGAAACTTAAAAGTGGTTTCATTGCGAAGAAATTTTTCGTTTTTTGTTTTCTAAAGAACCAGTTTACGGAATTGAAACCACTTTCGATCGGAATTGAGTTCTGTGACATGCATGTATGTTTAATTTTATATACTTTTTTATTTGTATTATGTTCAATTGTTATTGCCATAATGTGTGTTTTTGACATAATTTCCATACAATTTTGCCCTAAAACACGTTTCAAATCTATGTTAATACTTTATGAATACGATAGTAACTGCCGTTTTTAATTGAATTATTATTACTATTTTTTCAATTTGGGCTTACGTTCCTTATTTATTGTGTAAAACTTAGATACTACCAGAATCAAATACACTTTGTGGATCGCTGCAACCTTCATCAGTATTCTTCGTATACACCTACAAATTAGTTATCAATTGTAACTACTCTTTAGATGAAATGAAATACAAAGATTTTTTGATATATTTATTTCTCTGCAGAGTCGATAACTGTTGGTTGACAGCGAAATATTTACCTGAATTAGCAAGAACTATCCTCTACTATTATAATTCTACATTTTTCTACTGGCAATACAAAAGCTAAAAAGTAATCGGGGTGTCATAGAAACCAACATTGTCAGAATTGGTTTTAAAACCGACAAGAAAAAATGCTTTGGTGTCATAGAAACCAATGTTATCGGTTTTTTATTGGAAATAAACCAAGCAGCTAACAGCTGTCAGTTTTCATTCATTCATTTTGGCGCGCTTTCGTTTTTATTTTTTTGCAGCGGGATATTTTTTAAAAATGTAAGTAAATTAATTTAATTTAATATTTGCTTATGAAAACAAAAATTTTTGCATTTATCTTTTTATTTTCTAGGGGAAAACATAAAAATCATACACAAAATACAATAATCATAGAATTTATGGAAAAATATCCGGACTTAGCCAAAGGCTTCACGAAACGCGACAATCCGACAGTGAAACGCGACAAACCGACAGGGAAGAACTGGCTGATTCACTGAATAGTGCCGGGCCACCACAATTTGACGCGAATGGGTGGAAAAGGCAAATATAATTTTATTCCTCACAAATTGTATTGTTATGTGTAATGTCTTTTTATTTGTACAGAAATGGACTGAGTGGAAGAGCGAGGTGAAAAAAAACTAGCTCAAAATAAGACTGAATCTAGGGCAACTGGCGGTGGACCGTTTGCGAAACATCAACTCAAAACTACAGAAGAGGCCATAGTACGGCTATGTGGCATTTCGAAATTAGTGGAAGGTGTTTGCGGCGTAGCAGTTGGTCTCAACGAAGATGTAGATGCTGCGTGTGAGAAAGAAGTGCACTCTACATCTTCAAAAAGGCCATTGTCTAACGTTGTACCAACCAGTACTGCCAAAAAATATAAAACTGAAAATACCGGGGAGCGTTTAAAGAAATTTTTGGATGAGGACGATAAAAGAAAGAAAGAAATGAACGAGAAGCTTAATGAATTAATACAAGTCACCGTTTAATTATTTGATATTAATAATTTTCACAAAAAACACTTTAAACTGATATTTTAATGAAAAAATATAATATTTTGTCAATTTTCTGCAAAAAAGTAAAATAAAAAATAATAAAAATGTAAACAACAGCTGTTTCGATATTGGTTTTATTTACATTCGAAAGTAACAAAACCAACTTGGTTTCGTGACACCAAATGAAACCAATATTGGTTTTCAAAACCGACAATTAGCAAAACAAATATTGGTTTCTGTGACACCCCTGAATAATTCATTTATAAAAAATGTATTACCCTGGAGTTAATGTCGACGTCGTTGACGGCGTCAAATGTCAAAAAAAAAGTTGAATCGTATGAAATTGTATGAGAGCAGTTAATCTCAACGCGTTGCAGCGCCGTAAAAGTTCAATCTGTTTCAACTTTTTCGGCGTTGAAACGCCGTCAACGACGTCGACATTAACTCCAGGGTTAAATAAAAATAATATAAAAACAAGTGGCATATGTAAACAAAAACACATGTTCAAAATAATTTATAAATAATTTTGTTGTCCTAATTGAGCAAAGATGGCTGAATGACGAATTCGTAGTGGAGGTAGTAGACGAAATACATCGTTCCAGTTGTGTTTATACCACAAAACTACATTTTAATTTTTAACGTTTTTTTTTTTGTTTACCTTTTTCATACATATTGAAGAAACTACAACGAAATGATAAAAAAAATCTAATTTAATAGATCAGCAAAGAAATGTCATCAGTTCGTGAAACAATTACAGGAGTGGCCTAGTAGAAGACTTAAATTTTATGAAACAATAAGAGCAAATGTATTAATTAGCTCGAACAAAATAAGTGATATATAAGAAATAATTCATAATTAACATTGTGTCAGATGTTTCGAAGTGCATTCTCCCATGATGCAAAATAAAAAAGCAGTCGACAAAATGCATTTTGCAATAAAAAAGTCTATAACATTCCCAAACACTAACTTTGCTTAGCACACAACTTTTGAAGTGACAATAACCTGGACTTTACAAATTCACTACCAGCAATTTCTAATGTACTGGCCATAGAAATAGTTTTAAAAGCCTAAAAGCCGGTATATAAATAATAAAAATAATTTGTATCCTTTATATCATCATTAACCAGGATTCGAATGTAATGATCAGATTTGTGCACAGAAATACGTTCAGAGTTACTAATCAGTTTATTTTAATGCCATAGTTCGTTTTAAATTAATTTTGACTGCATTGATTTTACATTTAAAAATCGCTTTAAAAATAATAACAATGTTTATGTCTGAACCCATGTAGTTTTCCATCCCTGGTTAATTGTGGTGCCCGAATTACATCAAAGAGTGATTGACATCTCAGAGGCGCTGAAGTCGGTCTTACCCTTTTTATGCTTTCTTTATGCTTGCTTTGGGTCGTTATTGTTCGTTGCAAAGTTGTACAAGAAGCAATTGCCATTTTTATTTTTGTAAAAAATCGATTTTGAAAATATACCAAAAAAAACCAATAAAGGTCAATCTTTAATTAGAAATTAAAAAAAGTGAATTGTCTGATTTTTGTTTTGTTTTCGCCAGCAACCACTTTGGTAGGTAAACACCTGAAAGTTACAGCAGGAAGATTATATGTGGACTTCACTAAACTCAGACGTTTACAAACAATATTCCTGTATTTAAAACTAAACGTTACCAATAATAAGCTTAATTTGAGTATTGCCCTAATATGCCAAATTCAAATCTTTTTATAGGAATTTGTTACCAAAATAATACCGCAAAATCCTGCATAACTCTATATTTTGAAATTGACATTTAAACCAAAAAAAAAAAAAATAATAAATTTTTTTAATTATTTTTCAAATAGTCACTGCACGAAAATAGCGAATACACAACGTAAAATTCTAAAAAAGAAAAAAAAATTGTGATATGGACTCGAAATATAATCATGCTACATGATTGCAAAACAAACTTTAACTTTTTTTTGCTAAAATCGACTTTTAGTCAATAGTGATGAAAAATTTAAAAGCGTGAGAAACTGAATGTGCAACATTTACAGAACATACAACAACACAGAGTAAATATTCACATATGTAAATTGTTCTATGTAAGCACTGGATAAAAAAGTAAATCAACACTTTTTATAGATGCCCTATGTAAATAAATGAATAAAACGTTTCATGAACTGAATAAAAAATTTATAGAAAAATTTGACGTTGTAAAATATGGAACAAATGCTAACGTTAACAAAACCTTTCATATAAATTTATACATTTATTAAAGAAAATACAATTTTAATATATTGTTCTTGATTTGATGATAAATCATGATCTGAATAAACATAGAACTGTTGTAATCGATAACGTTTATTAAAGAGGTAAAAACTGAATGAGTATTATTCATTAATTTTTATGACATAAAATTGCGAAATTTTTAAATATAAAAATATTAATTTTTATTTAAATAGTATTTAAATGAATCGAAATTAATTTTGGCTTTGCTTCATTCATTTATATTTTTTTAATTTGGTTTGTGTGTAAATTTCGTCTAAGAAAATTAATATTGTTATACATTCTTCTCGTATTCTTATTTACAAAGTTAGTTGGTTAAATAGATGATGTTTACAATTACACAACTAAAGTAGATAGATGCGAATAATGCTGATGAAGGACGTAGCGGTCCAGAAAGCGCAGTATTACATTTTGCCAGCGTCTAACTTTTCTTGTTTTTTTTTAGAAAACGTCCGCATAAATTTGTAAAATTAATTTTTATTCATTTATATAAACAAAAAAATTCTTTAAAAAATCTAAAATTATCCGTACTGAGAAGCACTATTAAGGAGATGATTGTTATTACGTGAATAAAAAAACAAGATTACGTATTTCACAGGTCCAATAGTTTGTTGCGTAGCATTCACTTTTTTGTGTGGCATAGACATATAATATTTTTTGTAAACGAACTACAATTGCGCAAAGTAAAAACCTTTTAAATTTGACTAAAAATATAAATGATGGCCCAAATTCATAGTTAAAATAAAGTATACTTTAAGGGAACTAAAGTCGGTTTTATTTTAGAGTCGACTCTAATTCATTCATAGACAATTTAAAATAAATTTTTGGCGAGAAAGTCAACTCTAAATTTAAAACTACCTATAGCTGCTTTTAACTCATTTTTCCAAAATTATTTTATTTGGTTTAAGAACACAATACTCTTTATCTGATTTTTATACCAAAGTGAACAAAATAAAAACAAGGTTACTTTTTTCAAATGTTTGTTTAGAAATTGTATATAAACATTTATCAAATTACAGTCAACACCCAGTGGAAGGCGTCTAAACTTAAAGTATACTTCATTCTTGACTATGAAAGCAAAAAAGATAATAAGAGCTTTTTATTTTAGAGTATACTTTAGCAAGAGTCGACTTTTTTCTATAGCTATGAATATGGGCCGATATGTTCAATTAATAGTTGTGATATTGAAAACAATTCAAAAGCATGGCGATTTGCTCATTAAACCAAATTGTATAAAAGGTTTAATTTAGCAGGCTCATCATATTAAATGTGTTTAGAAAGTAAAGAAAAAACTATATATATATATATATATATACTAGATGAACCCGGTGTGCTTCGCTACCCCCTCGTTATTAAATAAAATTAAAAGTATTGCGAAAATTTAATGACGATTGGTCCAGTAGTTAAGACTATATTACGATTTTTAATTTTTCTAAAAAGGGGCAGGGTCCCACCCACTTTTCTCCTGGTAATTATTCCTAATTATGCCAATACCATATGTACCAAATATCGTCGACGTAGGTCAAAAAATGGCCAAGATATGACGATATTAAATTTTAGGTTATATGGGCGAGGCCACGCCCCTTTGTCCACTCCCAACTTTATATAGTGAAGAATATCCTATTGCGAAAATTTAATGACGATTGGTACAGTAGTTAAGACTATATTACGATTTTTAATTTTTCTAAAAAGGGGCGGGGTCCCACCCACTTTTCTCCTGGTACCTATTCCTAATTATGCCAATACCATATGTACCAAATATCGTCGACGTAGGTCAAAAAATGGCCAAAATATGGCGATTTAAATTTTTGGGTTATATGGGCGGTGCCGCGCCCCTTTGTCCAATTAAAACTTCATATAGCCTATTATTCCTTCCAGAGTCACAGTAACATGCTGTGAAAATTTCAGGAAGATCGGTCCAAGGGTTTGCCCTCCTATAAAGCACAAACATACAGACAGACATTCATTTTTATATATATAGATTTATATATATACATATATATATCGATGCCTTACTGTCTCAACCTCGTATCTTAAAAAAATACGGTTCTCTTTTTCATATCATACGGTTGCTATTTTTTTGTTCTATTAATGCAGCAACTTATTATCTCAATACGTTGTCTCAATTCTGTAAATATTAATAAAATATATTTTCGTATCTCAATCACTCCAATTTCCATAACTGCGTCAAACTCTTATCTTAATATGTAATATATAATAGAAGATGAATATCAGCTTCACATAAAAAATAAGGAGCGCGCCAGGAAAGAAAAAGCCGAAGACAAGGAACGTTGTTCAAGAGGTGATATTCAAATGTTAACGGTGGACTTGCAAGCAGTGCAAACAATTCCTCTACTTTCAACTGGAGCAAATTACTTTAAAACAAAACTGTGGGTGCACCAATTCACAATTTATAATGAATTTGACAAAAACGTTGCTTGTTACGTATTAGAGGCCTGCACAAATGTATTTAAACATCAAACACACCCTTATGTTTAAATGGTTCGCATACACATTCCTTGTATTACAACAACATAAAATACTGTCGTATACTGTTCGTACCACGAAGTAAATAGAGAAGTTCGTGTATAAGATTATTTTCAAATACTGTCAAGACAGTATTTGTTCGTAACAAGACATTTCGTGACAGTAGAAAAAAATTTCAAATGGTCCAAGTATTTGAAAAAATACAACTGACGATCAACATGGTGTAATGTTAACATTAACTTATTTATTATGTTTTACTTTTTACTTTAAAAGGCAATAAAATTAATTTTTATAAAAATAAACAAGCATTTTTTTAAATTTTTTCCCTCTTAAATACCCGCATGTGTATATATGTATAAGATCTAAAATATGTATGATAATCTCTATACACTAAATCACTGTAAATGCTTATTAATAAATTTAAAAAATTAAAATTAAAATTTCATGTTTATATGTACACATTGTGTACTAAATAAATTTTAAATAAAAAACTAAAGTAACAGTGGATTATGTTCCATAATTAATCCAATTTTAATCAACAATAAAAGACAAAAATAGCAAATATACAATTTACTCTTGTGTGTTTTATTTCACTCGCGTCTAATAAATATATGGTTGCAATGCTATCTTCATAATTTACTCAACAAATGTTTTAAGACATCTTGAAACAACAAGACGTCTTGAAATAACAAGACGTCTTGAAACATTTCAAGATATCTTGTTGTTTTCAAGACATACTAAGATACCAAGACATTTTTCAAATACACACAACAAAGTGTTTGTGTTTTATTTCTACAGTATTTGACAGTATTTGTTGGTCGCGACCATACTTCAGCACACCATTTAAAAAATGTGCGATGTCTTGATTGTGTGTTCAAATGCATTTGTGCAGGCCTCTATTACGTATGACATGAAGCTGAAGGCGCCATGGATTCGAATGTATTTGCCTCTTGCTTGCTGGGCTATTTACAGGATTTGAAAGACAAATCAAAACTTATAATAATTTACAGCGACGGGTGCTGTGCCCAAAATCGTAATACGACACTTGCGAATGCCTTGCAACATTATGCAATTACCCACTAAGCAGAAATGCAGAAATACCTGGTAGTTGGCCACACTCAAATGGAGTGCGATTCTGAGCATGCCTCCATAGAGCGAAAGAAGAAAGGAAGAGAATTATTTGTGCCAGCTGATTTCAATATGTTTATAAAACAATCCAGATTGTTGAAACCGTATCAAGTGCATTATTTAAATCATACATTTTTCCGAGATTCCTCTTCACTCGATTTCTTAAAATCAATTCGACCAGACACCAAAAAAGGTGACCCATGCGTTATAAATTTGCGAGCTTTCAAATATACCTTTAATGACGGAGTTTAATACAAATTATGTTTTGATGAAGACTGGAAACTATTAGCTCATCGTAAATTGCGACCACAAGGGCAGCACAATGATAACATTTTACTACCGGGTCTCTACAATCAACAACTACCTATTTCAAAAAGAAAATATGACGACTAGCAAGACTTAAAACGTATGATTCCAGCCGACTATCATTCGTTTTACGATAATTTGCCACACCAATGATATTATTATTTATGAATTGTTTTTTTATTATTTATGAATTCTTTTTTTTTATTTTTTCCTTTCTTGAAAGTAAAACATTCATTCTATATTAAATATTGTTTTCACTGCATAATTTTGGTATAATGGCGTTATTTCTTTCTATTATTTCTATAGCTATAAGTGCAACAAACGAGTAAATTATTCATCAAGTATCAAGAATAAAAATTACTGTTAGTGCAGCAACTCGTATCTCAATAAATGCGTTTCATGCTTAAACTAAAAAAGATTATTATATTATTTCTACTAATATACATAGATGTAACCAATTCCTTAATAATTGCATTTCCAACACCGAAGTATAAAAGGATTAACCGTTTTTTCTCTCTCCTGAAAAGTTGTATTTTTTAAGATACGAGGTTGAGAAAGTAAGGCATCGATATATATATGTATATGTATAATATTATTGAAAAAGTAAGCTAAAAGACATGTGCAAAAAAAAAAAAATTTAAACATTTCGGCTTTAATTTACTTCAATCGTGCTTGAATTCTTAAAAACAATATTTCATGATATTCTCATGAAATATTTGTTATTTAAAACTACAAAATTAAATGTATTACTGATAAGCTGAACGAAGAGTAGCAAAATGACAATATGGGTATGAAATATTTACATTTTAAGGAATTAAGCTCGATTAAAGTAAATTAACATGAAAAAGATTCCCAATAATAAATTTTCATATTGACATTTTGGTTTTAATTATATTTTGAAAAATAAATTTGCTGCATGGGTTATTTTACTTTCAGTTATTTAGCATTAAATTCGGTGATAATTGTTGGATATTTCCTTCATACAAAATTTTCATTTACAAAAACTAATGAAATAACTTCTGAAATAAACAATTTTTATAAGAATTTTTATATAAGGCAAAATTTAAAACTTTAGTAGCCCGAAATCGCTTTTCTATAGATGCTTTCAGTCCAAGTTTAAATGTTTTACTCGAATACTCTTTTCTTCTGATTAAAATTTTGTTCAAATCGATGCAACCGTTTAGACCTTACGTAATTATTTTTAATTTTTCGCCAAAAATCTCTTACACTTTTTACAACAAACACTAATTATCAATCTATGATGACGTAAATGCGCAGCAGAAAATTTTTTTGTACGGCTGAGTGCGCAATCTTATTTCCTACTAATTTCTTTCTTTCTATGAATTTCCAAAAGGTGCTTCCCATAAGTATTCTCGAAATTAACTTGTTTCATGAAATTTAAATAGCTGAAAACTGAAACCGACTTCAAAAACTCCAGAGCCGTTAGTGAATTTAATGGGCAAAAGCCGAAAATTTGCGAATTTTGGCGTTCGGTTACTCAAAACTTTAATGTTGGTTTTTCAAATGTAGTAATGTAGTTACTTAAGAAAATATAAACGCAAGACTTCTTTAAAATATCTTTACTAAAGCTAATCCTACCAACTTTGGGACTTATTTTAAAAACAGCTTATTTTTCAAAATATATCAAAGTTGTCCTATTGTACGCTGTACAGTTTAACAATATGATTAACAATTCTTGCAAATAAAAACCGTTTTCAAAATATATTTCAGCTATCGTCTTATAAAGGTTCAGAAGCTTGGCAACATAATTCCAGTGACATTAGCTATGGCGACACCCTGAAATTTCCAAATGCACATTTTATACTTGTTCTTATATCGGGTTAAGAAATAAAGTTTTTTTTGACAATTCCAACAGTCTGCCTATAAAATAATTAAACTTGAGATGGCTAACACAGAAATTGATAAACTAAAATCTGATGTTGAAAGTTTAAAATTAAAATGTCTAAGACAAGAAAACTCCATGGTGGCAGCAGATGTACGTATTGCTGGTATACCTTCCCATAAAAATGAAAATTTAAATGAAATTTTTTCATATATATGCAATACCTTAAAAGTTACTTTGCCTTCATTGAAATCAATTTTTCGTGTAAAAAACTATAAAAACGATCGCAATGTAGATGATCTACCAATTGTTCTTAAATTCAATACGCCATATGAAAAAAACTTATTTTTAAGAAGCGTTGCAGCACATCTCCGCAAATTTAAATCGCCGTTAGGATTATATAATGCTGGTTTTCAATGTGGCACTCCTTTTTACATCAACGAAAGTCTTACACCACACAATTATGGCATTTTTCAATTCAGTGTTCACACTACGGGATATTGTTTATGTTAAGCAGAAAGAAAACGATGAACCAATTAATATTATCTTGCCGGACCAACTGAAGCAGTTTTTTCGCTCTGCTGAATAAATTGTATTGTGTTTTGAATGCATTAAATTTCTGTATGTTTGTCTTTCTATTTATTACTCTTCCAGTTGTTTTGTTATTTTATAATTATATGACTCTAATATTTAATCTAGTTTTAGTTTTTAATGTTGCGTCTTTAAAATTTGTTAATATTAACTATTTATTTATTTTTATTTTCTAAACGTAATTGTTTATTTAGACGTCCTTTAAAAAATTTTTGTTTTAATAAGCATTGCACATTTTTATTTACGTTTTTTTTTTTTTACTTCTAACGGTGGCGACCTTGGAAGATCCAAAGACTTGACAATGAATATGATCAGGATATTAGCTAAGCATAAATTCGCACACATAAATGCTCAAAGTTTAAATAATAAAATAGATGAATTTAAATTAATCTTTGAAACTTCCGATGTCGATGTTATTTGTGTTTTGGAAACATGGCTAGCAACTTCAACCCCCAAAAATTTTATATGTCCTTAAGCATACAAAGTTTATAGATCTGATAGAGGATGCCATGGTGGGGTGTTGCCATATTTGCGAAAAACAGTATTTCTTGTAAAATCTGCTTGTAAATAGTTTAATTGGACAAGCGGTTGAGTTTATATTTATTGAAGTTTCATCATTTGGCAATAAGTTATTTGTCGGTTGTATTTATAGACCAAATAAGAGAGTACCTTTAACCGCCTTGTATTCTACACTTGAAAATTTCGTCTCAGAGTATGATGATATAGTAGTTTCTGGTGATTTTAATTCAAACCTCTTAATGGAAATGACTCTTCCTGCTAATATGTCATCAGTTGGTCTTATTCCAGTAAAAACACTAAATCCAAATCACCACACATCCATAATAAGCACACTAATTGATTTTTCTTTGTGTCTAATGCTGAGAATGTACTTTTGTATGATCAGATATCTGCTCCATGTTTTTTTAAAACATGACCTGATGTTTTTTAGCTTATAACTTTCAAGTACAACAAAATAAACAGAGTTTCAGTTATCGCGATTTTAAACACCTGGATTTTAATCAGTTATGTGAATTTTAATTACGCATTTCCTGGAGTCGATATATATTTCATGTCTTCTGTTCATGCGTTCTGTTTAATCATCATTTTTGGAGCACAAAATACAATATCTTTTTGATTCAACTGTTCCACTGAAACGAAAGAACATGACATATAAACAAAAACCCTGGTTTGCTAATGCTGTTAAGAATGCAATACACCAATGGAATTTAGCATATGGCAGATGGAAGCGATATAAAACTACCGAACTTAAAATTCAATATTCCATTGCCAGGAAAAATGTTAATAAGCTTATTAAACGTGCGAAAACCCAATATTATTCTAGACGGTTTAGTACTGCAATATATTCTCGACAAACTTGGAATACTATTCGTGAAATAGGAATCAGCAATGCAAACATCAATGTTGACTATCACTTGGATGCAAATATGCTTAACAGAACGTTTACTAATGCCCCTGTTATCCAAGCAAATCCCAATTTTTTTAATTTTTCTGCAGACAGGGTGAATATAGATAACGGGACAATCGGGAAACATTTTCCATTTTCTTTCGGTACTCAATATGACGTCATTTAAACGTGCTCATCAATAAGATCAAACGCAGTAGGAAGTGATAATTTATACCCAAAATTTATTATGAGTATGTTACTCATTTGTTTAATACCATCATAATGTCAAGTGTGTTCCCGTTAAAATGGAAACATGCAAAAATTGTACCACTAGTAAGTCGAATGGGGAATATAGACCTATAGCCATCTTGTGTTTTCTATCGAAAGTTTTAGAAAAACTTCTTTATAAACAAATGATTGCGTACATCACTTCTTACAATTTGCTTTCCAGTATGCAATCTGGTTTTCGTCAAAATCATAGCTGCATTACGGCTCTTGTGAAAGTTAGTGCGAATATACGGCAAGGATTAGAAAATGGTGACATTAATCTTTAAATGCTTTTGGACCACTCTAAGGCTTTCGATACAGTGGACCGTAATATACTCGTTGGAGAACTGAAACACTTTTTTAGATTTACGAACACATCATCGTTACTTTTAAACAGAACACAATCGGTATTTTTTAACGATGCATGGTCCGATAGACTATCCATTATTAGCAAAGTGCCTCAAGGCTCTATTTAAGGTCCTCTTTTATTTTCAATGTATGCAAATGATTTGCCAAAACAACTTATTAAATGTAAAATTAATTTATACACAGATGACGTTCCACTAATATTAAGTAGCCCAGTTCAGAATATTGCTTCAGGCATCTCAGATCTGAGTACTGTCTTAAACAGAATCTACACTTGGGCTAGTGCAAACGGTCTTTGTTTAAATCCGAGGAAATCTAAATGTCTAGTTATATGTAAAAAAATGCATAATAACGCACGTGTACGCATTTCTGAAGATATTGTCTTAAATGGAGAAAAAATTTAAATTGTTAAAACAGCAAAAAATCTTGGCATTACTTTCAATAGCAACTTGACATGCAATGATCATATAAACTCACTGGTGAGTCAAAATTATGTAAAACTATGAGCTGTCTGGCACACACAATATTTCACTCCTTTTAGGATAAGGGCATTATTTGCTAAAACATACCTGATTCCTTCTCTTCTTTATAAATGGGAGTTATTTGAAAACTAAATATATTGTTTAATAATATCATAAGATTTGTGCATGGATTGAGAAGATTTGTTCATGTCTCCTCTGTTTCTAATACACTGTACGGAGTCTCATTTGATAATCTATTAAAAATTCGCACTCTTACTTTTCTGCACAAAATAATATATAGTCAAACACCCAGATATATATTTCAACAAATACGTATTTCTCAATCGAGTCGAAACCGAAATATTATAATACCTCGGCATCAATGCCTAATGTCTGAATGGCAGTGCTATGTGCATGCCGCACGTCTTTGAAACAATCTTCCACCAATTCAACAAGTAAATAGCAATGCTAATAGTTTCAAAAACTTTTCATTTAATTTTTATAAATAATCTTAACAAAAATGACATTTTCCTCATGTTTTTTTTTTGATAATATATACTTACATATGTATTAAGTTTATGATGTTAATTGAAATATTGTAACGTAAGGCGTTCCTGGACTATAAATATAAGACTTGGTCTTGTTCTGCAGAATATATAATTAATGGAATAAATAAATCTTGCGCAAAAAACCGATTTCAAAACAGATTTCATCTGTCTGCCTAAAACAGCTCAACTGTATGACCACATAAATTAGATTACATTAACTATTGGGCCACACTTATATCTCCAAACTTTATACTTTTGCAACTGTTCAATAGTTTCGCAATATACATCAAATTGCAGCAATTATAGGGTCACTTTTTAATTTCCAAATTAAATTACATACTTGCTGTTGTAGTAGGTTTAGGAATCAGGTTCTGTGTAAATTTCAACCGTCTCTCTGTAACGGTTCAACAGTTTGCCCATATACATCAGATTATATCAACTATTTAATTTATAATATAACATTTTTATACTTCTTATTATAACAAATAAAGTAGTGGACATTCTGTCTAAAATTGAGGTGTTTGTATTCAATGGTTCAAAAAATACGGCCGTATGAAACAAGGTACATTAATTTTGAGTACACTCTCTGATTTCTAAATTCAAATTATAAGCTTCTTGTTATACCGGACTTAGCAAAACATGTCCCTTATAAATTTAAGCTGTCTGTCTATAACGGTTCAAAAGTCCGGCCACGTAAACCATATTATATCAACTATTGGGACACCCTCTTATTTTTAAATCCAAATTTTATAATTGTTATTATAGAGGAGTTATGAATACAGGCTTTTTGTAAATTCCAATCGTCTGTCTACAACTGTTTAAAAGTATGGCCATATACCAAATTAAATGAACTATTGGTGCACCCTTTAATTTATAATTTTAAATATTATCAGCTGTTATTATAACGGACGTAGAAACCTACACTGCCTCAAATTAACAAGCTTTTATCTATAACGGTTCAAAAGATAAGCAGTTATAAGTAAATCTACAGTATTTATGGGACATCCTTTAATATCTTAATTCAAATTATAAACTCGTTGATATAGCGGACTTAGCAATACAGGTCCCTTTTAAGTTTCAGCGTTCTGTCTATAACGGTTCAAAAGATTTCTCACATCCACAAAATTACATTAACTATTGGAACACCCTTTAACTTCCAAATCCATAATTTATACTTGTTATAGCGGACTTACAAATACAGGTTCGTTGTAAATTCCAAGCGCCTGTCTATAACTGTAAAAAAGTATGGCAATATACATCAAATTAAATGAACTGTCGGCACACCCTTTAATTTATAATTTTTAATATCAATACTTGTTATTATAACGGCCATAGCAATCGACAATCTGTCCAATTTGCAAGCGTTTGTCCATAACGGTTCAAAAGATAGGCAGCCTTTAATTTTTAGATTTATTTTTGTATAATTTTTTGTTTTTGGTAGCCATAGTAATACGCAGTCATTTTAAATTTTACAGAAGTGCCTTTACAATTCATAATACACGTAAAAATATATATGTTGTATGGGGACACCCTTTAATTTTCAAGATTTGGGACCAATCTGTAATCATAATCTATTATATTAATAAAAACTTTCAAAATCGGATCAGAAATGACTGAGTTCTGGAGGCTCAAATATAAAAAGCAATATTCAGCCGAATTGTATAAACTCCTTCTTTTTATGAAGTCGGTTAATAAATAAATAAATGTCATATACAGTTTGGCCATATACATCAAATTATATCAACTAAAGGAGCACTCTTAAATTTCCAAACTCAAATTTTGTAATTACTTTTGTAGCAAACTTAGCAACACAGGTTGTTCGAAAATTTTAACCGATCACGGTTCAACAGTATAGCTATTTATATCTATCTAGAGCAACTTTTTTTTATAAATTCAAATTGTATACTTGTTGATATAGCGGACATACCAACACAGGTTCATTGTAAATTTCAATCGCTTGCCTACAACCGTTCAAAAGTATATATAAACAGAAAATTTAATGAACTACTACGGCACCCTTTAATTTATAATATTCAATATTTATAGTTGTTATGTCGATCACACTTATCGACATCCTTTCCAATTCTGAAGCCCTTGTCTATAACTGTTTAAAAGATATGCCCATATAGGTAAATTTACGTCACCTATCGGGACATACTTTAATTTTTAGATTAATTTTTGTATTAATTTGTGCTATTGGAGTCTATAGTGATACGCACTCTGTTTTTTATTTGAATCATTTTCTTACCTCAAGGAAACTTTAAAGTTATTTGCTCAATTGCTTTAAATGATCGCTTTCATCAATCTTGATAACGACTAAAATCATCTCTTTGTATACTATCCGTCTTTCAACGTATTCTGCTTTTTAATCGAGGAGAAATTAACGGCACTTTGTTATTTTTGCAAATATTTAAGAAATTTGAGCTCGTATTAAATGTGAAAAGTAAAAACAAACTTTCACATGTGCTGTAACGCACAGGATGTGTATAAATTTTAATGAAGGTTTTCAGGTCAATATGTAGTTGTTTTGTTACTTTTTGCTTTTTATGCGTAAAACTACGAGTATAATGCAATTCATTTTCTTCTTTTCAACGTTTTATTTCTCGTAACTGTTTTAAATTGCTTGAATATTATTATTACAAAAAATTAAAAAAAAAAAGTAAGAAAATATAAAAAGAATCATTATCCGTCGAGTACTTGTAATGAATAGCCTTGGGTTGTAACAATGTTTATTACGCTTTTTTCCTGTACTCTTAAAGCTGTTGCTGTTCATATTATTTATGCTGATATTGCGAAGTGGTAAATTCTTTTGATGTCAAAACTTAAAACAACTGATTGTTTCTTTTATTAATGACTAAGTGCGGGCGTACAAAATGCCCTTAAGCTATGAATTCACACTTAATATCTGTTAAAAGTCCGCCATGTTTTTATTTCTTTTAAGTAATGATTAAATAGTTTGGAACTCAACAATCGTTTAACATTTAGATTATATAAAAATAGGTTTTAATCTGTTCCTAGAACATAAAAATTTTTTAAAAATAAATTATATTTAAACAGGCTTTCATTTTTGTTTGAAGTGTTAACTTAAATATTTGTTCGGTATTACCTACTTCCTATTAGAATATACTGAATTAGTCAGATCGTTGTTTGATGCATGCAGAATTAATAGCACCCTTTTAAATAAAAGGCTGATCTGAATTTTTCACGTTGCACAGTGGCTTGAAACACACAAAAATGCAATAAAAGTCTGGAACTTCAAAACTACTTACCCGATTTTCATGAAGCAAACTGCCATTTATAAAGGTCATATGCTCGTCTATTGTATTTGGATACACTCTGCTTCAGTACAGAGCAGTACCACAGGGCGTGAAAGTAGGTAACCTCAAAAGTGAAACGATTTCAAACATTTTTTATTTTTACTAATCTACATAGATAGAAAAAGGAAAAAGATGTTTGGAATTTGTATTGCATCTTTTATACTTTTAAAAAAATTTGACTTTTTAATCTGATCTCGGCATCTTTTAGTTTCGCACATGTAGTTTTTTTTTTTAAATACAAGATAGAACTATTTTAAAAACAGATTTAGAAAGCTAATATTATAACAAACAACTTGTAAAATTTTTTTTCTTTCACTTCATTATGTTAGCGGAAATAACCTTTTTAATTTCAAATTTCCTAAAAAGTTAAATTTTGGTCAAAAGGTACTCTTCAATTTTTAACTAGATTTTTAACATTATTTTAGTAAATTTATACATTTTTTAACTTTTTCTTTAACATAAAGCCTTGGGTAATCCACCTGATGTCTTTATATAGAAATCTTGTAAAGCACCCTACCGCATTTTCGACTATGGGCAATTTTTTAAGAAAAATATAACTGTTCTAGACTGTAAAAAAATTGCACACGGATTTTAATTCTTTTTGTAACCAACTATTCTAGTACGATTGGTTTTCAGTAGTTTGCCAAATTTTGACGATATCCTGCGCACCAATGGGGTCTGGCGATGCGATTAAAGAAAAAATATGAAATTTTTGGGAAGAAAATTTTTATCATACCTAAAAAATAATATCATAATTTATCGTTTGCCAAAACTTTCATTCATTCTACTTACATAGATATTGGTCTTTAATGGACTGAAAAGCTGATTTAATATCTTTTATATGTTCGGAGATATTCAAGGTAAAATTTCATTTACATAATTTCTATTTTAATCTTGTTTTGGTTTTAAGTGGTATTTTCTACAACTTTTTTATTAGAAAAAATACTTGAAAAAAATTAAGCACAGTCGAATAGCAGAGGTAATTACCTATTCACTGATATACAATTTGCACCAGCTGTAAATGATGCACGCAATTATGGTACCTCGTGCAAAAAATCCCTTTTTTTATTGTGTTCTTTTAATAAGTGCTTAAACTTTTTTTCTTTCTTCTTTAAAGTCAGCGATTTTGGTTTTTTCCTAATGCAGCAATTAAATATTTTTAAAAGAATATGCAAATATGACTATCTGTACTTTTGGACGCGGCAAACCTATGTGTGCGCCCGTACCTTTCCTGGCGGTTTCTTTAGGCCCTACTTATCCTAAAGTTTATTAAAATTTAATTTTTATTTTAATTACAACAATGCAATGTAACACCAATTTTGGGAATAGTAGTAGAAAAAAAAACTTTCTACAAGTTAGTTCTTATTGTATTAGCTTTCTAAATCTGTTTTTAAAAGCGTTTTTAATCACTTTTTTACTCTATCTGTTTATGTAAATTACTAGAAACAAAAATTATTGAAAGCAGTTCTTTTTTGAAAAAGTTATAAGCTCTGACAGATTCTTCAAAATCGAGGTTACCTACTTTGACGCCCCGTGGTACTACCCAGTATTGAAACAGGGTGTATCTAAATGCAATAGGCGAAAAGCATGTGACCTCTTCTATAAATCGCAGTTTGTTTCATGAAAATCGCGTAAATAGCTTAGCAGTTCCAGACTTGTTTAACATTTTTTTTGTATTTAACGCCACTGTGCGTAATTTCATTTCCTTTTTCATACAATAAATAAAAGGATCATTCGTGCTCCAGTTTTTAAATGAAAAATAAATGCTCTTTTGCAACCGTGGATGCATAGGTGAAAATAAGGATTATGGAAAAATAAAATATACCATCACGTAATGTGTGGTTGCAAATTAAATATTTAATTTTTATACAATGTTCTTGGACGACATACCTGATTTACGCTTGTGACCATAAAATAGTACATGAGACATGATTTTTTCCCGATTATTAGCCGTAGCTGTCTAGTGACAGTTGCAAAATTCACAATTTTTTTTTTTATTTTAATGACTGTGCACTTGACTCGGACTTTCTGTTCACTATACTGCAAAAAGAAGCAATGATATTTTTATTTTATAAAAAAGGGTGATAACCGCAAACGTTTCTAAAAGTATTTAAAGCCATGATAATTGTGTTGAATGTCTGCGTTTATATCATTTTCAAGGTGTACTTTTGCATATGAATAATGTTTCTTAAAATATAAATCCTTTGTAAAAAAGAAATAATTTTTAAATGAAGTTTTTGCATTTTTTCTAAATTCGGCATCACTTTGTGGGAAATCCATACCTATTGGAGAAAAAATTGATATACTTTTGAAACAAAAGCTAAAATATGCATTAATACTACTTATCACAGTTAAAGCAATTTTTCAAAAGCATTTTTTCGCAGATCTGTGAAATTCTTGCAAAAAAATCCAACTTAAAAACATTTAGACTGGCATACAGCAATCTAATCTAAAATTAACATTTAAATGGAACCAATAAACAAGCAAAAGTTTTGAAACAAACAAAAAATAGCAGCAATAAATTTTTAAAAGTCTCTAGAGACTTAAAGGAAAGTCCCATAATGGTGTAAATGTGTCCTTTAATTTGATATTTTCGTTCATGTTATAATAGATTTAGAGTTTCTAAAAAAAACCTTCTTTACTTTGACCTATCTGCCTGCATGGCCTAAAAGATTGGTCCATATACAAACGTGAAAAAATAGTTTTGTTTAAAATGCCCTTTAAGTTTAAATTTAAGTGTATGTCTTTGACCTTTTATCTTAAAGTTTATTATTTTTTTATTAATATAACTTTTTATATAAATCTTAAAAAGCGGTCAAAAACAGCGGAATTTCGGAGTAACAAATAGTAAGAAATAAATAAAATTTACCAAAATTCGCTATCGATAGCCGCCAAACAAAAAATAAAAAATTATATTGCCGCTGTCTCTCAGTGTATGTATGTATTTTTAGTAACTTTATTGTTATTGTAGCCGGCATTGCCAGTATAAACTTGGGTCTTTTAAAGCCCAATTTTCAACTTCAGAAATTGGTTATAATCTATAAAGTCTGTTAATTATGCACGCATACCCAGCAAAAAATTAGACATTACGTTAAAAAGTACTTGTCATATAATGACTTTTGTGATTGCCATATTTTGTTACTTGCTTACAAAACACATTACATTAGTTCCCAAAAAAGAAGTAGTAATAGAACTAGTTCTTTATGTTAAAAGAGACTACCGTAATAATTGTTCTCATTAATTCCAACGATAATTAATGTAATCGATTCTCAGTAATTGATTATAAAAGTCTCACGCCTTGTCAAAATCATTAGGTTGGTAATCTAGTTGGGAAGTGCTTTCGCCAAAAATGCTAAATGCTATTTGTTCCTACTTTTCTTGACTAGAGATCAGAATTTCAAAGCTGGAAATGTATAAATTCTAATAAGTAAGGATCTATTTGTACTTTACATTTCATTAAAATTTGTCAATCTGTATCAAGCTTTAAAGCACATATTTGTATCAGAAATGAAACCCAATTTAAATTATTAATCAAAGATTCTATTTATTTAATAAATAATTCAAGTTACTAAAAATAAATTAAAATGTTTAAAGGATAAAAATTTCATTATTGCTTGTATTTTAACTTGCAGAATTCCCTCTCAAATCAATATTTCTACCAAGGATACAATCTAAATTCAAAAATTTCTTTTAAAACGCTCTCAACTTATGGAAAATTTATGTTACGCCCACATTGGAAAACTATCTAGTTAATGCTTTATTAACATCATAACATAAAAATTTATAGTACTTTGAAAAATTGCTTATTATAGTCTTCACCACAAAAAGTGGAAAAAGGATATATTAAAGTTTATCATATCGTAAGTAATTTCTACAATATCCATTTCCGATCCCATAAAGTGTATATATTCTGCTTTCTTAAGCATAGCGAAATCGATTGAGGGTCGTTTGTCTGGCCATCTGTGTTCGAGTTAAAATCAACTTTGCGAAGGCACTGGATGAGCTAGTGAAACTATTAATACGCCAATCGATTAGACATGGCTTCAAAAATTTTACTATTGAAAATCAGCAAGATCGGTTTATGTCCTTAGAGGCAGCGGTCAGAACAACACACTTGCGTCTAATTTTACTATATCATTTGAAACAAATCTGGTTTACTTAAGTAACTCCAATAAAAAAAAAACAAATATATGGGGCGATACAGAATTAAAAAATAATAATAAAAAACATGAAGTAAAAAAACTTGCGCTCGCCCATATTTTCCGAGTATGAGCCTATGAACATTTAATAGAAAAGTACAATTGTGCACCATATTTGTTAAGATATCAATTTTAAAGCTTTTAAAAACATCTTAAGGGAAAAACTACTTGTTTAAGGACTTTAAACTGCCTTCATAGAACTAACTTCAATTTTTAAATAATACACACACTCTCAATTATGTGCCTAGAACCACTTCAATTTCTTTCAACACTTTTTATCAATAGTTTAAATTTTCAGAAATATTCCTTTCTAAACAAAAATATGAACAACAAAAAATAAAATTGATATCAACAGTATTTTAAAATCTCTTAAGTTTATTATACGGAATTTTTGATTTTCGTTTTTTATTTCAGTTCCAAACAAAAATTGTTTTACAAATGCCATCGAAATTATCACAGCTGTAACTAATTATCCAGTTTAATATTTTTGGGAAATTTATTTTATTAAAAGCAAATAAGAGTTTTAAATTAACTTAAAGTTTGTAACAAATGAATTGCTTTATTCGGCTTTAGTTCATTTAATTTTTTAGTTGGTATTAGTTAGTTAGGAGTGGCAGCCTCTCACGACAAAACTCACTTGAGCAAAAACCAATGGCCCATTGTGATACCACAATGAGACGGTGCGACTCCCCTACCCATTTGAGAACCATGAAGATTCCCGGATGAACTTCGCTATATCCCGTATAGAGTGAGATGATAGCTCCGTAAGAGGTACGAAGAAAGGAGAGCCCAGAATTCATAATCTTTTTCGAGCCAGGGATGGGCAGTGGCACAGGAGGTGCAGTATGGTCTCTTCCTCATCCTCCGAGCTACAGCTGTGACAGAAATCATTATAGGGCAGACCGAGTCTTTCAGCATACCTGCCGATTAGGCAGTGACCAGTAAGTACCGAGACCGTGATACTTATGGATTTTCTGTCCAGTCAGAGCAGCTGGCTGGTCCGCTTGAGGTCCAGTATAGTCCACAGTTGTCTGGAGACACAACAGGAACTTTCCTCTACCCATAATTTGCGAGCCAAATTGAGGTAGTGGTTCTTTATGGCCATTTCAACCACAGGAATTTCAATGACTGGTAGCGAGGAGACGTTAGGAAGTAATGTGCCTTATTTAGCAAGATCATCCGCCTCATAGTTTCCCTGGATATCCCTGTGACCAAAGACCCAAAACAGGTCAATCTGTGATCGCTCCGATAGTGTGTTTAGTAATGAACGTCATCTCAGGACTAGCTTAGATGAACTGTATGCACTAGCAAGCGCCCTGATTGCCCCCTGGCTGTCCGAAAATATTCGAATGGCAAGGCCAGAAGGATGGTCCCTAAGCGCTATTTTCAGAATGACCATTACCTCGGCTTGAAAGACGCTGCAGTAGTCAGGAAGTCTAAAGGAGAGTCTTAGTCCAAGGTTATTAGAGAAGATTCTGCAACCGACCCTGTCGTCCATCGGTGTATATGTCGACAATATTACTTATAACCACTTCGTTACAGACCCATTCCTCCCTACTTGTAATATGGATCTAAAACCCGTGCTCCAGAGCAGGAGTAGTCCAGCATTGATGGCATGGGCACATCCCTAACGATAATCTTAGAGTGCTCTATGTCCGGCCTAAGCCAGCGTGAGAGGGCATCATGTGTGGCTGCACAGCATTTGGCCTGTTGCAACACCAGGAGTTTGGTGGGTAGCCAGTGGAAAAGGGCATACAGAGCCTTTTTCGAAGTGGTTCGAAGTTGGTATTAAATATAAATTGATTCTAATAAAAACAAAAACCAACTTCAAAACTGATTTTAACTGTCTGTCTATAATGGTACAAAGGTTTTGCCACATACATCAAACTATATCAACTATTAGGACACCCTTTAACTCCCAAATCCAAGTTATATCAAATCTTATACCTGCTATTGTAGCGTACTTAGCAATTAACGTTCCTTGTAAATTTCAGATATCTGTATATAACACTTCAAAAGTTTTTCACGTAGATAAAATTACAAAAACTATTGGCAGACCCTTTAAATTCTAAATACAAACTTTTTACTTGCTGTTATAGCGAACAAAACAATACATATTTTTTGTTAATTTCAATCGACTGTCTACAACTGTTTTAAAGTATGGCACTCTTTAATTTATAATTTTTAACACTTTAAACTTATTGTCATGACGATCATAGTAATCAAGTGTTGGTCTATAACGGTTACAAACATAGGCCGATATAGGTCGTTACCTATAGGGACACCCTATAATTGTTATAACGAGGTATAGTAGTATGCTAAAGTGGCGACGTTTACATTTCATAGTAGACCTAAAAATCATGTATGTTGTATGGGAAAGCCTTTTAGTTTTTAATATTATGCACAAACACAAAAAAACAACATCCTGTCGAATTTTAAACCTCCTTCATGTTTTGAAGCCGGTTAAAAAGAGTTTAATTAACAGTTGTTGTTTTTTAGTTTGCTTTCTTTGAATTCGAAAAAATATATACATATGTTTAAAAAGATCTAAACTATAATGTTTTCTTTGTATGCCATACCATACAAGTTACCAATAGTTTATGTTAAAATTTTGTGATGAACGTTTGGTAAGACTTTAACCTAAAAGATACGTACAAATATGATTTGGCTTGTCGCTCAATTTTAGTTTAAAGTATACACGAAAACGAATATTTTCACCACGCAAAATCTTAACTTTAACTGTTTGTAATTTGAAAAAATGTGCCGTAATGGATGTTGATAATACTAAAAAAAAGATAATCATTAAATTAACATCAATAAAAAAAATTTATTACGCTTATTTGTAATTTTAGTAATTTTAATATTTACCCGTAAATTAAACATTATGGCGCTTGAAAGCAAAGATACATACGTACATACATATAAACAGAAAGTGATAACAAGTCTAAGTCATCCTATTATAAATAAGTAATAACTGCCATTAAGTTAACAAACTGCTGAAAAGTTCTATCAAACATTCAGAGTAAAATAACAATTTATTGTTGGGCATATATAAACCGGAAATTTTAGCAATCACCCAAAAGGAAATTACAACGCAAGAATTTTTTTTTTTTTATTTATTCAGTAATTTTCATTTTACTTGTGCCTGTGGAGAAGATTAAATGCTTTGACAAATTTTTAGTTGTAATCATTACGGTTGTCAACTTATTTCACCACAAACATTTGTTAAAACTACTTCAACATTCAACATGATTCCAATCATCTTGCTGTTACTGGTGATAATGATGATATGAAGGTTGTTAGTTTGCGTTGTATGACCATTTTTCTGTCTACTCGGCAACTTCGATATTATTCATTATTCATTGTATTCCATTGTATTGTATTTGTTGTTGCTGTTTTTTGTTTTTTCTTTGTGGTCTTTTGATGTCTGTTTTAGAATTTTATAAACAAACAAAAAGTAAATAGTATTAAACTTTCAGGAAATTGTTTCTAGTTTTACTGGCAACACATTCTTACAAGAAGGAAGAAGGGGATAAAAATGCTTTTAAGAAACCTTAAAATGTTTAATTTTAAGAATATTTGCATGGAACTAAATACAATACATAGCGTTAGAGCTAACTGGGTTAATAAATATTAAGACTTTATATTAAAGGCAACAAAAACCTTCAATTTAATAAGAGTAAGAAAGAAGTAAGTAAAAAATAAATAAAAATGTAAGTTAATGCTTAGATAATGTTTAAAACTTAATCTAAAAAGTTAATTACAAAATAATTAACTATTCTCATTTAAAATTATATCAATTTTAATCGATTTTGTTATTAAGAATAAAAATATTCAAATCAGTACGATAGACTTCGGGTTTATTATGGGTGCAAGACTTGAATCTAAGACTTGGGAGTTTTCGGATTATGACATTCCTCGGGAATCAGGAAAATACAATCGCACTAATTGCTAAATTAGTTACATGAAAACGTAAAAACGACTGAAAGTTAAGGAAAATCGGTTTTTGGTTATTTTGCAAAATTTCTACCGTCAGAAAAATTTCTCGCTTTTCTCTAGGGGTGGATTTTATTGCGACTTCAAAAAAAGAGGGAGGTTATCAAATCGTCTGAATGTTGCATACAGAACTCAGTAATTTCTGGCCGATTTTGAACATTTTTGTTAATTTGATAGAATATGCTTACTTAAAAAAAGAATTAGTTCATAAGGGTATCCCCCATACAGCATACACATTTTTCTTCAAAATTTAAAACGACTGCGTATTGTTATAGCTCCCAATAACTATAAGTAATACAAAAATAAGTCTAAAAATTAAAAGGTGTCCCCATAAGTGAAGTGAATTGAACTTTATGGGCCTATCCAAGGCGAATTAAATACAAGGTGATAGCGGTGGCGAATTCAATTCTTTTCCCATGGATTCTAACTGTCAAACTCCATATATAAAAAATGTATCTAACTGTTATACAAATTTTTTATATATGGAGTTTGACAGTTAGAATACCAGGGAAAAGAATTGAATTCGCAAAAAAGATTTTTGAATAAAATTTTTACCTCTTTTTTAATTGTTATTTTTTAGTGATAAAATAATTTTCTTTTTTTTAATTTTAAAAATCTTTCTAATTATACAATATTTTCACTCAATAAAATGCAAGGCGAATTAATTATAAGGTGATAGCGGTGGCGAATTCATTTATTTTCGCCTGTATCATAAATTTACGCAGTTTGTGTATGATTAAATCACTATAAAAGCAAGTATAAAATATTTAAATTAAAAGCTGTCCTAACCTTAACATCATTTATAGTATCTTATTTTTATTTTAGCCAAAATATGTTTTACTATCTCCACTGTAACAAGCTTAAAAAATTAATTAAAAATCTAAAGGTTGACCCCTATATGATCCGGAACCCTTCTTACGAGCGATTTAAACTCACACTCACTGAATGAAATTTGGCACGCCTGATTAAATTATGAATTTATTCTGAATTTAGACAGCGATACTGCCATCCCTAAATTAGCGCGTAAAGCGCAAGATAACTGTCAAAATTTCTCATGTTCAAACAAAATGTATGAAGCATCCCTAAACAGCACGGCGTCAACGCTTAGCAATTGGAAAATCCAATTAAAGCAGTGCGTTAGGAAGTGAAGTTGGGTGATTGTTGGTTTGTTTTGTTTTGTTATGGCTGAAAAGTAGTGACAATTTAGTTATTTTTAAGGCAATCTAGCGGTTTTATCTCTGTTTTTATTTTTATACAGCGGGGTTTATAAAATGAAATTAGTTAACATTACTGTTAATGACACAAAGTGGACGCTGTTATTTAGGGATGACATTCTAGCGCAAAAGCTATAAATTACATTGCTTTGCGTCTTACGCGCTAATTTAGGGATGGCAGATAGGATTTTCCAGAAAACAAAGTTAGCGCTTCGTAATTGCTAGTTTTAAGGATCAAAAAGGAGTTTTTGTTCATAGTTTTAGATTTTGCATTTTTCTTTTATAATTTAATGAAAATCTCATCGAATCGATTAAGTTTCAAAGAGAACTATCTGGAAAAAAATGGGAAAACTCCTAAATATACAGGCACGTTACAAATTCCGATCGGAATGGTTTGAGTTCCGCATTACCAATACCTTCTTCAATAACAAGGCTAATCCAAATAAGGACAAATAATAAAAGTAAATTTAAAACCGCAAATAACAAAACTTCAAAGGAACTAAATTCCCCTATTTAATTCAAAAGTGGTTTCATTCCGAAGAACATTTTTGTTTTCTAAAGAAAAAATTTACGGAATTGAAACCACTTTCGATCGCAATTGAGTTCTGTGAGATGCCTGATAATTATATGATTTAATTTCGCATTTTAAATTTTCATTACCAAAAATATTGTTAAATGATGTGTCAGTTTTTAAAGATAATAGAAAAGTTATTATAAATATTTATTTATTAAACATTTTGTTAATTTACTTTAATTCAATCTTTGATTCAATCGAGTTCTAAATTAATCAAATTGGCTTTTGGTACAAGACTCTGAGGTTTTCTTTACAAAATTTGGGTACAATCCACTGATGTGCTATATATGAGTAGTAGGGATATGGGCATATGGATACGCTTTCCCCGCAGTAATACATTTCATTATTTAGTTTAAAATAACAAATATTTATAAGAATATCATGAATTATTTTTATTTAAAGGAATCAAGCACAATTACGTAAATTATTATAAAAAAGATTACAAATAATAAAATTTCTTGTTAAATTGTACATTTATTTTAAGCTCTTTTAGTTGCTCAGAATTTTTAATAGTTTCTTATATTCGAGTTACTGGTAATTACTGGTAACGCTGTTTGTAAGGTTATCAACTCTTTAATTTGTAAAGACTTTCTTTTAAATTAATGACATCTACAGAAAGATAATCTCATTATTTTATTCTTAAAAAGTTATATAAATGCATTCAATTACTTTCAATGCGAAGAAAAGCAATGCAATAACAAATAAAGTTGAAATTATATATCGCATTTATATATATTTATAAAAAAATAAATTTGCTAAACAAAAAGATATATATACATACACAATATTTAAGTGTTTGATTTACCTGCTTGTATGTGAACATTGCGACTCAATATTGTACCGGCTTCATTGGAAACGCGGCAACGATACGTGGTTTCATGAACATCAGAGCGATAGTATTGAGCTAAAAATGGTGGAAAAAACAAGGTACCATTGCCAGAAATTTTTCTAAAATGAAATAAAATAAAAAACATTTAAAAACTAAAGGTATTTCATTGCAAGTAAACCAGATTTACTTAATAAAAAATTCTGTAATATTTGTTTTATATTCAATTTTCAATTGTTGTATCATTCAAAGTAAAAAAAATAAAAAATAAAACTTTCCTGTTTTTTCTTTTTAAATGTAGTATTTTTCCTCATTGTAAAAATTTATATTTATTACTCTTTTTTTAAGAATGCTCATTCACTTAAGAATGTATTATAAATAACATCAAAACTAGCAACATTCGAAAATAAGTTCTTTTAAAATGTGCACTGCAAATACGAGTTGAATTTTTACGCGATGAAAAAACATATGTGAGTAGGTCGATTAAAAAGTACTCAAAAGTTAATCTTCATATGATTAAACAATGTTAAACTAAAATTTATTAAACCTAAAACCTTAAAATTCTTCTCTCTTAGAGGGAATCATTGAACGGATTTTCTACACGTTGGTATAGTTTAAAGCAACACTCAAGCCAAGACACATACCTTTCTTAAAGCTTTAAGTACTAACATAACTCTCGTTCTGCACTAAAAGATATGGCTGACTATCAAAACGTCAGTTGCTTTGTATTTGAACAAAGTTTTGTGTTTTGTAGTGCCGTGGTACAAAATGTTTACAATGCATACCATTCAAAAATGTCGCAGACAAGTATTAGAAACTAGCGCATCAGTTTCTAAATTGATGCTTTATTTCGCAACTTTGTATATGTACAAGATCTAAATACCGCAGCAAAAATGTCTACAAACTTTGTATTAATACATTGTGGAAGTTAGCCTTTCATACCTAAAGGCCCAATTAAAATGAGCATAGATAGCTTGATCTTATGTCAAAAATCAAACGAAAAGCCTGTCAAATGCTCAGGTACCATATTAAAGAAATTTAGAATTTTACAATGTACTCATATAAAGTTAGTAACTAATTTGCCACAGTTGCACATTTATATTTAATTCGTACTTTTGCCAGAAATATTTTTTTTTAATAAACAAATTTTTAAAACGAAAAGGCATTTAAAAACATATTTTATAAAATTAATAACACTCACATACACATTTACATTTTTTGGTTCATGTTCTAAGATAAGTTTTCATAAAATATATAACAAGAATTTTCTGTTCTTGAATTTGTGGCCAACCATACTAAAAATGCAACGGTGTTCATCGCTTAATCAAATAATACATATGCATGTACAATTAAAAAATTAATTTTAAATTATTGTGTTTTTTAAAAATTTGCAAGAAATAAAAATGTTATTTTTTCTTCTAAATTTTCTACTTAATTATAAACTTAAATTTTAAAACTGTAGGTCTTTATTGCATTTTTTCTTTATGAATGTATAATACAAAGCACAATCAGCTGTTTCCGTACGGAAAGTGCGCTCAGTTTCGTACTTTGCTTAAAGAAAAAACATTTGATGAAACATGACGAAAAGTGTTCCAAAGTACATTATAGTTTGCCACAGTTTACTTAAGTTATCTTATACACATTGTAGTGGGGCCTTAATACCTAATGAAATGGTTTGAACTACTAGATAAATACAGCTAGTTACCAGATCGTCTTCTAACAAATACATAGTAATATGACATCTTCTAAAAATGTTTCTCACCATATCGAAATGGAATAAGCAGTTGCTTACGCAAGTGATTTCTTGAATATTTTTATTTTATTCAAATATTTTTGCTCAATTAAACGAAACAATTTTATCTCCAAAGATTTATTGCTTATAAGAAAATGTTTTAAAATTGCACAGTTATTCCATATTAACATAAATCATCAATAGAACACAATTGGCGCAAAAAATCGGAGAATATAAAATAAAATAATAATAAACTTGAGTTCAAATCTAATACGATTTTAAAACACGTTTGCCCTGTTTTTAACTAGAAAATAAAAATTGTAATGTCTACGTGTTTTGCCTTAAACAAAAAAATTGTGATTTTTATTTCATAAATTAAACAATTTTGCTGTTTATTACAACTTTAGTAAACATACTAATCTTTTATCGATTTTGTATTTAACGAAATTATCAATTGTTCCAAAATTTACGCTTTATATTTCTCCTTGTTTTCTTTTATATGCATCAACCAGCACGTTTTAATATTTCATACACATGTGTAGTAATTTTGTGTGCAATTCTAACAAAGTATCTACGGGTAAATAAAGTGTAGTCGCAATAGTAAATTTAAGAATATAAAAGCAACAGCATTCATCACTCAAACCGTAACGAGAAAAATGCACATACATTTCAGTTTCTCATTATAAAGAAGCAATTTTCTTGCAATAAATTTATATTTCAATTGTCAAATGAGAAAGTGCAAAAGTACAGAATGACATAATGCGATCACGTTTATTTAAATGGTTAAAAATAAGTATGAAATATTTGTTTAATGATTGTTTATTTAAATGTCAAATAATTATTTAAAGTTTTTATTAATAAAATAAAAACGAGACAACAACGAATTGTCATGCGATCTTTCTTCTGCTAAACAACGTAACTTTGCCATAAACGGGTAAAAAATGATATTTTAAAATTTTTAAGAAAATTGTGATAATGGTGTTAAAGGATGGACAGTGGCATTTTAGAATTTTGGGTCATTTGATAGATTGATTTTTCTTTAGATTAGAGGATAAATAAGAGAAATGGATTTTTTTTTTTTTAATTGGAAGAAAAAACTGTCTTTGAGTATTGAGGTTTTTTTTGGAAAATTATTAATTGTTTTGTGGAACTTTCGGGTATTTGAAATATTGCCTTAGATAAAAGTCTTTCTTTTTTATTTTTTGTAAAGAATCAACTGAGACCAAATTATGTACTTTAATATAATATAAAGAGAATTAATACCCACTTCAAAACTTTTTTTGGTGGCAAAACTTATGGTTCCTTTAAAAATGTTACCATTTTTGAATTTGGAATTATGTAACAAAAAATTGCTTTAAAGAAAGAGAAGGAAATTGGAATACGAACATTCCGATTTTCTTAGTCTTATTCTCTTCACTAGGACTTTTGGAGATAAAAACTTATAATTTGTAGATTCAGCTGGAAAATAATCTGAAAAACAATAGAGTTTAAAAGTGAAATGATCTGTAAGTGATTGCATATTTTGCCATCTTCTCTCTTTCGTATTCAAAATGTCGCGAGCCGCAAATAATTGTTGCGTAAAAAAACTACAATAGTATATATCAATAATATATGTATGTAAGTTCCACGAATTTTTACGTTCACTTACGTTTAACAAAACCGCGATTAAAAAATTAGATCATATCTCTTATGAATCAACAATAATACAATAATAACTTACAAATTGACGGTAAAAACCTATGTAATAAGAATAAAGCACTTTTATAATTTTTTTTTCATACATGCTCCGTCAGACACATCCCAGCAAACAAAAAATATAAATATAATTGATTTTTTTAGGGAACTAATTACTTAAAAAATGTTTTCTTCTCTATTCCATATAGAAACCTATTTTCAAGTCTACAAAATTTTTTGAGTAAAAATGCATTCACATTCCACTGAAATATGTTTAGCAAGAGATTTCGAAATCAAAATCTACATTTTCCATACAAAAGCAAATCTACTTTGCCACTAGATTTTGAATAGATTTTTTTGTAATTATATAGTAAAGCTACTTCACTAGGTTGCACAAAAGAATGATAGTTTAATGAAAATGCAAAATAGCATTGAAAAATATTAAAAAAAGATTTAAGAAAATCTTAATAAAATAGAGAAATGAATAAAACTTAAAAAATAAATAAAGCGTAAATTGTAAAATTAATATAATGTAAAATGTTAAATTTCTTTTTTATGTTGATTGTGAATGTAAAGATTTGAAAATATATTTAATGCATTGTAAGTGTTCTCTAATGCTATTTTTATAAATGAAATCGTTTTCAAAAGCGGCAATTTCTCATTTTGATTTTAAACTAAATAAAAAGTTTAACCTGCTTGCTGGGATACTTCTTTCTGCACACAGTATTAACAAAAATATATTTAAAAGGAATCCCACATAAAAAACTTTTAAAACGTGTCCCAAACAAAAGTTCGTTGTCTTTATCCACATAACCTTAAAACCACTCAACGATGTTAAAAAAATATTAAGTGAATCAAAATACAAAAGAAATCTCTTAAAAAAATATACACCAAGCCAGTGAATAAAAAATGTAAACATCTAACGAACAACTTAAGAAATTGAAGTAAAAATATCATATGCACTCACATAGATTAATTTAAACCAAAGAATCATGTACATAACATTTTCAAAAGAAACCATGAATAATATAAAAACTGAATACGAAAATATATCTTTTGACTCAAACACAATAGATGGGACAAAAAAAAACAGCTTTACACCCTCGCTCAATAAAGATGTTGATGAAATATTAGTGAATTCAGTTGTATGGGTGTTTATAAATCCCAACAAAAGAACTTGGTAAAAATAACGACGCAGCCCATTTTCTTCTCTTTCGTCCAAGTTATTTTAAGTTACTGTTAGAAAAATAAGATTTCAAATATTTTACACATCTGCAACAACAAAGCTTAAAGCCAATGTTCTTGTGGGTGTGTAGTAAATAGAGGTGAATAATTTGTTTTTTTCATCACTAAAAAGTATGATAAACCAAAATAAAAGGAAAGTTAACTAATGCACGAAGAGGTCGGCTTACTTTTTAAATTGAAGACAGTAACACAATAAGTGCAAATCCTAACAGAACCTAGACTAAGTATAATCAGAATTGATATTGAATGACCGCGGTGGATAATTTAGTGAACGCTCCTGTATAGTATAATAAGAAAATCTTTTTCCGATTTTAAATGGTGCCTTAGTTGGAGGCGAAAAAACCACATGTCAATCATTTAGTGACAGGCGTATCTAATTTAAAAGAAATACGATCATGAGTTCCCCAGCAAAAAATTTTAGAAAAGGTAATCGAGGGTGGAATTAACCATTTTTGGCGGAAGGAGTTCCTAACTAGATTACCAACTTAATGATTTTAACAATTACTGAGAATTGTTTACATTGTTTACATCGTTTTTTACAGTATTCTCTAGAAGAACTGGTTAAAATACTATTTCCTTTTTGCGAACTAATGTAATGTGTTTTGTAAGCGAGTAACGAAAGTAAGCCATTATATGGCAAGTACTTTTTAAGGTAATGTCTAATTTTTTGGTGTGTTGGTTTTGTCGGAGCCACAGCTTATTCTATTTTGTAGAACCGCATGTCTACATATTTGCTAAAAAATACATCGAGCAATTCGAATCCCGAATTTGATAGTGTTGTGTTTTGTATGACCGCGAAAGTTTGTTAAACACGCATATAAAAGAAGAAGAGATCGTGTAAATATACAAATATTGTGTGCTATTCTTATGGAATATTTTAATTTAAATTAAAAAAATTTGTTTTTACCATAAACATTTTCTGATTAAAATTTTTTCCCGAAAATTTAAGATTTGCTTAACTTATTCCAACTAGATCATCAAAGGCCATTACAGCAATGTATGTATGCAGGATGCCAATTGGCAAAACTTGGGGTATCAACTCAACTGGCGTGAATTGGATTCTTAAGGCAGTGTTTAGGCCGTTTTTGCTTTACGGAGCTCTTTTCTGCTGGAATACACTGGACTCTGCGGCGGATGTCTCTATCTTGGAGAAGGTGATGTGCAGTATGGCAATCTTAACAACTGGGGCCATTAGAACAACGCCCACAAAGACTATTTTCGCCCGTTGATCTTCTGGCCAGGAGGGTGGCGCTGAGGACGGCAGCCAGACTGAATGTCATAGCGTACTATGGATCACGGTTGTAATTCCTGATCTTGTGGATTATTGCACCCCAGACCTTCCCTCACAAGGAGATTTCTCTTTGACCTGACGGAGGGCTACTCTCTTCCATCTCGAGCACTCTGTATATACATGGATAGATCCAGGAAAGGAACGAGAGTTGGGGATGGGGACTATATTGTCGAGTTTGGGATAAAGATGATTTTCAGACTCCCAAGAGACTGCAGTTTTTTACAGGCGGAAATATCTGTTACTAGAAGGCCGAAGTGCTGGTTGAGGTACCACATTCCGACATCCCTAAACGGGATAGCGGAGGTTTCGACTGTCACCCTAAAATGGGTGAGGGGACATGGGACCATTTTGGGCAACCCTGCTACCGATGAACTGGCAAAGAAGGGGAGATAATTCTTGACGAGAATGCCATTGATACTATTTATGGTATACCCCTCTCTGCTTGCGCCCTGTCCGCAAGCTTCTCTCTACGGACTAGCTCAGATCACATGGTCTAACGAGTCGTCGTATTTGACCGCTAGAACAATCTGGCCCTCTTTAGATCGGGGCAGGGCGTGACTTGGTGGCTGCGATCACTGGGCACTGCTTATTTGGGGCCCATGCTGGGAGAATGGGTCTTCCATTTAACGACTTCTGAAGAAGTCGTTAGGACGAGGAAGAAGAGTAGACGGTGGAACACCCCCTCTGTCTGTGCCCGGCTCTGGGATGTATACGCCTGATATACCTCGGTCAGCGGTACTACGGGGGCCTATCTGATATATCGTTACTAGGTCTAGGTAGGATAAATTTCTTTTTTGGGCGCAGTGAGTGGTTTACTGGCCCACAACTGGTCATCATGGCTCATTCAAGGGGATAAGCGCACCGACCAGCCTTATTTGCTAGTTATTTAAAAAAAAATTAATCTTATATAAGTAACATTGTGTTAATAACTGACGTTTTCTGTATTTTTTTAATAAGTTTTGGCTATAGATATATTCCATGAAAGGTAACGTCAATAACAAGGCTTTGATACTTACAGTACTGTTCGAAACCTAAGCAACTTATCCCCAGTAAATCCTCATGGTCCTATATGTTCTCTTTAAATAGATTATTGAAAAATTTCCTCTTTATTTATTATAACTCGTATACATATAGTCTACATACTTATAATAACAACAAAAAACACATTTTAAGTCTTTGGAAGAAAATATAAAACAAAAACAAAATTAACTTAAAAATTCGCTGTTCGAAACCTAAGCAACTTTTACATTGTTGCATTTGTTGCGAAATATTAACTAAAATAACAACAAAAATTTTAAACGAAAATTTTAGTCCCGTTATGATTGCTATTGAAAAAAGTAATTTTGGTTCATTTTATGCATTTAGGAGTACCAATTCTTAAGAAGTGTAACCATGACGTGAACACGTTATGGATCTGCTTTTAAGCTAGAGATTATTGAACTTTTTAATAACGGTAAACCCCAAATTGCTATAGCAAACCAATCAAATATTGATAAATCAATAGTTTCCCGACTTATAAAAAAGTATAAAGCTACTGGGAAAGTAGAGAAAGCCAATAGCGGTGGGCGACTTCAAAAAAACTTCTGAGCGAACAGACCAGAAAAATTTCCGTCTAGTTAAAAAAAATCCATTTATTTCGTCGAAAGACATAGTGAATGAGCTTGAACTTCAGATTAGTTCTTCCACAGTAAGAAAACGTTTATTGGAACAAAACTTAAAGAGCTTCATGCCATCTAAGAACCCTATGCTGACTAAGAAGCATTTAAAAGAGAGGTTTGTTTGATTGATTGCAACGTAGTCTGATTTTCTCAGCTTTTCGGTAGTTTTAGGTTGGATTTTGCTAGAGCACATATGGATTGGAATATTCCAAATGGAGAACTGTTTTGTTTAGTGATGAATCTAAATTTAACTTACTAAATTCAGATGGAGTTTGCCACGTGAGAAGACCAAAAGGAAAGCGGCTACATCCTCGGTACTCAAAAGCCACAATAAAGCATGGGGGTGGAAATGTGATGGCTTGGACTTGTTTTTCGGCAAGTGGTGTTGGTCTCTATGCAGAAATTCAAACAAAAATGGATCCTTTTGTTTACACAGATATTTTAGCAACTCACATGCTTAACTATGCTGAGTGGGAAATGCCACTTCGATGAGTGTTGCAACATGATAATGACCCAAAACACTCATCGAAGTTAGTCAAGGATTGGTTATCAGCTAATGGGGTTCAAGTTTTGGATTGATTACCTCAATCGCCAGAGTTAAATCCCATAGAGAACCTCCTTGAAATTTTAAAACGGAGAGTTGGAACTCGACGCTTTAAAAATAAACAGGCGTTGATGAAATATCTCAAATCGGAGTGGGAAGCTATAACTACATCTATTCTATCGAATCTTATTGAATCTATGCCCAAAAGATGTGCTGAGATCGTAAGAAACAAAGGATATCATAGCAAATATTAAAAGTTGCTTATGTTTTGAACAGCCAATATTTAAGTTAATTTTGTTCTTATTTTATCATAACTTCCAAAGAAATTTTTGTTGTTATTTTTAAGTTATAGACCCATTGTGCAGTAGTAAATAAAAAAAATATTTTCTATAAATTTATTTAAAGAAAAGATATGAGTCTATTATTACTTAGTGGGAAAAAGTTGTTTAGGTTTCGAACAGTACTGTATATCTTTAAATTTGTATTGCTTCATGAGTTACCGACATTTTAGTGCACATATTTGTATTTGTTTTTTGTTCAATGAACCGAATTTCAGTTTATTTCTAGCTAACTGGTAATAAAAAAAATAGTTTTTAGTAGGCGACACTTCCAGTACAAAGTAAATATTAATCATCATGCGGTTTCCTTATTGTAGGGAATAGAACTGCAAAAACAGCGCGGATAATACATCTCACGCAAAATGAAGAATTGTATTCATGTACCCAGAAGGAACTAGAATATTTAGTATTGAACTTACTTATTACCGCCCATAATTAAGAAAAAAAGTACACAGAATTATAATAGAGGTCGTGATACTTCTAATACAAAGTGAAAAATTTCTTTCATATACTTAAATTGTAAAACAGAGATCATTAAAATTTATTATTAACACATTATTAATTTACATTGTCGATTAAAAACTGACTGGGTTGAAACAGTGTGCACAGTAGGTAAAAAATCTAACAAAGAAGGTAAAATGGACAAGGTACTAAAAATTTGTCCAAGCAACTCCCCCAAAAATGGTTGCATTAAGGCAGTGATTGTGGTACCTTTCATGAAAACTAACACTTATCTAATATAACTTTGAAATTATACTAGGCAGGCTTTTTTATTTTGAGAAATTACAATGAAGTGTATTCCGGTGATTTCACCTGATATGCTATTTGAGGATAAGGGATTTTAGTATTTTACTTGCCTGGCGTTAGCATTACTATTAAGAAGCACAAGCCAAATCGTAAGGAATTTATGGTGAGAATTAAGAGTGTCCAGTAATCTCATATGGAAAACTACTAGTATTTTTTAACACCGGAGATGCAAACATCTTGTCATGTATTATCTTTGGACTTTAACGATCATTAAAAAAGTAATTCCAGTAAACAAGTGCTCCCAAATAAAACGGCAACGCCGCTTAACAGACGGACGGGCATTCCTTCAAGCATACCTTCCATCTGCACTACACACTGGCAACTTCTTTATTGGCACGACTAAGCCTCGTGGGCATGGGCATTGGTGCAGACTTCAGGAGACAAAAAATTTGAGCCAGTGTCTGTAGATCCAAATCACCACTAGGGCTCAGATGGTATGGCAATCCAAATTCCCTCCCCTAATCGTGGCATTACCTGCGTGAGTTTTATAAAATACCCCTAAACACACATCATCGATAATCACTTACGTCGTTGTTTTTTACTCTGCTAAATAAAAATTCATGATATATATTCACAAACCAGAAATGGTGGATTTCATTTGTTTTTGTTTTTTTCTCGTTTTTTACAGCACTTATCTAGGTGATTATATTTAATTAAAAATATCTGATATGGCTATTGACAATTTGTTTTCACTGGTTTAAATACATTTTAAACTGATTGTGTTATTTTTGTCTTTTGCACTACGATAGAACAAAAGAATACATGTGTTTATTACACCCTTCACTACAGTGGAAAAAGGGTATATATAAGTTTTTTTCATTTCGTTTTTAATTTCTAAAATATCGATTTCCGACTACATAAAGTGTATATAGCTATGTTCGTTTGTCCGTCCGTGTTCAAAATACGCTATTGAAAATCTACCAGATCGGTCCATACCATGCCTGCCTCTAATTTTTCATTCGTCTAATTGTTTTTTTATATTTGTTGCCGCAGAACTCAGTTATTTTGCTTTATTTGAAAGGTTGTGCTAACAAATTGTTCCTGTTTTAAAAACAGTTTATATATTTTTTTTTAAATTAGAGCGTATTAAACATAATTGTTTTTTAGCGTTCTATTTTACACCGCAAAGGGCATAAGTACGAACAATGTACAAAATTGTGAACCGTTATAGACAGACACCTTTAATTTACAAGGAACATGTATTGTTAAGTCCGCTTCAATAACAAGTATACAATTTGAATTTAGAAATTATAGGGCATTTTTCTAAATTTCTGTACATTTTTCTGACTTCCGTACCCATTGAAAGAAAAAGGCAACAAAAATAGAAGTCGCTTAAAGGCGAACTGATTTCAGCGAAACCTGATGGAATACTTTAATGGGACTAGTTTCCAAATATGACATATTGATGTACCTGAATAATATTGTACGCGATATTTTCTTCCATAAAACTTCTTCTTGTTTTTCTTTACTTTTTTGAATAAGACATGCATAAAATGATTTTGAATGATTTTTAATATATTCAATATGTGTCCCGGTTTTTTAATTTTGTTTTGTAATTTTGTTTCATCATCCTTTATTGTTTTCTCTTTTTTATCTAAAAATTTAGCGACAAAATTATTTAGTTCATATGGACTTAAAAAATTTTATTAGATACTACAGGTTTTAAGGGTCGCTGATTACGAACCTGATGTCAGTTTTTATAAATTTAAAATGGCGGATACTTTAGTATATAGCGAACAATTTTTAGAAAATTGATAGAATTTGTTTAAAACTTATTACACAGAATTCTTTAGTGCCGCTGATTACAAATCGGTTGTTAGTTTTAAAAATTTAGAATGTTGGACCCCATATGGCAGACAATTTTAAAAGATTTTAAAAATAAATAAAAACGAGCAATAGAAATGTTCAAAATGGAACTTATGCGCTTGTGATACTTTGCGTTTGAATAATTCAAAATATGTTATGAATAAATATAAATTTACCTACCTAGTAGCAGCAAAGATTTATTCACACTTTTTGTAGTTTATACTTTTCAGCTTTGCTAGTACTGAAAAGTTTAAACTAGTACTACTACTACTAGGTACTATGTAGCATAAACTGCCTTTTTATTCACTCTACCCAATGTGTTGTATTATATGGCTGGTACTTTTTACGGTATTATGTAATTTGCGCGGGGAAGTGGTTATGGATATATAATGAAGAGTATATAAGATTCGGCATAGTCGAACATAGCACTCTATTTTTTTTTTATTTAACTCTATTAGTAATTAAATAGTTATAGCAAAACAATTTTTAATTCCCACAAAAACTCTCAGGGCACAATTTCTCTAAAACTTTTACTAACGCCTTTATCAATATAAATAAAAACAGTGTAAAAAATGTATAGTAACTCATAAAATGAGAATGGCTAGACCGATTTCAGTAAAATTTTTTGTCAGTTGTTCGTATTTTCGAGGAGAAGGTTTTTACGGAAGAAAATTTTGGAAAATCCCTCCGGAAAAGTCGGAAAATTGGACAAATCGAAAATTGATTTTTTTTATGAAATTTTATTTTTTTTTTTCACAAAATTTGATGATAATTGTGTTGTATTAGCACTCTAAGGTTTGTCTGAAGACTTAAAATTGGGCGAGGCGAAGTTCACCGGGATCGCTAGTAAAATATAAAAATAGATCTGAAATGTATTTTAGGAAAAATTTGTATGAAAATTTTATTATAACTCACAAATAGAAGAGAAGAGGGTAGAAGTTTGTGAAACGATTGCAAAATAAGCCTGCGTATTTTTTAGGCTTTGATGTAAAAGATTATATTCATGTGGAGTATAAATTGTAAAAATATTTTAATGCAAGTAAAGTTTGAGCGGATGTTTGAATCTGTTGTTAGTGGAATTTATTAGTTGATTTTGGCATCCGTGTTATATGTGGAATGAAGGCTTAATATTAAATAAGAAATAAAAAACAACATAACCCATGATATCACTAGTACTGTTCAGGTAACTACTAGGCTGGGTTTAAATTACTTGCTTAAAAATAGCAACAGCACTAAAATCTTTGCTTTGCTTACATGTTTTTCAGCATTCACAAAACATTTCATTATAAGCGAAGCAAAAAACAATAATAAAAAAAAGAGAAAGAAACGCATTTGCTTAATCTGACTAAGTGCAAGCTAGCAGCAAAGCTTAACATTTGCTGTTGCTTAAGCAAAAGTTGATGTTTATTTCTTCTTTTGTTGTTGCTTTTTAAGAAGAAAAAAACACCACTTAATGTTGTAAAATATCAACGTACTAAAATCTGTTTTCTTAGGTGCTGTAAGTAATACGAGGGCTGCTATATATATATCCGGCCTGGCAACACTGAGTGCTGCCAAGTGCAATCTGACATTTCCATTGGAAAGTTTTTCATTTTTAAGCATAATCGTACTCAAAACGTTTTGACGTGCGACCATTATTTGTGGTGTTTACAGTGACTTGATAAAATTAATATAGAAAAAAATGGAATTAACTCGTGAACATTTTCGTGCCATCATTTTTCACAGCTTTCACGACAAGAGTGCATTGATTAACTTAAATCTTTGCATGGCGATGAAGCACCATCCTATAGCCCTGTGAAAAATTGGTATAATGAGTTTAATCGTGGCCGAAGCTCGCTCAAAGACGAATTCCGTGAAGGTCGTCCAAAAACGGCTGTTGTGCCAGAAAACATTGATGCCGTGCGTGAACTCATAATGCAAGATCGAAATGCGACATACCGAGAGATAGAGACATCCTTGGACATTTCTTCCACCAGCATACATTCGATACTGCATGAACACCTGGCCGAAAAAAAGGTTTGTTCTCGTTGGATCCCGCACAATTTGGAAGTCGCTCAAAAAAAGGCTCGTGTCGATTGGTGCAAAGAAATGTTGCAAAAATACGATTGCGGTGCTTCAAAAGAAGTTTATAAGATCGTCACAGGTGACGAATCATGGATCTATGCGTATGAGCCCGAAACGAATCAACAATCGACCGTTTGGGTCTTCAAAGACGAGCAAAATCCAACGAAAGTTGTTCGTGGAACAAGCACTTCGAAGCAAATGGTCGCCTCTTTCTTCGGCAAAACTGGTCATGTGGCGACTGCTCCGCTTGAGCAACGTAGGACGGTTACTTCTGAGTGGTACACTACAATTAGTTTGCCTGAAGTCATCGGAGAAATTCGAAAAACCAACAAGAGAAGACGAATCATTGTTCACCATGACAATGCGAGCTCTCACACATCGGCCAAAACGTCGAATTAATGGGTCATCCGCCGTACAGCCCTGACTTGGCGCCTAATGACTTCTTCTTGTTTCCGCACATCAAGAAAAAAATGCGTGGTCAACGATTTTCGTCGCCAGAAGAAGCTGTTGAAGTGTTCAAAAACCATGTTTTAGAGGTGTCTCAATCAGAGTGGAAAAAGTGCTTCGACAAGTGGTTTGAGCGCATGCAAAAGTGTATAAATCATGCTGGAGAATACTTTGAAAAATAATAAAACCATTTTTGATTATAAATATTCGCATTTTCACTATTAGGCCAGAAATATATAGAGCAGCCCTCGTAAATACATAAATACGTTTCCAATGTTAAAAGGGATGAAAATCAGCGAGTTACAGCAAGTAACAGCAATCGTAGTCAGCAAGAACTTTATAGCAAAGAGTTAAGCAAAAGCAATAATAAAAATGAAGAAAAACTGATTGCGTAAGCAACAGCAAACTTTTTCAAATTGATTGCGCTGCAGTAAGAAAGACATAGTCAGCATAAGCAAATGCGTACAGTAGTGCAGTATATTTTTCCTAAGCAACAGTTAAGCAATTACATATGAATTGATAATAGTCAAGCGTTTTTAATCGCTGCTACTAGGATAAAATATAATTAAATAGCAGCGTACTGCATTGCATTAGTTTCGCCAACTAAGTAACAATACTCTTCGTCAACTTTCGAGAGTACTTAAGTATGATGTAAAAAAGCTTCTTAACTTTAAAATAATGTACAACAGCAACTTTCTTACGAAATAAATTTTCGTTTTCTATAATTTGGTGACCTTATTTTCCCAGCTTAACAATATCGTATTTTGGCCCCTTAAACCTCTTTAATCGATGTTTTCACATGTTTGTTCATCAATAGCATTGCAGCCCTTAATTGTATATATAATTCATTGGTTACTAGTCTCGTTGCTAATTTCTGCCTTATTTTTATTTTCTGATTTGTCTCGATGGTCAGCGGATAACATACGAAGTGTTGAAATTGCTGGTGAAGAATTAGACTTGATCAAAATTATTATTGTTAAGTTAGACAGGTTACAATGTTTTTAATTGTACACTAGAGATACTGCGATCCAACGAAGTTGTGTTTAACCTAAATTTACTTAGTTTTAGCATTTGCAAAGTAAAAGGAAGTCACAAACTATACAAAACTTTAAAGTAAACAACGGGAATTTGTTATTATAATTAGTAATTTTCACAAAGACATCTTTTTTCGTGTTAAATTCTATTATCCCGATTAATTATTTAAATCACCGATATTGATTATTGAGAGTGAAAGTACATCTCAATGGCCATTTCGCTACCCCTTACTTAGCTGTTACGGAAACTTTCACAAACATTTTAAATGAACTAAAGATTTTTGTGCAAACAATAAAGCAAAGACAAAAATTAAAGTTTAAGCAAAAATAACAATTATCAACTATGATTTTATTTTTCTTTTATCCACTGTATACGGCTGACTTTTTTTCGGCTCTTTTATACAGTTAAAAGATGATGAAAAATAAAATATCACAAAACACTACGATAATTTATTTGTATGCACGGGCCATTGAAACGTGCTTTCACCCTCAATAATCAATATCGATGATTTAAATAATTAATCGGGATAATAGAAAATAGAACGAAAAAAGATTTCTGTTTGAAAGTTAATACACCAAAATTTTTTTCTGCTTTCTTTTTCAATCATTACATACATACATTTTCTTAGTAGGTTGTGTATTTCTTCTAACTTACTTAACAGTGATTGTCTATGACATTTTTTTTAATTTCTTTATTTGATTTGTTTATTAGATTATATTTAGTGCATGGGTGCTAATGAAGAACGTAGCGCGCCAGAAATTACAGCATTATATTCTGACTCTGATTAGGTTTTCCTGTTTTCCTTAAAAATCAATACAACAATTTTGTAAATTATTTTGCTTTCTTAATAAAATGCAGATATTTAAAGTGCATGAACTTTAGCCCTATCAAAATAATGTAATAACATGATTATTTTCATTTTTCTCTAATATAATTTAATACTAACAACACTTAATCGAAACAGCAAAACAAATACTCGTTCCGCTTACTTTTTATATCCTTGAATTAAAATCATTCTATTCAGAATGTTGTGCCATATTGTCACAAATACAATATCGAGCAAATCATAACTACGTACTTTTTTTCGAATACAAGTACACTATAAAAAATGGATTCCTAAAAAACAGTCTCTTAACAACGACAACAGCAACGAAAATAAAACGATAAATATGACAGAAACCATTGTCTGAAATCTCCTTATCAAAAATGTGTACATACAAGTATCTACATACGCAAGTATCTTAATGTACAAATATCTGTATGTATGTTAACGGAAGAAAGCGAGTTGTTGTGTTTCAAACATTCATTTGACAAGTTACATGACTAAAATGACATTCGGCAATGAGTGGTTAAAAGCCATAATATTTATATCTCTTATTCATCTAGATTTTTGTTAGATGTCTAAGGCATTCGTAAACTGTGCCAATATTAAATATAATGTTATGATTGTTCAAAATTTAAGGTTTCAAACAAAACATTTTAACTGACAAGTGTCTCAAAGGTACATTTAATACAACTCATCAATATGTATGAACATTATGAATTTGTAATTAAAACCTTGTTATCAAAAAGTGTAATAACAAAACCATTCTTTCTAGATAAAACCGCAAAACCATATTATTATTTTAATGGCATGTTTTTTGTGTTGACGAAATTTAACAACAAATTGAAACCTCATGTAAATTTTTTTTTGTGTCGTTTTTGTTGGCAATCGTATTAACTGACAGGATTAACTAGAAAAAAGGCACAACTCACACTCGGTAAATAATAAGCTTTTTATGCCAAAATTTTACAACAATGGTTGAAATAAAGCCAAGTAAATTAGTACTACAGTAGTGCCTCGTTACTTTGTATTTAAGTCAATATTAATGATTTTTAATGTTAAAGCTATATTTCATAAATTTACATTTTAGTTTGCTCTAAATTTGCGAGATTGCTGCCTTGCTTTTTATAATTTTTGGTCAAATGTGTTAAAAGCATTAAAAATATAAAACAGCCGAACTGATATAATAAATTGTATGTAATCGTTATTTTTGTTTTGCTTTTCCCCGCAAAACATCAAATTGTTCCATTCAAACTACACCTTCCCGGGGCGCTTCGCTTCCCCAATGAGAAAAATCGTACCACGAAAACTCTGTAAAGCAAAATTTTTATTTGATTAATATGCCTAATGGACCTTATAAATTTATCTTTCAAATATTCTTAAAAATTCTTTTTTTTTAATCGTTTCCTCGCAGTTTTCCTCTTCCCCACTTACCCGTCCTATTCCCCTTTTTTAAATACGCATACCCTCTTCTTCTAAATAAATATACGTCTCTATTGTTAAATTTTTTTTTTGTTAATCCATGCAGCCGCGTTACTGAATTCCTGCAAATTTTAGATAATTAATCTACACGACCATACGAACAAACCTAAAACGTAATCAAATTCGGTTTGAACCCTCGTGATTTATAAAAAGACAAAGACACATCAAGGGAAAACTTTTATATAACTGTAACTGAAAATGAAATGAAAACGATATCCTTATTCAAAGAATATAATGCTGCTACTGCTGCACAAAATCATTGGCGTTCCCGTCCTTGAGTATTTACGAATATTAACTAAAGAATACACAAACTTTAAATATAGATAATTGCAGAACTCGTGCTAAGACAAGGCAATCTGTCTAAGTAATAATGATTCCAAGAAAAAAACATTTGAAATATTAAGCACATAAAAATTAGCTAACTAACCTTCCTGTTTATTAAAATTATTTGCGAGAGTATTTCACCAAAAAAAAACCTTTTTAAAGGATCATTTCAGTTTACCAGGTAACCTGTACTAAAACAGATAAAACTAGGGATGTCATAAATATTTTGCTCCCAGAACGCACCAATTATTAAAGTTGAATTCAAAATCATATTTGGTATTCCACACGATAGTCTTCTCAATCTTACCCTTTAAGAAAAATTAACCCTTATCGGACGCGACTTTTCACACGTTTGATTCTCACCAGGTTGTAGTTATTTTTAACAAATATGAAAAAAAACAATAGTATGTTATTATACATTTATATTCATTTCTTTTCAGTTTTGTTACAATTTATTTATTTTTTGTACAACTACTACATGTCTGAGTTTCTGATAATTATTTATATACTTGTAAGGTATGGTATTTTTTGAAGCAATCTCCAACATGAAGAAATGGTTTTCTCTGGCATGTTTCGCAAAAGTATACTGTTGTTTTCCTCCCTCGTTATTGCTAAACTCATCACTAGAGCTAAAATCACTTTCAGAAATTTCTTTGATATTTATAATATTTTCTTTATTCATTTTATGGGCAAAAAATAAATTCAGACATTAAGAAAAAGAATTGAAAGTTTATTGCACAAGTTAAATGCTCTGCTGATAACGACAAACTGAAAAGATTCTTATGCTCAAACGGTAACGGTAAATACGTATTTTCAAATGGTAACGGTAAATTGAAGAAATGAATGCATTTTAAAAACAAATCTCATCAATAGACAGTATGTTTCGACATAATTCGCCTTGTCACTTCACACGTGCCATACGACCGTTGCAGAAAAGTACTGTTGTCACGTCAGAGGTGACCTACGACCGATAAGGGTTAATATAGAAATGGCAGTTTGAGTTATAATTTAATTTATTATGTATTCGAAATAACTTTTTTCTTAAAGCTAAATTGTTGGAATATTTTAAGATTCACAAAACTAATTCAACTTATCCTTAATTATAAAGGGCTCTAAAACTTCATGTAAATGTAAAGGCAACGACAATTATACAAGTTATCACTAAATGGATTAATATTTCATGTGATCAGAATGATAAGCAACAGGTAAAAGTGTTATATTCGGCTATGCCGAATCTTACATACCCTTCACCATCTATGTAAATCTAGTTTAGTGAAGTAATTCCAATAAAAAAACAAATTTTGGGTTGCAGAATAATAAAAAATAAAAAAAATCGGCAATTATTGGGTAAAGAATTTTTTAAAAAATTCATTATTTCCTAAGAGATCTCTTCAAAAGCTTTAAAATGATACCCATATTGATATTTAAAAACTTTAGAACCCAGTTACTCGGATAATATGGACGAGCTCCAATTTTTTCATTTGATGTTTTTTCGTAATTTTTATCGCAATATATATTTATTATTTTGATTGAAGTCACTTTATTGTTCCGAATGATATGAAAAATTAGAGGTAAGCGTGGTCTTTTGCCTGCTGCCCCGAAGAACATTGACCGATCATGCTAACTTACAACAGCACCTCTTTCGACACTATGCCTGATCGATTGACATTTTTTGTAGGCAAACTTGATTTCAGCAGTAACACGGATGAACAGACGGACATCGCTCAATCGGCTTCGCTATGAATAAGAAGTTAGAATATATATACTTTATGGGGTCGCAAATGGATACTGTACAAATTCCACACGGAATGAGAAACTTAGATTTACACTTTTTCCCCTTTTTGTTTGAAGGGTATAAACATGCAAGTTAGCGCGTCTGCTACAAATTTAATTTTTTTTGTTGCGCATTTAGCACTCATTTTGCAAATATTCTAGTAATTACCTTGCATACTTAAATTTATACAACAGATTCAGGCGTGTTTATAAAACTAATCAATAAAAGTAGCTAAGCTAAAAATAACGTTACGCTTACACCCAAAGAAAAATTGTAACTCTAAACAAGGCAAATATATTAAATCCTGATTACGTTACTTCTTTGATGGTTAACTAAAGAACACTTAACATACACCCTTCACACTAAACTCACTGGTTTTTTAAAACAGTTTTAAACATGTGATATGATTTAACGCGGAGTGGTGACTAATTATTGTATTGATCTTATACAGAGAGATTCTTTGATTAAATTTGAGTGAGCTATGTATATCTATAGAGAAAATATCAAAATCTTCTCAATCTTTCCTATAGAAAAACTAAATTACAAATAACGATACTAAGTCCAAATTCACACTTTTAAAAGTTTCACCGAATTTCATAGGAATTTGTACATTTCGCTTTTAATTTAATATTCATTACTGTAGTTGTATATGTTATTTCAAATAACATATCTACATACAACAAAATATATGCAGCGATCGTACACAAAACAATCCACTGAAAATTCAATCCATGCCATTTTGTTTAATCCGCTTGCGTCTTTACAATTCTTGCCAAAAAACAAAAATTTCATGAAACTTGTTTCATGCAAAACGACGTCGTATAAGAGGTATTTACACCCTGCACAGCTGAGACTTTATACGATTTTTATATATATATTTTATACCTATTTAATGTGATACCCTAAGTATATTGAGTCAATTTCGAATGGAACGTAAAAAATTTATAAAAAATTAGTAATTTTAACTTTTAATCAATAATTAATTATCAAAGCCTAATGCACCTGGCTTTCAGAAATGTCCTTACTCAGAAAGCATTTAAAATGTTGATCAAAAAGATTCCATTTATTGCATTTTTAAAAAACTGGAAATTTTTTAAAAATATTTATAAAAAGTTTCCTAATAAATACCTATTGATGCTTTTAATAACTTAACTCAAATAACTAATGATGTGTTTAGTAAAATATAAACCTTTTTTCTTAATATCACCTATAATTACTAATATAATCATTAACTAAAATATCGTTCATACATTCAAGGTATGCATTATAATTAAAATTTTTTTTTTATTATTGCCCAATTGGAAGTAATCTAAAACAACATCTCAAAATGAAGAAGGAGCTATAATTGAACCGCTAAAATTTCTATTGCACTTTTTTAAATTAAGTTTGTTATCTAAAAAACAAAAGGCTTCTTTTTAACACTTCTAGCATATTGCAACAATACAAAATTTTAAAAGTGTTCAATTATATAAAAAAATACATAGTGTCAGTAAGCGTAAAAAGTGTTATAATTCATTTTTGAAAAACACCAAATTATTGTTTAGATTTTCTTGTAAATTCTTCGACATTCTATTATAAACTGCAACGTTTATATATTTACTAAAAAATTTCTTACCTTAGTCCTGGCACTTGTGTAGCCATTGTGCCATCACTGAGCACCCATGATACAACCGGTGGTGGATTGCCATGTGCCGTACAACTAACTTGTGTTCCAGTATCATTGCTAAAGAGTAGACGTGATGGTGGCTCCTGTAAAAAGGTGGGTACACGTAAGCCGCTTGTGGCTTTGACCACAGGTGCTGGCAGTAGTATTATTGTGGTTACTAAAGTAATTTCCAACAATGATAATGAGGTGAGACAGACAAAAGCTGAAAGGACACAAGGACAATATTAAATATAAAACAAAAAACGTGAAGTAATTATAGACAAAGTTTGTTAAAAAACAAAATGTATACTCATTATGTGCTATATGTATGTATGCATGTATGTACATGTGTATGTTATCTAAATTTAGTACTACAATTACTATTTAAAAGTCATAATGAAGTTAGTTTCAATGTCAAAATCACAGCGTTACCTACTAAAGTATATTTATAACACATTATCAATAAGGACTTTACTTATTAACATAAAAATTCAAACATTTTTTTATACTCGTATCTTCTTTTTTCTGCAATCAATTTTATCAAAAATGTATCGGTTGAAATTTACCTTAGGTGTCATATTCTTTTACATTTCAATTACTGGCTTTTGATTTTTAGGGTTTTTTCTTACTTCTCGTTAAACGGAGAAACACACTTGCAAATCCTCTCAAATTCCTACATAAATTAATTAGTTCGAAATTAATCAAAACGTTGCTGAAGTTGTACTCTGCCTAATTAGTGAGAAACCCAGTGTTGCCATTTCGTTACATTTTTTACTTGGTATGAATATCATGTCGCACATGAATTCGGCTAATGTAGACTACCAATATTCATGTTTCGTTCATGTGCAACCATCGTTGGCCGATGGCCATCTAATGATCAACAATGCGAACACTCTTTTTCTTATTAAAAAGATTTAAAGAACCCTGACGACAAACAGAAAATTATGCTCAAACAGAACATGAACATCGACACGTGTTCGCTACATTCAAGCCGTTGTTCTGCCAGCGTTATGTACATGTCTTATTCAATTTGTGGGCTAGTGGAGACATGGGGTAAAGGATTCACGTAACATGTTATATGTGGTCAAATTTCTGTAAGTTTTGGTATAGGCACGAAATAAAGTAATATTACTGAATAACTACTTGTTTTATTATTTGATGTAAGAACCAATCTGACATCTGTTGTTCTTAACGTATCAATTGAATTGCAAATGCTATCAAAATCCCATGTAATAAATAAGTTCAAAATAAACAAAAAAAAAACTTTTCTGAAGTTGTACTCTGTTCAATTAGCGAGAAATCCAGAAATGTTTCTTGCTTCATGTTTAGAAACAGCAAAATTTTAAGGCAACAATTTTTCCCAACTGTGAAATAATGTGAGCTGCACTTTTTTGTGCGAAAAACTAAGTACTCTAATTTTCATGAAGTACCGGATTATACAACAAAAAAATTGTCAGTAATTTTATGTTAAAGTTTTTAGCAAATAAGAGTCAAATTTGTCTTATATAAGAGTATTTTTAAAATTATAAAAGAACTATATTCTATGGAAGCTCAATCATTCAAAGAAAAAAGTAAAATAGATTTATTAAAAATATTCCACTTTAAATAAATTTATTTACTGGCGAGAACTCGCACTTTTCAAACAAGAAGTATCGGTTGTGAGTCCTGATTAAAATACTCATAACAATCAAAAGGCTATTTTTTTCATACGGTTTTTTATTTTCGTTTTAGTAAATGAATTTGTTGCCGTCTTACTTTCTCTGATTTATTACATTAACTTACTATTCATTTAAGGAAATGTAACTTTTAATGAAAAAATGTAACATTTTTCAAGAAAAGCGTAACTTATTACTGTCCTGGCAACCTGGCAACACTGTAGAAACCACGAAATGTTTCTAAATTAAAATTGTTTCTTGCAACGATTTTGTGCTAAAAATTAAAAGCCAAAACTAATTTAGCATGCAAGATGCAAAGCAAAAGCATAGCATGTCATACCCAAATAAAGCGTCAACGTTCTGTCTTAAACAGTATTGTAAACTTATTTTTTATAAAACCCGCTAAATAAGAATACAAAAGAGACAAAACAACTAGATTGCTTTGAAAATAAATAAATGGCCACTACTTTTCAATAATAACGAAACAAACAAGCATCCAACTTGACTTCCTAACGCACTGTCAAAATCGTATTTTTTAATTGCTAAGCTTTGCTACATACATTTTGTATATGCATGTCAATAACAAATAGCTCGCAAGTTACGCGTTAATTTAGGTTTGGCTGTAAGTACTCTGTTTCAATTTGTGAAAATTGTTAGCAACTTTAGTTTTTCGCTTGAAAAATTTGTCAACTTGCTAGTAGTAATGGACCACTACCCCGATTTAGAAGAAAGTTGTCTTTTAATTTCTTTGAAGAAGTTCTGAATTATATGAAGGAGAAATAGTCAGTTAAGCAAATAATACTAAAATTTGTCCTTAGAGGCTAGTACTCTGTTCGATTTTGCGAAAAAAATGTTGAGCAACATGCATGATTTCGCTTGAAAAATTTTTCAATAGGCTTCTAGTGCTAACATAGCATTTTAGAAAATAATAATTGTTTTTATCGTCTTCAAGAATTCCACATTGTCTGGAAAAGCTTCAAAATTTACTGAAGCCGAAGAGAAACAAACACATATACACCTCATCCAAACTTATGGGAAATATCCCATACATACGAGGGCTGCCATATATATTTCTGGCCTGGCAACACTGAGTGCTGCCAAGTGCAATCTGACATTTCCATTGGAAAGTTTGTCATTTTTAAGCATAATCGTACTCAAAACGTTTTGACGTGCGACCATTATTTGTGGTGTTTACAGTGACTTGATAAAATTAATATAGAAAAAAATGAAATTAACTCGTAAACATTTTCGTGCCGTCCTTTTTCACAACTTTCGACGTGGATTATCACGACAAGAGTGCATTGATAAACTTAAATCTTTGTATGGCGATGAAGCACCATCCTCTAGCACTGTGAAATTTGGTATAATGAATTTAATCGTGGCCGAAGCTCGCTCAAAGACGAATGCCGTGAAGGTCGTCCATAAACGGCTGTTGTGCAAGAGAACATTGATGCCGTGCGTGAACTCACAATGCAAGATCGACATGCGACATACCGAGAGATAGAGACATCCTTGGAGATTTCTGCCACCAGCACACATTCGATACTGCATGAACAGCTGGCCGTAAAAAGGTTTGTTCTCGTTGGATCCCGCACAATTTGAAAGTCGCTCAAAAAAAGGCTCGTGTCGATTGGTGCAAAGAAATGTTGCAAAAATACGATTGCGGTGCTTCAAAAGACGTTTATAAGATCGTCACAGTTGACGAATCATGGATCTATGCGTATGAGCCCGAAACGAAACAACAATCGACCGTGTGGGTCTTCAAAGACGAGCAAAATCCAACAAAAGTTGTTCGTGGAAGAAGCACTTCGAAGCAAATGGTCGCCTGTTTCTTCGGCAAAACTGGTCATGTGGCAACTGTTCCGCTTTAGCAACGTAGGACGGTCACTTCTGAGTGGTACACTACAATTTGTTTGCCTGAAGTCATCGGAGAAATTCGAAAAACCAACAAGAGAAGACGAATCATTGTTCACCATGACAATGCGAGCTCTCACACATCGGCTCAAACCAGAGCGTTTTTGACCGGCCAAAACTTCGAATTAATGGGTCATCCGCCGTACAGCCCTGACTTGGCACCTAATGACTTCTTCTTGTTTCCGCACATCATGAAAAAAATGCGTGGTCAACGATTGGAGTGGAAAAAGTGCTTCGACAACTGGTTTGAGCGCATGCAAAAGTATATAAATCATGCTGCAGAATACTTTGAAAAACAATAAAACCATTTTTGATTATAAATATTCACATTTTCACTATTAGGCCAGAAATATATAGAGCAGCCCTCGTATATGTTTTTGTTTTTTAATTGCACACCCTTTCAGTGTCAGTAAAGTAATTTTTTCTTTTTCTCTTTTTAAATGTATACTTTTTTCATTTTTCTTTTATAAATTTTTTGAACACAAAAAAAAATCAAAACAAAAGGTTAGAAAAAATTTTTTTTTTAAATTCCGTACGAAAAAAGTGCTGCTTATGTTATTTTGTAGTAAAAAAAATGTTTCCAACAACATTTTTTAGTTGGTAAACATGCTGCGAGAAACATTTCGTGACTATTTCACAAATACACAGAGTACTACTTCAGCAAGATTACTACTTATTTATTTCGCTGTTATTTTTTATACGGACTTTTTAAACATTTCATACGAAATGATGAACAGAGTACTATGCTTAATAACGGTATTTTTGAAGTTATTCTATTGAAGGTCTATCTTTAAAAAAAAAGGTTAACCGGACTTAGTAAAAAAATCCTACTTTAACTAATTTTATTGAATGCATTTTTGTTATCACGGAGTATTAGTATTAGGTCTTCATTTAAATATTCATGGAAATAATCGGGATAAAATTCTTTTTTCATACGTTTTTCTATTTGTATTAATATAGTTTTTATTTGACCTTTTTAATTATTTAGTAAATTAATTTGTTGTCTTTTTATATAAATTACATTAAATTAATATTTATTTAAGAAAATTTCAAAATGTAACTTTTAGCGAAAAATTTACCTTTTTTTAACGAATAGCGCAACTTTTTCCTATCTTTCCCCGGCAACACTGATGTTAAGGTAAAAAACATTTCATGTGCATGTATACAAATTTTGGCATATTGCTGCACTATAAAATTTATTGTCTCCTACTAAGCCCTTTTCGAATTTCTACTTTACCCAGATATCTCTTGATTTTCAACAATAGGCTGGTTGTGACAATTTTTCTTTTGTATCAAATGAAATAAAAACGATTTCAGGTATTAATCAAACAATTCTACTTGCAGTGCAATTCACAAGGGAAATGAAAGAGGAATTAGATGCAATCAATGGCTTATCTGCACCAGTAATAATTAGTTTAATTAATTATGCTGGTTGCCTCTGAAATATTTTTAAATAGAGATGATTTAAAGAGCGCAGAAGCGTAAGTTCACGTACACATGCCATGGTTTACATATTTAATCCCTGTGAAGTTATTAGGGATGCCACACTATTTTCCTACAGACATGAAATAGCAACAAAATTTGGCAGTAAAAAAAATCAAACGCTGCACATAGAAGTATTTGACTAAAAAAGCTGGCTAAAATTTTTTTATAGAAGGTCTAAGCTTTTTGGTAGTTTTAAGTCACAAAATTTTGGCAGATTCGTAAAATTTAAAAAAGCAAAGCTTCAGGATTTTTAGAAAGATTCTTTTGCAACATTTAAAAACATTTTAAAGTTTTGGCCGCAAATATTACATTATTACTTCGTTTTTTCTCGTTTTTCCTGCCTTGTGATGTGAGGCAGATTGATCTATAGAGCCTAGTTGAAGATTTTGTTAGAGTTTGCTATATCGTTTCTATTTTGCACTAATGAGCCTTATATAAGTCGCACTAACGTTCTCATTTTCGAATTTCTTTCATAGTTCAACTGCTGTAAAACCTCATCAGGTAATGTATATTACATGTTCGTGTTGCCGTGTGGTTGAGGAGAGATTGCAGCTTAACTTCCCCTAATGTCTCTGTTTAATTAAGGGTACCTTTTATATGAAAAGAATTTTTTTTTTTTGTAATTCTTAGCAATGAGTAACATGAATACGTAATTTTATTGTTAAGCTACAAAATTTCTTTAGCCTTTTTGTTCGTTTTTTGTGCACAGTGCCAAAAACTCCTTCCGTTGTTGAAGGAGTTCTTAACGATCGTTCGCAAATCTTTGGTTTTTCTAGATAACCTGTTATATCAGTTATTAAATTCGGCGCTTCGTTATGTCCCGCTGCTCTTTGGCTAATGGATGCAGCAAATGGCATCTCCTCTGATGTCAACTGGTGACGAATTCCTTCCATTTCTTCGCTGGCTTCATTAAATTATTTTTACGGTGACCCTGAAACCAAAATGCCAAATATTTATATTGTCAGAGTTTATTCTCGCCATTAAGCAGATGAGCTTAAAAATCGGTCATCTTCTCATTGCGTTGAACTCAAATATCTTTTGGAAAATTTTCTGAAATTGATCAAACACTGCTCCACTCCTTGACATTTTGAAATTTCTTCTATTAAAAACCTTCTCCTTTTTTCCAAAAAAAAGTATATTAAAAATACGTAAATATTTAAGGGAAATTTGTGTAAGAGCTTTATTCGTTTAAATCTTTCATACCCTTCAAAAGTCAATAAAAACAACTCAACTTTCCTGAATTAAACTGTTTCTAAAAATAACAAATCTCAAACCAAAGCCTTGAAAATTTACTATACGATGAAAAATTTTGTTGGCTCATTTTTGCCTTTTGGCCAGCTCTTTGGGTCAACTACTCTATGGCTGGCAAAGTTATGACGTTTGTTTCTTGGAATAAAAAGAATATTATTTTTTAATTAGAACACTGTTTAAGTGCTCGCCACAAGCTTAACATAACAGGGTATAAAATTTTAAGGCGTGATAGACAAGGATTAGGGATGCCAGCTGTGCGTATTCAGAGGTCGAATGCTTCTGACTTAATTGTTATCTTCATGTACCTCAAACCGCAATCGCTTTTCACTTCTTCAGATTTTAAAGTGGTGCAGGGGCTTTCACGAAATTGCAGTGTTGTGATTGGAGCTGATCTCAGTGCAAGACATCCATATTGGGGAGATATGTATACGAATGTGAGTAAAAGAAACCTCCGGGAATTTTTGCTCTCAAACCCGGACTTAGAAATACGGCAAACTGACGGACCAAGTAGGATAAATACTTACGTATCATCCTACATCGACTTTTGACTGTGGACATAACTACAACAACTTCCGAACGTCTTAGTACATTGGACTATGAATCTGACCGCAGGGCAGTTGAGATGATCTTTTCTATGAATCCCTGCTTAACTGAAGTGCGGACTACTAAGTATGACCTGGACAGATTAAATAAACGGAGATTTCTACAAAGGTTATCTGCCAATCTGGCCACATGCGGGCTTCCACTTGATAAAAACATGACTGAGTTTGAGATTGATGTCTGTGTAGATGAAATGGGCAGGGCGTTTGGCGATGTTATGGAGTGTTCTAAACTGAAAGTCTCTTCGGGAAGAAGAGGCTTGCTGAAATTTCGCAGAGAATACTCCAATTTGTTAATAAAAAAAAACGACTGAGACGAACATTACACAGATGTGAAGACTCGGGTAGACGTAATATTTTGAAGGCAGATTTACGGAATGTTGACCGAATTATACAGGGTGCCATAGCCAATCTTTAACGGGAACATTGGACTAACTTTTTACAAAACGTACGACTTAACAATCAGACTTTTAGAAAAATAAAGGCGGCTTCGTCCCTCAGTTCGAAGTTTAGTTAATTCTGATGGCATAATTATCTTCGACAACACTGGCATGTCTAATCTGCTAGCGAGACCTTTTTTCCAGAAATTCCCTGGACGAGCGGTACGAGTGGATCCATTCAGTGTGAAGGTTCGAAAATTAGTGTCTACTTTGAACAGGACGACGCCCTTGACGATTTTTAGAAGGACTTTGACTGCTGACGGGGGAATTATTGGATCTAGTAGGAACATTAGCAGACTTGACTTTGTCGATGAGGTTGCAGTAGGTAATGCTCCAAAGCGAAGAACAAACAAAAGATCTAGCGGTATGGATGGTGTATCTGATTTTGTTTTGAAGAAGACGGACAATGTGGCGTGGCGATTTTTAGCTATTTTGTTTGCGCATGGAAGACTGCACTTGTGGTTCCCATACTTAAACCGAAGACGGATCCTCGTGATAGTGGAAGCTATAGACCTATATCGCTATTATTGGCCTTTGTTAAGCTATTTGAATATTTTCTCCTGGCAAGGATTAATGACGTTATTACCGAAAATGACATTTTAAAAGATTTTCTATTTGGGTTTAGGAGCGGACTTTCGACGACACACGCACTAGTTGTACTTACGGACTATGTTGCAAGGGGTCTGAATTGGAGGTGCCCTACAATGGCAATGAGTTTAGATTTTGCCAAAGCCTTTGACTTTATTTGGCATGATAATCTTATCTACAAATTATTGAGTATGGGCTTTGGTACGGGCATTTGCCGTATGACTGATAGCTTTCTAAAGGATCGCTCTTTTAGGGTTCGTATTGGAGATGTCCTCTCTCATAAAGGTTCGATTTTTGCAATAGTGCCATAGGGATCGTTGCTGGGTTCAGTTTTGTATAATGTCTTCATATCACATGGAGAATATGCGTCGAAAACTGCATCTCTTTTAGCAGAAATGTATCCACAGAAGAAGTTGACCCCGACCGTCCATAAAATATTGGCGCATGGCAAAGATATACTTGAGTTCCAGTCTTTGCCAATTGAAGAGCTTTCTGAAGAAGCACAGGAGTCTCTTAACAAATTTTATAAAAAATATAGATTGCAGAACACATTCAAAACATCAAGGGTAAGGCAAAATGAGGACCTCTTCAACATGTTGGCAGCATCTTCGGATCCACTTATTTCTTCCCTGCGGCATGTGAAGTCACGAAAAGAGTTAGAAAATAATTGTAGTTTAGAAATGGTTAGTCTTTTAGATATACCTTCTCTTACGATTTGTGATGAATATTTTACAGAAAATTTAAAAAATTAATTTTAAAAAATTTATTTTTTTTAAATTTGTTGGGTAATAATTTAAAACATAAAACCTTAAAGAAAAAAAAAAACTATTTAAAAATGTAAAAAAAAAATTTTTTAGTTACCATAAAATTGATTTTTCTACTAATTTTAACTTTGATAACCCATAAGTAGGCCCCTACAAAGCGTAGCACCCTTTCCAAAAGCTCATTTCGTAGGCTGAACAGTTATCTATCATATGCTGTTTAAACTGTTTAATTATCTTATTCGGTTCAAAAGATATGATTTTTGCAAGGAAAAAACTCAAATAGCGCCACTGTGCAACGCTGAAGGTATTTTTATTTACGCGCACATAATCAGATATACCTCCTCCCCCACAGGGAGATCTATTGTTGATCTATGCTGATGACATCCTTATTGCTTCTTCAGGAGCAAGGGCAAGGACTGTTAACGAACGAGTTATTCAATATTTGACTGCACCCACAGCCTATTTTAAAAGGTGGAACCTCACCTTAAACATCAGGAAGATGTCGCCATGAAGTTTAAGGGAAAGCGTAAATACACTAACCCGAATTGCAGAACATTCAGACCGTGCTTAAAAGTTGGAAGCAACGTTATCAGGATTTCGGATAGGTTAAAGTACCTTGGTGTCAACTTCCATGAAAACTTTGAGTTTTATCGGCATATCGACAATGTGCTGGAGCGCACGAAGACGGTTGCTGCCCGTATCAGGGCGTACTAAAGCACAGAGGTGGACTCGATACAAAAGTACGCCTTTTGGTGTACCGCCAGATCATACGTCCTCTCATCTCCTATGCCTTTCCAGCTTGGTTTAGAATTTCCTCTGCCCAGATGGAGAGACATAATACATGGGAGAGGCCTTGGTTTGAGACCGCATATAGAGCGTAACGGAAAGTTCCGAAGGCCCTCTTGTAGCTCTATATACAGTGCAGTAGATTTTATTTCTCGAAAAATGCACTAGTATTTTAGGAATAATTTTTAATGAATTGAAAGTTTTACTCGTAGTTACTATTTTTTGTAATGAATTTTTTGGAAATAATAAATGAATTAACGAATAACACAACATATTTTTGATTCGCTTAGATTTTTTTAATATTTGAAAAATACTATAAATTATTTAAAGAATACTTCAGACCTGTTCGGGAAATCACTTTTTATCAAAGTGATTTCAAATCATGCAAAAGGTGTTCGCACACAAAATATATTGAACGTTGCCTAATTGGTAGTCTCGAATTATTTATTACATTTATGCTTGTGTTCTTAATTTAAGAAATAATTTAAATATTGTTACAAAATTTATCATAATTAAGAGTTGAGGTATTTTAAAGCGAAATTAAAAAACTCAAGTACTTTCATTTAACACCTTAATATCATAATTGCCAACAATAGCAACTTCGTAATTTTTGGTTGCATTAACAATTATTTTCATCATTTTTTATATTGTGAATTTTTATTTTAAAAGTAATATACATAATGTTAATATTATAAGCAAACACAAATATTCTAATTTATTTTAGCTCCAGACATTTTAAGCTACTTCAATTTTCATTAATATTTTAATCAGGAATATAAAAAATAAACTACAAACAGAAATCTAAAAAATCAAAAGAATGTAAAATCTTGTTATGTGCAGAAAATCACGGACTCGTTTTGCTTGATTTTAAAACGGTTCGTGATCTGACTGATAATTAGTTTTAAATGGTGTCCCGTACAGAACGTGATTTTTAGGTAGATTAGGATATCTCTTTAACCCTAAAATGCAGAAACTTGGAATTAACGCAGTATTTATTTTACTTAATTTGCCGTAACATTAAATAAAGAAAAAAAAAATAAAATCGAATGCTCCAATACAGGCGCGATTTCTTTGCGTATACGGCCTCATCTGAAATAGTTTTTCAACAAGAATTTTGTTTTCTAAAATAAAATAAAACAAAATAAAAAATTTAGGCTGACAGATGTCGATTCTTTCATCAAAGATTTTAATGCCAATTGTTAAGAATATTGAGGAATTTGGATCTGCCTTTGACGGCAGCGATATTTTAAGTTGAACGACCCGGTCCAACACGGGTTGCTGTTCGGACATTTTGTATAGAGCCTGTCGACTCAAATTTAACAATCAAATTCTTAAAAGGAAGGACGATTAGTCTGAAAATATCTGAAATGTAAATTTAGCAAAACAACTATTTTCGAAGTAGATTTTAAATATTTTTGCGATTTTCGAGCGAAATTAAATTCGTCGTAACAATGGAATACGTAAAAACACAAAATTCTTTTTTCTAAACCCTTTATATATAGACTAAAATTGTAACGAATTTTAAGCAAATTAAAGATTTTTGTTCAAGCAATAAAGTAAGAACAAAAATCAATGCAGATGGTTTTAAAAATTTAGTCGCGATATTAGCACGATATTTTAAAAGTTTAATGAACTTAATTAGGTGTTCCCGTGGTTAACTTTTAATAACTAATTCGCAAGTGCCCGTGCATAAAACAAAAAAAATTATCGTAGTGTCCTGTGATATTTTTTTTTTGTTGCTTTTTTTTATTTGTCATTATGATTTAACTGCATGAAAGAGCCAAGAGTGTGGAATTAAGCATTTTTGGTGGAAGGGCTTACCAACTATATTACCAACCTTATGATTTTAGCAAGGCATGAGACTTCTGTAATATATTTTTGAGAATCGAATACATCAATTATTGCTGAAAATATTGATGATCATTTGTACATAATTTAGTGTATTCTCTTTTAACTTAAAGAACTAGTTGAATTACTACTTCCTTTTTTGCGAAGTAATGTAATGTGTTTTGTAAGTTATTACATGGCAAGTACTTTTTAAGATAATATCTAATTTTTTTATGGGATACAGTGGATAAAGAAAAGTAAAATCAATTTTGATTATTTTTGTTTTTTGCTTAAACTTTATTTTTTTTTTTTTTTGTTACTTTATTGCTTGGTCAAAAATCTTTAGTTTATTTAAAAATTTGTGAGATGTTTTCTGAAGAGCGAAGGTAGTGAAATGGCCATCGAGACATGCTTTCACCTCCAATTATCAGTACCAGAGGTTTAAATAATTTAATCTGGATGATAGCACGCTATTTTTAATGTTTAATTAACAACTTTTTATTAAGATTTAAATATTTAAAGGGTTTCTGACATATTCAAAAACTCTTCTTATTTTTTAACATAAGTTTTCATGTTATGCCTGTTTTCGCACGTTGCAACTTTGCCAAGGAATGATAAGGAAGATATTTTTTTATTTTATTTTATTTTTTTTTTCTTTGTTAAATAATTGTTTATATTAAATCTAATAAACAATGAACTAATACTAAAGTTAATTAAAAAGTTAAATTAAAAAAGTCCAGCCACAGCTAGAAAAACTTCTAGTTTTCAAATTTGAAAACTAAAAAGAAAGATATGACATATGTTTTCGTTATTTTAAGTTTAATTATTAATTTAGCCATTTAAATATATAAACAAAGCAGATATTAAATTTTAATTACAGGATGAGCTTTTTTACCAACAGAACTTTATCTATTTTAGAAGTGCCTATAGTTGAAGGCTAAAGACCATTATTAAACGAAACTCTTAGGAAATCTTTGTTTAAATCGCTCTATTTTTTATAGTTGGTGTTCCTTAATTTCCTTTAAAGTTTTTAGCAAATTCTATTTAGTTCAAAAATGAGTACTATCATTTTAATCGCCACATGTAACTGCAAAGTGCATATTTAACATATATTATTACACATATTGCAGGCATATGCAATAAAATATGGGTGCTATATCAAAAAACTAAAAGTACAAAAGGCAAGCGCTTGGTCTTGTATTTTTTTAGATTTGTTTTTTGTCTTCATAAAACAATGCTTTTAATTCTTTGGTTTTAACCTAAAACAAAGCTGGTTCATAAAAAGCATATGTGCCACATAATTGTTTCAACATCTCTGAACGCTTTGTGTCATGGTGAATACAAATTTGTGCTCAAATTCTACATTCATTTATACACTCCTGCATTCATATTCGTTCAGATGTTATGCCACAAGCACTATTTTGTTATAGCAGTAGTAGTTTCATTTGGGATCAACAAAAAAAAAAAAATAGTTCAAGTTGTTACTTAACAACAATTAGATACTTATTGCTATGGTTGCCTCACATGAGTTCTAATTCTTTAGCTGCGAATATATTTACGGGCGAGGATTTATTTGGTTTTAGTGTTAAGTATATTTTAAACTAAATTTTATATTGAAATTTGTATTCATATAATAAATTAGAGGAAACTTACCTTTTGCCCTGGAAACAGTTGCTAATGCACTCATTTCGGTGCATGTGTTTCTTGTTCTGTATGTATTATGGCTTTTTAATTAATTGTAGCTTTTATTATAATAATAATTAAGTAATTAACATGATCCCAGGTAGATATTTGTATGTATAATTATATCTCTTAGATTTGCTGCAATTAAAGGACAAGAAATTACAAAAATTATTAGTTTTTTTTTGTTGCTTTAAATTTTTAAATTTAGTACTAATGTCTGCAATTTGAAACTTAAATTTCAAGCCTTATGAGTAAGAATATATTGCATTACAAAAAAATGGGTCTGATTTTGATAACGAAACTGGGGGACCTAAGGAACAAAGCTAGTTTCTTTAAAAAATCTTTAATGAAATAAAAATTATATTTTCAGAATATGGCTTCTCATATAAAAGAAATTAACAAAAACATTTTTTACTCGAAAGAAGACAGAAAAATGCAAGTAAAAAGCAACAAGTGAGAATGCTATATTCGGCTAAGCCGAATCTTATATACCCTTCACCATACATGTTTAGTGAAGTAACTCCAACCAAAAACTAAATATTGGGGTGACAGAGAGTTAAGAAATAAAAAAAATTGGTACTGCACAAATGTTATTTTTATTATTTGTTTTTATCTTAATGGGTTAGGCATTTTTGAAAAATTTTAAATTCAATTTTGAATATTGTTGTTTTTTGCTTAAACTTTAATTCTTGTTTTTAGTTTATTGCTTGAACAAAAATCTTTAGTTTATTTAAAATTTTGTGAGAAGTTTCCTAATAAGCTAAGTAATTATCAATACCGGTAGTTCTAATTAATTAACTACTTAATTTTATTAAGATTTTAATATATAAAAAGTTTGTGATTTCTTCAAAAGCTCTTCTTGTTTTTTAACATAACTTTTCATGTTATGCCTGCTTTCGACTTGTCAAATCTTAGAACTAAAAGTAAATTAATAAAAGTCTCTTCAAAAGCTTTCAAATGATAACCATATTATTATATTAAAAATTTTAAAACTTCAGAGCCCCGTAATTCGGAAACTATGGGCGAGTGCAAATTTTTTCACTTTTTTTTTCTAATTTTTTAATTCTGATTCGAGTTACTTTATTGTTTAAAATGACATGAAAAAATAGAGGTAGGCGTGGTGTTTTGCCTACTGCAAATATATAATATTTTATATATGATCACTGCAAAACACATACATACATGCCGTATGATTAAATTAACACCCTCTTGTGTAAAAGTTAGACGACAAAGTCTTCAGACAGAATTGGAGCACATTGAATTTTGATCTGATATCAGCTGATTTCAACTTTAAACAATTTATGTTAGATGTAATAATATATTTACATATTTCTAACCGCCAATGGCTCTTTATCTATAAGTATTGGTGGAAAATTTAGTATGTTGTGTGATGGAATAAACACATTTTTCAAGTCTAAGGTAGTTCCACTCTATTTTTTGTTCACTATTTAAACCACCTACATCTGAGCCGCAGCTCTAGGCTGTTTTGGAGTTACTCAAACGCATGCAGTAGACGACGAAGAGTATAATACGTGAGAGTAGGGTATCCAACTCTATTGACTGTCTTGAATATTAACGGAATAAGTATAAGGGAACGCTGTTATATCAATACTACAATGGAACGCGATTTAACGAAATAAAAGAACTCTATCCCGTTATCCGCTTTTGTGTACAACAAACTTTTCATTATCTCATCCATTTGTGTTCGACTTGCCAATGAATAGCAATATGCTTAACAAAAATTCTTTTTTTTTTTTGTATGTGAAATTATCTAAATCAAAGGTCAATATAGAAAAATTCAAATCGGATGTCCCCGAATACAAATTCCGCCTATCCTTCTTGCGATAACCTCATGTTGTAATCCTGATAAAAGCCACTGAGTTAATCCTCTGTCTTTTGTTCTGAGATAAAAAAAATCGTCTGTAAATCTACACGAAATTTTACATATGTATGTATTTTCAAACTGACAAGTCAAATGTTGACATACATTTTGTGTGATATATATATAGATAACCCAAGTCAACCAAAACCAAACTTTCGCCCAAAGGGTCAAAAGCAATAAAGGTTTTAAGCCTTACTATGTCAAGTGAACCTTACTCATAACGATGTAAAATCTAAAATATAAAAACCTAGAATTTAATTATAGAAAGTGCTTGAGTCAAAAATTAAAAATGTTTTTGACATTAATCAAGTCTGGGATTTAAACGCTTCCCACCTCAAAGGAAATGCGCGGAAATAAATACTCCTAGGAAGATTGATAACAGATCTAGAGGCACAAAACATTATTAAAACTCCATAATAATTCCAAAGACAAATGATTGTTATAACTGTTTCCCTTAAAATAAATAATATTTTTTATCGTTTTTTTTTACTTTCACAATTTATCCAAATTTTGTGTTCCAAATTAAAAAAATAAAATTGATAAAAAATTGGGTTTTCACCAAGTTTACAAATGAAATATTATAAAATACTTATTATCCCCAAAAACATTTTTATAGAAATATTTACTATTTATAAAATTTTTGGTTTATAAAATTTTAACAGAGCAGCGTCTAGGAACGGTGTTGTACACAATTTTTACTGCAACTATTCCAAGAAAATAGTGTACAATTTCAAATAGCCACATATAAGAATAAATGTAGCTAATATTTTAATAGTAATAATAATTTGCCGTCGACAAAATAACGGCAGATAAAAAAGAAATAAAATATTATAATAATTAATGCAATGTGTTATCAAAAGAAAACGGTAACATATTCAACATTCGCACAATCATACCCAGCCATGTAGAAAATAATAAGATTCATAAAAGAAAAACAATGAAATATTTAAAAACAACAATCAGCAACTCAAACACAACTACATGAACATCTCATCAAATGTCAGATCATTTGCGAACATACAAACAAAATTTTTTAAAAGACCCAATAAAATAATATACACAACAATGGATGGAAAGGAAGACAGCAGATATAAAGACATGAAAAACGACAGACAATAGTCCTAATGACAATATAAAAGTTTTAACAAAAACAACAATAATAACACCTTCAACAACTAAAAATATATTGATGTTAAGTGAGAAGTTAGACAAACAACAACTTGAAAAGATTACAAAAACAAATGAAGCCATCAACATCAAGTAATAAAAAAGACAAAAGAAAAATAGAGAAGAGGAAAAATTACTGCAACATATGAATGGTTAATGTAGAAACAAGTAAAAGGAAAACAACATCAACAACAAATATGTGCTCATTAAATTCATACTACGAGTAAATATAAGGACCTTCATACTCACAGTACACACATATGTGTTAAGTATATCGCACATAAGTTTAAATGGCTGTGTAAAGAACATCTATGCATATGTATACATTAGTCTACAGCAAAATTTTAAACTTAAAAAAGGAAAATTTTTAGGTTCAGACTTAAAAAACTGATGAGTATGTGACAAATCAAATATTTAATACAATTTAAAAATTAAATAAAGCTTCCTTGAACTCAACTGGGGACCCTGAATAGCTTATGATTCTTATCAATATATTGATACATATGTATATGTAAATACGAATTTTAAAAGCGAGAGATTAATTTTAGAGATTGTCTCTAAACTGCCAAGGCCAAAAATTTCACTAAATTTTTCGAATACTTGCAGACAATGGTATATATGAATGCAATAAAGCACCGTTTGTTTTTGCTGGCGTATCGACTTTATCTATCTTTATTCAACTAGCAAAATCCATTTTGTAAAATGGAAAGTGTTCTACTAAGTTCGTGATGCTGTTGGTGACTGTTCTGCTTATGAAATAAATTTTTAAATCCGAAACATAAAGTGAATAAAATGTTACATTTAAATGACTTAACGAAAACAATTTTCATTTGTAAGAAAACTAAAATATGATACACAAACTGTGGATATAAAAAATCAATATGTGAAACTATATACTGCATGTACTACAATTGACATCTATATTTATTTTTATTGACATCTATATTTATTTATTATTTTGTTTATTGGAGTTATTTCACTTAACTAAATTTACATATATGGCGAAGGGTATATAAAATTCCGCATAGCCGAATATAGACTTCTTACTTGTTTCAAAACAATTCGATTTTCCTGTCTTGAACTTATTTGATGGACTGCGAGAATTTTCCATTACCTCTGTCCTGTACTATTTTTTTTCTGTAATGTGATAAGTTAGTTGCTGTTACTTTATCTAGAGCTTATACGCGTTATAACTTACACAACAATGAGTAAAACTTGCTAGTAAAATATTTTTATAAGATGTATTTTGGCCTTTTTATTATAACCGCCAAATGGCGCTATCATAAAACTACCAGTGTTTAAATTACTTGCTTAAAAATAGCAACAGCACTAAAGTCTTTGCTTTGCTTAAATGGTTTTCAGCAAATATAAAAACTAAATCTCTAAGCATTTACAAAATATTTTTATTATGAACGTAGCAACAGCAAAACGCAAATGCAAAAAAAAGAAGAAACGCATTTGCTTAAGTTGACATTCTGCCATCCCTTAATTAGCGCGTAAAGCGCAAGATATCTGTCAAAATTTCTCATGTACATACAAAATGTATGAAGCATCCCTAAATAGCACGGCGTCAACGCTTAGCAATTGGAAAATCCAATTAAAGCAGTGCGTTAGGAAGTGAAGTTGGCTGCTTGTTCGGTTGTTTTGTTTTGTTATGGTTGAAAAGTAATGACAATTTAGTTATTTTTAAGGCAAACTAGAGGTTTTATCTCTTTTTTTTTTTATACAGCGTGTTTAATAAAATAACATGAGTTAGCATCACGGTTAAAGACACAAAAGTTGACGCACTTATTTAGGGATGACATTCCAGCGCAAAAGCTATGAATTACATTGCTTTGCGTCTTACGCGCTAATTTAGGGATGGCAGTATGTGTTTCTTTGTGCAGCAAAGCAATCAGCAAAGCATTTATTTTGAAAACCTTTGCTATTGCTTAAGCAATAAATTAGTTTGTTTCTACTTTTGCTGTTGCTTTTTAAGAAAAAAAAAAACACCATTTGATGGTGAAATAAAACAAAAACGTTTGTGTATGTATTGTATGAATTTTCTTACGTATTGTAAGTAATAAATAAATAAATACGTTTTCAATGTTATAAGGGATGAAAAGCAGCGAGTTACAGCAGGAAACAGCAATCGTAGTCAGCCACAACTTGATAGTAAAGAGCTAAGCAAAAGCAAAAATAAAAAACTGATTACTCAAGCAACACCAAAGGAATTAAAATTAGTTGCTTTGCTGCAAAAAGAATCACTGAAAACTACAATGTGCCATACGTAACCGACAACAGACCCAGATTGAAGACGAAGCAAGAATATGACACTGTTTCTTATATGAGTAAAATGCATTGCGCGTAGGTATTAGAAAACAAATCTAATACATCAGGGCGAAGAGAAGAATAAATATAACCCACAATCAAAATTTCATTTAAAAACTCACAAGTCGCTTATGACATGGTTTTGGCTTTTCTGTTATGTTATATGCACCTGCATAAAATCCAGATCTATGGGCAAATTGAGGAATTCGTATTGATTAAAATTTCAATGGAATTTACATATAAATTTCGTGGAATCTTGTGGATTTAAAATAGTGTTATGACTTAAAAAATCAATCCATTCTATCAAAAAGATGTCGCATTCTGTTATAGATAAAAAGCTCGAACCAATCAAGAATGTTATACTTGTTATGATTCTATGAAAAATTTATATTTTCCTTCATAAGAAAAAAAGTACTGTACGACAATCGGCTTTAAAATTAGAATTACATTCATTGGTAACAGACGTTTGTCTGAAGCAACAACAGACCTATGTGATGATAGAAAAGAAAGGCTTAGGAGTCTTGCAAATGTACTTCTTACTAATAGGCCGAATAAGTCTTAACTTTCCGTTTCGTGATGAATCATCTGTTTCTGTTAGTTTATTATTAATATCTGTATCAAACTCAGATGAGCTATCAATATTGCCTTTAATTTTTGTAATTTTTCACTTGTTGGCTTCATTTTCTTGTAAGAAATGTTTGTTGGGGTTTATTTACTTATCAAAATAATAAAAAGCAGTACAGTACGGATCAGAATAGCAACAAAAAAAAAGGATAATAATTCTTGCAAAAAAAAAAAAAACTTCAAAAACAGATTTCTTCTGTCTGCCTATAACGGTTCAAGAGTATATCCACATACATTAGATTACATTAACTATTGGACACCCTTATATCCCCAATTTGTATACTTGTTCAACTGTTCAATAGTTTGGCAATATACATTAAATTATAGCAAGTATAGAGGAGCACCCTTGAATTTCCGAATTCAAAATTTATACTATCTGTTGTAGTAGATTTAGCAATCAGGTTCTTTGTAAATTTCAAACGTCTGTCTACAACTGTCAAATTAAATGAACTATTAGCGCACCCTTTAATTTACAATTTTTAGTATTATTACTTGTTACTATAATGACCATAGCAATCGACATTATGTCCAAATTACAAGCGTTTGTCTATAAATGTTCAAAAGATAGGTCCATATTAGTAAATTTACATTAATTGAAAGGGTAACCCTTTAATTTTCAGATTTTTTTGTATAACCTTTTGTTATTTGGAGCTTTAGTAATACGCAGTCATTTAAATTTTAAACAAGTGCCCTTTACATTTCATAAAATGAGTAAAAAATGTGTATATATGTTGTATAATTATGTTGTATAATAAGTTTCTATCATATTACCAATAATTTTCAAAATCAGTTTGGAAATGACTGAGGGGTGCAGGCACTAACATAAAAAAACCAACGCGCAGTCGATTTGCAAACCTCCTTCTTTTTTTTTGAAGTCGGTTAATTAGACCTTAGGGGAAGATAATAAGCACGTTCTAGAGTAGATAGATTTAGTTAGTACTGAGAAGAATGTAGCGAACCATAATACTTATTGTGTTATCTTAGCACTCAACACATAAGTTAGAGATAATTTTCTACTTAAAAAAATAAATTGGAAAATCCGACCATGATTCTAAACAAAAATACTTCTTTGGAAATAATAATTTTAAGAATTAGCTTGCAATAATTTTGTCAGTTTTAATAAAAAATTCTACAAAATTGTTATTCTAATGGATTATTTATTTTAAACTTCATTTACTACGTTATTTTCACTTAATTCCTAAAAAATTATAATGGCGAAAAGCATATGTTTTGTTCACAGTCTGATCTATGACATTTTTTAAAGGAAATATAAGTAACGCAAATAAAGTTCAACAAAGAATTGTATACAAATAATGACTTAAAATTAAAAACGAGTTAAATTAATAGTTGCTCCACTGTTAACACTTTAACGTTTCTGTGCATGGAAAGAAAAGCAACTCTGTTGTGTTTGATGTAGAAAAATCATTTCAAAGCTGCGTGTAAAAAAAATGCTTACGGCAAAATTTAAACAAAAGACACAAAGTCAACAAAACGTTTAAAATTCTCAATTAGAAGGATCATTTTTCTGCAACATTTACATACTCTCATACTGACTACACATATTAAAATATAAATGCCAACTAAATATTATTATAACAAAAAAGCAAATAAACCTTTTCCTACGAACAACACATGAAAGTCAAATAAGCAAATACGTAAAAGTTTTTTTTAACAAACTCGTAAATGGGTGTCAAATTGCCAACAATAGTTAAATATATAACTCCCATGCATTTAACTGAAATAAAAAAACACTCTTGCTATTTCACATATTTTATCTATGTATATACATTACCCATACCAATGAAAATAGGGTAAATAGGAAGGCAGTACAAAAAGTTAGTGCAATATTATTTGGTTTCCAATAAAAAGAAAAATAAATAAGAAGTTAATACGCTGCGGAATTAATAACTCGGTAGAAATATAATTTTTTATGATTTTTTAATTACATGGCTCCAATGACGATCACCAGCACATCAAGTTTTAAAATGTTATTAAAATTGCTCTTAAAATAAATCAAAGATGCTTCTATCTTAAATACTGACAAAACAAGTGCCCTTAAGGAAAATTCTCTAAGTGCGAAGGATTTCTACAATTCCAGCCTGACTAAAGATACCACCTTTTCGAATATCGCATGAATCATATGGGTACTTTAAATTTCTTTGTGACTATAATTTTTTCACGTCAATCAGCTAAACAGCTGAAAATAAAGCTTAGTTTAAGCATCTGAACCAACTTTAATCAAACTTAAAACATTTCCACATGATCTCAATAATAACAATATATGGCTACAGTAAATAAATTATAGGTGTTTTGTTATGTTGATTATTATTATTATGTTCATTATAGGTGTTTTAGACAGTACAACAATTACGATAAACAAGTATATTTTTACCATATTATCCTTAAATGTTTACCATTCACTAACACGGAGGATAACATGGTTAGTTTGGACTAAAACATGTTGGCTAAGCTACCAAATACAATTTAATTTATTACCAAAACAAAATTTAAAATAAACAAGTGAGAGTACTATATTCGGTAATGCCGAATCTTATATACCCTTCACCATCTATGTAAATCTAGTTTAGATAAATAACTCCAATCAAAAAAGCAAATATTGGGGTGACTGAGAATTAAAGAATAAAAAACAAGTTTACTTTTACATAAAAATGACATCGGCTCTTAATGGGTTAAGCATTAAAAAAAATAATATTTCCTTAAAGATCTCTTCAAAAGCCATATTGATATTTCCAAAAATTTGAAATTTTCACTTGATGTTTTTTTTTCTTATTTCAGAATTTTCTATTGCCCCATCCATATATTTTTTTGATTAGAGATTAGAGATTGCTCCAAATGACAAAAAAATTAGAGGTAGGCTTGGTTCTTTGCCTGCTGCCTCGAGGGACATGGGCCGATCATGCAGTTTTCTATTAGCACCTCTTTCGACACTATGTCTGATCGGATGACATATTTATTTGTTTTTGTGAAATCAAGCTTGCCGATGCACAAACGGAGAGACGGACATCACTCAATCGACTTCGCTAAGCATAAGAAGTCAGAATATATATACTTTATGGTCGGAAATGGATATTGTAGAAATTACACACGGAATGAAAAACTTAATTATACCCTTTTTCCAGTTTTTATGGCTGATCTTTTTGATTTACAATATCAACATTTTCAAAACTATGTCCGATTCTTTGGCGTTTTTAAAATTTCTCTAGCTCATCTATTGCCTTGGCAAAGTTAATTTCAACCCGAACACGAAAGAATAGAGGGAAATCGCTCAATCGACTTCGATAATAATAAGAGCTCAGAATATAAATATTTTATGGGGTCTGAATTGCATATTGTAGAAATTATAAACGAAATGACAAACTTAGATATACCATTTTCCACCTGTTGTAAAGTGGATAAAAAATAAAAAAACATGTTAAAATTGGCTTATTAGTTTTTTTAATATTATGAAAAGTTGTATAATAGAAATATATTTTTGGTTACATTTAACAAGTTATAAGTTATAAAACAACCTGGTTCGAATATCAACACCATAATTTAACAGGTAGTGGCAATAAAAAAACAACATGCCGGTAGCGAAATGGCCATCGAGACATGCTTTCAAAAATCCATATCGGTGAATTTAAGAAATTTTATCGGGATAATATCATGATATTTTTAACGTTTAATTAACATGATTATAGATTTCGTACAAATGTATTCAGATGTTTAAATTTACAGTGTAACAAACTTTGACGAAAACATATTTATTATATTGTATATGTCTTAGATTTATCTACGATTAAAAATTTTAATCAAGTAAATGCACCGAATTTGTGGAATGTTGAACGTGGTTAACATATGTTAACGTTACACGTAAAAATTATTTAAATTGCTTTTTGGGTAAGGCAATGCAAACTGCATTTTTGACGTAAAATTAATAAAAATTGAAAGTAATTAAACAATTCTCAAAACACCATAATTTTAAAATATATAGTGTATCGACCTCTGAAAAATCTTAACGCAAACATGTTCACCACTTTTGTATAGAACAGTTCTACAACTAATATCATTATCCGAGAAAACCAACAACATAATGCGATACCATAGTTTTTACTTACTTTTTCTTCTTAATTGCTTCAACTTCTTTTGTCGAAAAAAAAATAAAAAACGAAAAAAATTTGCATCTGAAGACGATAACGAACAAAGTCAGCTGATGAACTGCTACTTCCACGTATTTTAATGGGCCACAGGCTGAGCCCACAACTTTGATTTTTACATAAGAAAACAAGCAACTAACATTCGACTTGCGGATAAATCAGACCAGTTAAAATCTGATGTTCTTCTATCGCTTTTTCTTTCAAATAATTCTGATCAAAATGCAAAAATTTTAAAACAAACAGAAATAACAGAAATAATTAATTAATTTAATTTACTGATGGCAAGAATTCTTATTTTGCCCTCGTACCTTAAATAATATTTAAATAAAAGGCACTTTGTTAATGTTTGCAAACGAAATATATAATACTGACTAGTATATCTTTCCTCTTTATTTCATTCAAGCTCTTTTCTTTTCCTTGGGGCAATATGATTTTTATACCCTTCCTTATAAACATTTACAAGTTGATCGTTTGGTTTGTACTTTCAACACAAGTTATTTTCATTAAATAAAATATATATCAACAATCAGGAAAATCGATCTTAACATGACATCATAGATATAAACAAATGAAGACAGTTCCACATTTTTCACAATTTTCTACTGTTTACATTACTTCCGCTATTGTTGTTCAAGTGTTTAGTTTTTATACACAAAAATGTAATCACCGGTAAGTTTTACCAAAAAATCTATAATTTTTAAACAATTAATAAAAACGTCAAAAATTAATAAAAACGTTAAAATTTTTAGAATAAAATCGAAATCTTTGCAAAAAAATTAAATTTTGTGAAGCAATAATAATTGTTCATAAATAAAAAAAATTAATTTAAAAAAATCTAAATTTTGTGTACTGTCTGTAGAGTATATAAGATTTGGCTCGGCCGTTACTTGTTTTTAATAACCTTTATGCATATATTGTAGCTCAACTAGAAAGTATAAAATTGAAGATGGGTGATGGCCTCATTTGTATAAGTTGATGAGTGTCATGATTATATTTGTTTTGTCGCCATTTAAAAACAGAACAAACAAGGCCTTTCCTTTTATAAAATTGAAACGCTCCAGCCATAAACAAAAATAAACAAAAACGGTTTTCTATAAATTAAAAAATAAAAAAATAAAAACAAACAACAAGCTTTAGTAAATCTAATATCCATTCATTTAACTTTTTCTGTTTATTTAAAACATGTCTAACATTGTATTATGCCTTTAAGCAGCATTATATGCGGCTCCTTATCTTCCGGTTTATAAATAGAAGGAAACGAAAATACACTCACATAATTCTTCAATTGCAAACGCATAGTCGTTACATAGAAGAAGCAGAAACTGTTGAACAACTTTTATTATCGCCATCATCAACTGTTTACTTGTTTTGAACATTTTTCTCATTTTTTTTTTTTTTTTAATTTTGTGAATTTCATCTAGCAGCACAACTTTAAAAGGATTTGTTTTCAAAGTTATTATTATAATGTGAAAATAATATTAAAAGATAAAAAAGTTTAATGGGTTTTGCAATGAGATTTAAGTTATAAACTATTTTCGAAAAGGTCTGGGCCAATTATTACTTTTATAGACCTTAAACTACAGAAGTGTCTTACACACATACTTTGGAATTTTTTCATTGCCATTAAATGCCAATGGTATAGCATTGTTTCTAATAATTCTGATAATATTATTTAAAAAAAATTTTTTTAAAGAAAATCTAATAATTGATATTTTTTGTTTCCTGTTCCCAACGGTGCGACGAAATATTGAAAAATAAATACAAAATAAAAAATTACAAACAAATTTTTATTTATAAACTGACCTAGTGCTTAAAAAATTAGTAAAGAAAATTAATTATAAAGGTCAAAAAAAAAAAAAAAATTATATACAATTTTATTTAAATTGAAATAATTATAAAAATTTTTAAGATTAAAGCATCCTATTGTTTTACATTAAAAAACACAAAATAATTCAATATTGAGTTTGCGTTACTAAATAGCTGTTAATAGTTAGCATGTGTGTGTGATATAGTTTGCTCTCTTTGTTGAGAGCTTTTCTTTGTCATTTTATTAGTGTTGCTAAGCACTTTTCGAAGCACTTTTTCCACTCCGATTGAGACACCTCTAAAACCTGGTTTTTGAACACTTCAACAGCTTCTTCTGGCGACGAAAATTGTTGACCACGCATTTTTTTCTTGATGTGCGGAAACAAGAAGAAGTCATTAGGTGCCAAGTCAGGGCTGTACGGCGGATGACCCATTAATTCGGCGTTTTGGCCGGTCAAAAACGCTCTGGTTTGAGCCGATGTTAGAGCTGTGTCGTCGCAAACAAGTGAACGAAATGATCCGGTCATTTAAATCCGGTCTTTTCGTCCAATAGTAGTAATTTGAACGGATGACTTAATTGAACGAAATGAGCCAGATATTTAACCGGCTCCTTTCGTACAAATTGACCGATTAAACGAATTGAACGAACGAATCAGTCTTTGATTATAGACCGAAAAAGACCGGTCACTGAAACGAACGACCGGGCACATGTCTAGCCGATGTGTGAAAGCTCGCATTGTCATGGTCTTCGTCTTCTCTTGTTGGTTTTTCGAATTTCTCCGATGACTTCAGGCAAACAAATTAGAGTGTACCACTCAGAAGTGACCGTCCTACGTTGCTCAAGCGGAACAGTCGCCACTTGACCAGTTTTGCCGAAGAAACAGGCGACCATTTGCTTCGAAGTGCTTCTTCCACGAACAACTTTCGTTGGATTTTGCTCGTCCTTGAAGACCCACACGGTCGATTGTTGTTTCGTTTCAGGCTCATACGCATAGATCCATGATTCGTCACCTGTGACGATCTTATAAACGTGTTTTGAAGTACCGCAATCGTCTTATAGCAACATTTCCTTCCACCAATCGACACGAGCCTTTTTTTGAGCGACTTTCAAATTGTGCGGGATCCCACGAGAACAAACCTTTTTTACGGCCAGGTGTTCATGCAGTATCGAATGTATGCTGGTGGAAGAAATGTCCAAGGATGTCTCTATCTCTCGGTATGTCGCATGTCCATCTTGCATTATGAGTTCACGCACGGCTTCAATGTTCTCTGGCACAACAGCCGTTTTAGGTTGACCTTCACGGAATTCGTCTTTGAGCGAGCTTCGGCCACGATTAAGTTCATTTTACCAATTTTTCACAGTGCTATAGGATGGTGCTTCATCGCCATACAAAGATTTAAGTTCATCAATACACTCTTGTCGTGATAATCCACGTCGAAAGTCGTGAAAAATGATGGCACGAAAATGTTCACGAATTAAATCCATTTTTTTCTATATTAATTTTTTCAAGTCACTGTAAACAACACAAATAATGGTCGTACGTCAAAACGTTTTGAGTACGATTATGCTTAAAAATTACAAACTTTCTAATGGAAATGTCAGATTGCACTTGGCAGCACTCAGTGTTGCCAGGCCAGAATTATATATAGCAGCCCTCGTTTTTAATCGACTGCAAAAAAAGAAGGAGGTTATACAATTCGGCTGAATGTTGCTTTTTTTATGTTTGTGCCTCCAGAACTTAGTCATTTCTGATCCGATTTTGAAAATTTTTGTTAATATGATAGATTATGCTTAGAGATTGGTCCCGTTTTAATAACAGTTCATAATCTTAAAAATTAAAGGGTGTCCCCATACATAATTTTACGTGTATTATGAATTGTAAAAGGCACTTCTGTAAAATTTAAATGACTGCAGATTACTATAGCGCCCAAAAACAAAAAATTATACAAAAATAAATCTAAAAATTAAAGGGTGCACCCATAATTGATGTAGATTTACTTATATGGGCCTATCTTTTGAACCGTTATAGACAAACGCTTGCAAATTGGACAGAATGTCGATTGCTATGGCCGTTATAGTAACAAGTATAAATATTATGAATTGAATGGTGCGCCAATAGTTCATTAAATTTGATGTATATTGCCATACTATTTTACAGTTATAGACAGATGCTTGGAATTTACAAGGAACCTGTATTGGTAAGTCCGCTATAACAACAAGTATAAAAAATGGATTTACAAGTTAAAGTGTGTTCCAATAGCTGATGTAATTTCAAGTGTGTGGCCGTACTTTTGAACCGTTATAGACAGAACGCTGAAACTTAAAAGGGACCTGTATTTCTAAGTCCGCTATATTAACGAGTTTATAATTTGAATTTAGAAATTAAAGGGTGCCCATAATTACTGCAGATTTACTTATATAGGACTATCTTTTGAACCGTTATAGACAAGCGCTTGTAAATTTGACCCAATGTTGATTGCTATGGCCGTTATAGTAACAGCTGATAATATTTAAAATTATAAATTAAAGGGTGCACCAATAGTTCAATTAATTTGGTATATGGCCCTGCTTTTAAACAGTTGTAGACAGGCTGTATTACTAACTCCTCTATAACAACAAGTATAAAATTTGTATTTGGAAATAAACGGGTGTCCCAATAGTTGATATAATATGGTGTATGTGGCCGGATTTTTGAACCGTTATAGAGAGACAGCTGAAATTTACAAGGGACATGTTTTGCTAAGTCTGCTATAACAAGATGCTAATAATTTGAATTTAGAAATTAAAGGGTGTTTCCAAAATTAATGTAATTTGTTCTATGTGGTCGTATGTTTTGAACCGTTGTATATAATTTTAGACAGAAAGTTCACTACTTTATTTGGTATATAAGAAGTATAAAAATGTTATATTATAAATTAAATAGTTGATATAATCGGATGTATATAAACAAACTTTTAAACCGTTACCGACAGACGGTAAAATTTACAAAGAACCTGGATGCTAAATCTACTGCAACAGTAAGTATATAATTTGAACTTGGAAATTAAAGAGTGACCCAATCGTTGCTGCAATTTGATGTATATTGCTAAACTATTGAACAGTTGAAAAAGTATAAAGTTTGGAGATATAAGTGTTTCCCAATAGTAAATGTAACCTAATTTATGTGGCCATACACTTGAGCTGTTATAGGCAGACAGATGAAATCTGTTTTGAAGTCGGTTTTTTTTCATGAGAATGATATATCATTTTATTTAATAACTAATTATTTTCTTTTTCAAAATCGTTTTATATAAAATTGTACTTTTAAGCAGATATTTTTAATAATTTGTGTTTCAGATTTGTAATGGCGGCATTTTGTTTCCAAATACAAAATTGTTTTTTTGATATTTGACAGTTTATCTTATAAGATTATTCCTATGATATATCTGATAACAACGCTCTCATAAAAATTCTTATAAGATTGCAATAGTACTAATTTTAAGTCTATACGTTACAGAATTCTCTCAGCAATGGAATGTAGACCTTATGTTATGCTAAATTTTCGTAACTTGTGGATCAGACTCGACAACAAGGAATACCATTACCTTTCTTAACATATCAATTCGATTTTAAGAACAAAGGTTACCTGCAAATGCAATCAAAATCCCACATAAAAATTAGTTTGAAATAAACCAAAAATAACTTTGCTGAAATTTTACTCTGCTCAATTCGTGAGAAATCACGAATGTATCTTGCTTTATGTTTAGAAACAGCAAAATGTTTCTGGAAACAATTCTTTCCAACTGTAAATAATAAATTGGCTGCACTTTTTTATTTTTCTTCCAGAAGTGCCGGATTATATTACAGAATTATTGTCAGTGATTTTATGTTGAAGTTTAAAGCAAATTATGCTCAAATTTATCTTTCATAAAGGTATTTTTTAAACAATTAGTGTAAAATTATAAATTCTATCGCAAATAAATCTTTCAAAGAAAGAGGTAAAACGGAATTATTTAAAAAATCCCACGTTAACTAATTTAATTAAATGGCGAGAGCATATACTTTTCCATATTAGTATTTGATCCTAATTTAAATACTCATGAGTATCATCGGTATAAAATTCCTTTTATACGTTTTAATTATTACGTATACCCTTCACCAAAAAAAGTAGAAAAAGGGTATATATAAGTTTGTCATTCCATGTGTAGGATGTGGCAGTTAAGTCACTGCGCAAACGGACTACCTATTGTAAGTACTAGACGCATGGCAAGTAGTAGGCTTTGATATACAAAGTAGAATTAAACACAACCATTACGCAAGGAGGAAGAATAGTAGGTCATGAAATACAAAGTAGGCTATGACACAAAAACAATCACATGAAAAAATTCATGTATAACACACATAGAAACACAAACATAAAAATCACTAATACACACACAAAAACAGATAGTAGGCTTTGACAAAAACGTTTAGAGAAAAAAAAGCCAATAGAACAGTAGGAGAAATTAGATTAGTTTTTGAAGAGACAGTGACGTGAATTGTTGTGTAAAGAAAATATTAAAAATAACCTAGTGCTAAAATAAATATAATTTAATAATAAAATGTGTTATCCTTACGACTAGTTATTAAAACATAAAAACTTATAATCAATATAATCTTATTTTAATTTCTAAATTAAAAATTATTTATGATATAAAACAGAAAATAAAATAAAGGATTGTAAAACAAAAATATATAACTTTTATTTTAAATCTGAAGGAATTTAGCCAAAAATTCCCACATGTGTTATTTCTACAATATCCATTTCCGACTCCATAAAGTATTTATATATTCTGACTTCTTATACATATGCCTCGGCATATGTCAATCGATCAGATATAGTGTCGGATGAGGTGCTACTGAAAATCAGGACGATCGGTTCATTTCTTTCGAGGCATTAGGCAAAACACGTCATTTGGAACAATAAAGTAGCTCCAATCAATAAAATAAATATATGGGGCGATAGAGAATTACAAAATAAAATAAAAAACACCAAGTGAAATAATTGGAGCTCGCTAATATTTTCCGATTTACGGGGCTTCGAAATTTTATAATTTTTTTAAATATCAATATGCATATAATTTTAAAGCTTTTCAAGAGATCTTTAAAGAAATACTATAATTATTTAAAAAACCAATTAAGAGCCGTTGTCACTTTTATGCAAAAATAAATATATGCAGTTTTCTTTTTATTTATTTTTTTGATTCCCTGTCACCCCAATATTTGCTTTTCTGATTGAAGTTACTTCACTATACTAAATTTACGTAGATGGTGAAGGATATATAAGATTCGGCATAGCCGAATATAGCACTCTTACTTGTTTTTATTTTCGTTTTATTTTTGTTCAGTAAATAAATTTGTTGCCTTGTTTTTTTCCATGAAATATGGACTTAACCTTTTTACTATATTTTGTATAAATTACGAAATATATCAAAATGTAACTTTTAATGAAAAAATTTAATTTTTTGAAGGAAAATCATAACTCTTTCCAGTCTTTCCCTGGCAACACTGCGCTGTATTTTTCATGTAACTTTAAACAATACGCAAATAATTATATTTTTTGACATATTTTGTTGTTTGCAAATACAAATTAAGGGATTCACTAACTTTAACTTTAAGATAATTTTTACACAGTTTAAAATTTAGTGGCATCTCTGGCAAGAAATAAACAAAAAAGAGAAGAGCAAAAGCATGTGAATTTAACCGAGGCACGTGCACGTGTTTATTCGTCGATGTCAATTTATTGACATGGAGTATGACAATAAGAAAAGCATAATAATTGTTTTGATTGTGAGGATGCGATTAACTTTTGTTAAATGCGTTCAAGACTTATGTTCATGTGCAACTTTGTTTTTACAAGACATTTAAAATAAATTTTGGATGTGAGTATATCTACTTAGTTAAAAAAGTATGTTTTATTTCATAAAAATAAAGTGCGCTTATTTTGCACTTAAATTTATATTTGTCTCAGTATATGTATGTACTCGTATTTATGAATGTTGTACGTCGTTTAAAGTGTTACTGAATAACAAAATCGACAGTTTTTATTTTGTTTGGTCAATTTAACCAACCGATAATCTTTAAAAAAGATTAGTAAATTGCCCTACTGGTTTACCGACCATTGGATATAATACTCTTTTCATATCTATGGTTGTGAACAGTTTAGTTCGTTGTATGAAAAAAAAAACAATTTCAAATTTAATCAGAAATGTGAACTTATAACTGATAACTATGTGAAAATAATTCTTACACAACATAGAAGTATTTTTGTGTAACAAGGTAAATTTAAGGAATAATCGCACAGACATTATACATAAATACAAATAACAGTAAAATAGTAAAATTCTTATGCTGTTGACTTTAAATATTTATTTCAAACTTTTAAGTTAGTCTTAATAATAAAAAAATCCAATTTTTTTCAAGACATAAAATGTAACAAAATTTCCATTGAAAATTACCAATAACAAACATTAACTTTTGTAAAGTAAGTAGACGATTAACGATGTGACGATAAATTTTGTGAGGAAAAACTTTTGTTATTTTAAGTGGTGCTCCTAGTGGCCACGTCATATTTCTTTTATGAAGTTCATTTTTGTTATTTCTTATACATTTGGCGAAATTAAAATTTTTTAATTGAAATTCTCTTTACTTTAAGGACAAAACTTTTGAAGATAATTCCACTCGTAAACGAGTCCGTGTATACCGTGTCTAAAGGGTATACGAATTTAAAATATTTAACAAGTAATAAAGTGAAGTTAAAAAATAAAGATGCCATGAAAATTTCTTTTTTTGCCTTATAGGCAAAATTTAACGCAGAAAATTCAGTATAAACTTAAAACAATATACCAGAAATTAAAGGGTGTCAACACAGAGACCTACAGAATGTAGTTTAACATTTTGTGGATCGCTACATCCGTCATTAGTATCACGCGCACATTTGTAAATAATTTTTCTTCCCTTAAAATTTTAGAAATCAATGAAAAATTAACTTAAGCCGATATTAATTTAATTCATTTGTTATATTTTAAAAATATGCCGTTTACGATAGCAGTGTTTCACTAACAACTCTTGCTTTAGGGACAAAGTAACATTTAATATTTGCATAATTTACACCATTTTTTTTAAATATTCGGTTAATATTTCGCAAACGGTCCTCTAAACTGTTACTGTATGTATTTTTATCCTCTACTTACGAGGAGGTTGTTTTACAACCTCGTCTTTCAAACAATTCTGGGCCCTGTGTCTGTCCATTTTTGGGTCTGTCACATCCAGTCCCCAAGAACTTCTAAAGTAGCTGAGGTCTGTGCCGCTAAGGCAAAAGCCCCTGTTTCGGGTGCTGTGACAATACGACAGTGTTCTGCAGTCAACCCAGTGCCTGTTGTTGCAGCAGAACTGTGAACAAGATTTCGAGTGTCAATGTCTCACCTTCACCTGCCAACAAGTCTTAAGGTTCATAAAGGACAGAATAGACTCCCGTGGAATGCTCCTCACGCCAGAAGGGCCTTTTCAAAGCGGCGCGCTGCCGCAAAGTGTATCGATCAGCTAGTTTTACAACGAATGAATTACAGGTTTGAGAATGCTTAAGCGTACAGTTAACCGCTACTAAGAGTCCAAAGGACAAGTCGATGGACAGAAGTTTCAATAAGGTAGCGAAGGGCAACCTTGCAACTTCATCTCTCATTCAAACTGGTAAGTGGTACATGAAAAGTTAATAAGAGTGTTTTGGAAAGTCATCAAGAACAATCCAGGTTCCTTCCCTGAGTGTGATGACGCAGGATAGTTTAAAATAAGAAAACATGATATAAAAATTTTCCTCTTTAAGTCCATCCGAAATAAGTAATTTGGTATTTATGTATGTATCTCAAATTTGACAATTTGCTAGTCAATTATAATATGTAAATGCTACAAAGAAATAATCCATAAAAGAAGAGGAAACTTCAATCTTTCCTACAAATAATAATCTGAAGCATCCCTGCAACACAAGATACATTGATCTACTAACCAATGTGACTCTACCTACATAAAAGTGGTTTTTTGCGTAGATTAAAATTTATGAGTCTTACCCTGTGTAACTACCAGGCTTATCCGTTAGTTATATAGGTCCTTAAAAAGCCACTTTGTCCTATACGCTATAACTGTAAACTTAAGTTTATCTTTAGTATACTTCGTGGGAGCAAATCCAATAACTTTGCTAACTTTAACTTTACCACATAATAATTATACAACATAAAACTGTAAAATTATTGTGACTTGACTAAAACTTGCGGGTTTATAATTATAAATTTAGCAACTTAAGTAAAATAACAATTTAAGAAATTGCAAACAAACGAAGTGGCATTTCAGGATTTCAGTGGAGACATTAGCAATATTTACCTGTATTAATTGCAAGTTATAGCTTCATTTCATATTAATTTTCAAAAGCAGGTAAACTCGAATGGCCGTGCATTCAATTTTCAACACTTCATATGATAAATGTGCAGGTGTATTAATGGCCAGTATTAATTCAAGTGTTTGTTCATCATTAAAGACTTAAATGCAAGTGGAATGCGTGCAGTAGGCAAAACAAGTCTTACACCATACAGTATTGTTCGAAACATAAGCAACTTTTTGCCACTAAGTAATAATACACTCATATCTTTTCTTTAAATAAATTTATAGAAAATATTTTTTTTATTTACTACTACACAATGTAACTATAACCTAAAAATAACAAATTATAATTAAATTCCATTTCTTTGAAAGTTATAATAAAATAAAAACAAAATCAACTTAAAAATTTGCTGTTCAAAACCTAAGCAACTTTTAAAATGCTTTGCTAAAATGTCTCTGTAAACAAAACGGTCCATTTTTGTTTAAATTTCTACAAATGGACCAAAACCACTGGCCGACAAGTCCAAACCATCACATTTCCAAACCCCATGCTTTATTGTGGCTTTTGAGTACCGAGGATGTAGCCGCTTTCCTTTTGGTCTTCTCACGTGGCAAACTCCATCTGAATTAAGTAAGTTAAATTTAGATTCATCACTAAACAAAACAGTTCTCCATTCGCTTAGAAGTTTTTCGAGGTCGCCCACCGCTATTGGCTTCCTCTGCTTTCCCAATAGCTTTATACTTTTTTATAAGTCGGGAAATTATTGATTTATTAATATTCAATTGGTTTGCTATAGCAATTTGGTATTTACCGTTATTAAAAAGTTCAATAATTTTTAGCTTAAAAGCTGATCCATAACGTGTACGCGTCATGGTTGCACTTCTAAAGAATTGGTACTACTTAAATGCATAAAATCAACCAAAATTATTTTTTTTTTCAATAGCAATCATAACGGGACTAAAATTTTTGTTTAAAATTTTTGTTGTTGTTTAAGTTAATATTTCGCAACAAATGCAACAATATAAAAGTTGCTTAGGTTTCGAACAGCGAATTTTTAAGTTGATTTTGTTTTTGTTTTATAAATTCTTCCAAAGACATAAAATGTATTTTTCTTGTTATTATTAGTATCTAGACTATATGTATAATAATAAAAAAAGGGAAATTTTTCATTAATCTATTTTAATAGAACATATACGACCATGAGTATTTACTGGGAAAAGTTGCTTAGGTTTCGAACAGTACTGTATTATTCAATTTTTCTAATTATAAAAAAAGCGTAAAAAGCCTTAATGCTATTATCCTACATAAAACCCTTTTTTAGTTTTATATATTAGAGCAAATTTGAAAACAGAAGAAAAATAGTGAAAAAGAAAAACGATAGCGAAACAGAAATGCGCAAAGGTTTTTATTTAAATGTTTAACCTTAAAATTTGGAAATTTACTTAACAAATCAAAAGCAACTTCCATAGAGATAGAAATCTGTTGATATCAATTATTTTAATATATTTCGCAGAAGTACTGGGTAAAAGAAGGTACCTTCCGCATATTTTCCTCCTTTGTATTCTCAGCACACCGCGGATATTCTTTCATGTATTTTCGTAATATTATAGGCGTATTAGAAACAAATAGATAGATAGATAGATAGATAGATAGATAGACAGATAGATTTTTGACCTTTGTATTAAAGTGCCAATGAAAGTTTTATCTTCATATGTACAGAGCGTATCATGCGAATAAAACTAATTGCTGACAGTCTGGTGATTTCTCGAATCTTGCGGTATACTTGAGATTTTAATCCTTTGACTCTAATATCATAATATGCGACTTAAAAAAAATCATTTACTTTAAGCACTGAATTATTTAAAAATAAAGTATTATACTACATCTTACATAACCAATCAACTCAATAATGTAAGAAATAGTATCTCAAAAGAGAATTTTAGAACAATAATTAAATGAAAATTTCGTATGTAAACGCGGCTAAAATGGCAATAGAAACATTTATTTAATTTATTTTTGGATTTTCGTCAAGAAAGAAAAAATTGTTTACAAATTTTTACGAACGTTTTTAAAAGTGTTAGGTTGGTGCCTAACAGTAAAATGCAATGCAACATTTTCTAGATCGCTACATCCATCATCAGCATTCTTCGAATCTATCTTCTTTAAGTTGTGTATTATTATTTTATTATTAACCCAAATAAGATTAAAAATCAATCAGTATTAATTTGGTTAGCCAAATTTCACACAACCCAAAGAGTTTTCGCTCTTCTCTTCATAAATCTTTACACAGTTTTTTGTTTTTGCTAACCATCGGCTTAGCCGTGGATGCAATTTTTATTCTTATTGTTTCATATTATTTCCTTCACAACATTGCAGACGCTATTCCAGTATTATTACTGATCAACATTTTTCAACTTCTTTACAAGATGTTGCTATCTCATCACCATCAGTGAAAAGTGGCATTAAAATAGAAAAACTAAACACCTGTCAAAAAATACAATGCGTAAGATAAAAGAAGACAAACTTTAGCTAATTCTGCATTATGCAATAGTAATTGCTCGTGATTTTCGGTAGCATTAACTAGCCCAATTTATGTAAACTTTTCTAGCTCCATTTTATTAAATTGCCTTATTTTCTGGTATACGCGTCACATAATTTTTGTCAAACATGAAAAATGTTGTGTACATATGCAACATTTTCCACGCATTCCTCATAGATGTATGCAAGTGTACAACATCAATACACATGTCACGTTAAAACGTCACTGCCATCCCTTAATTAGCGCGTAAAGCGCGAGAAATCTGTCAAAATTTCTCATTTACATACAAAATGCATGAAGCATCCCTAAATAGCACGACGTCAACACTTAGCAATTGGAAAATCCAATTTAGACAGTGCGTTAGGAAGTGAAGTTGGCAGCTTGTTGGATTGTATTTGTTGAAAATTAATGACAATTTAGTTATTTTCAAGACAATTTAGCGGTTTATCACTTCATTATTCTTATACAACGGATTTTATAAAATATAATGAGTTAACATTACGGTAAAAGACACAAAGTTGACGCCCTTATTAAGGTATGTCATTGCAGCGTAAATGCCCGACGTAAGAAGGCGTTGCGCTTAACGCGCTAATTTAGGGACGAGAGTAAGTAAATTTTATTTTCAGCAGCATGGCAACGTCACATCATCAGCATAACCATTCAAACCATTCAAACAGTTTTACATATAACAAAAACTAACTAAAATTTTAATTAACTCAACTAAATATAATGTTTAACAAAATAAAAACATTTTACAATAAGGTTTTCAAATTTGTAAAAATAAGAATTTTCGTAATGTTAACGTTTTGTGTTTTTATTATAAGCTAGATTACTCTAACAAAAAGAATATTTAGATTTGTCACTTACACACTATAATATCACAGACTTAAAACATATTGTAGTTGTCAAACAGTTTTATTTATTAAAAAAAGTGCCCAACTTTGTGGGTCACTGTATATTTCCTTGTAGTATTTATATGTGTGTGTGTGAAAATATTGGGCCTAAAAGGAAAGCATTTCACTTATGTTTAGAAAGAATGTGAGAAATACAAACAACAAAATTGTTCATTAGATGTACAAAAACTCAGATGTACATACGTGCATACACATACATGTAAGTATTTACATGTATTTGCTGAACAAGCATTTCGCCCTCTTTTAAATTGCTGTAAGCGCACATATAACATCCTGCATCCGTTATGAGTTTTAAACTCACATCCATATCACAATTCTTATTCATACGTAGATTGCTTAAAGTTCTTTTATTTCGTTTAGTTATTGCAGTTTACGATTACAGAAGTGTTAATACATACATATATACCATCATATACAACTCTTATTGTTACAATATTTAGTGCGAAACATCACTCAAAACTGCTGATAAAAAATTACAGAGCTGTAGAAATTAAAACTAGCAGTAAAACAAATTGTATTCATGACGAAATTTAGTCTTCTGGTTAAAAATATTTAGTTTGAACTTTGTATCGAACAAATTAAATTTGTGTTTTAAAATTTATTTATACCCATACATACCTATGCATGTATATAATAAAATAGAAATTTAATTAAGCAAGTGCTTATTGATTTAAAAAAAATGGCAAAATTTTTAAGACAATAAATATTTCAAATCCTTTTTCGCTAACATTTGCTCAAACCACATTAAAAACAAAAGTAAAAGAAGAAAAACAAAAACATCCTGAAAGTCTATAAATTTCAGCTCGGTTACACTTCCATTATAATCTTTTATTCAACTGTAGAACTACAGTGTTTCATATTCTTTTAACATTTTTTTTTTTTTTCTTTAACACTTTCTTCATTTTGTATAAACTCTTACGGTTCCATGCCATTCATCCATTAAAAACAGTCAGTCATCCAGTCAACCATTCAGCCGCACACTGTATGTATAGTTAACAGACATGACTGGAAAAAACAGACGCTCATATCCATAAAATTTTTAGAACTTGGGTTATGAATGCATTAGAATGGGTTTAATTTACCGATGTTGCAAATGCACATTTAAACTGTATGCGTTTAAGTGCATGATTGCGGGAGCGTTCATGTTTCTTGCCACAAAATAATAAAAGCATACAATGCAACAACAATAATAATAAATTTTCTTTTGAGTTGAGTTGTTGAATTGTTTTAATGGTCGTCACCTTTTTAGTTAACACCATTTTCTACACTCTTCATTAAGAAGAGTAAAGTAAGGCATTACATTCAACTTTTAATTCTTTAGTCATATTGCCTTTTCACACTGATCAACATCTACCATCAATTTGCGAGGATGTTGACATCTTTCAATAATAGCCTTTTTACACTTGCTCACATTTTTCATCTTTTATATATTTGTTAAGATGTAACATCTTCCCCATAAGTAATACATAGGGTTGAAAGGCAACATCTTTGCAAGATGTTCATTTATCATTTTGTTCCACTCAACAACTTTCGAAAGTTTTAGTGTCATCACTAGAAAAGTGATATTAAAATAGAAAAACTAAACACATGTCCAAAAATACAATAAATAAAGTAGATACAAAATACAAAAATTACTACGAAGTAAATAAGAAATAATTGTGCTGTAGTAGTTCTCTGCGTATATGTGAAAAGTCGCGAAATGTTTTCCACAGCATGTTTTTATACCCTTCATCACAAAAAGTCGAAAAAGGGTATATCTAAGTTCGCCATTCCGTGTGTAATTTTTGCAATATCCACTTCCGACCCCATAAAGCCTATATATTCTGACTTCTTATGCATAGCCTAGTCGATTGAGCGATGTCCGTCTGTCCGCCCGTGTTAATGTTGAAATCAAGTATGCCGATCAGATATAGTATCGACAGAGGTGCTACTGAAAATCAGCATGATCGGTCCATGAACTTTTCGGCAGCAGGCATAATACCCCGCCTAACTTTATTTTTTTCATGTCATTTGAAACAATAAAGTAACTCCAATCTATAAAATAAATATATGGGGCGATAGAAAATTAAAAAATAAGAAAAACCATCACCTATATTTCCCGAGGTACGGGGCTCTGAAATTTAAAATTTTTTTAGTATCAATATGGGTATCATTTTAAAGCTTTTGAAGAGATCTTTAATAAAATACTAAAAGTCTTTAAAAATCCTTAAGCCATTAAGAGCCGACCTCAGTTTTATGTAAAATTATATACCGTAAGCAGTACCAAATATTTTTTTTTATATTTTAATTCTCTTTCACTTCACTTACTTCACTAAACTAGATTTACATAGATGGTGAAGGGTATATAAGATTCCCAATAGCCGAATACAGCACTTTTACTTGTTATTACTAAAAAGTGTTTTTTTTCAAGATTTTTTTTTTCAACTGCGTAATAACATAAGCAGCACTTTTCTCGTATGGAATTTTTGACAACCAATTTATTTTGATTTATTTTTGTTGTATTCATAAAAATCAAAAAATTAAAAAAAAATTGTTAATTCCAAAAGAAAATGGCAAAAATAAATTTAATGTCACATGATTTTCATTTGCTCATTTCTATAAATTATGCTTACATCTGAAACCTTCCTTTTCATTAGCTTGCGATAAAATTTCAATGCAAATCCCCAATTATACTACTGAAGTTTTAGTGCCGCAATTTTACTTATTTTAAGAATTGAGTAGATGGAAGATGTTAAATGTAAGGTGTTGCTTATGTAAATTACATTTATAACATCTTCCTACAAAATAGGCGTCCGTGTTAAAAGTCTAATAGATGCGGATATTTTATACTGGACAGTCAAAAGCTTGCATCCATAATAGTCTCCGGGATATCAGAGTAATTAGATCTGGTATCTTCATGGCTCTTATCTTTGTATCGGGCCTGCTTCTCCTGATCCTACATTCTGGACCACTGGACAAAATGTAACGTGAGAGAATCATATACGGGGGCAAAGTATTTTACAGCGTTCAGTTTAACATATTTTTTAGTCAAAATATTGGAGGCACTTTCATTTTCATAAGATTTCGGCAGATCTTATGAAAATGAAAGTTGAGAGGTTCACCACTTTAATACGAGTGCAAAAAGGGTAGCTCGGTTGAGATGTTTGTAACCTACAAGGGAGTATTGCACTCCCATTAAACTTCTATCTGTAAACAAATAAAACTTTAATGGGGGCAAAAAGTTTTTGCTGTGCTATAACATTATTGCAGCAGGTCGGAAGAGACCCTAGCGGTAATTTATAAGGCGAGTTCTATAATTGCGGTAATGTTACGTATAATAATGGAAAGACATAGTACACGAAATGAGATACATTTTTGTGGGATAACTTTAATACTTGCGCCTTTTTTACCTAAAAAATAACACTGCAATTAGCAAAATTGGCGTGCCAATAAGAATATGTGCTCTAAAAGCAGACTTTCGCATGAATAACTAAGTTAAGTAATTACAAATTTTTAATATAGGGTGTTCTTTTTTTAAAACAAATTAAACTTTAAATTGTAAAAAATTACACAAGTAACTAAATTTGACAATGCCATTTCCAATAAAGCATCTACGTCTGACAATGCGGATTCTGGACGACAATTGCTGACAATATGTTACGAATAACCCAAACAATTTTGGCTTTAATAGCGTCAATTATTGCTGTTTTTAGCATAAACCAGTGACATCACGTGACCGCTCCACCTTGAAAGCCAATTTACAGGTACATTTAAATTTTAACATGTCGATGGTGGCGTTAATCCTTATTGCACGTGCCATCGTTCTTTTGAAACCACATCTCACTCACACACCTCACTTTTTTTCATTTTTTCTGGATATAGTGTAGCAATTATTTTCTTTACCAAACTTGTTAAGGCAAAATTAACTTTATTACTATACAACATAGGATCAGTTTCCAACTGCTCTAGAGTGTAAATATGGATAATTTGTTAGCGTTGTTCAGTCACCAATCTATTCACTTAGTTGTAGTGATTCAATCAATCAAGTGTATTTGCCAGGGTATGTTGATCAGAAATTACAAAGGGTAAGTACAGTACTTGACAGTTGGTTTGACAGTCAACTCTTTCATAAGTTCTGTCGGACTTAAAAGAACATCATATATTTTGTCGAACTTTCTTTTAAAACTTTACAGAATTTTCAATTAAGAAAGCAATAAAAACATTTATAATATTTAAGCTACATATGTATGTACAAATATTTACATATTTAATTTCCAAATTATTTTACAAATTGTGGTTTGTGTGTTAGGGCATGGTCTGATGTCGTGAAAAGTGTTAATATTTCCATTCAGTTCCTTATCTTAAGATGGTTTGCGTGTGTATTTTGTTTGTACTTAATTGACTGTTTTTTTTTAGGACTGTAGCGCGAGTTGACACCTACCATGGTAATGCTACGTTGAGATAGCTGGTATAACCACAGTTACATATTTTTAACCAAAGTTTTAACATGACGGTCAAGTAAAGCACTGTTAAAATTAGAAAAAAAAAACTAAATAGAAATATTCACAAATTGTTTAATTTTTTTTTTACAAATAATACAAAAACGTTTTTATTTTACACTGAGGTGTAGGGTGTATAAGTTACAGCTTAGTGAAATAATTTTTTGACAACACATGTCGCAAATATTCCCTTGCAAGAATGTTAATTTTTTAAGTCAATGTTAAAATAATAACATAAAAATTAAAACTGCAATAAAGATTAAAATGGTCAGGTCCTCACACAGCAATAATTGCAATGAATTAAATGAATTTTTACTTACTAATGTGTTTTTTTTTTTTTTTTCTAAAATAAAAGAGTTAAGAACGTCGTAATTTGTTTTAAATATTTTTTCTGCTCTGTTCTGGTTTTTTAGTTCAATCTGTGTTGTTAATTAATTCTATCTTCTTAAATGTAAGTACAACATTATTTAAAATACATTTTTTCCCAAAATCTTATAAATTTTTTGTTGACTTTATTCCCCTAATTTAGTATTATTTAGTTTAGTTATATTGACAATATACCCAGTTAGCATTTTTTTGAATTATTGATCATATTCGAGTCTTTTTTGACTCCTCGACACGATTAAAATAATCGTTTATGCGCTCGTTTTAGAGTCGAAAATGAATGTTTTGTCGGTAGAAAATGGTACCCTAGCCGCGACTCTTCTGATCGAGTCCCTTATGACTCGCGTTTTTGACTCATTTTCGATACTGTTTTCAATCGTACTTATAATCAAATACGATACTATTTCGAGTCAATTTTTGATCATATTACTAGCCGTATGCGAGTCTTCTTCGAACCATATTATACGAATATTTCTTATTATATTTTCCCAAAATTAAACATTGCAAACTAAGTTTTGCTTATTGTTTATTACACACTGTCTTGACGAACCATTGATTTGTTCAAACATTGAACAATTTCATGTGCGCACATTAAAATGGCTTGTGTAGACCATCGTTGTCGATGTCATGTCGTTTTCAAGCAACGAGAAATCGAAGCATTAACCTCGCCAAGTTTACTCCACGCAGACAAACATGAACAAATGTTTGAAACCTATTCTGCTGACGTTTTGTTCATGTGCGAACCAATCAATTGCTCGTCAAGATGTAGTGTTACATTCGGTTGCATGTTATTCGTAATTTTCTTAAAACTCAAATTTAAAAAAATTAATTTAAAAAAATTTATTTTACATTTGTGTCTCTATTTTCTTTACGAAGTGACATAAAAATAAAATATGTATTTGAATCATTTTTTCATCGTTAGGCTGCATTTTATGTGTCTCTAAAAATCCTAAAAACAGTCGAATTTCAAGCATTTGCTTTTTGTTTTTAAACAAGTCGCTTTCTTTGCGTTTGTCGGAATGATATTCGAGTCTCTTTTTAAACGCACAACTGTTTAATCAGTTTTAAGTCATCTTGGGTAGTCTTAAATGACTCACTTTGGTGATTTTTGTAAAAACAATCTTCCAAATGCTAACTGGGTAAATTCTTATTACATTGCTGCCGTTTTAATAAACTCTAATATTAATTTAAGTTGTATTTAAATTGTCAAATCACCGTAATGTTGCTTTATGTTAAGAACCTGATGGTTTAATGTAACTAAATAATACTAAATTTACTATTCCCGTTGATAAAGTCAACAAAAAATGTACGAAACGTCGGAAAAATTATAATAAAAATATTTTATTATTTATGTTAAAGGAGATAAGTCCAATTAGCTGATAAGGACAATACAAAAATAAATTAAGATTGGCCAAACGAATAGTTTAGGATTTAAGCTAATTTTTTTAAATTACACTATTTCAGAAAGATTACAAATTTTAAGTATATTTCTTGCTTTCTGACTGTAAACACTTTTAATCGTTCAGCAACATTTAAAAATTCATTAAAAATTTATAAACTCATTATTCTGTACATCTAAGATTGAAATAATATTTACACAACACCTTTAAAGAACATTTGAAAGAGTTTCCTGATTTTGTCACCCACTTCAAAAATGTACAGAACACAAAAACAAGTAAAATAGCACCTCTTCAGTGGAACAATAGAAAACAGCATTGGCACTCGTAAAAATTGAAACAATAACCAGGGCATCATCATCACCAAACTGCTGGTACTAAATACACTCGAACTATACAATATTTACGTACATGCACACATGCAGAAATAAATGTGTATTTGTATTTTATTCATGTGAAATTGCAATTTCTTATAAAAATCGACATAAAAAATAAGCTTTATAACAAAAGATTAAAACAAAAGGACTAAGAAATAAAATCCTTTTAGCAAAAACGTACAAAAAACACAAAACAAGCTTGCATGACATACACAAAAAAAAAAAAAAGAAAAACATTAAAAGGTAGTATAAAGTCAAACAAGTTTCTAAGAAGTATTTTTATTTTATGCATTCGACTATGTCAACCCCTTTTCAAACAAAACTCATCATCATCATCAGCTTCTAATTCATCGCCATCAGTGGCAGCAGCAAATTCATCATTTATGGTTTCTTTATTTTAGTAAAAACAATAGAAACACAACGCGAGGGTGAGTATTGACGGACATGAAGGTGACGGTGAGTTAAATAGCAAACATTTTAACGCTTTCCTTTATTTCTGTTATCAACATATTTTTACAGGCGCTTTATAATAAAAAATAATAAAAATATACGATTAATAAATGAAAACAAACTTAATGATATTTGCTTAGAGGTAAACTTTCAAAAATATGCTAGTGGCAATGTTTCACAAAACAAGAATTACGATTATTTTTAGGATTCCGTCAACAATGTGTAAATACGTTCCCCTATAGTTTTCGTCACAATGTCTGTCCGTCTGAACTGTAATTGGCAAAGTCTCGAACTTAAGACAAAAAATGTACTACTGTAACCGCTATAACAACAAATACTTAAAACGAAGGGTGTTCCGAAACTTGTATTAATTAATAAAAATATCGTTATTGTTTGAACTGTGATAGACAAGCACGTTAAATTTGCAGAGTATTAGTAAAACATGTGCGCTATAGACACAAGTAGAAAAAAACTTTTAGTTGAATGGTGTCCCAATATTGACGTTATTTTCACTTATATGGCTAAGCAATTAATTTAGAAAATAAAAGAACTTTTTAAAGGGTCGTTAGTTCGACGAATACGGCCTAATCTTAAACCCTTATATGAAGACGCTTAAAACACGTACGAAGAGTCGTGCTGTGTTTGCATGGAAAAAATTTTTAACGTGAACCTGATTCCAATCACAATAAATCGGTTACGATCAATAGTCTATATGTTTTATATAACTTCTAACACCACACATACATCTCCATTTTAATTTTTTCTTAATAGTCTCCTTTTAGTTTGACACACAGAGTGCAGTTACTTTTAAAAGGTCATTAAATATAACATATCCACACGCAAAGAAAAAATATGGTTGAGGTAACCATAATCTAAGAGCAACCATATTGTTGTCCAAAGTATAAACATGATTATGTTCAAATATAAACAATAAATGGTTAAATTAAAATATAATAATATGGCTGAAAATGTTATCTTATATAATTGAATTATAATTGTCCTGATATAAAAAACTGATTATTTTTTTATTTATTAACAATTTGTCATAAAAATTATTTAAAAACATAAATTCATAAAAAAAAGTCAATTATTTGCTTAAAATAACAAATAAATAATTTCACAATTATGCTTCAAACACAATAATAAAGATTTATATGCTTACAATACATACATATTTAATTCAACTTTTTTTAAATAATTTGGTTCCCTTTTTATTTGTTATCATATTTTGCATTTTATTTTTAATTATTTATTTCGTACATAATTTTTTTTCAATTTCTTTAACAATCAAAAACAATTTTAAATTTTAGCCACCAGAAAAATTACTAAACTGTCAAGTACTAGAACAAAATATTTTTAAGCGTTAACATTATTGTTAACCGCAGATTCGTCCCTGGATTCTGCATTAAGTATTTTTTATATTAAATTTGCTTAGCCTTGAACTTGAATTTTTGTTAACCTTGAAATTCTTTACATTTCTTTGTTTTTAAAATAGTTAAACTGTAAACCAAACAAGCATGCGTACATACATAAATATTTGCATATAAACATACACACTTAGTCTACGCAATCGTTTCTCTTTGCTACAAGTAGTTCTAGCAAAGAGATTTATGACTTAAAATATATGTATGCATGTATGTGCATACATATTATTTAATTTAAAATCTCTCTTAAAGAATTTATTCTTGTGCATTGTATGTGTGTTTGCTTGTGTATATCAAATTCTTGCTTTTGGTGGTTGTTTTATATTTGTAATATTTATTTTTGTCATTCGACTTTAAACCTTCTAATAAAGTGTTTCGTTAATGGAAACAAAATTATTTTAGTAGAAGTTTTTTATTTTGCACTTGCCTGCAAAAAATATTGCAGACACAAACATTTGGTGACCCCGACGTGATCTATTTGGAGATCACTTTTTTGCATATCATTTCCTATATTTGCTATTGTAGAAAAATATCAATTCGGATATTTTTAAATTGAAAAGATGTCGACCAATAACCAGAATAAACCTGTGAACATGAAAAAGGAAGTGTGCACAGTGAATTTGTTGCCCTATAAGGCAAAAGCTGCCGCATTATTTAAGCATCTGAAAAATGTAAACCAATTGTTGGCAACATCTCAGCTAAATGAGCTAGACGAGGCGGATCTATCTGTACGTATGGGCTACATAGAGGAGGTAAGGAAAAATTATGAAGAGGCACAAAGTGTCATTGAAATAAATGATGATGAGTTAACTTCCACGGACCGTATGAATTTTATTGCTCTGTACTTTGAGATAAAGGCCAAGATGGTTCGTCAAACTAGTGTCGCACGTAAGGGCGGTTCAGGCCCTCAATCTTCTACATTAAGGCAATTTTCAATTGATGAAACGCCATCTTCTCAAACTTTGTGTCGCAAAACAAAGGTACCTGAAATACAGTTGCCTAAATTTTATGGTTCTTACTTGGATTGGCCAAATTTCTCTTCATTATTTACAACTGTTATACATGATAACGTTGATTTAAGCTGCCTTGAGAAGTTTCACTATTTAAAAGCCAGCTTAGGTGGAACTGCTCTGGACATAATTGCATCGTTGGAGCTTAATAAAACAAATTATGAAGAAGCATTATTGTTGTTAAAAAATCGTTTCGACAATAAGCTTTTAAATTTGCAAGCGCATATAAAAGAAATATTTCAACTCAATTCTGTTCAAAATGGATCAGCTGCCGGCCTTCGTCACTTAAGCGACAAATTAAATGCCCATTTGAGAGACATGCAAACAATCGGTGACCAAAAGCAAATTGCTGATCGACGTCTAATTTATTTGATAACAACTAAATTGAATACGGTGACTTATGGCACAAAGCCCGCTGCATTTTTGGCGATTCGCACAATGCACCAGCTCATAAATTATGAACTCTATTTCCTGTTGGCTGCTAAAATAGTGAAGCGTGACTTTTATGTGGATGACCTGATTTCTGGCGGTGACTCAGTTGAAGAGGTTGTAGTGATTAGGCAGCAAGTTAAGGCGCTGCTACAAAAAGGCAAATTTTTAATAAGAAAGTGGCGCTCAAACGTTCCTGCAGTATTGGATGGCATACCTGTGGATGAATGCGAACAGTTTTTGAAATTTAGTGACGGAACTGATGTCACTAAAACGCTCGGAGTTATTTGGCATCCAAAGAGTGATAATTTTATATTCTCGTTTACCCCTTTTGAAGACAGCAAAGTAATTAGTAAACGAAAAGTACTGTCATCAATTGCTCGTCTATATGACCCGTTGGGTTTAATTGGCCCAGTCATCAGAAAGGCAAAAATTTTTATGCAACATTTATGGAAGCTTCAGTTACAGTGGGATGAAAGCCTCCCACAGGCATTAAATTCTTCATGGCTCGAATATACTTCCCAGTTTGACTCCATTCAGCACTTCAGTTTTCCTCGCTATGTATCGATGACCAATTCTAAAGTGCAAATTCATGCATTTTGTGATGCCAGTTTAGCTGCTTATGGCTCTTGTGTATATATAAAATCAGAATCTGAAAATGACGTGAAGACATCATTGCTTTTCTCAAAATCGAGAGCTTCCCCACTTAAAAGTTTGACTCTCCCAAAACTTGAACTTGCTGCGGCGTGTCTTTTAGCAGAGCTTGTGGACGTTGTTGTTAAAACGCTGCCGTATAATTATGATGTGCACTGCTGGTCTGATTCAATGGTCGTACTTTCGTGGCTTCAAGAGCAACCTTCAAATTTTAACGTTTTTGTGTCGAACAGAGTGTCTCGTATACAAACCCTAACAAGTAAAATGACGTGGCATTACGTTCCAACCAACTTAAATCCAGCAGACATACTATCGAGAGGTGCATCGCCCAAAGAGCTGCTTTATTCTACATTATGGAGTAATGGGCCAAGTTTTTTAAAGCTAGGGCATTCAAAGTGGCCTGAAAATACAACATTTTTAGCCGAATTACCAGAGCGACGTCGAAATGTATTGGTAATGGTTTCTCTATCAGACTTGTCGATGCAATGTAAGTATCACAATTCTTTTACTAAAATGCAACGAATATTTGCGTACGTTTTTAAATTTTTATATCCCACATTGAGAAACAAAAATACAACTTTAACACCAAGTGACGTCAAAAATGGAACATATCTTTTAATAAAAAATATACAGCTAATTCATTTTGCAACAGAGTACAAGGCGTTAAAGGACAATCAAAAAATTTCGTCATCTAGCAAGCTTTTTTCACTGATGCCTATAATAGACTCATTTGGATTAATTCGTGTAGGCGGTCGTCTTCAGCATTCAACTCTTAGTTTTGATGCCCAACATCCTATTATATTGCCAAAACATCATCCTTTGACGTCGTCCTTGATAATACATTTTCATAACAAACTATTACATGCTGGCCCACAGTTTTTGCTGGCTTCAATCCGACAACAGTATTGGCCTATTGGTGGTCGTAAATTGGTAAGCGCTGTTATCTCCAAATGCGTTCGCTGTTTTAGAATGAAGCCAAAATTATATCAACATGTGATGGGTAACTTACCCGCCGATCGGGTAACGCCAAATAAAGCCTTTCACACAACTGGAGTGGATTTTTGTGGTCCATTTTACTACAAGTCTGAAGTCAGAAATCGTCCTCTCATCAAATGCTACGTATGCATTTTCATATGTTTTTCAACAAAAGCTACACATTTGGAGGTAGTTCAAGATTTATCAACACCGTCGTTTTTGTCTGCCCTTCATCGATTTGCCGCCATAAGAGGCAAACCCAAAACAATTTGGTCAGACAACGCAACAAATTTTGTAGGCGCTAAACATGAACTAGCGGATTTAAGGCAGATGTTTTGCAGCCAGTCGCATCAAGAATTACTACGTCAGCAGTGCCTTGAAGACGGAATAGAATGGAAATTTATTCCACCAAGGTCGCCGCATTTTGGCGGTTTGTGGGAGGCTGCCGTAAAGTCAGCGAAGTATCATTTTTATCGATCGGTCGGTCTCAACAAGTTGACTTTTGATGAGCTACGCACCTTAGTATGCCAAATTTCTGCAATTTTAAATTCACGACCCTTATCTCCGATTTCCGAAAATCCTAATGACCTCGATATATTGACGCCTGCGCATTTTCTAGTTGGTGGTCCTTTAATCTCGATAGTAGAACCCAATTACGCTGAAATAGATATTAGCCGCCTCAGCAGATGGCAAAGAGTTTCCCAGCTGCAGCAAATATTTTGGCAAAAATGGAGCAATTCATATTTATCTCTCCTGCAAGAGCGCGTAAAATGGTGCGAAAAAGGTAAAGATATAACTTGTGGTTCAATGGTGCTTTTAAAGGATGAAAATCAACCACCTTTAAAATGGCAAATTGGCCGTATATCTGAAGTTATTCTTGGAGATGATGGCGTAGCTCGTGTTGCACTTATTCGCACAAATAATGGAGAAATCAAACGTGCAGTTACTAAAATTGCTGTTCTACCAATTGACATATCTGTTGAAGGCCTTAACCCTTCAACGGGGGGAGGATGTTAACCGCAGATTCGTCCCTGGATTCTGCATTAAGTATTTTTTATATTAAATTTGCTTAGCCTTGAACTTGAATTTTTGTTAACCTTGAAATTCTTTACATTTCTTTGTTTTTAAAATAGTTAAACTGTAAACCAAACAAGCATGCGTACATACATAAATATTTGCATATAAACATACACACTTAGTCTACGCAATCGTTTCTCTTTGCTACAAGTAGTTCTAGCAAAGAGATTTATGACTTAAAATATATGTATGCATGTATGTGCATACATATTATTTAATTTAAAATCTCTCTTAAAGAATTTATTCTTGTGCATTGTATGTGTGTTTGCTTGTGTATATCAAATTCTTGCTTTTGGTGGTTGTTTTATATTTGTAATATTTATTTTTGTCATTCGACTTTAAACCTTCTAATAAAGTGTTTCGTTAATGGAAACAAAATTATTTTAGTAGAAGTTTTTTATTTTGCACTTGCCTGCAAAAAATATTGCAGACACAAACAATTATTCTGTTGCTTTTAACCATACTTTGATTAATAATAATATATTATAGTTAAATATTTTTTTATTTTTAATAAGTTATAAAACCTTGGTTGTGGTTGAAATTTTTTTAAGTTAAAACCAACCATGTTGCATTTTTTGTGCACAGTAACCATATAATCGTTAAAAGTTTACAAAAAATGTTTGTCGTGACTAAAGTTTTGGTGAAAACAACTATAATTTGTTCTCCGCAACTATACATTGTTACAAAGAACATAATATGGTTATTGTGACCATATAACAACCTTATTTTTTTCTGCGTGCATTTAACCTACATCATAGTTTTTCATGTTATCAGTTCAACCTTGCACTCCGGAAAAAATCGCCGAGAAAAAAGTCGGGAGACTAAGGTAGATGCGCAAAACTGTAAAGCAACATTTATATATCTTTAACCCCATGAAGATAAAAATTATTTTCTTTTTATATCAATAGAATCTAGATGATTCGTTTTGGCTGACTAACATATTGAACCCCAGTGCATTCGCTGGTATGCATCTTTAAAATTAATTTTAAAAACAAAATTGCGCATTGCGCAGGTCTTTTAGTTTGTTGTGTAGCGATCTCCTGTTTCTGTGACGTAGACATAGAATATTTTTTTGTAAATGTACTTTACATTCGTATATGGAAAGTGCAACAAATTAAAGTAAAACCGGTGAAATTTTATGAAAAATACAAATGAAAAGTGCAAAAACATGTAAAGTAAGCTGTTTCAAGATGGTTTGCTCATGAAGCAAAATTTTGTAAAAGATTTCATTAAAAAAATATTTTTTAGAGCAAAATAATATTTTCAAATTCGAAATTTAGCGTGGAGCTTAAAGAAAATTACAGCACATATAGAAAAAGAAAATTTTACAAAATAAAATATTAAATTAAATTTTAAACATTTTAAATTAAATAATTCTTAAAAAATAATCGATAATAATTTCTTAAAAAATAATGTAAATTAAAATAAAATATTTTTGAAAAGTTATTTGAAGCGGTTGCGGGATGGCCATCGAGACGTGGTTTAATTTAATTTAAACATTATGGTTTTATTGATGAAAAAAACAAAGGTTATTTTACACTCAGTAATTTAGGATTAAGGTCGGTAGTGACCATTATATATTTCCTGCATAGCGATATTTATTTACAATAACTTATGAAATGATTTCAAAGATAAATAATTTTTTATAAGAATTTTTATATAACCCAAAATTGAAAACTTCTCTTCCCCAGCTTCAACCCCAAACTCCCCAGCAAAAAATTAGTCATTACCTTAAAAAGTACTTGCCATATAATGACTTACTTTTGTGATTGCCATATTTTGTTACTCGCTTACAAAACACATTACATTAGTTTCCATAAAAGGAAGTACTAATGGTACTTATTATTTCCTACAATAATTAATGTAATCGATTCTCAGTAAGTTATTATAAAAGTCTCATTCCTTATTAAAATCATTAAGTTAGAAATTTAGTTGGGAAGTACTTCCGCCAAAAATGCTAAATTCCACACTCGATTACCTTTTCAAAAATTGTTTGCTGGGTCAAAACTTTTACTCGATTACATCTGTTTTCTTTCCATTAAATATGTTTTAAATCGAAACACCCGTTAAGAAGTTACGCAGTTTTGCAATAAAAATCTCTTCCACTTTTTACAACAAACACTCATTTTCATTCTATGATGACGTAGCTGAGCAGTAGAAAATTTTTTTGTAAGGCCAAGTGCGCAATCTTGTTTTAATGATTCATGCATCATTAATAAAATTTATTACATTTAGCACAAAAAGCTCTTAAAAAATTACTGAATTAGACACACGATTAGATTTTATCTCATTTTAAATTTAACACGGCACTCATGTCCTTAAGAGCATATTCATGCAAAATCAATTAATGAAAAATTTCAATTTTTTCTCGCTTCTAAATATTAACACCCGTAAAAATGTCCATTTATGATTTAGAGTGATAACTAAAAAAATAAAATAATTGTTTAGCCTTGGAGGATTTTATTATTAATATTAATTTTTTGCCTTAAAATTATTATTTTTTTTACAACTTTTTCTAATAAAAAACACAAAGAAGTTTTTTTTGGGCTAAACCGTTAACCGCCAATCCTATATAAATGTTTAATTAATTCACAACAAAATCTAATGCAATTCGATCTTGCATGTTTAGAAGCAACACTGTCATTTAAGAAATACGCAACTCTGATCATAAACGATTAGCAAATCGGACAGATCTCTAAAAAACCTGTCACACATTTTATGCACGGTATCCAACTTTTGGGCCACACCTGACATTTGCCATAGTGAATCATAATTAAAGTGAAACCACATAGAGATTTAGATTTTGATATCCATTTTTTTTAATTGCTTACTTTAATTTTTAATTAACAAAATTAAAAAAGTAGCACTTCAGCCGTTAATACCTATTTATTAATTTTTGAAACCGTGTTACATTTTTAAGAAATGGTATAGATGAGTGATAAGTCAGGCGGTGAAAGGAAAAAGGTGTAGCAATTTTATTAGTTATTTTAGTTCGCCATCGAATATGGTAAAAAAAAAAGTACCCACGAAGGAGGATGCATGCTGTATGATAATTTTGAATACGTTTTTATACTGTTAAATAAAAACTAAAAAACATTTTAATTTTTTGATTTTTGCAGGGGTTGAACCCTGGCCAAACAGAATCGCACATAAAGAATTAAACTGGAACATATTCACGGATTCAAGAAACACAATTTTTCGCAGTCTTTGCCTAAAACGCATAATGTAGCGTTTGCTAACAACTTGTTGTAACATAGTAATTTGTTGCTTTAAAAATCAAAAGTTCTTATTCTGTTTGGATGATTAGTAATACAGTCTTTCACTTATATTTCCTATGTTTAAACGAACATGTAATTTTAGCAAATTTTTAATTTATTAAGAATAGCCAAGCTTAAGATTGTTATTATTAGGGTTTTAGTTTTCATAAATATTTTTGTGTTTTACGAAAGATAAGTTTTCTTTTTACTATACCGAGGTACTGGGACTGCACTCGTGAATATTTACATGAGCCTTATTTCCATTCATGTATTCCTTGATTATCACTTACTGTGTACTAGAGTCGCAAAAATTTTAAATTTAATTTTAAAAAAGTTATTTATTTAAATTCAGTTTTCGTTATTAAAATCATTATTAAAATCCATTAATACAATTAACGAATAAGTTTATCATTTTTTAAATTATCCAAATGTCCAAAGAAAACCAGATGCTTTCAAATAAATGCCATTGACTATACACTCCGCTTAACAATACCCAATGAAGCTAAACGACTATTTTATTATTATACACAGTTCATTGTCGCTGGTGTGCAAAGTTTCCTTTTTATATTTATTCCTGGTTTAGTAGTAATAAATGAAAAAAAACACGTGAAAACACCGCGAAAAGATCCTATAATAAGACTTCTTTTTTTCGATAAATTTTAATACAACGTTGTCTGCAAATTTCTTTCGAAATTTTGTTTATGGCATGAGAGTAACAATGGCTGTGCAACAAAGGACCGGAAGTTTAGCCAGAACATAAAATTATAAAGTGAGTTTTTCACAATATTAATAAGCAACAGCAATAACAGCCAACCACATCTTTAGCTATTAAATAAATAACCAGCAAACAAGTGGATGTACTTTTAAATACAATAAAGAAATGTATATTATTTCTTTCTTTAATAAACGATTTTAGAATTTTTTTAGATTGGTTTGAAAATATACTTATATATATTCATGTATATATAATTCTTTTTATTTAATTTAATATACATTCAGAATTTACGTGTACTTTTTTTGGACAATTTTATTTTATGAAAGTAACTATTTTTTAGTGCAATCCATTAGGCAGTTGTTTATCAATCCATTATCTGAGAAAATTATTTGTTTTTAACAAATTTAAGAAAAAAATAATAATAATAATATTAATAAAAAAAACAGGTAAAAAATATACATTTTTCGTTCATATAATGTATTTATTTATAAATAAACTGTTATTAAAGAACTATAAAGAAAAGATTTGTACCACTTAACCCTAGAAGTGCTTCGCTATTTTTACCCCATTAGAATGCTTTTTTAGTCGAAACGACTAACATTCATTTAACTTTCAAAATAAACCATCGCTTACTATTTCCAAATAAAAACAGTGAACTAGTTTTGGGCTCCTGTGTTTATTCAAATAATATAAAATAATAATAATAAAATTAATTTAATGCATTTTATAGCGGCATTAGCTAGAAATCTTTTGTTTAAGTTTTTTTTAACGGTTGCTGTTTATAGGTCATCTGAGAGTAGCAAATTTCAAATATTGTTTAGTTTACTATTTACATTCAACATATAATATGTGTAAGTCACATAACTATTAATAAATTCCAATAGCATACCCCGTGCTGTACTTGAATATCTATATCTTTTTGGGTTAAACTGGACCACTTGTATCTTTTCCTAATAATTATAGTTTAGATGTATAGATAATCGTCCCCAGTGTACGGGTGTTTATTAAAAGAAGTTGATCCGAAACTTTGATAACTTAATATGTTTACGCGTGCACAACATAGAACTTTCCTCGTCATTTAACTACTTCAAAAGGTTCTCTACTTTTATGTTGTTGAGGTTTTCTTTGTTAAATAGTAGTACTTTTACTAAAAAATTTAAATACTATAAAAAATCTGAAGTGTTAAGATTCTCACTTTACAAAGGAAAATTTCACACTAAGTTCTTTGTTAGTTGTTTCGACTAACCAACATACAAAGCACATTTACTTGTTAGTTTCCGAAAGCAAAGAGCGTCTGCATACAGTGACATCTAGTTGACGATTGACGTTATACGCTCAAACTATATTGCTGTTGGTCAAATTGACCAACAACGCAATTTTAGGGTTAAACTCCAACCAGGTATAAAAAATTTGGGATTCTTTTTCAAATAACAAAAAAAAAATTAAGGAAAATCGCCACTAATTATACGCAAAAGATAATCTGTTACAATCTGCTAGAAAGCATATGATACAAAACATTCAAGTAATAAATAAGGTAGTAAGCTACGCTGTTCCTATATACAGTAAATAATTTTTACAGATTGATTTTATAGATTCTGCTACAAGATAATGCCCTTAACATTTTGTTTTCCGGCATAAAGGCAAAAGAAAATTTTACCATAAAGAATCGCTAATTCAAACCCTTAAGAACTCCTAGAATGAGTATTCCTTTAGTAAATTAAATTTATATTTATTTTCAATAAAAACCCACATATTTTAAGTTGTTTTAAACAAGATAGTTTAAATAGCGGAAGTAATATCATTTGGTTTTTCTTTTTCCGGGGAAGGGACTTTTTAAAGTACTGCTTGAATTATTTTTATTTAATTATTTTTTTTGTTAATATTTTTATTATTTAATGAAAGTGCTCTTCCTGGCTAATAGTTTAAAATTATATGGTCTACCAAGAATATAAAATTAGGTGGTGCAAATGATCTGATTCACAGTGAAACAGAAATCAAAAATTAAAAACCTTATATTAAAGTTTATAGTTTTGTTATTATATAACGGCCTTATTCATAAAAAATAAAACAATTTTGAAATGTGTTTTATGACAAGTTTTACATACAGTTTTGTCCTAAAATGCATTTCCAGTAAATATTTTATTATTTTAATTAAAATAAAATAAAACAAAATTTCATTTAAATGTTAACCTGACTACGCAGTAGTGGACCACCTATTCATACGGTATACTTTTCGATTATACTTTCGCTTGTAAGTTGCCAAATTTATAATCGTTAAGGCTTTTAACAAAGTCTAACTTTGAATTTAAAATCCAGAGATTTAATATAGAACGATCCTGACTGTCAATGAACTGGTCCGAAATGTAAAATTAACTGCTCACCAAAATGACTTCTCAATAATGCCATTATTTCGAGAACTTTATATAATGTAGCACTGAATTGCTAGAATCGAATGTCAATGGTATTACAGGCCTTAACTTTAGAGAAGAAAGTTCCCTTAACATAACTTACACAACTGCTTACCACTCTGCCGAAATTTTTCCCTTACAAAGGGCAGTGAGACTACAACTTGCGGATAGATTTGCTAACAATGAACTTGGAAGTACGATGCTGCAGATCATATTATAAAAGTGCATTAAAAGCAATGTTCGAAGAATAATAAATAATACATTTGATTAATTTGGAAACGGTTTTGTGGTATGAGTCTTTCTATGATGAATTGTCAACAATATTAATTAAAAATAAGATGACAGCATGACACCAGTTACTCTTGACCCATGAAAAATTAGTCATTCAAAATAGAGGTTAACTGTCTGGAACAATTTTAATTTTCTTCAAGTACTATTTAAAAAATTAACTTTAGCCATAATCTAAAAAATTGGTATTACTTGAAATGCTAATATGTTTAAAAGAAAATCCCTTTGAATAAAGTTGAATATCAAACAATTGACTTTATGTTTGGTGGGAACCTCTTCATGTTTTTTTTTAGTTTTAAATTTTATCTTTTTATAATGGAAGAAGTTATTAATCGTGCTGCCTTAAAAGCAAAAAATTAATAAAAAAATTTATTTCAGCATTACATTGTAAGTTAAATAGAGCATAAATTTGTTTATTAAAATATCCTTAAATATAAAAAACAGCAACATTAGTATCTTTATAGAAGAAAATGAATACATATAGAATTTTTATTCTTCACGTAAAAAACGTTATCAAATCCTTACTAGACCTACCCAGATAATTAAAAAAAAAACGATTCTAAGGCATATTCTTAGTTTGAAAACAAAACCCCATAATAAGATCTCCCCTAAATCCAATTCGGATAATTATTATATTTTGACTGAATAAACATAATTTGCGACTAGCGCGCTATACTTTAAACGCGAAACTTTATTCTAACAAAAGCGATAGCAATCTGGTTAAACAGTGGTATCACTTTCAATAATACACCTTTAATATAAATTTCGCACGATTTTTACGAATGCAAATAAACCTTAAATAAGAAGGATTAATTACAATTACGCTAGAATAATAAGAACAATTAGGAAGTAATTCCAAAATTGTGCGACTAATTGTGATGACTTTTGAGGCTTTTGTAATCAAGTTTACACATTCAGGTCAAGTTTCAATTTTAAACAACAAAAATTTTATAATAACATTATCTAGGACGATGTACTCAAATTTAAAATCCGTTGATAAATATTTATAATTTGCTTGATATACCTTTTATAAGTTGCAATCAAAAAAAAGGACGCAGTTATTTCTAAACTGATTTTAAAAAACCAATTTTTGTTAAAGATATTTTTTACAGATTTGTCGTGTTTTAAAATTGGCTTATAACTTCAAAGACTAAAGGGTGTCCCTATACAATATACATGTTTTTTATTGTATTATGAGCCGTAAAGGGCAATGCTTTAAAAGTAAAAAAACTACGTATCACATAGATCCCAATAGTACAAATTAATTTAAAAATAAATCTAAAATCTTTTGAACAGTTTTAGAAAAACGCTTAAAAATAAGACAGATTGTCGATTACTATGACAGTTATAATAACAAGTATAAATATTCAAAATTATAAATTAAAAAGTGTCCCAATAGTTCATTTAATTTGATGCATATGGCCACACTTTTGAACAGTTATAGACAATCCGACAAAGAACATGTATTGCTAAGTCCGTTGTATTAGCAAGTATAACATTTGAATTTGGAAATTAAAGGGTGTCCCCATATTTGAAGTAATTTTATGTATGTGGCCAGACTTTTAAACAGCTGATATTAACAATGAACAAGTATTGTTAAATCAGCTATAAGAACATTAAGAAGTTAAAAGCTTTTCCCATAACTGATGCAATTGGACCCAAATCGGTATATGTTTTAAACCATTATATAGAAACAGCAATCCTGATTCCCTCTAGATTATTTTTCATACGTAATTTGTAGGTAATCATAAATTATTTTTAAGAGCATTATATAGTCAATACAAACACCACAAGAAATACAAAATTATTGTAAAAAAAACTTGATAATAATAATAACAAATTAATAAAGATCCACACACAGATAAAATGATTAATAATTTTTATTTTTACGAACATTTTTTTATCAATATGAAAATTTATTATTCGTAATCTTTTATAATTTAATTTACTTTATTCGTGCTTGATTCCTTCAAATATAAATATTTCATGATATTCTCATGAAATATTTATTATTTTAAACTAAACTACAAAATGAAATGTATTACTGCGGGGAAAGCATATCTATATGGCCATTTCACTAATACTCAAATAGCTCTTTAGTGGATTTTACCCAAATTTTGTATAGAAAACTAGAAAATCTTATATCAAAAGCCAAATTGATTAAATGAGAACTCCATTGAATCAATAAGACAAAAAACCACAACAACTCACAAATGTTTTATACAAAAACACAGCAAACATTCAGTAACTATTTTTATTTTTTTTTCATTTTTCTACATTAGGGATCCCATTGGGAAAACAAAAATTGAAAACAGTTTTTATTAATAAGTAATGTACACATGCAAATATATCAATATGAAAATTAATTATTCGGAATCTTTTAAAAAAATAAAAATAGTTACTGAATGTTTGCTGTGTTTTTGTATAAAACATTTTTGAGTTTTTGTAGAAAACATTTTCTAGTTTTCTATACAAAATTTGGTTAAAATACACTTATGAGCTATTTAGGCAGTAGTGAAATGGCCATATGAATATGCTTTTCCCGCAGTAATACATTTCATTTTTTAGTTTAGTTTAAAATAATAAATATGTCATGAGAATATCATGAAATATTTATATTTGAAGGAATCAAGCACGAATGAAGTAAATTAAACATTTTTTTATTTAACTTTTAAATACTCGTAGTTAGCCTTATAAATAAAAAAATGCTAATAAATAAAAAGAGAGTGCCAATATAAATAGATGTATTTTGATTATGTGGCTTTATTTCTTGAACTGTTATAGTCAAACGATATTTAAAACATTGAAATTTAGGCAGAGTGCATATTAGTATATATCTTGTACAGTAACAAGGTATAACACTAAACGGTATTCCAATACATTCGTATCATAGACGTATGTGATCTCATCTTTTGAACCGTTAAATTGAATATTTAAGCAGACTATAAGTAAAAGTATCTGCTTTAAGAAAAATTTTAAAAATAAAATTAAAATTAAAGGGTAACGTTTATTATTTTTTATGCACTAAATGTCTATAACATTGCGCAACATTATCAGTATCAGCCTTAAAGTTTATTCTTTTTGTTGCTGGTAGTTTAATTATTTGTAACATCTCTAACATATACCGACGCTTATAATTATTTTCTATATTTAAAACAGATGCATCTTCAAAGTTAGGATTATGATTAAATCTGGCACAATGGGAAGATAATGCATTTTTTTGTGAATTATTAACGTCCCTGTATCTTTGATCAGACTTATGTCCAGCTATTCTAGTTTTTAGTTTATTTTTTGCCGTACCTACCCTTGAAGTATACTTTATTTCAACTATGAATATGGTGCATTATTTATAATAATGATATTTCTCTTGCTCGAATTATTTTATTTTTTTAAGTTACGAGTATCCTATTGATTCAGTCCCCCGAAAATTCAATTTGAAACGAATTCGGCTGTCACAATGAACCTGATTTATCTGTGTAATGCAAATTTCGTTTGATATCGAATACCGTAGTCTGTCCCCTCAACTTATAGCGGTCTTCTTGTAAGTTGTTACATTTTCTATTTAATATTATCATTATTATTATTACATAATAATATTAAAATACAAAATAACAGTTTTTTTATTTCTTAACACAACTAACTTTCGACACCGTTGCAAATATTGTTATGTATTTATATCAGCAAACTATTTCAGAACAAATACAAAAAAAACGCACTTTAATATTATTTTATAAAAAAAAATAAAAATTGTTAAATAAATACAAAATTTGCTTACGAAGAAAGTAAAAAAATAATATAAATCATTTTAAATGATTACCTCGTTATTTTTGGCCACATAACACAGACAAAATGCCAAAATTCATAATCGTGTTAGATTAGAATATAAAAATAATAATAAAACAAAACAAAAATACAAAACATAAAGAATACAAAAAATGCAATATAAACAAATACAAATATTTTAACAGTCTCTCACATACATATATTGCCTGAACAAGCCTGCCTTTTTAGTTTTGGCTATAATAATAATTTGGATAAATGCCAAAACAATTTGTCTCTAGCTCTTCATGAATTTAAAACTACAAAAAGTATATAAAATTCATGTAAAAAACTATTTGACTCTTTCATGAAAAAAAACCAAAAGCATTAAAAATATACTCAAATATTACAGTCGAAAAAATCATAAAGCATGACTGGAAATAGAAAACTGCATTTAAAACTTTACATTCGTTTGTGCTTTAGCGTTTATGTTTGCACAGTTGTAGAAAAAAAACATGCAATAAAAAAAACCAGAGAATAAAGTAAAGTGTCACAAATTTTAAAGCCAATAGACTTGTCATACAGGTCACACTTTATCATAGATTCAATTGTATGTTTGTGCAGCACTTTTTTTCATACTCTTACATATTAAAATAAAAAGAATAAATAAAAACTTTTTAAATATTTTATTTACTTTTGCTTTTGCGACATATGCCAGGCTGCAAAAACAACGAATCGCAGTTAATATTTGTATTCAATTTAAAGTTTGCAAATCAAATTGAAAAACCTGACATAATTATTAAAATAGCTTAAAGCAAAATTCCTATTATCTGCAAAGAATCGTAAAAGCAAAATTTATATGTTGCAGACAGGTTTCTTTGAAATGACGAAGTCAAAATAATTTTTAGAAAAATACGTTAAAAATTAAAACCTCCATAAAATTCTAACAAAATAAAGTACAAATGACACACAGGGAAATAAATATTTTGGGTCTGTTTGCAGAAACTATACACTGTCCTCTGTATTAACACGTGTTTGTCTTGAACAATTTATTGTTTTGTTAATTTATACTTTAAGAAAGATATACCATTTTTTGTTAATATCAGATGATTAAATTACGTACAAAAAGTGGACATGGTTGATTTAAACTGAATATATTTTGATCGATTTCTAACCACAATCAAAGTTTTGTAACTATCCCAAAATCAGCCATAAAGTTCAAAAAACGTAATATGTTAAGTTTGAGCGAACAGGTCTATAAAAAAATATTTGGTGTTAAAAACATTTTTCATTTATTAATAAAGAATAATAAAATTTAAATACATAAAAAATAACTACAAAAAAACTTAAAATAGAAATAAAAATAAAAAACAAGTCTATCTCAAAATAAGCGCTTAGAACTTTAAGTTGACAACACTTTAATAGCTGGTGATCATTTTGGCAGCTGTCAACAGATTTATGTTTAGTTTGGTTTGGTATTGCGACATGGATAGACTGACGCCTGAACAAAGCTTCCAAATTGTGCATTTTTGTATAGAAATTCATAGAACTGTTCTTGCATAGGAGTTTGACATATCTCCATCCACTTTATTGAAGATTTTGCGGAAGAATCTTAGTTTGCATGCCTACGAAATCCAATTTTTGCAACAACTGCAGTCACACGATCTCCTAGCAAGGCTTAGGTTCAGTAAATGGGCCCAAAACAAGACTGTCGTTGATCCTGAATTTCATAATCAAACTTTGTTAAGTGATAAAGTTCACTTTTGGTTGAAAGATTACATCAATAAATAAAACTGCCGTATTTGGAGTAATGATAATCTTCAAGAGTATGTTGAGACACTATTACATCAACTGAATAACCACGATGTGCAGGGCTTTGGATTCAACAACACGGCCTAACTTGTCACGCAGCTCGTGCCACAATTTATTTATTGAAGAAAATGTCTGGTAACCGGATAGGTGTACGTATCGCATCCGTGTTTGACCAGCAAGTTCGTGCGATTTAACGCAACGAGATTATTATCTGTGGCGACATGTAAAGTTGCAAGTATAAGCTGATAAGCCCGAAACGATTGATCACTTGGCGTATTGCCGATATACGGCCGCAAATGTTAGAAAAAGTCATCACAAATCGGACCTTCAAATTAGACTACATTCGAGCATGCCGTGGCCTTTATATGCCAAAAGTCATATTAAAATTATAATGTCAGAAAATTATCTTTCGAATGAAGAATATTTCATGCCAACTTCATATTTATTTCATTTCATTTCTTGTATCTTATAAATAAAAAAAATTATAGAGAAAAACCTTGATGAACTTGCAAAGAAAAATTTTACAGACAATTAAGCATTTTTTGGTTTTATAAAAGAATTCTCATTTTTTTATGAGTTTTAATAACAAAAATATTTTTTGTCAAGGAAAATTTTAAATTTCATTTCTCGCTAAGCCGCCGGCAAATTAAAAGAAAATAAATTATAACAAAAAGCGAAAAAGTTCAGTGGTAATGAACTTGACGAATACATATTTGGCTTTTGGCAATAATGATAATTTTAGAAAAGAGCGTAAAATAGTAGTGATCTTATTTTCACTTCATACTTTAAATTTGTATTTACATATGAAAAAAGTTTCTATGCAGTCAAAAATCTATATTTAAATAAAGGGCGTATGAGCAACATCAGATAACTAAAATTAAAAAAGATTTTCCGTTTATAGATTCAACACATTAAAACTTAAATTGTGAACTGAGCACTACATTGATTTTAATACACAAATTAGTAAATAAAAGAAATTATTACGTTAAAAAAGAGACATTTCAAGGCAATAAAATATTTGAATTTTTATACTTAAGTAAAATTTACTTTTAGATTTATTTCTAAGTTTACTAACAATTTTCTCAAAAATATTTGAAAAATTATTTTTACTTAGATTGCTGCCAGTTCTAGAGAGTCAGAATATTATTCCAAACCAACAGTTTGGATTTCGTCATAAATATGGAACACCGGAGCAATGTCATCGAATTGTAAATGAAATTATTGATGCTCTTGAAAACGAACGTTATTGTTCAGCTGTTTTTCGTGATATACAGGAGGTATTTGATAGAGTGTGGCAGTACGGAGTACTTTTTAAAATAAAGAAAGTTTTACCAGCTCCATTTTATAATGTTTGAAGTCATATCTCTCCAAAAGATATTTTTATGTTAAAAACGGGAACGAAAGATCAAGTATTTATAAAATCAAAGCAGGAATTCCCCAAGGAAGTGTTCTTGGTCCAGTATTGTACACGATTTTTACTGCTGATATTCCACTCACACATGATGTCTTAGTAGCAACATATGCGAATAATAAAGCTATAGCTGCTTCAAGCCAATCCCCGATAGAGGCTTCACGGATTGTCCAAATCTAAATTAATCTCCTTGAAACTTGGCTGACTAAGTGGAACATTAAGGTAATTCAGATAAGTCCAAACATATTACTTTTACATTACGGAGAGGGGACTGTTAAAGTGTGACTATATACATATAATTAACAAATACCAAAAGAAACTGCTATTCAGTATCTAGGAATCACCTTAGATAGAAGATTAACCTAGAAGCCACATATTAAAGCTAAACGAAAACAACTAAATATTAAAAGTCGAAAACTATATTGGCTATTAGGGCCAAAATCAGAACTTAATTTAAACAATTAAGTCGCTATCTAAAAATCTATCCTGAAACCTGCATGGACACACGGAATTATGTTATGGGGAACATCAAGCAAATCAAATATTGATATTTTAAAAAGAGATATCAGTCCAAAACCTTAAGACTAATAACTGCAGCACCATGGTTTGTCTCTGACAAATGTATTCGTAGAGATCTTAATTTGCTCTCAGCAAGAGAAGAAATTGAATTATTTAGTGTAAACAAACTTGGACGTTTAAGTACTCACAGAAATCCTTTAGCTGTTTTACTATCAAACAAAAGCTCTGAAACCAGAAGACTTACAGCCTTTTTATAGAACACGTCAAGAGCGAAACGAAACCAGATGGCATATGGACGAATACGTAACCCTGTAGTTAATGTCGACGTCGTTGACGGCGTAAAATGTCAAAAAAAAAAGTTGAATCATATGAAATTGTATGAGAGCAGTTAATCTCAACGCGTTGCAACGCCGTAAAAGTTCAATCTGTTTCAACTTTTTCGGCGTTGAAACGCCGTCAACGACGTCGACATTAACTCCAGGGTAATAATCAGCGTCCGTCTAACACGTTCCGGTTTTTTCGTTTAACGTACGTTGTGTTTCGTATAAATAAATCATTTGTCAAATCGTAGTATTGCCAACGTATTAATTAATGTTTTTTATTTACTTTTTTTCTTATATTTTTTTTTGTTTTTGCCTTAAATGATGGTAACCCTGCTTCAGCTCTTCTAAAGAAACAGCTGAGTTAAATAAACAAAAGAAAATTATCAAAAAATTAAGTAAAAATTTGTATCTGCAGAACAAAAATTTGCTAAAATAAAAAAGTTTAAACAATAGTTGTAAAAATAAACAATAATTTAAATGAATGTATAATACTAATAAATGATTTTATACGTGTAAGTGTTATGATTAACATTATTAACTCCTGACGAATGGTTTTTTTTTTTTTTTCTTCGCTCAGTTTTGACGTGTCTGACACTACAATGCGCGATACATAAACCAGAAATAATTGCCATTTGCTAGGTTTTTTTCAAAAACAAAATGACATTCGCGTTTTAAAAATCCCATCATGGGTAACGGTAACGTTTTTGTACGTCTGTCAACTGTCTGTTAAACGTGCACATATATTAGACTTGCCTTACAGAAGCTAATCAATAATCATATTTTTGTTTACTAAATAGTTATGTAGTTTGTTGAAACTTTCAGTGGACAAATTGCAAATATAAAAATACAATAAGAAAAAAAGATTTATTTGTACAAAATTCAAGAACTTCATTAAAATAAAAAAAAAAATTAATAAAAAATTTCGAAATAAGACAAAGCTTTATCATTTTACTTATAAAAGTATTTTTTTCATTAATTTTATTTAAGCTAATCAAGGGGAGTAATACATATCTCTTTTATTAAATTCCTTCCTAGCTCTTCCATCTTTTTTTAGACAAGCTTTATTCAGCGATTTTTCAGCTTATAATTATACACAAGTAGTGCCTCCAAGTGGACCCAGCCAACTTGTTTTACTTTACACTACTACAGATAAATGTACCATCAATTCTGTCTAACTTGTAATTAATTTCTCTAGAAGTTCTGTTTGGCCAAGACACCCTCTTTAACCTATTCAACAAAAATCTTAATTTATTTTCTTTTATTTAGACAAATTTAAGTATTGTTAAAGTAGTTCACAAAAATAATCCTTTTTCTTGCATTCTAAAGCATGAGGCATATAATTGAAAATTTATTCTATCTTACAAAGCCATATGCCAAATGTAATAAATTACACATTACACTGTATCGTACATTTTTACTAGTTCTCTTTTTTTATACACATATAAGTTTATCCGTTACATATGTACATTCAAATAGGGAATTTTATAATATTCTTTGGGTTAATGTGATAACAAACAGAGATTCATATAGTTTGCCGTTAAAAGTTAACCTAAGAACATTTTATGGCTGCTAGATAATCGCTATAGAGTTACTTACTTGATTGTTACTACATCCAGTATTCAGAAATAAAACAAGAACAAATAAAAACATTTATTCAATGGACTTGTATCTGTTGAAAAAAAAGTTTTATCTATACTTTTTTTTAATAAAATTTTTGTCGTGCTCCAAATACGTTATTTTTCCTTACACCTTTCGCACAATAAATTTTTACACAAAAGTCTATGGGATTTTTATATGAAAAAAGTTTTTCACTTATTTTCTTTTACAATTTTTTAATTTCCATTTTTTTTTTTTTTGTTACTTCAAAATCAATTTTACGCTTTTTATTGCTTTAATTTGCATAAAGCTTTTCTTTAAAAAAATTTATATTCACTTTATTTACTTAAAGCTTTAAACGATCTTTTATTTCTTTAAAATTAATTGATTTTAAATATTTTTACACCATTTACGCTTTCTACAAACTTGAAAATATTTCTTTTTTTTTGTGTTTTTACATATTTTTTTATTTTACGGCATTCAAATTTAGAATTTTTTTTATTTTACTAGAAATGTAAATTTTTGTCTTGCCTTTTTTCAATTTCACTTAATTCTTCCTCACTCATACTTTGACAGACGTTTCTTTACCTTAAGACCTTTTTTCAATTTTCTTTTTCTAATACTTTAGTGACCGTAAACAAATATGTCTTAAGTTTTCTCACACTTTCTGCTTAAATAAGTAAAGGAAAAAAATTATTCTGCTTTCTGCAGTTTTATTGCCTATTTAAAGGCATTAACAAATAAAAGGTTTTTTCCATTTTGTTTTTTTTTTAACAACAAAAAAAGTAACAAATAAAATTAAACATTGATACTAAAGTAAGGCAACAAAGGACTCACACAATACAAAAACTCTTTCTACTATTCTAATCTTTTAAAGAGTTTTTATTCTTTTATTCACTTTTGTTATTAGAATATAGATGCGATGCAAAAACTTAGTTGTTAAGTGCTCAAAGTTTAAATAACAAATGAAATCCTGCAGCATACATTCAGGCACATTAACCCCTACATATGCTTTGTCCACACATAAACATTAACACACACTTCCTGACATACATATGTACTCGTATATGGTCTCTATTGCATGTACTAATACATATTCAATTATTTATAGAGAGTATGAGTGTAACTTCTTCTATAGTGACAACTTACTATCATACATTAAAACTTATTATCTCTCGTCCTTGCCTCCTCCTGCCATTTATTGAAACTACTTCCACAATTTGGTCCTAATAGCCTTTTGCAGCAGACAACAACAATAACTAATACTGCTAATACTCAAACTCGAACCGACATCACTGCTGTCCTTACAGCATCAAACACAACTTTTAAATGTATCACTATTAAAACTGCCACAAAATGTGTTCTAAACACAAAGAACTAAACATTTCTGTACTGCCTTTAGTTCGTTTAAGTTACCGTTAAACACGTCTAAATGCTATTAAATGCCGGCTAAGACTGAATTCTAAAATATCTGATAGTCTCTATTTTAGCCATCAAAATCATCTACCTTTGGTGGCAGCTCTGCCAATAGCAACACACAAAACTAACCGGCTTATAATTGTTAAAATTTTTATATCCTGACTTTACAATGAAATTTCTAAAACATTTCATTCAACTCTTTGTAGATAAATTCTCTTAGAACACACGATAAACTTTAAATATAAAATGTACTCTTTTTGTTGACAATAATTCTCTTAATTTATATGATGGTTTTGTATATACATAAACATTTATGTACAAAAACTTTGCCATTTTATAAATATGTGTGTGTCCTTATATAGAGGTGCATACAGACATACATACACATATACATATAACCGCACAAAAACCCAAGTTTTTTCTTTTGTTTTAGCATTGTTTTAGTTTTTTTTTGTTGTTTTAGCATTGTTGCGTATGAATGAAAATTGTTTTTATTGTTTTCGTTGTTCAAAAGTTTCGTCATGATTTTAATGTCTGTCTTTATATATGTATGTACATATGTAGAATATGGCGATTTAATATCCTTAAGAGGGAAAACATGAAATAGTGTACATTTGTTTACATGTATGCTTTAAGTCTATTAATGTAGGTCGTTTTTATAATCATATTAAAATTCAGAAGTGGTCTTGTTATTCTTAACATTGTAAATATAAAAAATTATTATGTCATAATACGTCTGATTCCGTATTTTTACAATTATTTATATGGATATAATCCTTTATTATAAACGTATTTTTTTAGTTTAAGCTCGCTTAAGCTAAGAATTATTTAGTTATTAAAATTTATTATATTATAAAGAATATCCGGTTATCCGGGTTTGAAACTGGGGTTTACTGAGCTGTTCAGGGTCCTCTAAATAAAATAAACACTTTCGATGCTTTCCTTGCAATTATTCCGTTGACTCTATTGGATTATCTCTGCTAATATTTTTCTTTCCATACAATATATTTTACTTAGTACAATTAAGCTTATTATTTACGCTGGCAAGAGCAACAAACTGCAGTGACACTTGTCGCTATCCTACCAATCCTGCTTTCTACTTTTTTAACACCCTAGATGACATCCAAGCCCTGCCTTCTTGATGTAAATCAAGACCTTCGACCTTAGCGCAAAGTTTTGGATAAATACACAACGCGTATGCAAATTTCGTACACAAATGTAAAAAACACAGCCCAAAGAAAGATACACATATTTTTTTACATAATTTTTTGTGTTCTTAATTTTGTATATTGCAGTTTGACAGCTTGCTATATCTTAGAAACCGTGAGCTGCAAATTCTTGAAATTTTCTCAAAAATACCACTGCACTTACTTAGTTGTTTTTTGAAGGTTTTAAGAAGACATGTAAATTCTTTTGTCTCGTAATTAAAACTTGCGAATATTTTAAACAAAACTTTTTTTCATCAAATATAAGTTGAATGTTTGCTTTTTTCATACTCTACATATGTGCTTTCTTAGCGGACACGTGTTCGTGTTACAACCAAATACTTAAAAACAACACTTACATAAATTTGAGTTCGGCAACTAACAAAATTTAGAAACACACACAAAATATATGTATGTTTGTGTATGGACCCATCAAAAATTTAGACATTACTTTTTTCCTTTTCTAATTTTTTCAGCACTAGGTCAGTTTATAAAGAATAAAATTTTTATTTATATTTTCAATATTTCGCCACACCGTTGGATGGCATCATCAGGAAACAGGAAACAAAAATATTAATAATACGATTTTATTTTTTTTTTTTTAACAAAATTAAAATGAAATTATTTTTTCAAACAAAAACAGAAAATTTAAAGCATAACAAAAGAATAATTATTAATACGGGAAAAATTGATAGAAAAAGTACGTAAGCTAAGTGATAAGGAATTTTACAAAAGAAATAAAGATAAATTTTAAAAGATATTAATTGATAATAATTTTCTAATGAGAGTGATAAATAGTTTCTTTAAACAGTTAAGGTTTAGAAGAGTAAATAACACAAGAAATGTTACAGAAACTAAAGTTTACAAGTCTTTAATTTATGTACAAGAAATAGCAGAAAGGATTGAAAAATCAAAAATTTTTGATGGGGAGAAATATAAAATGGCATACAAAACTTATAATACTTTAAACCTTGTAATGGTAACGATAGTGAGAATTGTAATAAGGAATATGTAGGTACGACAAAAAATAAACTAAAAACTAGAATAGCTGGTCATAAGTCTGATCAAAGGTACAGGGACGTTAATAATTCACAAAAAACTGCATTATCTTCCCATTGTGCCAGAGTTGATCATTATCCTAACTTTGAAGATGCATCTGTTTTAAGTATAGAAAATAATTATAAACGTCGGTATATGTTAGAGATGTTACAAATCATTAAAGTACCAGCAACAAAAAGAATAAACTTTAAGGATGATACTGATAATGTTGCGCAATGTTATAGACATTTAGTGCATAAAAAATAATTAACGTTTGAGAGTATATGATTGCTTGTAACATTTCTATCGTGAAAGTTTATGTAAATGTATTTGTATTATGCTGTTTAAAATTTTTAAATAATTTGAATGTTTTCTGTTTTTTAAATTTTTATGAGAGTGTAAATGTTTAAATATTTGAATTTTTTGTCGTTTGGTTTTGACTGTTCTGTTTTTGTTTGAAAAAATAATTTCATTTTAATTTTGTTTTTCAAAAAAAAAAATCGTATTATTAATATTTTTTGTTTCCTGTTTCCTGATGATGCCACCCAACGGTGTGGCGAAATATTGATAATATAAATAAAAATTGTATTATTTATAAACTGACCTAATGCTTAAAATATTAGAAAAGAAAAATTATTTAAAAAGGTCAAAAAAACATTTATATATAATTTAGACATTACCTTAAAAAGCAGTTGCCATATAATGACTTACTTTTGTAATTGCCATATTTTGTTACTCGCTTACATTACCATAATTCGCAAACAAGAAGTAATAGTGGAGCTAGTTTTTTAAGTTAAAAGAGAATTGAATAGAATAGAATAAAAGAGGAGAGGAATTGATTGTAAAAGTCTTGTTAAAATCATTAGGTTGGTAATCTAGTTGGGTATTCCTTCCTCCAAAAATACCCTCGATTTCCTTTTCTACAATTGTTTGCTGGGTTGCTTTCGAACATAACATGTTATGTATGTGTGTGTATTTTTTCAACTTTGCCTCAGGGTATAAACCTCTTAAAAATCTCTATCAAATTAGCCGGATATAAGTCCAGTCGGAACAAATCGGAATTCTTCCTTGCTATGCCTTAATTACTCCGCGCTATGAATGGTATAACCTAGTTCCAACATTCTCTTACTACTTACACGGCTTGTATGCACTGGCCAATCTTGTTCTTTTCTACTTCACTGTTCACTTTATTCACTTTTGCTTTTAATTAACACTTAGGTATAACCATGTCTGCTACACGAAAATCGAACGATTCATATATACCGTCGCCTGTTGTGCAACTGCTAAGCTACAAAACTTAATCATTTACATCCAAGTTTTGTCACAAAATATGCGCACGGGTAACACTAATTTTGAATAATGATAACTAGATACGAGGAAGTTGATAACGATAAATTTTACTCGCAACAAAAATATTTTTTTGAAATTAAACTAGTTTATCTAATTAAAAAAACTAATTTATCTAATTAAAAATTTTTTTCTCGATAAAAGATTCTTCTAATTATGAATTCCGTTCGAACCAAAATATAACAAAAAATGGCATTACCGTAATTTTGTGGGCGCTATTCTGCTTACTTTCATTTAATTATTTATTTCTACTTTATAATACCTACTTACTCAAAATATTTTGAGTGCTAGGATCAGAGTAGCTGAGCTCAACTTTTAAAGTTGGGCAAAATCCACTTGCCAGGGGTGGCGCTTTGTTCTTGCTAGAGCTAGGGAGATTTAAAATATTTTGGAAAAATTTGTAGATTGAAATTTTCGGACTTAAAAACTCGACTGTTTTCAATTTAAAAAATTCAAAATTATTGAATTTTGTGGTATTTTAGCCTAAAAAGGACAACGTTTTTTCAATAGCAAAAAATTTTCCTAACATATTATATATTTATATAAAAATGTAAGAATATATTATGCGGGCTACAATACAAATAAAAATATATACATAAAAATCCCCCAATTTGACACACACCCAAAGTGTTTCGTACTATGTATGGGTCGCCCTTTAATTTTTAATTTGTTTTTTAAATAAGTTACAGCGAGCATAATAAAACATATTTTGGTACAACGAAAAAGATGTCACTATTAGCGCATGTTGTAATAGCTGCTATAGCAAAACAACTTCTGTGAAATTTTAAGAGTCTACCTGTTACGGTACCAGAGATAGTGGTCTAAGAGGAACGAACAGACATTGCGCCGTAAAAAAATAGGGTTACGTTTTTCTGCTTTGTGTACGGAACCCTAAAATAAATACATTAATTACATTTACATTACAATTTTGCTTTTTATTACATTTTAAATTGTCTTTTACATTCCACAATCGTCTTTTATTTTTAAAATTTATTTATTTTAACAAAAAAATAATATTTGTTGTTTGTATTTTTTTTTTATCTTCAAACTGCATTTCTTATTTAGTAAAAATTATATTGATACATTCACACAAAATATTACAAAAATTAACATTATTAACATACTTATATACTTCTGGTATTTAAAAGTTTTAACGAATAACAAAAGACAAACAAAAACTAGGTCTGTATTTATACACACGTCCATGACCCCATGTATATATGCAAAATATTCCTAGAATTTAAGCGCCAAATATTATGCAAGCAATATTTCGCTGTAACGTAAATACAGCACACACGCAAATTTATATATTATAAAAAGCACATGCTTAAAAAATAAAAATAAATAAACTACGCGACATTGAACGTGAAATCTTATTTTTTGTATTTTTTTACCCATTTTTTACCATGTGTTTCTTAGCACTTTTTTGCTGGCATTTGTCCTGTAATCGCACGTGCTACCAAACAATATCTTCATAAAAAATTCTTAAAAAAAAGAGTAATTTAAATATTCTCTTAGCCATTAAAACGCCTGCGCTCTTTTTAACTCGCAACAATTATCTGAAACTCAGAGATAAATAAACTTGTAGAACACATATGATTTGCCATGAATGTATGTATTTGTAACCTTTTGATGTTTACATGACCTATGACAATAGATTTTTATTTTTTCGGTTTTTGTTTGAGTTAATGCAATCCTTAAAATCAATTTAATTATTAGAAATCTTGTTATCAAATATACACCTTTTAAATAATTTTAGAGAAAACAAAATTAAATCAAATTAAAAATTATTTTTCAGTTACTATAAATTTCAAGCCTAAAATATGTAAAAGAAAAGCATCGGGTTTGTTTAAATAAAATGAAAGTTTTAAAAATAGTCATTGATTTTCTGAGACTTTTGGGAATCGTCTGTATTTTCAAATTCATTTACTATTTTTTTAATATTAAACCGATATAAGCGAGATAAGCTTCTTGCATTATAATTTCAACACAACTGTGACCGCCACGACTGGCACAGACGTTGTCATATCTGGAGGTAAAATTTTCGGTTACTTTTTCCAACATTTGTGGGTGAATATCTGCAATAACCCGGCGTATGTTATACTCCAAGAGGTCAATCTTTAGAGCTTATCGCGTAGACTTGCGACTTTACATATCCCCATAGAAGATAGTCTAGCAGAGTTCAATCGCACGATGTTGGTAGGCACACATGGGCCGAAAACGTAAAAATATGCGGAAACCAGGTTTTTCTCTAAATAAGTCAATTTTGGCAAGAGCTGAGTGACATGTTGCACCATCTTGTTGAAACCACATCACCTGCACATTATGGTTGTTAAATTGTTAAACGAAAAAGTCTGTAATTATTAGCATAATTTTTAAAGAATTATGAACTAGTAATTTCACCAGCCCGAAAAGCACACCAAACAGTCACGACTTCTTGATGTAACAGTGTCTCAACATGCACTTGAGGATTATCATCCCAACAAATATGGCAGTTTTGCTTATTGACGTTACTATTCAATCAAAAGTGAGCTTTATCGCTAAACACAATTTGCTTATGAAAATCAGAATAAACGGTTATCTGCTTGTAGAACCGTTGACTGACTCTACGCCTTGCTAGGATTTCGAAAAATAACTGAATAATCTAGAAATGCACTTCTAATTGAAAAAAAAGGAAGAGATAGATATCGATGAAGAGCTGGAATATCTTTCGGCAAAGTATCAAAGACTTCTTGCAGACAAGGCCAGGATAAAGGGTATTTACCAATTGAACTAGTATTTGGAAAATTACCAAACTAACCAGGTGAAGAGATTACGATCATAAACGGAATTTGTAACCTTGAAAATTACGCTAGTGAACTAAAAATAAGACTAAAACTTCATTAGAGACTGCATGAAAATTAATAGAAGCAACAAAAGTGAAAAGAAGTTTAGATTCACACAAGAATAAAAAAAGCATAAATATAAATATAGGAGACTTATTTGTAATACAAAGTATTTATATATGTCCATATAAAGTAACATATATAGATAATGTAAATGTAATAAGAATCTATTAAAGTAATATAATAAGAAATAAAGATAGAACACAAAAAATTAAATATACATTTAAACTAATAATAATGATATGAATAAGAATATTTTATGTTTAGAGAATAATAGTTCATTATGCCATGGAAGCTGAAATTTAAATCTACAAATAGTGTAATTTCAAGATTTGCCGTAAAATAACAAATTTGTGAAATTTTTCTAAAGAGTTGGGATGTGGTGTATCTATTAAACATCATACACCAACATACAAAGAAAAATTATTTAAAACATTTTCATGAATTTAACTTTTTTGGTTTAATCGCTAAATTAAGCTTGTGACACGTTTTGGCAATTCATTCAGTTTTAAAAATTTTTTTGATGTAATCCAATATCTTAAATAAACAAATTTATTTATTTTGTTGTCCAATGCGAAGTGATCGATCCCATGTGAACTATTTTGGTTGACGCAATAAATATATCTTATGACCGGCAACTACATTGAACTATTTCATTTAAACATTTTTGATAATTCTGCTTATATGACATTGATCAGCATGACAAACTAGTGTAATTGTAAGTTAGGGAAATTTCGCAAATTAAAGTAAAGACACAAATAGCAAACTTCTCATAAGTAGTATATAATAAGTGAAGAATAATATCAATAAAGAATCAATTGCTATTGATTAATTAAAGAATAACAACTTTCTTTTATTCTACAAGACATTGTACAACATGTCGTCGTCAACTATATTTGATATTTCTTCAACTTTAGGGAGGTCCGATCAATTATTCCATGATAAAAAAGATCGTTTTAAAGTTACAAAAATTAGTACCTTATTAGTGTTAGAAAAACGATTCAATTATTAAAGCACAATTGTATAAGTAAACAATATATTTTGTTTTCTTTCCATGTGGTATAATTTTTTTTCTCAAGGAGAATAAAATATAGGGTGGAAGCGATGGCGAATGTGTTAATGTTGCCAAACTGCGTATATAAAATATTGTGTACTATTTTTTTATGTAGTTTGACATTCGTGCTAACGGCGAAAGTTAACGAATTCGCCATCGCCACAACATTATATTTAATTCGCCTTGTTTGTTTCTGTAGAAAATATAAATTTAAACTGGACAAATTGTATTTTAACTGGTAAGTAGAACCAGAACTGGATAATCCAGGCCACCTGGCAACACTGTTGCTAGGTAATCTTGTGGCAAATATTACATACGTTGAATTGACACATATACAATTCCTATACACGGTGGCAGATAAACTGATTCAGATCTTTCTTTACGCTCCGCTCTACAGCAGCAACGACTTCTTCTGTATCACGTCTCTGTGGATGCGTATTACCATTTATAGTCAACGTGGTGCGAAAACCTTCTATAATTAAATGAGTTAAATGTTCTGATAGACGATTATTTTGATAATATAATGAATGTAGTGCGCGATACGTATTTCCAACAAAACCATGATTTTTAAAATAAATATGCACAATTTTGAAGCGTTGTTCAGTCGTCGGCCTATTCATGTTAAAATGCAAAACTAAACCAAACATAAGTCGCCAACTTTGCATTATAAACATCTATAAGAACACCCTTTATGTGTCCCCTTGCTCGACATGATTTTGTAAAGACGTTCTGAGTAATTCTCGGATGCGCTTGTATAACTGGCGATTGCGTTTCACATTTTAGAGGATTGTGTGCACTATCATTACAGGACACTGTCTGATTAAAAGAAACGTGGAAAGATTGAGGGTCGCAAATACTGTAAAAGCTACGGAAACAAGCGGTTACCATTTTTAATTGGTGCGGCGGATTTAGCGAATGTTAATATTAGCCACCTTTTGAACCTTCTTGAGGCAATCCTTATAATTCGACATGAAAAGATTTTACTTCAAAAGGTGCTTAAAGCATTTAAGAATTTGAAAGTTTTATTAATTTGATTTTAAGGATATAGATAGTGTTGTCAGGTTCGATCAAATTTGTGCAATACGAATATACAAGCATAAAAATTTGTCTGAGTATTTAAAGTCACATACAATGAAACTTAATTAATTCTTTTGATTTTTTGTAAATTATTATTTCCTTATCAGTCGTATTAGTGAGTATGAATCAGAATATGACTGTTTGTCTTCTCATCCTAACAGTCATGCTTACATACACACATACATATGTATGTGTATTTTATATCCAATTTGCATAATTTACATACTTGACGTTAACATTTTAAGGACTCTTAACCAGCATATGTTAGGGATGAATTAATATAATAAAAATAAGGAATATCTAGGAATAAGTTTGAAGTCTGTATACACACATGCACACTTACAATCATTTTATTCTAAAAGCTGTGGGAATTTACTTGGCGGTCTATACAAACACACAAAATTACCAACAGATATAAAGATCATTATTTAAATGGATAATTATCTGTTATAAAAGAAAATGTATTTCGATGACAGTTTTGCAAGAAATAAAAAAATAACTTTAATTAAAAGCTAAAATGGGGGGAATAAACTTAAAGGATTTTTATTTTATTTTTTAAGGGCGCAATGGTACCAAAGGCTTAGTCTACTTACGAACATGATTTAATTACAGTGAAAATTTAATTAAAGCAAATTTACCTATTTGCTTAAATTTTTTTTTTAAATAAGCAATAACTGCTGAAACTTAATCAAAAGGTGGGATTAGATAAACGATTTACTTAAGTTAAGAATAGAAAAACTAGAAAGCCAGAAATAAAATTTAGAAACTCGAAAAATTGTTAAGTTTATTAAATTCATAGTTAATACATGAAACAAGATAATTATTTAATTAATTTTTTCTCCAGTCCGACTGTTGCTTAAGAGCTAACACTGTTTAGAAAACACGATTGACCTTGCTAAAACGTATCCTCTAGAGATGAATCACGTTTCGCCTTCGTACTTACTGTAACCATGTCAAATATGCAATTCTATCAACTCTAAGGTTAATTTTTAAAATCTAGTAACAACATCTACGATATATTGCACTAACGGTTACTGAAAACGTAATAGACTTTTCTTGAGGGATTAAACCTCTCAAGTCTCGATAAATAGTCTCTTTCTGCAGTTTCTCCCTCATTGACTGAATTTAATCAAGCCATTTTTTCATCTTGTTGGCTTGTTTAATCAAAAAACAGTTGTATATTTTGGCTTCCAAAAAATTATATATTATTGTTCGTGCATTGCCTACGTTCTGATTTTTTATAGACTTATGAAGTAGGAATTATTGCACCATACTTTTTGGAAAACAAAAACGATCAAACACTGACTGCGTTACTGACGCCAGATATTTCAAATTGATAACAAAGTCTTTCTATATAAATTTTTATTATAATAATGTTTTAAATTCGTCGGTACTTCATTTTACTTCGCCGGCAAAGTAAAATAACTAAAAAAATGGTTATGTTTTTCTCCTTTCACCACCTGTCTTTTTGCTCATCTATTCTTTTACTAAAGAATGTAGCACGGTAACAAACAATAACTAAATATTGTTTTCTGAAGTGCTACTTCTCTTTGGAAAATTGTTATTTTTAAACTTTTACAATACCTTAATGTTGTACAGGTTGAATACCCGAACCGTAAAAATATTCCAAGAAGGAAGTTTGTCCGAAACGATTGAAACTGGTTTGGAAGCAATACGAGGAATTGCTTATTTTATTGAGGTTTAATGACGTAGATTACTGTTTCGACGGCCCTAGTCCTCCGCCTGTCACAAAAAGGAGAGGATATTGGTGTAATCCAGGAACCATGGGTCGTCAATGATCGGTTTCCTGGACTATCTATGGACGGTTATAAAACTGGCTACGTCACAGGTCAAGGTAAGCCCAGAACCTGCATTATGATAAAGTATAATATTAACGCTCTTTTTCTCCGCAGATTCAGCTTATTATTTTGGCTTTAACTCATGGACGTCTTTTTTTAGGGATACAGACCTATTACTTTATCTCAGAAGGGTGGAAACCCTTAACGCAGCTCACTTGATGACACCGCACCGCAAACGTTATTTACTTTATAAGGTAGATCAAGTTATTAGTAAGTAGGGAGTGATTTACTCTGGTAAGTTACCGTGTCAAGAGCTTGACGTAAATCAAAGACAGAATATTTTGTGTAAAGTATTTATAAAGATATGTGAAAGCAGGCTGCAGAATTTACGCTCACAATTTTTTATTACACGTTAAACGTGGCGCGGAACGTGATTTCCTGAAAAGTACTGCACATTCTGATTGCTACTAATTGATTGGTTTCTTTGAAAGCGATGTATCACTGTGCTCATAAGTTCCGAAGAAATGTATAGTACTAATTTTACTGATTGAAAGATACAAAAGATGAAAAATTAACTATTTATGTAAAGCACGAATGCCAGCTTTTAACCAAAGCTGGATACAAAGCAGTCTCTGCTGCATAGTTCCAATACCAGAACACTGAAATTGGCGAACGGAATGCTCATAAATTAAAGGGATTATCTGTTCTACGAAATATTTTACCGTACCGTATTCAAAATAAATATTAAGAGAGTAGTTTTAAGTGACTTCTTAGTGAGTCATAAGGAACAATTATCTTCGTCGCTTCTTGAAATGAAATAAGTACGAATGAAAAATCACGCAACCTAAAATTTTACTTAAAACTACATAAATTTTTAGTATATCATGACAATTATACATAATTATAAATGACGTAAAAATCTTACCAATTTAACTGGTTTTACACATTTAGCTTTTAAGTTACTCAAACAGTCTCAGGTGTACTCGTATCTTAACTAAAATATTCAAAAAATTTATGAAATGAAAATGTATAATTATACGAGGGCTGCTATATATATTTCTGGCCTGGCAACACTGAGTGCTGCCAAGTGCAATCCGATATTTCCATTGAAAAGTTTGTCATTTGTAAGCATAATCGTACTCAAAACGTTTTGACGTACGACCATTATTTGTGTTGTTAACATTGACTTGAAAAAATTAAAATAGAAAAAAATGGAATAAACTCGTGAACATTTTCATGCCATCATTTTTCACAACTTTCGACGTGGATTATCACGACAAGAGTGCATTGATGAACTTAAATCTTTGTATGGCGATGAAGCACCATCTTATAGCACTGTGAAAAATTGGTATAATGAATTTAATCGTGGCCGAACCTCGCTCAAACACGAATTCCGTGAAGGTCGTCCAAAAACGGCTGTTGTGCCAGAGAACATTGATGCCGTGCGTGAACTCATAATGCAAAATCGACATGCGACATACCGAGAGATAGAGACATCCTTGGACATTCCTTCCACCAGCATACATTCGATACTGCATGAACACCTGGCCGTAAAAAAGGTTTGTTCTCGTTGGATCCCGCACAATTTGAAAGTCGCTCAAAAAAAGGCTCGTGTCGATTGGTGCAAAGAAATGTTGCAAAAATACGATTGCGGTGCTTCAAAAGGCGTTTAGAAGATCGTCACAGGTGACGATCCATGCGTATAAGCCTGAAACGAAACAACAATCGACCGTGTGGGTCTTCAAAGACGAGCAAAATCCATCGAAAGTTGTTCGTGGAAGAAGCACTTCGAAGAAAATGGTCGCCTGTTTCTTCGGCAAAATTGGTCATGTGGCGACTGTTCCGCTTGAGCAGCGTAGGACGGTCACTTCTGAGTGGTACACTACAATTTGTTTGCCTGAAGTCATCGGAGAAATTCGAAAAACCAACAAGAGAAGACGAATCATTGTTCACCATGACAATGCGGCTCAAACCAGAGCGTTTTCGACCGGCCAAAACGTCGAATTAATGGGTCATCTGCCGTACAGCCCTGACTTGGCACCTAATGACTTCTTCTTGTTTCCACACATCAAGAAAAAAATGCGTGGTCAACGATTTTCGTCGCCAGAAGAAGCTGTTGAAGTGTTTAAAAACCATGTTTTAGAGGTGTCTCAATCGGAGTGGAAAAGTGCTTCGACAACTGGTTTGAGCGCATGCAAAAGTGTATAAATCATGCTGGAGAATACTTTGAAAAATAATAAAACCATTTTTGATTATAAATATTCGCATTTTCATTATTAGGCCAGAAATATATAGAGCAGCCCTCGTATCACATTTTTTTTAATAAAAATTACAATCAAGAAGTTTAAACAGCTGTATGAAATTATGACAATACAACCGATATGACAATATAAAGAGAGTTTAACAATGCAAACGATATGACAATATAAGGGGGTTGTGATAAAACAAATGTTTAATCTGAAGGTTTATTTAAATCAAACATTTTTAATTCAAAACAATCCTTGTCTCAAACAAATTTAAATATGTTTTAATTTAAGCATATTAAAATAAATACCAAAGTAAATAGATAAATGTTATAAAATTAATTTTTTATCAGCTTTAAACATATTTCGCTTTTTCATACCCTTCACAACACGTTGAAAAATGATACCTAAGTTTGTCATTTCGTTTTCTGCAATTTTAATTTCCGACCCCATAAAGTATACACGTACATAGAGATCCTCCATAGGGATCTGTCCATAACGCTACGTCTTCATTAGCTATCAAGTTGAAGAAGACATGCACATTAGAGATGAGTGATATTTTAATACCTGTGATTAAAGTATTGTGATTAACAAAATCAACGGTGACTACAGTGACTGCGTTTATCAATCAGGTAACAGTTCTTTGCAAAAACGTTCTTTTATACTTGCACATGAATAAACCAGAATTTGATTTTACTTTGTACAGAGAACCTTTGACCCTTTTACTCTTTCATAAGCGGCTTCATTGCTGTAGATTTTTTTCTTGCTTCCACCTATTAACGACAGCTGTTCTCTTTTTTAAACTTCACACATGCATATGAGTTACAGAGTTTCTTACCTAAAACTCTTAAAAACAGTTTATTCTTTTTTACCCTTTATCACAAAAAGTGGAAAACGGGTATAACTAGGTTTGTCATTCCGTTTGTATTTTCTACAATATTCATTTCCATGCATAGCGATGTCCGTCTGTCCATCCGTGTTAGTGTTGAAATCAAGTTTACCAAGGAACTAGATAAGCTGCAGAAAATTTAGATACAACAATTGATTAGAGATAGTGTCGAAAGGGGAACTATTGGAAATCAGCAAGATCTGTCCATGTCCTTCGAGACAACGGGCAAAACACCACGCCATAATCCAATTTTTAATGTCATTTACAACAATAAAGTAACTCCAATCAAACCAATAAATATATAGGGCGAAAAAGAATGAAAAAATTAGCGCTTGCTTTTCCGAGCTACGGGCCTCTAAACTATTCATAGAAAAGTACGATTGAATTATATATGAGTTGTTCTTAATTTTTTTTTTCATTTGTCACCCAAATATTTACTTTTTTGATTGCAGTTAATTCACTAAACTAGATTTTCATACATAGTGATTCGGCACCGCCGAATATAGAACGTTTACTTGTTTTATTATTATTTTATCAGTGGTAACGTAATCGCAACTGTGAGTTTATTAAAACATAATTAATAACTGAACTATTACAAATTTACTATTTTCAGCATTGATTGTTGCTTTAGGTGTGGGAAAAAGCAGTTCATAACAATTCCTCAGAACTTTGGCTGCATGTGTTGGAGGTTTGATTGTAGTGCATTAAACTTGTTATCTCTTTATAATTTTGGCTGATAGAACTGCTTCTCTGCTCTCTCTGCTTTGGTGCCGTAATAAGGTAATTGCAGTTATGCCAATAAACTACCTGTTGAGTGAACTATTTATTCTATATTCCTGAAATTTCGTCTACATAAATGTGGATGGCAAACTAAACGAAAAAGTGATTAGTTGACACTATTGCTTTTGCTTTTGTAAGAAAGTTTTATTATTAATAACATTATGCTAATATCCCATAACATTTTCAAATAAAGTTTTTTGTTAACAGGGTTTAAACATTTGTGATGTTAAACTATGTAACAAAAAAGACAAACCACATTGTTGCTTTTGTTTAAACCTACAAAGAGTGTTGCCGAAATTTATATTTAATTATTATAAATATAATTACGTTTTTCATTAATTATTATTTAATATATGTACTATATACTTCCTATATTAAGATGTATGCTTGAACATAAAAAAGAACAGTAAACGGTGATCACGGTAACTATTTGAAAGAACGATGATTTGATAATCACGTTCATTGGTAACGACGTTCCTCACAAATCACGGGATCGATCGCCTGTAATGCATATAACGCCGGCAGAACAACGGTATTATTTTGTTCATTTTCCTGTATGTGTCGAAAACGTGTGGATGTTCATATTCTTTCTGAGTACATATTTCTGTTTGTTGTCAGAGTTGTTTCAATGTTTTTAACAAGAAAAAGAGTGTTCGTACTGTTGATCAGTAGATGGCATTTATTTGAAATCATACTAAAAGTCATATTTGATGGCGAACATCAGTGATCAGACATATGTTCCACCAACGATGGTTGCACATAAATAAAACATGAACTTTAAGAGTTTACATTAGCCGAATTCGTGTGCGATATGATAATAATATCAATTCGATGGCTAATGGAGACGTAAGCTAATCGGGTTTCCAAAAAAGTGCTATTGAAATTTAGCAACATCGGTTCATGTTCAAAAAAAGGTGAGCGCCTCTATTTTTCTTACGATTTTTTACAGATTTAATTCTGCGTTTAATACGTTGTTTTTTACTTTGTTGTATTGAAAATCAAAATTTTGGAATATTATTAGATTTCCAAAAATTATTAAACTTTGATAAAAAAAAAATTGTTGTTGCAATAAGAATTGAATTGTTAAAAAATCGAAAATTTAAAAAAAAAATCTTTAGATTAACAAAAAAAAAATTTCACTTAACTAATAAAATATTAAATTTCACGAAAATGTTACAAAACTTTTAATTTTTCCAAAAAAATTTTAAGATCCTTAAATTAAGGAAAGTGTAGAGCAGACCCCAAGTTGACAAATAAGCAACTCAAGTTCACCACAGTTATCTCTATTACATCAAAAATAGATCTATTTATTCCAGCAAAAAAATACACAATTCTTTTGGTAAAGGTTATAAAGATAAAACATATGCCAAATATGATCATATCACAAATTTAGGGGAATGTCTTTTTTGTGGAACTACTTATTTTCTGCAATCACAGGATGGTTGACAGGATTTCTCCAAAGGCATGCCCTTTATAACATAAAAATTAATGGCGAGATTGCTTCTGGAGATCAGAAGCATCCAAGGAACTTTCATTTAAAAAAATAATTGCTGATAGTTCTTGCACATCAGTTTTTAATACCACTAGCACACCGCAAAAGAGTGCTGGTGGTTTTAAAGCTAAAAAATCGAGTAACATTTTTATTTTGCAGTAACGCTTCTGGAGATTAAGCACTTAAACCTCGATTAATGTATCGATTTTGATAAATTGCCTGTCAATTGAATGGTCAATAAAAAAGCAGGGGTAACAACAAACAGGGGTTTTTACAGAAAGGCATTATGCCGACTTATTAATTGTGTTACCTTCTTTGGAAAGGCATAGTGTAGAAAATATAGGTGGTGAAGAAGAGTGGTAGATAGAGTGCTTTATTTTCTTTTCACTTATATAAACATACCAGAACTTACTGTTAAAAATGTAAATGCCGAACGAGCAACAAATTCAAAGAAAGCGTATGCGAATAGGTAATAAATTTCCTGAATTTTTTTTTTTGCCAAACACTGTTATTTTTATCACTATTCTCACTTTTATTATAATATATCAATGAATAAGCTAAAAGAATTTATGTAAAGCTCAAAAAAATAAAATCATAATAATCATTTCTGTTCATACGTATCCATACATAAATACGTATCCATGTATACTTATATGTACATATATGAACATACATATGTTACGTTCATTTATAAATATTAAATCTGGCTGTGAGTATGTTTATCTGTAGATTTTTTGTTGTTGGCTTAGATTTGCAGACGCAATCAAAGACGATAACTGGAAGAGGGTCCAGCTGCTTAGTAGATGAAGGATAACAAAAAAAGGATTTTAGTATTTTGCTACTTTCATCAGATTATCTTTATGTATTACAGTAATCATGTTCGTTTATATCGTTTTGAGTATTTTGCTTTTTTCAAACCAAAAAGAAAGATATCTTACAATTTTTAAACGACTTTCTGTTCCGTGACGAATCAGCTGTTAAATGTTTCTGTTAAATAGAAAATGAGTATTTGTGGTTTGTTATTACTTTGACGTTCTGTTCTGTTCCGTTCGAATCAGTAGAAAAAAGAATTCAACGTATAAATCAAGGCACATTAATTTTACAGGTAATAGCAGTTCTAAAACAACTACAACAATAAGTAAACAACATGCATTTTGTTTTTGTAAAATATATTTTCAGATGTCAAATCAACTGACGCACAGTGGTTTGAAAACAATTTTTTAGGGCAAATTTCGTTATCTTATGAACCGCTCAGTATATCTTAACAAAATTTTACAGAGGCAGTGCAGAGGTGTTTCTCAGCGAATCTGCGGACGGTCAGGCTTCTGGTAGGGCCCCAAATTCAGGTACCTCGGACATATAATTTTTTGAAAAAGTCATAAAAGTTAAGTTAAGATTTTTTAAATTTAATTAGATCCTGAAAATAGTTATAAAAATATGTTTAAATGTGCAGGAAGAAAATTGGCTTACGATTTTTTTGTTTGTTTTGTTAGTTTTTGGGGTAGTACGCTTATTAATTATCGGATTATTACTTTAACACATTTGGTATATTCTCAATAAAATTTAAAATAAACAAGTTTAAAGTTTTGTTCTGATAGCGCTTTTTGTTGAAAAGTTACAAGCCTCTGAATTGAGAAAATGTAAAAACTATCGTCTTTTTTAAGGATTTTCCGCAAGCAGGTGGTATTCTTTTTTTTTGCTTATGTAATTAAAATTTACTTCAGTGCTAGCAAACTTCTTTAAACAATTTTAAAGACAAAATATAGCAAATGCGAATAAAAGCTAAATTAGGTCAACAATTATAACGGTTCCCCCTCCAGCCCTTTCTAACCTTGCCATTTTGGAACAAAATTTTAATATTACTGTAGAATTCTCGGAGTGCAAGGCACCGATTAAAAAATGGTTAACGGTATGTCTCCAAATTTTGGCTACATACTCCAAAAAGGATTTGACAGCCTCGTGATTAATGAAGGCCTCTTTTGTAAAAACACGTTTTTTATGACATTTTCCCCCTTTCCGGGAATTTTAACGTTAAAACAAAAAAATTTTAATTTTATTTCACTGTTTGATTAAAAACTCTTTTAGCTATATTACTCAAAATTTTGTAGGAATATCCAGATACGTTATGCTATTTAATTTCTCAAAAAACCACCTTAACATTAATTATTCAGTTTTTGAAAATGTAGCGCAAAGCAATAATTACAATATAATTAATCTAGAGGTCACATGATTTCCTTTGATGCTACTTACATGCATATTTAAGCTAGAGGAGCTTCATAAACGTGATTATGTTAGCTTATTATGTAAAAACCAAAAATGTGTATAAACACATTTCGTACCAAACTTCTTAGTTTTAACATATAAAATGAATAAACAAAATCATGAGGAGGCGAGGAGGCCTACAATTTTAGAATAAAATCCAGTTTCAAAAAGTGTGTGAAACTTTCTTGTTTTATGAAAATTTTAAATATATTTCCACAACACTACTGTATGAAAAAAAAATTTTTGTAGGAAAAAATAATAAGTGTAAACAAAATTTGACATCTGAAAACATAAACAAGAAAGTCAACTGATCTTCTGCCACTACCTAGTATATTAATCTGCCTTGGTATAAATAAATAAGTACGTATGTACATGTACAAGTTTGAAGGCTGATTGATTGAAGTTTCATTTATTCCCTTACTGATTTTTAAAACCAAAAATTTTTAACAAAATTTAATTTAAATTTTATGAATAATGGCCAAACAATAAAGTCGGTTTCTTTTAGAAACTACTTTAATTTTAAAACTTTTTTAACACTATAGTCAAAAATAAAGTATATTTTAAGTTGAATCGGCTATAACACAATGTGGAACAATATACAATTAAATATATTATCCATCTCTGATCAGATGCTAGAATTTTTTGTTCAAAATAAAAACAAATGTAAAAGTAAGATTTATTGATTTAGAAAAATAAAAAACTGCAGTTAAGTTAATGTGTGCAAATTTAAAAAAAAAGTAAAAGGAATTAATTTCAATAGAAAACCTTGAAATGTAAGTATATGTTCTGATAAAGTCGATACTAAGTCATTTAAAAACAAATTTAACTGGTTTTAAATTCACAACCGTATTTTACCTTTTAAATATACTTTTATGTGTCTATAGTTTACAAAAAGTCAAATAAAATAAAAGTGTACTTTATAACTCGTAGAATATATTTTATATTTATGACAATGATTATGGGCCAAAGTTTACAGTAAAAAAAGTGAATAGGTTCTGCAGAGTGATCTCCATCGCGGTCGTAAATATGTTATATATCACTATAAAATTTACGGTCTTTACTTTTATACTAAAGAGAAAAACGTTGTGTTTATAATAAGTGTTTTAGCTGCGATTTTGGAAATGTTTATTTCTTTACTTAGTCGTACGATCTGTCAAAAATTGCATGTGTGCTCAAAAAGTATGATAGTGTGAATTATGCGATCAGGGTGGATTTTTTTAAGATGATGAGGAGAAAAAACAACAAAACATTTTTGCATCTTTTTTGTAACGATTTTTAAAGTAGGACAGAATTCTGTCAGATTTTTGTGTGATTAAATCGCATGATTGTGTATGATAGTATATCCTGTCCTTTAGTATTATTTTTTAAATGGTCACCCCATGAGCTCATAAACAGTAAAAAAGTTGAAAAATTATAACAGCTGTGTTTTTAGTCATTGTTCTCCATACGAGGAATTTACACAACCAGTTTTCGTCGACGATTTTTTGTGTTTGCCGAAATTAATCGATCGTCCCAATGGTGTTGTAAACAATGAATACTTCATAATCAATTAATATTAATTCGGTTGGACGAAGTCTACAAAGAATACAAATCTGGTACCCTTTATAATTTTCTTTAAAAAGTTTTTTTATCGAGACTCCTTTAAATAAGTTTTCACCGAATTCTTTAGAAAAGTTTTATCGATTATACTTTCGAAAATCCTCCGAGTTTTTGAAAAAATTTTTTTATGTCTTTGCGTATGGGTTTTAAAAGCTAATTTTTCATTTACTCTTATATAAAATTTTTGTTTTTAAGACTAATAAAAAAAACGTGTCATATAGTTTTCAATAAACACCTTATAGAATCTCTTGAAATATTTTTTAGTAAAGTTATTTTCTATTAAATATTTTACATAAAACTAGTTTTCAGCATTGGGAGGCTTCCTTCATTCAAAGTTAACTGAATCTAAATCTAAAATACTTATTAAAAAAGAAAACGTTCTTGATGCTACCATAAAGAAGAATGAAAGGATAACGAAATATAACTAAATATGTTTATCTTAGTGTATGTTTATGTATTCAATTTATGCTGGCATCCTGTTGACTAAGCACAAAAATAATTTTTCCATGTAACAGCAGATAGAATCCCTTTTTTATCCATTTAGACACACAATGTATCCTTATTTGCTACATGTTTTTTTTTCTTGCCAAAATATAAGCGCAAATGTTCATTTTTATGCATACTGTAGAACGTTATGTCATGTGGTGCTGCTGATCTTCGCTTTTTGTACGAACAACTAGTAAAATTAGGTGGTAAATTTTAGAGTTTATAAATATTTCACTAAATGTTTTATTTTTTATTATTATTTGTGTTTTTTTTTTTTACTTGTTCGTTAGTCCTGTGGCGTTATGTTCATTTTAAATTTTCTTAACGTAAGTATTTCCTTCAGTTTATCTTTGCAATAAATTCTATTTATTATAAACTCATCTTGCTGTTGTTTATTGTAACATCTAAAAGTTATTCTCTTTCTCTTAGTTTTCATTGTCTGTATAATCTTTGTGGAAGTTTAAAGGAACGAATTATTTTTTCACAGAAATATTGGTGGGAAAAAATTCATTTGAAATAAGAACATTTTTCGGCTAAAGTTCCTTTAAGCTTCTGCTTGTACTTATTGTTTTTATATCGTTAAATCTGTCTGCTAAAATATGAAGATAAGTATGAGCAGCATTCTTGTGCGTAGCATTTCCCAATCAAAAATAAGGAAATTGGTACTAAAAGAGGTTGCCTACTTTTCAGATATGGATTGAAAATGGCTAAAAAGCCTAAGTCGCTAGATCTTTAACACAATAATTTTTTAGTTAAAGTTAAGTTGAAAAACTCGTTATTTCAAGAAACGCCAGCAGTAATTTTATATAATTTTTTGCTGGGTTACTATTATAAATGTATATTAAAGCATAAAAATAAAGAAATTAATTTTCTTTATAACGTGATTATTTCCTTGTTATCTAGGTGTATGCATGTTCGTACATGTGTCAGTATAAAAATTTGTTTGAAGGAATTTTTCTTCAACATTAACCTGTTGGTAAGAATATATTTTCTTTTTATCGTTTAGCAAGTTTTGGCACGACTAGATATTTCTTAATAAAATGTGTGTGTCTGTACGCTTTTTATATTAGTGTATATGAGTTTGCATTATGACAATGAATTATGCTTTTTATAGCAAAAATGGTTTTTATAATAATTTTTGTAGAATAGTTTATACTTAATTTTATGGGTTGTATAATAAATCTGAATTAAAATAACATCACAGCACAGTGACAGGAACAAAGACACAAGGATAATTATAATAACGACAGCAAATCTACATTAAATTATTAGAAAATTTAATAATTTTATCTCTTTTTGTTTCGTCGAGACTTTAAAATAATTAGTTTTACTATTTTTAAAGAATATCATGTTATTTTTTAATTAGTGCCCAAAGTGCCCGTGCTTAGAACGAATTAATTTAATTAAATATTCCCGTCGTTTACTTAAAGAATGGTTCATAATCAGTTGAGTTGCTACCTCGAAAGTAATAACAATATTTCAAATTGTCAATCTGGATTTCATAAAAAACAAAACTGTATAACAGCCCTAGTGGCTATATCTGTAGATATTAGACAACAAATTGATTGTGGCAATGTAACATACTTTTGGGATCATAACATTTTATGTAAGAAATTAAAATTTTTCAAAAATTCAGATCCACTTCCACCGATCTAATATTTTCTTATCTAACTGACAGGCAATAATTTGTTTGTGTTTTACAGAGCTCAATTACGCTATACATTAATGATTTGCCAAGCAAACTCAAACATTGCAAAGTTCGATTGTACGCTGATGAGGTGTAGCCTTATTTAAGTCGTAATTTTAGATCAGTCGATCAATGTGTGAGAATTTTAAATGAAGAACTGTATTGTATTTTCGATTGGGCTACCGCTAATGATCTAGAGATAAGTCCCAAATAATCCGAATGTTTGATTATTTAGAAGAATTTATTAAAACTTCATTATAGTTCTGTCCGAATCTTAAATGATCAACAGATTAAGATTGTAAACGTTGCTAAAAATCTGGGAATTAACTTTAACAGCTCTCTCAATTTGTCTAGCCTGTGATCGTGTATCTTCTATGTTAAGAAATCTTTGACAAAGCCATGATTGCACTCCAATAAATATTCGAATTCTTCTGTATGGGTGCAAACTTTTTTCCAGTTGCGTAGTGTAAGCAAAAGAAAACTTAATATGACTTTTAATAATATAACTCGTTACGTTTATAGGTTGAGGAGATTTGGTCATGCTTCTTTATACGCAAATAGGCTTTATGACAAGTGTCTTGATGACTATAAATTTATAAGTTAAAGGTTGTCCCGATAGTTAATGTAATTTTAAATCCGAGGACAAACTCTTGAACCGTTATATACAGACAGCTGAAATTTACAATGAACCTATAATAATGACTCCGCAATAATAAAAAGTAAAAAATTTAGAATAGGAAATTAAAGGGTGTCCAACAATGTAATGTAAGTTAATGTATGTGGCCAAACTTTTGAAAACTTTTAAACAGAACGCTTAAGGGACCTATATTGCTAAGCCCGCTATATCAACAAGTTTATAATTTGAATTTAGAAATTAAAGGGTGTTCTCAAAATTAATGTAAGTTCACTTATATGGGCCTATCTTTGAACTGTTATAGACAAAAACTTGCAAATTGGAGAGAATGTCAAATGCTTGACCGTTATAATAACAAGTTTTAATATTTAAATTAATAAATTAAAGGGAACCCCAAAAGTTCATTCAATTTAATGTATAGGGCCATATTTTAAAACATTTAAAGACAGACTCTCGAAATTTTAGTCGAACCTGTATTGCTTACTCCGCTATAATAAGAAGAATTCAATTAGGATTTGGAAATAAAAGGGTGACCCAATAGTTGATGTAATTTGATGTATGTGGCTGAACTTTTAAACCGTTATATACAGGCAGCTGAAACTTACGAGGTATCTGTATTGCTAAATCTACTAAAACAACTAGTTTATAAAATGAATTTAAAAATTAAAGGGTGTTCCCAAAATTAATGTAATTTGACCTATATGGCCGCGTCTTTTGAACTGTTATATACAAACACTTGAAAATTAGGCAGTATGCTCACTACTTTGTTTGGTTTAATAAGATGTATAAATATTTTAGATTATAAGTTAAAGGGTTTTACAATAGTTGATTTAATCTGACATACATATATGGCCAAACTATTGAACCTTGATTGACAGAGGGTTGAAATTTACAAAGAATCTGATTGTTAAGTCTGCTACAACAGCAAGAATATAATTAGAATTTGGAAATTAAAGGGTGGCCCTATAGTAAGTATTATTTGATGTATATTGCCAAACTGTTGAAAAAGCATAAAGCTTGGGGATGGAATATAAGGGTGTGTAATTTGATGTATGTGCCCATACTCTTGAACCGTTTTAGACCGACAAATGTTTTAAAGTCGTTTTTTTTTTGGTTGTAAGAATCATTAATCTTTCATTGTTTTATGTGTTTACACCAAATATTTATAATGTACTTTCGTATTTAAAGTGTTGTGTATGGAAAATCGAAAATAATACGGCATTAACACAATGCAATTTTTCATGAATCTAGCTTGAAATTTTTGTTTGCTTGTGAAGCAGGAGGAGTATTGCTTGAGTTTTGAAGGGATGTTTCTGTTGCTAATGATTAATTTTAGATAAATCATAACGCTGTAACTTAAATAGAAAATTGAGAAAAGAAATGCCTCAAAAAATTGCATAGTGTAAATCTGGAATAATAAATCAATAATAAAAATGATTTTACTGGTTTACACTCAGGTAGACTTCAAAAAGAGACAGAGAATGATCATATAACATTTTTTAGAGTCCATAACAGGCATACTTTTTTAAAGTATCTTTTGCAAAAAAAAAAAACTGTTTGGCTCTTCTGTCGATAGGGAAATGTTTGTAAAAAACTCTCTTAGAGTTATGTTATCTTTCAAGACATACATATATGTATATGTATATATGTTATGACTTTTCATGACAACTTGTGATTTTGTACATATAAAAAAAAACAACAACAAGTTCGTAGGCGGCTATGAGCGTATGCACTCTATAGATTTAATTCAGTGTTAATATTCATGCTTAGCGAAGCACGCCCCACATTGGGGTATTTGATCATCAAAGCGTAGATTAATTGAAGAATGAATATTGGGATATCCGATTAATGTTTTATACCCGATAATTGTAGACAAAATTCTCCATCACTAGGCAAAAGAATCGATAACATATGTTGCTTAATTCAATTTTTGCTTTGTCTCAAAGTTCGTAATTTTTTTCCATTTTTTTGCGTGTTTACAAAAAGTGAATTTTTTGTATTTTCAAGTGCCAGTTTTTAAATTTTTGCCATAAAAAGGCCTAATATTATTATGGATCCTTCAAGTTCAGATAATTTCAAATAAAAAAGCAGTTGCCGGTCGACATTTACATGTTAAAACTAATTTTAATCATTTATGGAAAAAGGTCTAAATTTTAGCCATTCTTGAGAAGTATGTAGAGTTTTAAAGTGGTACCGGTCAACTTCGTGCTCTGAAATTCATATATTTTTAAAGCTTAGAAACTGTACTAATATAATAAATAAAAACATTTTGCGCGTTTTTGCACCAATTCGATTTTTAACAAATTTTGTAAAAAAAAAAACCCATGTCGTCCAAAGTGAGAGAAGAACCGTGGCTGTAGGTTCTGTTTTGTTTTCGCTGTCGTTATCATCATCATTTATTGTTGTTATTGTTATTTAAATTTGTTTATTGCAATATTAGTATGCACTCTATCCAAAAATAATATGTGTGTTCTGTTCATTGTGTTGTTTGGTTTATTTAAAGTGTAGGGTAAGTTTATTTTGTCTTCGCGCTCTTGTTCTTAGACAATTTTGTATAACTTAATTTAAATAACAGATAATATGTATAAAATAAGTGTGTAGTGTTACTTTACATTTACTATTATATCTATTAAATATGAATACAATTCGATGCGAGTGGTCGTGGTGGTATATTTCGGGTTACAACAATAACAACGTCAATGACGTGCTGCTATTTTTTTTTTGTTAAGTGTTAATATATAGAATGTGTTGTTCCTCCTCGTTATTTTGGTAATTGATACAAGAAATATCACGCGAAGATTCTGAATACAGTTTTTATATTTTAGGAATAAACTCAAACAGATTGATTTCTCGGCGAATATTTTACAGTATTATTAAAAATGCTGAGGCTTCGCAATTAAAGGAGAAGTTGAATATATTGAAGCAAGAATTGATAATAAAAACGAATCTAGAGGATATGGAAGACTTTAATTTGAATTTTTCTCGTTTTGTCTGCGATTTTAAGGATCGATGGGCAAATTCAAGTAGACATGAGGAGCGATTTTTGAAAAAAAAAAAAAAACTCAAAATTGGTTAGATTTTTCAATTGCCTTTGTGACTACAACAAATAAAAGAGGTCGCAAAGAAATTGATTTCGATGAGTGTTCTGAAAAAACAAAAATTAAAAAATGTAAGAATTTAAGACAAAATGTCCCCTTGCCTGTTTTGAATTATGCTACCCAAATAAGTCTGCGAGCAAGTGGTCAAACAGAAGCAGCAAAAATTGTCAAGGAAATAACGGTATCACCTTCCAGAGCAGCTAAATTTAGAAAAAAAGTAACTTGTGTAAAAGAAAAACAGTTGACTGCTGAAGAAGCGCTTATGGTTTTGGTTGAAGCAAAGCTTTCACGTGATCAATATAATGTTATACGAAAAGCTGCTCCTGGTAAATTCCCTGCGTACACGTTGGTTTAAAGAGCGAAAAAGAATTGTTATCCTAAGGTTGAAACTATGCAAATTTCCGAATCGTCAGCTAAGTTATCATTGCAGGGCCTTCTGGATAATACGATTGAACGCCTTGTGCTGCTTCAAAAAAATGTGGATAATGAAGAAATATCAAATTTAACTTTAATTACTAAGTGGGGGTTCGATGGAAGCTCTGGGCATAGCTCATATAAACAAGCTTTTCATGGCCCAGGCGCTAGCGACTCTTCTGTTTTAATAACATCCATTGTTCCACTCAGATTAGTATGTAATGATAAAATTGTTTGGCATAACCCTAGGCCGTCATCAAACCGATTTTGCAGGCCAATAAAAATTGAATTCACCAAAGAGACTGCAAGTATATTGGTAAGAGAAAAAGAACGAGTTGATGAGGAAGCCAACGATCTGGAATTGTCTGTTGTACCAGTAGAAGAAAGGCTCGTAAAAGTATGCCATAAACTAATGTTAGTAATGATTGACGGAAAAGTTTGCAATGCAATCACAGAAACGACATCATCCCAAAGGTGTTATATTTGCCATTCCTCTTCTAAAGAGTTTAACTCTAATGACGAAATGATAGGAAAACCTGTTAAGACAGAAACCTTAGAATTTGGTTTGTCTACATTACATGGATGGATTAGATTTTTCGAATGTATCATACACATCTCTTACAAATTGCCTATAAAAAAGTGGAAAGCTGCATCGGCTGATGATAAAAAAATTATAAATTCTACTGAAGCACGCATTCAAAATGAATTTAGAGTCAAAACCGAATTTATTATTGACCAACCAAAGCCTGGCTTCGGAAATTCTAACGTAATGGTAATACAGCCAGAAGATTTTTTGACAACGCTGAAGTTTCTGCAGATATTACTAAAATCGATTTAGAACTAATCAAAATATGCACGTGATACTAATAACTGTTTCTTCGGGTCATGAAATACATTATGAAAAATTCAAACATTTTGTCACAACACTGCCAGACATTTTGTTCAATTGTATCCATGGTATAAAATGCCTACCACTTTACACAAATATTTAATTCATGGCCCTGAAATTGTATCGCACACACTTCTTCCAATCGGACAACTTTCAGAGGAATCCCAAGAAGCTAGAAACAAGGACTTCAAATGCTATAGGGAGCACTTTTCACGTAAATGTAACCGTGAGAAATCAAATGAAGATATTTTAAACAGGTTGCTATTGAGCTCCGATCCGATCATTAGCAGCAAGATTAAGTTACCAAAAAAAAAATTTCAAGGCCTACCAAAATCAGTAGTAGAATTGCTTATTCCGCCAATTATTTCAGTAAGTGCTGTTCGATCTGATGATAGTGATGATGAAACTGTAGATGCACATGTTGAGGAACCAGAGGATTGTAGCTCCGATTACAGTGACTAAAGTAAATAACACTTAAATGGAAAATCAGGTCATAATATTTTATATGGGTTTCAAAAATATATATAACAATGTCTATTTTTTTCAAATGATACAACCATTTACTTTTGATGAAATTGTTTATAAATATAAATGAAGAATTAAAATTTCAAAGTTTTATTTAAATTTTTTTATTGTTTTCATTAGGTAAATTTGTTTGTAACAAAGCGGGCGTGGCACCGCCCTAATCCACCTTGACTGTAATTTATCATGAGATATAACCGTTCTAATTTTTAGGTTATATGGGCGGTGCCACGCCCCTTTATCCAGTCACAACCAAGTATAGCCAAGTACTATTACACGGTCAACAGTACCACATTGGGAATGTTTCATGACAATCGGTCTATTATTATAGCCTGCAGAGCGATTTTTAATAAGGGGGAGTGGCACCGCCCACTTTTCCAAAAATTTGTATCATATGTCACTCAGGGATAACGTAGCATTCTTATAGTGAAAGAATTTTTCAAATCGGATAAGTAGTTTAATTGATCTCCGTTTTGGGGCTCCAATACCCCACTTGGCGCTAGTCATTAATATAATAAAGATATATTGGGTGGTCTTAAATTGGTTATTTGTGATCTTTGGGTCTGCTCTGCATGCTCTAGAGGCCGCCTGGGTTGCCATACCGCTTGTGATGGATTTTATACATATAAATAAAATTTAAATTTTTTATTCAAATTTGGTGAATTTCCGTAAATATTTTGCTGAAATTTTAATCGTTTAGTGAAATTCCAATTTTTTTAGAATTTTCAGTAACGTTTTTTGAAGCTTAATAATTTTTGAATGGTTCTAAAAACCAATTCTCATGTTTTTATACTTAAAGAAAATTGTTTTGGCTTTCAGCGAAATTTGAATAGCGATTTCCTGACTATTATAAACGTATTTTTATTATAAAATGTTATGGTTTATTAGCATAATATTTTTCCAACAATAAATTTGTACTTAGATCAGAAATTGTAAAATATATGAAAATTAGACCTCTCAAATCTACGTTAGCATTTGAATCCACAGCGGGTACTTTTATTTTCCACATAGGCCTTAAATATTAAGAAGGAAACAATCTTTATCTTCGTGTATCTTTAATTTACCGGGTTGTTGTTTTTACCAGTTTTTAGAATACATTGTAATATAATATCTATTTTATTAGTACCTACTATGTGTCATTTTAAGCTTAGCAAAAACCTTTTTTTAGTTAATAAATTTTTAATTTTTATATGTTGTTGTTTTGCCAAACGAAAAAGTGTCTGGGATAATCATTAGTTTGATGACAACCACTAGTCAATTGCAGAACGTAAACAAAACAAAAGATTTTTCAGCTCATTCATTAGGCGTTCCTAGCAGACATTGTCAATACTAATATACCTCTCGTAAAAAAACTTCTATTTAAAGAAAATTAGCATAATGAAATTATTTTATTACGCTCTACAAATTCCTTTTACTGGAATATATGGTTAAATTGAATTATATTTTATATTTAATAATCTCGACAAACATTTGTGTCCTTATCCCACATATTTTTGTATTTCATATCTATATTTCAATTAAATTTATATTTAAATTAAAAACATATTTCTATTTAGAAGTAGATTAAATTTAGTCTGTTGATATTGTGTTTAGCAATAACTATATATTCCCATTATAAAAGACAAAATACAAATTTACTATTATATAAAAAAAAGCAAGAACAAAAAGAGCAACATAATATTTTGCTTATAACTTTTTTTTAACAAACTCAGAACACTTTATGAACTTCAAGCAATCATTAGCCAGGACTCTTAGAAAAACAAGCAGTATAAATATAAAACAATTAGAATTATTAAACTAACCACAAAAATAATTACTTTAAATAGCCGCATGCGATAAGGCCAAAACTTTAAAACTTGTGTACAAAATAATAGTATATACTCGTACACAAACTTGTATGTTTTGTTTTTAGCTCGTATTATCATAAAAAAGAACAAATGCATTAGAGTTAGTGAAACTAGTTAAGCATCAACGACTTTCTTTTCCACTTCTAAATATAAAAAATGTTATCACATTTATACACATACTATTTGCAACGGCGGCAACGCCATACAATTTAGTTTCTTTACTTGAGAGTTGCTGTCGTGCCTGGATTCTGGTATCACTGTTTACAACAATGACATCCAGACTGCCTGTGTTTTTTCTCAATAAAAAGAAATATATTACATAAATGAATTTTTAATAACACAATACGAGTGGTCTCAAATGTGTCTTCTAAACTTTTAACTCTACAGGGAACCACTGAGAATACATTTATTCTCTGACATTAAAGTACAGGAGAGTTTTATTTAAAGAAAATACTTTTTAACACAAAATATGAAATTTACTTGGTTAATTATGATGGATTTGCACAAAAAATATATTATCAAAAAATAAACAGTAAAATATGCAATTCAATAAATGAAACGTACTCGATAAAATACTTGCGAATAACGTTGCAAAGCAAATTTTCAGGAAATGTGTATTTATATAAATGATGTCAGAGGTAAAATAGCACCGGCAATTGTTATTCTTTTCATAATGAAAAACTGATAAAATGCAAATTCTACACTTATGTTGTATCATGCATTATTTTAAAGCCATTTGAACTATAAGGTTATAGAAAAACATAAATGTTTAAAAAAAAAACTTTAATTCATGCAGAATAAAGCATTTAAAGCTTTTTTTGGATTACCACTTCCGCATCCTGCATCCTACCTTGTCTCTAAATGCTGATGTATGTAAAAGATTTGTATACAAGGTCTTGGTTATCGAAGCATTAATTTTGCAAAATAAAACAATTATTACTGCCAGAAACCAACGAAATCTGAGAGTTGCAAGATGCAGACTAGAGATAACCACACAACGTATTTGATATGCGGTAGTTGAAGATATAATGAATTACTTAGTTCAATAAAAAAAACCAGAATAGAACATCATAATTCAAAACCGATCTTCAAAAATACTTATATCAAAACCTGTAAGCGCTTCTTTCTTTCTTTATTAAAAAAAATTTTTTAATTATTTTGTTAGATGAATAATTTATTATTTTAATTGCAAATGTTAAGTTCATGCCAACTTTCCTCTAAGATGTTTTTAGGGTTTTAGAGCCATAAAACATCTGAATTATTTTTTATATAAATTAAAAAAATATAAAAGATAAGTTGATTTCTGCTTATACAGCTTATCAGTGGATTTTATCCAAATTTTCTTAAGATTAACATTAGAAACATTACATATTTTAAAATACCCTTCACCGCAAAAAAGGGAAAAAGGTTATAAATAAGTTTGTCATTTCATTTGTAATCTCTACAATATCTATTTCCCATAAAGTATATATATTCTGAGTTCTTATGTATAGCTAAGTTGATTGGGTGACGTCCGTCTCTTCGTCCGTGTTCGGGTTGAGCAAGAGAACATGCAAATACGCCAATCGATCAGACATAATTTTAAGAACTTTGATATTGAAAATTAGCAAGATCGGTCCATGTCCTTTGAGGCAGCGAGTAAAATACTACGCTTGCCTCTAACTTTTCCATATTATTTGCAACAATGGCAAACTTAGATTTACCCTATTCCAGTTTTTGTGGTGAATGGTATAATGACCCCATATTTTATTTGATTATTGACTTTACATACGTTCATTAGCACTAATACAAATACACTATCGACCATCAAGTAAAACAGCTGTTTTTATAATATTGCCAGTGCTCAAGAACACACTCAAAACAAACAATTGGTTAAGCACACAGAGAAAAGAAATTCGTTATAAGAACCGAATTTGTTGCCAATCGAATTTTGTCGGTTGTGTGTATTATCTTGAATTCGATTGTAGTAACTGAATAAATATAGCAGTCACAACTATTTTACAAAATGATTCTTGGGATATTATTGTGAATTTAAAAAAAAAACTTTTATTTTAATAATTAATTATAGGAATACGGGTAAGTTTATGCATTACAAATTTCATGATTCGAACCATTGAATGCAGCTTTCTTCTTCCTTTACATCATGATTTCTTCTATTCCACATAGTTTCTTCAACTTGCTATCCCTTACCGCACGTTTTGCGCTGCGAAATAAATAAAATATTATAAAATTATTTTTATATATAAATGTCTTTCTGAGATAATTTTGAACTTACCATTTACCAATATTGCAGAACTTTTAACCACTTTTAATAAATCTTTTTATTTTTGAACTAAAATATTTTTGATTTCTGTAATGTGTACAAATTTTGTTTATATTGTGTCAAACATTTTTCGATTTCAGAATATACAATCGAGTTTTATGATTCTTACTTCCAAAATTTGGTTTTCAGTAGTAATATACTGAATAAATTTAGTTGCATCTTCCATTTAATAGAATAGATTTTAGTAAAGACACAAGTCGGTCATGTTAACTTTTCTAATAGATGTAACAACTAACATTAGAAGCAAATATCATTTGTTAGCTTTTAATATAAAAAATAAATCAAGACTATAAATTATCAATAATAAAAATCAAATTATTATATTAGTAATTGAATTTTTAACGTATCAAGCGAATTGTTACCAATCTTTTTTCTGTGTGCAAGGAATATATTTTATATTTATTATTTACAACTTCAATTGTTTAAAAATAAAAATATTTTTTGTTACAAATAAATATTTTCCATACTTATTGTTTTCTTGACATCACCCCACAGGAGTTTGGTGGGAATCAGGTTTGGACTCGTTGATGGTCACTTTAAAGAATGAATGGAATTTTTGTAACTTTAGTCGCAGCGCAAGGTAACATCACGTACTTTAATATGCCGACATAGTTCTCTCTGTTCAAAATTCCATCAATTTGGTAAATTGGCCCAACACCATTCTAAGAAAAGCAAATCAACACCGTAAAATATCCTCCACAATGCTTTAGTACCCGTTAAACATATCGAGGATTAATTTCTTGGTTTATGGTTCGTCTACCAAATCTCCGACTATCAGGACCTAGCCGATTTATCCTTTTTCTTTTCTTTCTCTCATACGATTTTAGTTCGCATCGCAAGTCTTAAGCGATTTATGATTGTTAGAACATGCCAATTTAAATTTCTCTTTACTCAAAGGAAGAGAACTAACGTGCAAATGGTCACAATATGAAATGTCTTTTTTTTTAAGTTTAATCCAGCGATCTTATATTTTATATTTTCGCCAGTCAAATGTACCACTGACATTTTCACATGTCAAATACTTTTAGACTTATTACACCAAATTTTCTACAGTGTCACTTACGCTGCACTATCGATATCTTTTCCTTACTTATTAAAGCTGCTCTCACACGATATGCTTCTGACTTGTTAAACTTGTCACTCCAAACTTAAACATTGCTTCTTTAAAACTTAGGTAACGAAGCCAGATAAAAAAAATTAATTAGAGAGCATTTCGCTTTGACGAATATACGAAAACATAGAAAACATTTATTGTAAAAAAATATACAAACAAACGGTTCGTTCTGGTTATGTACGTTTTATGGCAAAAATTATGAATAATTTTGACAATTTTTAAGACATGCATAAGTAAATATGTTTGGGGTTCATACTAAAAAGTAACAAACAATTAGATAAAAACAAAAAATTTGCGTTAAATAGAAACAACAACAACACTTATTATGTATTTCAATCACACAAGAATAAAACAATAGGCTCGAAAAATTGCTTCATTCCCTTATCACTTTTCAATTAATTTTTAAAAATACATGCATACATACATACATGCATACGTACATACATATATACATACATATATATATATATATATATATATATATATATATATATATATATATATATATATATATATATATATATATATATATATATATATACATACATACATACATACATACATACATAAATTCATACATACATGCATACATACATACAATCATACATACATACAAACATACATACATACATATATCGTGAATTAGAACAAATATTATTGCTTTAATTTTAATCTAAAGGAGTTTAAAAATAAACCATTAAAATTAATTAGACAAATAATAAAATCCAAATTATATAAGGACAAATTTTAAAAATATAAAAATCATCCTTAACATTATTTACTCTTTTTCTTTACGTAAAAAATAAATTATTTTATTTACAGCATTTTTCATTTTATTTTTAATTGCATTCCTTTTTATACATCACACGCAACAACAATAGAAATTTAAATTTAAAGTAGATATTAATAATAATTACATATAAATAAATATAGAACAATTAGTAAAGTTAAATATTTTTAAGTGTTTATTTCGAATTACCTGAAGATTGACTACTACGGTGAAGAGAGTACCTTTGATCTTCGGAGCTTAGAAGGAACTGTGAATTAGATGTTAAAGAGTGATGAGGAGTATATACCAAAATCATGTTTATACTAAAATAAGCAAAAAATAGTCGTTTATATAGGGTTCCTTGCTTTATATAATTTTATGCAGTAGGATTAGAGTCCTTATTTTGAAGAAATTATCGAATATAACAACAAATAAAAATTTAGAACATAAGGACCAAAGTATATCTATGTTAAGTACATGCAAGTCTACAACAAATACAACATTAGAACAACAGCAGGCATTTTGTTTGTGTAAAATCATGTATTATGTCAAAAAACAGTTCAGAGACTGTAAAGTGGCTAACATTTTATCATTTTTCTAACTAAAAAATTAATATGAATTTTTCTTAATTATTATAAAAAAAAAGTAAGAGTATGACCTCTAAATGACTATATCAATGTAAATTTAAACAAAAATTCAATAAAAGGATGTTCAATGCAACTTGAGTTCGAAAAGTGTAATTTGAATATTTCGTTTACCATCCCTGATAGAACATAATCAAAATGAAAAGAAACACGTAAAAAACAAGACCAAAATAAAAATTGAAATAAATGTAAACAAATTTTGACACAATACATGATAAACACGCACACCAATAAAACTATCACCTGAACTCCTGCATGTACTTAATATAGATATACTTTGATAAGGACGTAGCAACATGTCTTTAAACATTAAAGACACGTCGTGCTACCGCAATATTAGTAATTTATTTTAATCCCATTAATATTAATGAATTTATTAATCCAGATTCTGATCAATTAAGGTCTAATAATAACTCCTGACTAAATTAAGCATTAAACTATCATGTTTAATGGATGCAAAGGTTACCAATAAATAATTTGTTGGTTTTCCATTCCACAGAACCGACTATTCTGTTGATTCACGTATCCATCCAAATAAGAATTGTGCCTCGTCACTCATTATGATTTGTTTCATTAAAATCGGAATTGTCATGGGCGACCTGTAACAATCTATTGGCACCTCAGCAAGGCATCGAATTGGAGTTGATGGTTTTTGTTGAACACTTTCTGATACAGACCCGCTTTTTTCGAAATCATTCACTACACGGAAAATAGCGCGTTTTTTTGACACGTTGTTTCTCCCAAAAATTTCACGTAACTTTACTTAATAAATTTGCTACGTATCTACTTCACGACTGCCAAATATGAATTGTTAAGACTAATGTTTACTAAAATGGCGGCAACACAAAGTATCTTCCCGGGTGTACGCCAAGTATATAAAATTCTTTTAATTGGTCCAAAAATTCAAGACGAATCGGTTCCACAATGTTATATATCTTCATGTATACATTTTTGACCTGCATTGTTTCCTTGAATATGTTTATTTGTAGAGTTTTTAATAGGTACTGTAACCTCATCAAACTCGACATGTTTTTGACGAAATTTCAATTTAATCTAAGATCAAAAATGTCCACATATAATAATATAAGTTGATTTTGAGTTGATGAAGTGTGTGGAAAAAATGTCTCAAAACCTCTCTCTAATATTTAAAATTATTTTTTTCTTTCTTTAAATACAGCTCGCATAATACAGTTAATCGGTTCCACCTTTTTGCCGTACTACTTGAAACCGAACTAGTCGAGGCAGTACGGTCCTGTGCTCCTATTTAAATGTGCTTTTCCCCTGAAGTAACACATTAAGCAACACTTTTCGAGGAATTTCGTACTTGCATAACTTTTCTAGTATTTCCTTGTTTTTTTACATACATCCACAATGGCTTAAGAAAATGGTATCAGTTAGAGTTCTATACTTATTCTAATTATTTGCAATACTAGCTTCAGCTCTTTGTTTTTTCCCTAAGAGGCTGATTCTTTCTTAAACCTATCCTATAATATCAAAAGAAACTCCTTAAGGTTCTTGGAAAAATGAAACCTAGAAATCCTTAAGCTATAATCCAAAAACAAGTTTTGAAATGCTTAATAATATCTTTAGTTGTTCTCAAATAACGCAAGATTTTAGATGTCGATGTAATTTTAGAACATGACCTATTAGAAAGTGAAAGAAAGAATTAGATATATGTATTTCCTAAAGTTTACATTTTTATTAATTTTAAAAGAAAAAGCATCATCCCACTTTTGCACTTTGGAATAAAAAAAATATTTGCAATCCTAAAAATAGAAACAAGCTGTATGAAATAATTTTTAAAAAGAATTATTATAAAAACAGCAGTTACCCTTAGTTCCAATAAACGACAATTCAGATAGCTCAAATAAAAATACAATTAAAACAATCCTGAAATTTCTTTAGAAGTAAATCGTCTAATATAACCTATTGTTCAGTTCACTCCTTATCAGCTGATTAGATGCAAATATCTTTTTTCTTAGCTATGACCTGCTATTTTGATATATTATGGGTAGAGAGAAACTTTTACTATTAGCTCTGATAGAGGCCTTAATTGATCTCACAAGCATATGAACCAATTTTACCTAAAATCTAATTAAACAAAAATATATTTAGTAACTTTAGTTATAATATTCTTAATACTTTAATATGTGAATATGAACTTTTTGTGTCATAAAATCACTTTAAACAGTACAATAATATTTCTTTGCAACATTCTTTAATGACTTGAATAAGTGACCGCCTTTTAATGTATAGTTTTTATATAACCTCCGTGTAAAACAAATCACAACATTTTTAATAATAATTAGAACAAGAGAATAATTCAGCCAAACAAGAAGACGATAGTTTTAATCTGAAATAAATTCTTTGTGGATCTAACGTTACGAATAGAAGCAGTATCCTACTGCAGAATTCGTGGAATCGTTCCTAATTGAACACAGTTTTTATGTGCTTACAGTCATCCTACCTCTTGGAAGTTGTAACTCTATTGGCATGGGTTACTACAGCAACCCGCACCATAACACTGCCCTCTCCGCTATTATACTTGCACATTTTTCAAGTCATAAAAATACCCATCTGGTTCGTGCAAGTTGAACTTCTTCTCATCAGCAAAATTCACATTTTTTCAATAATAAACGTGGCTGCTTACTTGGACATCCCACCGCCTTCGCTCCCTCTCAAATTGCAGTAGATTTTGTCTTTTTCATCAAAGGCTTTTTCTTCCGATTTAATTTTTCGATATGAAAGGGTTGATATCAACGCAATTCTAAGAACTTTTCTCATATCTGCTGGGTTTAAATCCTTTCAATTATTATCAATACTTTTATTCATCAAATCACGGACTACTATTTACTATTTGTTCATTTTCTCAATATTATTGATATGCTTTTGAGCCCAGTTGAATCCTATACCCGCTAATAAAAAAGTTTTCATACTATTTCAAAAATTATTACCTGCTAAACAACAAATATTATATGGCTCTACTCAATTGTATGGCTATAATAGAAATTGCCACAAAAACTAGCAGTTTTCGCGCTTTATGGTCCGTAAAATCATTCTTTAAAAATTAAGCCGGCGGAAATAATAAAGCCAAACTTATTTTTGAATTTATATAATCTCAGCACATAATTTACTTCAGTTTAAGATCATCAAGTCATCACTTTAAAAAAAAAGCTTTAATGTATGCAAAATGCTTTTAAAGACTTCACTTTGTGAAACTGTAGAATATGGGTTTGACTACACGTATGAGCCACTACACGTAAAGCTTGTATATTTAAGAATCAAACGTTAAATTGTAAACTGCCTTTTAAAAAATGTATTTATTTAACATAATTTTTAGATAATGCAGTAGCAGCAAATATAAGTTCAAACCTTTTTAATTGAAACGTAAAATTGCGGGCTGCATGTGCACAGTGTAAAAATTTGCTCTTTCTATCTCAGACATTGTTCATCACAATAATGTATGACGAAGTACTTTACTTAGTTATTTTCTTAATATCCCAACACGTATACTTAGACACAACATTCTTTAATACGTGCTTAAAAAAAACTTTTCTGTAGTTACACCAATATTAGACACATGTTAGTATGTTTGTTAGGGGAAAGCACTGTTAACGTGTGTGTCCTTTTAAGTGCAAATGTAGATGTGCGTATACGAGTATGAATATGAATAAAATTTCAACTTGTTGCTAAATGGCTGGTTAGCAAATTGTATGCTTTTCATTTATAATACTCGTACTTATTTATACACCAAAAAAAACACATTTACATGTTGGCATAACCTTTGGAAACACACACATCTGCAATGGTTCTTTATACTTCTTCTGCTAATTCAAAGTTGGTGTTAATTGTTGTGGGTTTGCTTTGGCGCTTTAACACTGTATATTTTATATACTAAAGGGGTGTATCATAAGTGTATTTAAAACTTGTACAATAATTTCACACTTAAAAATGAACATGATGATGATGTTTATGCTTTGTTGCCCTAAAACTGTTAATTTTATAAAATAAACATAAAGTAGAGAAGAAAGTATTTGAATATCGTTAAAGAGCAATGTTGTGCGCTTTGCATGCAATATATTGATGTACGTACACATATGGTCGAGAAAAAGTCATTATGATTTTCAAAATTACTAACAATTAAAAAACAAAGAATATATGTAAGGGTATAAAAAAATGTCAAAATTCAAACAACGTCTGTTCAATTTTTTTAAGTCAAAAGTAAATTAGCGTGTCAAGAGTTATTTTTTTGAAAAGGTAATCGAGTATGGAATTAAGCATTTTTGGCAGAAGTACTTCCCAACTAGATTGCCAACTTAATGTTTTTAACAAGGCATGAGACTTTTATAGTCAATTACTGAGAATCGATTACTTTAATTATTGTAGGAAATAATGAGTGCCATTAGTACGGTAGTCTCTTTTAACATAAAGAACTAGTTCCTTTAGTACTTCCTTTTTTGAAAACTAATATCATGTGTTTTGTAAGCGAGTAACAAAATATAGCAATCACAAAAGTAAGTCATTATATGGCAAGTACTTTTAAATGTAATGTCTAATTTTTTGCTGGGTATATACACACACTACATAGTTAACAAGCCAATGCATATTGAGTCCACTGAAACGCTATATTATTCCGTGTTTCCAATGTTGCATGAAAAATTGGATACTAAAAATCTGACGGCAAGATTGTGTCTGATTTACTGCCAATCGAAAATAAATAATTCTTGCAAAAAAGAAAGAAAAGACTTTAACAGATATCATCTATCTGTATTGGGGCACCCTTTTTATTACAAATCCAGATTTTATACTTGTTGCTATAGCGAAGTTATCAATACAGATTCTTTGTAAATTTCAAGCGTCTGTCTACAACTGTTCAAAAGTATGGACACAAATCAAATAAACTATTCCTGTTTATAATTTTGCATATTAAAACTTGTTACTAAAACGGTTATATTAATCGATATTCTGTCTAATTTTCAAGTGTTTGTTTGATTGCTAAATTTTGGCTTTATATTTAGATTTCTTTTTAAATAAAGCAAAAAATAGATACTATAGAAAATGGAGCCATACCTGTTCTTTTATACTTCATCTTCCCAATCGGATGATGAATTTTAATAAAAAAAACGCAAATTCGCAAAATTCCGTCAGTCACACATTAAGTAAGTTACAATTTATTTTTTTATGAAGTAAATACCAAGTAAGATTTTACAGGTTTTAAGATGTTTTTAGGGTAAACGGCAAGTCCTTTGGTATCGCATTTTTATCATAATGAAAATAAAAAATCCACTTAATACTGCTATTTGGCAGTCGAGTAAAGATGATTTCATTCCAAATGTCACACCGACTTCTAGAATCCCAATATGAGAAATTTCACATATCGCACCTGTTCAACTAAAGGGCTTCAACTCAAAATTTTCAATTTTTCAGTAGTTACAAAAAACTGTTTATGATTATGTTAAAGAAATATAATAAAAAACATAATGGTCTCGTAAAAATAATTTGTTAACTTTAATATAACACTCGATTTCTTATTGTTTTGTTAAAACATGTAAGTAAAACTAAAAACATATCTGTTTTGTTAATACAAAAGTAAGTACTCAGAAGACATGGTGGGCGACATAACGGTTTTTTTAAAGAAAGAGTAGTCAAAAGAATGGAAAAGATAACAGTGGTTAGAGTTGATCAATATATATCGCTTTTTAACAAAAAGTGAAAAACTGAAAATTTTGAGTTGACGCCCTTTAGTTGAACAGGTGAAATTTCAAATATGCTAGTGAAATTTCACTCGCTATTGGCCCCCAAGTTGTTATTTTTAAACAATAGAAATAAAATGTTTGGGAGTTGATTAGCAAAGACAGAGTATGAGTCAACGGCCGAGATTTGTATTTTTGGTGGATGTATAGGTTACACGCAACGAAAAAACACGGTTGTGATATGGTCACAATAACCATAATATGTTCTTTGTAACATTGTTAAGTTGCAGAGAACAAATTATAGTTGTTTTCAGCAATACTTCAGTCACAACAAACACGTTTTTGTTGACATTTAACCATTATATGGTTACAGCATGGTTGGTTTAGCGTAAAAAAATTGAACTACGGTCAAAGTCTTATAACTTATTAAAAATAATATGATATGTTTAACCATAATATAAAATTAAACAGAGCATGATTAAAAGCAAACAAAATAATGTTTCTGCTTAAAAATATTTTGTTCTTGGTCTTGACAGAATGTTTTTCTATCAATTTAGTAATTTTAATTTTAAAGTTGAAATTGTTTTTATCGTTAGAGAAAATTAAATAAAATAAAAATGTATGTACAAAATAAACAATTAAAAATAATACAGAAAATATGACAACAAATAAAAAGGTGCATTTATGTTATTGAATAACTTTTGTAACAAATCAATAAGAATAATAATAATAATATAATTATATAACTTGACATTTTGATGATGTTTTAATTTAACCATTTAAATTTTTATATTATAACATAACTATTTTTAGATTTTACCATGTTATTGTTATGCTAGACAATAATATGGTTGCAACACTAGCTTTAATGTAACAATACTATGTTTTGTTAACAACCATATAATACAACCGTAATATGTTGCTCTTAGATTATGGTTACCTCAACCAAATGTTTTTTTATTTGCGTGTACATATGAGTGAACAAGTTGGCTTACAAACTTGTTAAATAATAAAGAAGCCGTAAAGAGATTAACCAGTTTCATAAATTACATGTAGATTTGTTTAAAATAAAAATGTAAAAATATTTCTATATAGAATTTAAGCGTTCTTACAAAAAGTTTGCATTTCTTGTTCTAAAGATTTTAGAAGTGAATTTTTTTTTTTTTTTTTGGTAGGAAATATTTTATTTCTGGTTTAAATGTAAGGAGATACAGTAATAAATAAGTTTGAATTTGCGATAATTAAAAAACTTCACAAAATATATTTATAGTTTCAATAGTTGTTAAAAGTTGTTAAAAGCTTTATAACTTTCTTTAAAGAAACTTCGTAATTTCTCAACAAAGATTTAGTTTGCAGTTTTATAGCGAGATCACATATCGGTGGTTTCATGTAAAAACACCCCAATTCTCATAATTGAGATTTTACAGGGGAAGGTAAAAAAACCACAATAAAAAACCAAACTCAAATTGTGAGATGAGGTAGATATCCCTCTGAAATGTTTAAGAAAGTGAGTAGAAATATAGCCAGAGCCACAGAGGAAACAAATAAGTGCCACAGAAGATTAAAATAAACACCGATGTGCTGGTATTCGCAATAAAATGAACCTCTAAGTTTAGAAATGGTAAATAATAGGACTGATCAACTAATTCTATAATTAAGAGTACAAAACATATCCATAATCAATCAATAATTTGATAACAATTAAAATCGCATGGTAAAGCGCATGAACATTGATGCTTACCTCATAACAATCAGTATGATATTGAAGCAGTATCTGCATGCAATGTTTTAGGAAACAAGAATAAGGGACTTAAAATAAAAATTGTATTCCTATTCCGATGAGGGAAGCAGAGCAAGAACAATTGTACCAGATGATTTACAACTAAATTAATATTGTTTCATTATGGTTATTCTTCATATTCTTATTTACAAAATAAGTTGGTTAAATAGATAATGTTTACAATGTACACAGTCTTAGGTAGGTGCAAAGAATGCCAATAATAAAAATATGTTTTCTTTGGAAAACGCCCACATATACTTGTCAATAATTTTCTCATATATGTATATATATATATATATATATATATATATATATATATATATATATATATTTATATATATATATATATATATATATATATATATATATATATATATATATATTTATATATATATATATATATATATATATATATATATATATATTCTGACTTCTTATGCGTATCTCTAATTTTTCAATGTCATTTGCTACAGTAAAGTAACTCCAAACAAAAAAAAATAGATATATGGAGCGCACGCCTATATTATCCTACGGGGCTCTGTAAAATTACATATATGCTGTACCAAAATTTTTTTTATTTTTTAATTCTCTGTCACCCCAATATTTGCTTTTTGATTAGAGTTACTTCACTTAACTAGATTTACATAGATGGTGAAGGGTATTTAAAATTCGGCATAGCCGAATATAGCACTCTTACTTGTTTGATTTAATATTATTTATTTTAAAATTAAGTTTATTTCTCAACCACTAGCTTTTTTTGATTCTACTTACATAACTTTTTTTTAAATATCAAATGTATTCAAAGCACAACTTTTCCAACTTTTCTAGTGGTTTACTTTTGTTAACAGAAAAAAAACTTCCCCTCACATACGTACACCAAATAAAAACAAAGCATTGGAAAAGTTTTCATCATTTTTGTCTGTTTTATGAAAGGAAAAATTTGTTGATATTTTCAATTCCAAAGTCCTCAAGTTTTTTTATTTATGGGTGGCTGCGGTAAAACTGTTAGTTGTGTTTTAATTTGCCACATTATTGAAAATAAAAAACAAAAACCTAAAGTGCCATTCTACATTCGCCGTTCAGACACAAACAAATAAATGCACCAGTGGGCAGAAAATTTCCCACAGAGGGTTGGTATAAAAAGCATTAACAGATTAATTTTATTCATAAAATCAAGATAATGAATAATGGAGTTTTGTTGCACTCAGAAAAATCATACAAAAGTCATTTAATTGAATTAATTTAAAACTTTTTTTTAACTTCGTATTGTTGAATTTTATTTTATTTTTTGGTAACTAGTGGAAAAAACTTCATTCATGCAGATAAAAAAAATTAATGATATTTTTATTATTGTTACACACAGAGAAAAGAAATTCGTTATAAGAACCGAATTTGTTGCCAATCGAATATTGTCGGTGTTGTGTACAGCGTTGCCGCTTTGGTCCAATCGGACCAAACTTGGTAGTTTTTCGTTTTTAAAAAACAGTTTGGTAGTTTGGTTGGTTTGTTGCATTTTTTTTAAATTTTGGTAGGTTTTGCTCCTGTAGCAATTTTTTAGCAATAGTAAATTTTTTACCTTAAAAATTCAGAACATAAAATAAAAAAATGTAACTTTGAATTAAATAAACAATAACTGTGACTAGTTTTACCACTGTTTTCAAAAACTGTTTTTGGTGTAATAAAAAACATCTCTGCTTTTTTGCATAAAGATGATTAAAGCTGTAACCATCTCTGGTTTAAGAAACGCGAACAATATTATGAAATTGAAATTAACAATATTTTTGAGTGAAGTCTTATTTACAAGTGTTTGTATTAAAAAAATTAACAGACAAAATGGAAAAGTAAGTAAACTTTTTTAATTGTATATATGTACCTATTAATTACATAAATATTTACTAATATTGCATGTAAAGAAACAGTCAAAAAAAATTTAGAACCGAATTTGATTGGCTCCAGGAAAGGGATGGGTGTTCATTCTGCATAATATGCTCTAAAACTATTTTAAATCATAACATCCATCTTAAAAATCACCAAAAGACAAATTTCCACCTCAACAATTACGGAAAAAAACCAAGTGAGTATAACAGAGTTTATGTGCAAGAAACGCATTTTTAAATTTTTGGTAGGCTGTGAACGATTTTGGTAGGATTTTTGAAAATTATTGGTAGGAAGTCAATTTCTTGTGTGGCAACGCTGGTTGTGTATTATCTTAAATTCGGTTGTAGTAACTGAATAAATATAGCTGTCACAACTATTTTAAAAAATGATTCTTGGGTGATTATAAAATATTATTGTGAATTAAGCAAAACAAAATAATATTTACTTTTATTTTAATAATAAATTATAGGAATAAGTTTATGCATTAAAAATTTCATGATTCGAACCATTGAATGCAGCTTTCTTCTTCCTCTACATCATGATTTCTTCTTTTCCATATAGTTTCTTTTACTTGCATCTCTTACCGCACGTTTTGCGCTGCGAAATAAATAAAATATTATAAAATTATTTTTATATATAAATGTCTTTCTGAGATAATTTTGAACTTACCATTTACATATCTTGGAGAACTTTTCACCACTTTTAATAAATCTTTTTATTTTTAAACTAAAATATTTTTGATTTTTGTAATGTGTACAAATTTTATTTATATTGTGTCAAACATTTTTCGATTTCAGAATATACAATCGAGTTTTATGATTCTTACTTCCAAAATTTGGTTTTCAGTAGTAATATACTGAATAAATTTAGTTGCATCTTCCATTTAATAGAATAGATTTTAGTAAAGACACAAGTCGGTCATGTTAACTTTTCTAAGAGGTGTTACAACTAACATTTAGAAGCAAATATCATTTGTTAGCTTTTAATATAAAAAATAAATCAAGACTATAAATTATTAATAATAAAAATCAAATTATTATATTAGTAATTGAATCAGACATAAAATTTGCTCGCGTAGAAAAAATAAAATCAATCAGAATTTGATTAACAACCGTCTTATTGCACTTGGCAATGGGCGAGTTTACTATTAGGGGTTTTCTATACATTGGCAAAGTAAATAAACAATTTAAAGCATATCTTCTTTCTCTGATTTCTTAGAAAATAATATAATAGTTAGGTGTATTAAAATTTTTTTGGTCTTCGAAACAGACAAATTAACAGCCAAATTAACCTGTTGAGAACTTGCGGAGAATAACATGTACGAAAACAAATTATAGGCCGGAGTTTCAAAACCAGTCATACCCTATCCAATGTTCTAGAAAAGTGTCTATCTATGTTTAAAATTTTATTCAAATCGGTTAAGCCTTATGCAAGAAACTAGAATGAACGACGTCAATCGATAATTTGGAAGCTCTAGTAATCACTGTAAAGAAGCTAAGTGAAATGAAGGCTGGTTATGAAAACAATATTATTGTTTTTGTTAAAGGTACCGACGAACTTCCATTTAAATCGCCTCAAGAATAACAGCTTCTTGCTTCTTTGAATTGCACTGACTGTTATCGGTATTTGATACAGAAATATTATAATGAAATCATTAAGGCCTCAATGCATTGATTAAGACAACATTTGGTTTTACAGCCTGTTACGCTCTAGAGGCGGTCATTCATTAACCGACTTCAAAAAAAGAAGGAGGTTATACAATTCAACTGAATGTTGCTTTTTTACATTTGTGCCCGCAGAACTCAGTCATTTCTGAACCGATTTTGGAAATTTTTGGTAATATGATAGACTATGCTTACAGATTGGTCCCGTTTAAAAACAGTTCATAATCTTAAAAATTAAAGGGTTTCCCCAAACAACATACATATTTTTTACCTGTATTATGAACTCTAAAGGGCGATTCTGTAAAATTTAAAATGACAGCGTATCACTATAGCTCCCAACAACAAAATATTATACAAAACTAAATCTAAAAATTAAAGGGTGCATCCATAATTGATGTAGATTTACTTATATGCGCCTATCTTTTGAACCGTTATAGACAAACGCTCGCAAATTGGACAGAATGTCGACTACTATGGCCGTTATAGTAACAAGTATTAATATTAAGAATTATAAATTAAAGGGTGCGCCAATAGTTCATTTAATATGATGTATATGGCCATACTGTTTAACAGTTGTAGACAGATGCTTTAAATTTACAACGAACCTGAATTGCTAAGTCCGTTATAACAACAAGTAAAAAATCTGGATTTGGAAGTTAAAGGGTGTTCCAATAGTTAATGTAATTTTGTGTATGTGACCAAACTTTTGCACCGTTATAGACAGAACGCTGAAACTTAAAAGCGACCTGTATTGCTAAATCCGCTATATCAACGAGTTTATAATTTGAATTTAGAAATTAAAGGGTGTCCCATAATTGGTGAATATTTACTAATATGAGCCTATCTTTTGAACCGTTATAGACAAACGCTTGCAAATTGGACAGAATTATAAATTAAAGGGTGCGCCAATAGTTCATTTAATTTGATGTATATTGCCATACTTTTTAGCAGTTATAGACAGATGCTTGAAATTTACAACGAACCTAACAACAAGTACGAAATATGGATTTGGAAGTTAAAGGGTGTTCCCATAGTTGATGTAATTTCAAGTGTGTGTCCGCACTTTTGAACCGTTATAGACAGAGCGCTGAAACTTAAAAGGGACCTGTATTGCTAAGTCCGCTATATCAACGAGTTTATAATTTGAATTTAGAAATTAAAGGATGTTCCATAATTGATGAAGATTGACTTATATGAGCCTATCTTTTGAACCGTTATAGACAGATAGATAAAATTTACAAGGGACATGTTTTTCTAAGTCCGCTATAACAAGAAGCTTATAATTTGAATTTAGAAATTAAAGGGTGTTCCCAAAATTAATGTAATTTGTTCTGTATGGCCGTATTTATTTAACCGTTGTATACAAACACCTTAATTTTTTGGTATAATAAGAAGTATAAAAATATTATATTATAAAATAAATAGTTGATATAATGTAATGTATATGGGCAATCTGTTGAACCGTTACAGACTGACGGTTAAAATTTATTTATTGCTAAATCTACTACAACAGCAAGTTTATAATTTAAATTTGGAAATTTAAGGGTGACCCTACAGTTGCTGTTGAACAGTTGAACTAGTATATATAAGGGTGTCCGAATAGTTAATGTAATCTAATTTATGTGGCCATACACTTGAACTGTTATAGGCAGACAGATGAAATCTGTTTTGAAGTCGTTTTTTTTCGCAAGAATTATATATCAATACATTCTTCGTTTACTTTTGTATACCCTTTATAAGTGGTGCAACTGCATTGCTTTTTATATTATGATAACCGTCATGCTGTCGATGATTTTTTGCGAGAAAAAAAATTAGAATTCGAAAATTTGCATGCCTTAATAACAAATTTTGTTTTTGAGTGTACAATCACATAAGTCGCAAAATTATCTGACTTTAAAACAGTCTCACAGAAAGTCACAGACCACCGAAATAAATCAAATTGCGAGTTTAATCAACAATGTGAAAATAATTGCGAAATAATAAGGAAAGTTTAAAAATTTTACACCGGGGTCTAGTGGGCTAACACTTTTCCACACATATTTTTATGAGTATCCTAATAACTTATTTTAAAAGATTTTCTATGATATCCACATTGGCCCATTACATCAAAGAATATTTGAAATGTTGCATATTATTTATAAAAACTTTAGGGTTTCGTATAAAGTTTCACAGGATTTATGACATAACATCTTTCTCCGTAAAATTACTTCTTTTGAACTAGGGACAACTTTTTATTTCATTTGGAGCGACTGGGTTAAACTAGATTTATTCAATTAAATAAAAATAAAACAAATTTATTTGAATAGTGTTGTGCATAAAACGTAAACAACTCGTTATAGAACTCGTTATTCGAATACTTTTTACTTTATTTGAGACCAAAATTAAAAATATTTATTTATTAATTGTTTTATTACATTTTTTGTTCGTGTATTTTGCAGTCACTAAGAATCTTTCTTTTCTTTCTAAGCCATATTTGGTTTACGGGTTATTTGGAAATTGGTTTTTAAAAGCACTGAGTATTAAATGATTTTAGGAGTTGACAGGTAAAAAATATGTAAAATTTGGAACGAATCCGATAACTCTTAATGGACCCGGAAATGACTTCAATGCACAATGTACCTCTCATTGTCGGATTTGTTCCAAATTTTACATATTTAATGTTTTAACGTAAACGAACCAAAATCCGGCCGGCGAAATGGAATCAAAACATTTTAAAATTTTTCCATACTAGCAAGAACACCTTAGGTATATATATATATACTTATATATTACTTAACGAATAAAATGCCAACATTAGCTAAATAATAGGCTCGACCGACTAAAACCCACGCAAAATTATAGCAAAAGTAAAAAAGTTTTTAAAAGGTTCAATATATTTTAGTTGGTCTTTTATACAAAAAACACAAGTATCTTGAAAAGGTTTTGTGAAATGGAAAATAATTATAGTGTTAAACAGAACTGAAAAAAAAGTAAAATCAGAAAAAAGAAATTGCAAGTGAACAGAAAGCAAATGGTACCACCAGCTTTAAAAGCAAATTAACATAAATTTTATTTTTGCAGCACTTAAACTTAAACGTCGACTACAAAAAGCAACAAAGATTCCAAATTGGTTGTAGCCCAAAGAAAATTTAAGAAAAATATAAAAAACATCAGTCGATGTATAATGAAATGAATGTGAACTGAAAGCCAAAATGAAAAAAGCAAAACTAAAATGGCGAGTAATCCAATAAAGTTATATTATTAGGCTAATAAATCACGTTTGAGTTTTTATATGAGTCAATTGTTTTAAAAGCTGTTGAATGAATACGCAAGCATTCGTTATACACAAATAACTAAATCACTAAAATTGTATTTAAATTTAAATTAAAAGCGAAATTTTAAAAATTATTTATTTTACTTTGTCGTTGGTTTATATTTTTTTCATCCTTTTTTATTATTTTTTTTATTCATTTTCCATTTCCTTTTCAAAGCCCACTCATCATCTTAAAGTGCTTTACTTTTTTTTACTTTATAAAGTAGCTTTATTTACAGCTAGAATAGTCTCACATCATTTTGTTCATCATCATTATTCATCCGTCATCATCATCTCTTCTTTTTTTTTTTGTTGTTGCTGTTGATGCTTCACCTGGCGAACTTACTCCGAGAGTTTGCAACAAAAAGAAATCTTAATATAAAAAAGAAAGACAAAAACAGCTTAAAATCTTCAGCTCTGTGTCTGTAATTTTTTAACAATCCTTTATTTTTATTTTTTATTACTTTTGTATTAGAAGTATAGAGTAATTGTAGTAATATTATTTAGTCGTAGTATTAGCTGCAAAATATTGTTCCATTAATGCCCTTAATTATATATATATATATATATATATATATATATATATATATATATATATATATATGTAAAAAAAATTTTTTGAGCTGTCAGATGCTATTTTCTGTAATACTTTATCGATCCTTTTGTAGTTATAATCCGTTTTGATTTTTTAACAGCAGAACTCAGTCATTTTTAAACCGAATTTTAACTTTTTCTTCATTTGAAAGGTGATGCATACAGATTGGTATTGTAAATCGTAAAGGACACATTTTTAGAATTAAAGAAAAATGGCGCATTATGATAGCTCCCCATGACAAAAAATATTTAATAAAAAAATCTAAAAACAAATAGGTGTCCCCATAGGTGACGTAAATTTACCTATATGAGCCAATCTTTTTAACCGGGTTAGACATGCACATGAACATGGGACAGAATGTCAATTTCAGTTATTAACATTTGAAATTATATTTTAAAGGATGCCCCAATATTTAAAGGGTCCGCCAAATACCTTTTTTTAAGGCTATAAAAAAGCAGTGTAGCTTCGGCTGTGTGGCACGTAGCGCCATCCTGTTGAAAGCAAATGTTGCAAATACCCACCTCTTCAATTTTGGTGAACAAAAATTCGTTCAACATGGCCCGATAACGATCGCCATTGAATGTAACGGCCTCTCCTCATTTTCGAAAAAAATGGCCCAATTATGCCTCAAGACCAAAATCCGCACTAAACAGTGACTCGTTTTGGGTGCACCGGCTTTTCAATGTATGCGTATGTATGTATGAAAAGATGATTTTTTTTTAAATCGGCATCTTAATGTCGCAATATTTCCCAGTGTTGTTCGTTTAGCGCAAAGATAAAACCAATTATCTGTCAAATCAGACATGAGCTAAGTGTTACCATTCACGAAATAAGCACTAGTTGAAAAAAAAAACGTTAGATGGCGGACACGTTATTTAACTTTATGTATTTGGCCATACTTTTGAACAGTTGTAGAAAGACGCTATAACAATTAGTATAAAATTTGGAATTAGGATAGTTGATGTAATTTGATGTATATTGCCAAAATGTTGAATGGTTGTAGACAGACGGTTGAAATTAACAAAAATTTGCAGTGCTAAGCCTTCTATAACAAGTATAAAGTTCAGAGATGGAATATTAGGGCGTTCCAATAGTTAAAAGAATTATTCTAATTAAAGGTTTACTTGAAAAAGTAGATGCAGCAGTTGGGCTAGATAGACGCACGTTGAATATTATTGCGAGGAATACTTTTTTTTCGCAAATTAAGTCTTGTAATTGTTACGCAAATGCTGACGATGTCTAGCTGCTGTCTGACGATATATTTTAAACTTTTCAGGATCATAATGTAAGTGAAGATACAAGAATAACGAAACTCGCGTAAAAAAAGATAAGGATCATGTAAAAATTCTGTTTAAATAAAACTCAACACTACTCGTCCGTCAACTACCTTCTGCGAATACAAAAAGGTACGAATAGTTTTTTCTTTATTACTACAATTTACTACAAATCCATTTGCTTTACGCGCCTCTAAATCAATGCCTTGTTTGAAGTTAATTATGTCCCGCTTACGGTTCTTGTCCTAAAGGAAACAATTAATACGAATTATAGTTGCTGTGTTTTCGTTTCGTCTTATGCTATAAACACACACGAAGGAGCATTAAAGGAGAAATGAGCATGTTCCACCTAATGTTCCCTCGTGTGTAGCAATGCTTCTTGTTAAAATTCATGTTTGCTTTCAAGTTGGCGGAAATATCAAAGAAACACAATATTAATTCATCTATATTGATGTTTACAGTGTTTCTTGTGTTGTTTGGTTGAAAGCAGTCGCCTTTTTTGGGGGCTGTTTTATAAGTCGCATATATTCGCATATTTTTTCTTTACTTTGTGTTTTAGCATATCAAACAACCTTACAAATGTTTTTTGTCTACCATTTTATAATTTCGAAGTCTTTCGGTTCAATTTTTCAGCCTTTGAAAAAAAATGTAAAATAAATTGATTTTATTTTTAAATGTCTTCAAATATTAACAAATATCTTTGTTAGAGATATTAATTATAACTATGCTCAGTAATAATTAAAATTATGCGAGATGGTTTGGGAGAAAAAAGGAAAATAATAACTTCTTAGAATTTTCTTTCTTTTAGAGATCGAGGTAAAAATTTTATGCTCACCTTTTTCCTTAGGCTTAATAGAGATAAAGCGTTATGTTTTTTTTTAATTCACAATAATTCAATAAAAGTTTTATTTGTAAGAAAAGGAGAGTTAGTAACTTGGAGTTCACAAATAATGTTGATAATTTTTAGTTCTTAAAAAAAGCCAGTAAAAATTGTAAGACATTATTACGTTGAACGTAAAAAGGCAGGGTTTATACCCTGTTCAGACATGTTTTCTTAATTGAATCAATTGCGCAATTAAATTTGATGTTCACACATGCTCAATTAAGCTTATTCAATTAGCACAAGGCATATTTATTTTACTAGGTAGTGTCGTCCGCCCAGCTGATTTCTCTTTTTATCACAAAAACAACCTTTTTTTGTTGTTGCTTTGAAGTTGAAAGTGTCAAAAGCAATTTTCGTATGACCCGCCATATTCTTTTTATTTTTTTATATAAATTTTACTTGCGGCTTGTGAATTTAATGAAATTTTTCTTCTCACTGAATATAGTTCCCAGTAAACATACTTGTTGGCAGGGTTGCATTTCGCATCATATTCAATTAGTGATGAATATAATTTAAGTGTCCAAATGAAATTGGACAAAATATTTTGACGATCAACTTCTTATCTCCTCTATTTCCTAAATATTTCGTCAATAGGAATAAAAACAAGTATAATTCTTTGTTAGTCTCTCATATAATTTTCTATGTGCCGTAAATATTTCTAGTGGAGTCAAATTGTCTGTACTGAAAGGAAAACATGGTTGCTAAACTATGTTTAATTTCATGTTGACTCGTATGTTTCTATAATTATAAATGTTTAATTATTTTAAGCTTGGCTTTCGTTTTTATCTGCCACAAAAAAATATTTCTGAACATACTTCTGAAATTAAGATCACAGCTCATTCGTGAAACAATTGTATTTAAAAATCTTTAAACGGATTGAAAAAACTCTGCAATTGGCGTCTATAGAAAGAGACGACATTCTGTCACATTAATTTTCAACACTAGTGAATAAAAATATTTGTTATCACATTTGTGGTATACGGCTTGGTAATTCCCTGAGGGCTCTCAAGGAAGGGGCAAAGGATTAACTCCTTTTTCATTTCCCTTTATTTGCCCTCGCTTAATATAATTTTATTAATAGTTCTGACTTTTATAGGATCAAAATTCCGTTATGAACTGAATTTACTAACTTTACGAAATTAAACAAGTGTTTAAGATTTGCGAAAAAGTAAATATTTATTTATTTACTTTTTTCAATTTATACTAAATATATAAAGATACGTTAGGGTATTTTTATATCTAACTGAACAAATAACAAAATCATTTTTATTTCTGTCCCAGTATTTGTATTTTCAATTGACTTCATTCAGGATTTTGCACTTAAAACACAAGTTATAAAAAAGGATAAGTAACAAGAAAGGATACACAACTCTTAAGATACATAAAACTTAACTTATTCTGTCTTTTTATTCAAACACTAACAATGTATAAAATATATACTTGTAGATAAATGTATATGCATTATGGCACACACACACACACATACAATCACATTTAAGCTACACATACAGCAGAAGTTTTGCAGTTTTTTTCTTAAATTGTTACAACTGTAGTTTCAGAAGCTTTTGTCCCTTTTAAAAAGGCGAAAACAAAAAAGAACTTAGGAAAACAAAAAGAAGAGTGTATATTTTATTTCCACTTTTGGTTTTTGTTTCTTTTTATTATTTCCTCTGTTGGTAGAAGACAATTTTCTATGAGTTAAAAAAAATACCACTTCACTTCGCACTGAAACAAAAATGTGTTGTAACTGAAAGTATTTCAATTGTTACTCTTTTTTTAAGGCCGAGTAGTTTTAGTTTTTTTTAATAAAACTGTAGGCGGAGCAAAAGCCTTAATTTCCTTTGCATAATAAACTCAAAATGCTATTTCTACAGGTTTGTATTCTTGATATTAAAAGAACATAAAGGATATCAGCATTGCGCCCAGGTATTGTGTAGAGTACGAATCATATTTGGCCTTAAAGGCTTGGATATAAAATTGTTAATAAATAAATACAAATAAAATATATAAAATTAGTGTAATTTTTCATAACTAAAAGTTGTGGGTCAGCAAATAAATAAAGTAGGCAGATCTTCAGTTGAGGCGTGATATCACTAAAAGCATTTGTTTACCATACCTATGACCTATTTAAAAATATCGAACAAATGCATTTGTTTGTTACCGTTTATTTTATACAAACCCGATTCAGTATTATGTCGCTTAAAATACGATTCATTCGATTGGTTCTATTTAGCTGTTGTCTGACTCCTTCAAAGAATTTACACAACACACATATAATTGACAGTATCGATAGTACCGTCTGTATAAGTTTATTTAAAAATAATCATTAACACTGTGTACTTCTAGTGCGCTTGATTCCTTTAAATAATTTGTTTTCTACCGATAAACATATTGTAAATTATCACAAAATATTATCAGTAAATAAATAAGAAAATTAATTTCTTGATATTGGAATTTTGCAAGATTCTAGCGGCCTTTTTGCCATACATTACGAAGAATATGGATCATCTATATGGGATCCTTACTATATTATCATCTCACACCAAACTTTGGATTTTTTTTATTACCATTCAAAGTTCATTGGTTTTATTTAAAAAAATTGCAATGAAAAAAATTAAATTATTGCTAATAATTTTGTTTTAATTATAATTGTTTTTAAATTATGTTAAACAACGGGATTTTTTTTAAATTTCATTAATTAATTTTTAAAAATCTTTTTTTCGTGCTATTTTCCCGATTAATTATATAAATCACCGATATTGATTATTGAGGGTCAAAGCAGGTCTCGATGGCCATTTCGTTATCGCTTACTTAACTCTTCAGGACACTTCTGACAATTATTTTAAATAAACTAAAGATTTTTGTCCAAACAATAAAGCAAAGACAAAAATCAAAGTTTAAGCAAAAACAGTAATTCTCTTTCTCCGCTGTATACGGCTGAATTTTTGTTTTTACTAATAGTAATAAAATTTATATGAAACCGTTTAATTACTAATTACAATTGAATAAAATTAAGTTGTTTTTATAAAACATAAATTTATAGCTAACAGATCTTATTACTTCCACGAAATATTTTCCAACAGTGTCTAATTTTTCTTGGGGATTTTAAAACATATATGTTTTACAAAATATTTCTGACAAATATGCTATTTTAAAATTCTGCTCTACTATACTTTAAGGTGTATTTAGTGTACAAAGACAAGCAGTCAGGTTTTTTAATGCGTAATATCTTGAAATCATTAGTCAATGATAATGACTTTGTTTTTGTTTGACTTTGTTTACTATTAATGCAAATAAGAGTAATGGTAATGCTAATGAAATTGATAAAAAATTTATCCATTTAATTAATTACTCCCATGCATGATACATATAATAAAACTGTTACAAGATAATTTCTGTGCATTAAATATTTTTTTGAAAATTTTGATGTTGGTGTAGATATCAATCGATATGGAATACAGTACCATTATTTTTTTCGCATCACCTAAATAATTCTGGATGGATTTGAATAAAATTTTGTAAGGAGGTCCCTTAGATGTGAAAGCACTCAATATCACCGGTAAAACAGTACTAAAAAAGTTGCCAGCATATTTTATTTTTGTAGATAAAAAAATTTTTAGCCTTTAAATATTGAAAAACACATTTTTCTAAATTTTAAGAAAATTTAAATGACACGCGGACGAACGTGGGCCCTGCTAGTTCATACTAGTACATGTGAGAGTGTGAATATTCTTGTCGTACGCATTTAATTTTTACAAATGAGTAAATCTTTATTTATATTTAAATACGCAACCACTAATTTAATTTTACTGAAAATCTTAATTAACCAAATCAGAAATTCCCTAAGGAATGGTCACAGTAGTTAAATATTTGACCAAAAAGACGTAACTACTAAATTAAGAAAAAAAATTGTGTCCTTCTCAAATACTTATTAAGAAATATAAAAACCTACTGAATATAAAAGGTAAGATATCAAATTTGTTATATTTAAAAATTATAATTGATACTGTTGCGTGTCAAGAAAGATGGAATAAACATCTATAAAAGTAGTGGTTACTTTTTTTTGTTAAATATTTGACTAGTCTGATCGCAACTTTACAAATAGCAAAATATATTTATTTTTTTCTCAGTTAAGCTCATACTTTTTTAAAATTATTATAAAAACACTGATGTTTTCAATGAAATGGTCTTCATGGAATTTTATAGGAGTAATCATTTATACCGCAAGTATACGAATATTTATTGTTTACTCGAAATGCTTAAAATTATTTTTTATTTTAATAAATCCCTTGATAATTTGATAAATTTCTAGTTTTTTTTTTTTTTCTTTAATAATATTTTATTCAGTCCTAATACATTAAAAGGAATCAATTTTTGTCTCAAGACATTGAATAAAGTATTATTTTCCCTTAAGACAAAATGCAATGTTAAACATTAGGAATTAAAAAATTTAGTGCTTAGAAGTAAAAGAGAACCAATAAAATAAAAGAAAAAAGATATGAACTGGCAATACAAAAATATCCGGTTCCGGTCAACTCAATCAGTCTTTTACTGATTTTATTCTTCTTGCACTCACAGAAATAGTAATAAAGAAATAAGTAGTCTAAAGAAATAAATGAAATAAAAATCTAAAAAAAAACTTTAATCAGCAAATAAGAAATTAACAAAGGAAGAGGAGAAATAAAAAGAAAAGAAACTATACAAATGAACCAAAAGAAAATCTAACGTTGTTACACAAAGTATCCTTTTTATAAAATCATGATAGACTTTAAGACGAGGCTGTAACAAATAAAATCTTAAGGGAGTAAACAATTTACAGAAATGTGATTGTTTCTGGGGAATTTTATAAGAGTATTCCAAACAAATAAACAAAATGTGGATGGCTGTAAAAAATAAAATGGACAGTTGATGATTTTACCCAATAAGATTACGAAACATTAATTTTTCTTAAGTAAAGTAAAAGTAATGAATTAAATCAATTTATCTGATAATTCCTTACTAAGGTTTCTTTATTTACAAAAAGTAAAAGCAGCCTTACTGCTGATTTAAATCAGCTAAGAATCAGATAAGAAAATGCACAATTGTTGTTCTCTAACACAGAAATGTTCGAATTATTCCATTTGTTTAGAAAAGTATAGGAAAAAATGTGACGGCAATTTTGTAGAGGTATTCGCTACAGGTCTCAAACTGTGAGAGTTTGTCTAATAGTGGTTTCACGGGAAAAATATTATTTTGTAAATAATCGACTCACATCTCGATAACTGCAACTTAATAATAGATCTTCATCGCAATTTAACGCAGTTAGGTTTCTGTTTGTCTAACAATATTAGTAAAACAATTCTTGTGAGGTATATGGCTGCCATACAAAAAAAATTTGATTCAACAACCTTATAATTAACAGCCACTGCATTGACTTTACCCACCTCTTGAAAAATATATATCAAGGAAATTTCTCAAAATGCATCTCAAATAGGTCTCCATCTAAAAATCCATGTATTTCTCAACATTTTAATTCTTGTATTACGACCGTTGAACATTTAGGAACAATAAAAGAGTTAGCACTTGATGATTGATATTATTGTTTCATATTTTATTAAGGATAACAGCTTTAATAAAAATGAAGAACTATTTCTTAACTAGTGTTATGTTCGTTAATAAAGCTGTGTTTAGACGGCGTGTACAAGTCATATGGAATGTCAACATTTCTATCCATATGAAGTTTGTTGTGTATGTTAAAATCTGTCTTTCACATACGGTTTATAATTATCATGTTCAAACTTGCATATGTTACGTACCTATGACATAACCTCTAGTTGATAAAAAGAAAACTAAAATGCTTAAAGCAGTGATGTCAACTATTCATTTTTTTAGCAATAACTATATAAAAAGAACAACGACAAGCACAATACTGCCTTTTCTCATTATTATTTATATCAAAATTGCTATATATTAAATTTGCCATAATATCAAATTGCACATAGGCACTTAGGCTGTGTTCGTTATAAGCACACGTCACAAGTTCAGAACTTCACGTTCAATTCAGGTACTTGGCGTAGTTCTCATGAAGTACATGTTACAATCTTAAAATTAAGGTACTCGGTCTATTTTTTCTTGTTTATTTTTACATTTGAAGTTGTTAATTGCCCTAATAAGACAATTAATATACAAGTCTTGCTTATTGTACACACAAAATAATAATATATATGCAAGTGTTATTTATAAGTTGTAAAAAAGACAAAAAATTTAAAAATGTGCATTGAATAAAAAATTGTTGTAAGCAAATTCGTTTTTGCCACACACAGAAAACAGATTAGTAAAATAACGTTGCAGATTATTAAAATTCAACCACTAATATCATTAATTAATTTTTATTCTTAATAAAGTATAATCCTGACATATTTTCTATATGTAGAACAAAAAAATTATAATTGTAAATAATTGTCGGTCGCAACAACCGTTAAGAAAATTAACAAGACCAATTTCTGTATTTGCTGCAATCTTTTCTGTTAATTGGGAGATGCAACTAAATTAATTCAGCACATTAATACGGATACTCAAAAGTTGGTAGTTATAATTGAAAAATCGATATTAATTTTGAAAACAATATTGTTTTTGACAAGGGTGTGAAGATAAATACGTCAGATAAATACGTCCTACAAAAATGTCAAATACGTTCCACATACTGCAAACTGCGCTGTTAAAGTTACATGTACATTAAAAAAGATCATATAGCTATAAATTACAACAATTTAATAAAAATATTTAAAAATTTTACAAAAACCGTCTTCGTCCCCATTAAAAATTTTAAAACATAATTACATAGAAAAATGTTATTAGAGTAAAATAATAGGAAAAATGAGTGGAAAAAGTCGATATATAGAGAAGACATGAATCGGGTCACCGGCATAGTGGGAGTAGCCTAGGACTAGTAGATTCCAGCCGTGTACAATCTACGTCTGGATTCAGCCCGATATCGGAGATAAGAATTTTTGAAAATTATGCTTTTAGGGAAAATCAATATGAAAAAAGGGCATATTTTGAAGTGGAAAAATTCGATATTTAGAGAAGACATGAATCGGGTCACCGGCATAGTGGGAGTAGCCTAGGACTAGTAGATTCCAGCGGTGTACAATCTACGTCTGGATTCAGCCCGATATCGGAGATATGAATTTTTGAAAATTATGCTTTTAGGGAAAATCAATATGAAAAAAGGGCATATTTTGAAGTGAAAAAATTCGATATTTAGAGAAGACATGAATTGGGTCACCGGCATAGTGGGAGTAGCCTAGGACTACTAGCTTCCAGCCGTGTACAATCTACGTCTGGATTCAGCCCGATATCGGAGATATGAATTTTTGAAAATTATGCTTTTAGGGAAAATCAATATGAAAAAAGGGCATATTTTGAAGTGGAAAAATTCGATATTTAGAGAAGACATGAATCGGGTCACCGGCATAGTGGGAGTAGCCTAAGACTAGTAGATTCCAGCGGTGTACAATCTACGTCTGGATTCAGCCCGATATCGGAGATATAAATTTTTGAAAATTTTGCTTTTAGGGATAATCAATATGAAAAAAGGGCATATTTTGAAGTGGAAAAATTCGATTATTAGAGAAGACATGAATCGGGTCACCGGCATAGTGGGAGTAGCCTAGGACTAGTAGATTCCAGCCGTGTACAATCTACGTCTGGATTCAGCCCGATATCGGAGATAAGAATTTTTGAAAATTATGCTTTTAGGGAAAATCAATATGAAAAAAGGGCATATTTTGAAGTGGAAAAATTCGATATTTAGAGAAGACATGAATCGGGTCACCGGCATAGTGGGAGTAGCCTAGGACTAGTAGATTCCAGCCGTGTACAATCTACGTCTGGATTCAGCCCGATATCGGAGATAAGAATTTTTGAAAATTATGCTTTTAGGGAAAATCAATATGAAAAAAGGGCATATTTTGAAGTGGAAAAATTCGATATTTAGAGAAGACATGAATCGGGTCACCGGCATAGTGGGAGTAGCCTAGGACTAGTAGATTCCAGCCGTGTACAATCTACGTCTGGATTCAGCCCGATATCGGAGATATGAATTTTTGAAAATTATGCTTTTAGGGAAAATCAATATGAAAAAAGGGCATATTTTGAAGTGGAAAAATTCGATATTTAGAGAAGACATGAATCGGGTCACCGGCATAGTGGAAGTAGCCTAGGACTAGTAGATTCCAGCCGTGTACAATCTACGTCTGGATTCAGCCCGATATCGGAGATATGAATTTTTGAAAATTATGCTTTTAGGGAAAATCAATATGAAAAAAGGGCATATTTTGAAGTGGAAAAATTCGATATTTAGAGAAGACATGAATCGGGTCACCGGCATAGTGGGAGTAGCCTAGGACTAGTAGATTCCAGCGATGTACAATCTACGTCTGGATTCAGCCCGATATCGGAGATATAAATTTTTGAAAATTTTGCTTTTAGGGAAAATCAATATGAAAAAAGGGCATATTTTGAAGTGGAAAAATTCGATATTTAGAGAAGACATGAATCGGGTCACCGGCATAGTGGGAGTAGCCTAGGACTAGTAGATTCCAGCGGTGTACAATCTACGTCTGGATTCAGACCGATATCGGAGATATAAATTTTTGAAAATTTTGCTTTTAGGGATAATCAATATGAAAAAAGGGCATATTTTGAAGTGGAAAAATTCGATTATTAGAGAAGACATGAATCGGGTCACCGGCATAGTGGGAGTAGCCTAGGACTAGTAGATTCCAGCCGTGTACAATCTACGTCTGGATTCAGCCCGATATCGGAGATATAAATTTTTGAAAATTTTGCTTTTAGGGATAATCAATATGAAAAAAGGGCATATTTTGAAGTGGAAAAATTCGATTATTAGAGAAGACATGAATCGGGTCACCGGCATAGTGGGAGTAGCCTAGGACTAGTAGATTCCAGCCGTGTACAATCTACGTCTGGATTCAGCTCGATATCGGAGATATGAATTTTTGAAAATTTTGCTTTTAGGGAAAATCAATATGAAAAAAGGGCATATTTTGAAGTGGAAAAATTCGATATTTAGAGAAGACATGAATCGGGTCACCGGCATAGTGGGAGTAGCCTAGGACTAGTAGATTCCAGCCGTGTACAATCTACGTCTGGATTCAGCCCGATATCGGAGATATGAATTTTTGAAAATTATGCTTTTAGGGAAAATCAATATGAAAAAAGGGCATATTTTGAAGTGGAAAAATTCGATATTTAGAGAAGACATGAATCGGGTCACCGGCATAGTGGGAGTAGCCTAGGACTAGTAGATTCCAGCGGTGTACAATCTACGTCTGGATTCAGCCCGATATCGGAGATATAAATTTTTGAAAATTTTGCTTTTAGGGATAATCAATATGAAAAAAGGGCATATTTTGAAGTGGAAAAATTCGATATTTAGAGAAGACATGAATCGGGTCACCGGCATAGTGGGAGTAGCCTAGGACTAGTAGATTCCAGCCGTGTACAATCTACGTCTGGATTCAGCCCGATATCGGAGATAAAAATTTTTGAAAATTTTGCTTTTAGGGATAATCAATATGAAAAAAGGGCATATTTTGAAGTGGAAAAATTCGATTATTAGAGAAGACATGAACCGGGTCACCGGCATAGTGGGAGTAGCCTAGGACTAGTAGATTCCAGCCGTGTACAATCTACGTCTGGATTCAGCCCGATATCGGAGATAAGAATTTTTGAAAATTATGCTTTTGAGGAAAATCAATATGAAAAAAGGGCATATTTTGAAGTGGAAAAATTCGATATTTAGAGAAGACATGAATCGGGTCACCGGCATAGTGGGAGTAGCCTAGGACTAGTAGATTCCAGCCGTGTACAATCTACGTCTGGATTCAGCCCGATATCGGAGATATGAATTTTTGAAAATTATGCTTTTAGGGAAAATCAATATGAAAAAAGGGCATATTTTGAAGTGGAAAAATTCGATATTTAGAGAAGACATGAATCGGGTCACCGGCATAGTGGGAGTAGCCTAGGACTAGTAGATTCCAGCGGTGTACAATCTACGTCTGGATTCAGCCCGATATCGGAGATATAAATTTTTGAAAATTTTGCTTTTAGGGAAAATCAATATGAAAAAAGGGCATATTTTGAAGTGGAAAAATTCGATATTTAGAGAAGACATGAATCGGGTCACCGGCATAGCGGGAGTAGCCTAGGACTAGTAGATTCCAGCGGTGTACAATCTACGTCTGGATTTAGCCCGATATCGGAGATATGAATTTTTGAAAATTTTGCTTTTAGGGAAAATCAATATGAAAAAAGGGCATATTTTGAAGTGGAAAAATTCGATATTTAGAGAAGACATGAATCGGGTCACCGGCATAGTGGGAGTAGCCTAGGACTAGTAGATTCCAGCGGTGTACAATCTACGTCTGGATTCAGCCCGATATCGGAGATATAAATTTTTGAAAATTTTGCTTTTAGGGAAAATCAATATGAAAAAAGGGCATATTTTGAAGTGGAAAAATTCGATATTTAGAGAAGACATGAATCGGGTCACCGGCATAGTGGGAGTAGCCTAGGACTAGTAGATTCCAGCGGTGTACAATCTACGTCTGGATTCAGCCCGATATCGGAGATATAAATTTTTGAAAATTTTGCTTTTAGGGATAATCAATATGAAAAAAGGGCATATTTTGAAGTGGAAAAATTCGATATTTAGAGAAGACATGAATCGGGTCACCGCTGGAATCTACTAGTCCTAGGCTAGTCCCACTATGCCGGTGACCCGATTCATGTCTTCTCTAAATATCGAATTTTTCCACTTCAAAATATGCCCTTTTTTCTACTAGTCCTAGGCTACTCCCACTATGCCGGTGACCCGATTCATGTCTTCTCTAAATATCGAATTTTTCCACTTCAAAATATGCCCTTTTTTCATATTGATTTTCCCTAAAAGCAAAATTTTCAAAAATTCATATCTCCGATATCGGGCTGAATCCAGACGTAGATTGTACACCGCTGGAATCTACTAGTCCTAGGCTACTCCCACTATGCCGGTGACCCGATTCATGTCTTCTCTAAATATCGAATTTTTCCACTTCAAAATATGCCCTTTTTTCATATTGATTTTCCCTAAAAGCAAAATTTTCAAAAATTCATATCTCCGATATCGGGCTGAATCCAGACGTAGATTGTACACCGCTGGAATCTACTAGTCCTAGGCTACTCCCACTATGCCGGTGACCCGATTCATGTCTTCTCTAAATATCGAATTTTTCCACTTCAAAATATGCCCTTTTTTCATATTGATTTTCCCTAAAAGCAAAATTTTCAAAAATTCATATCTCCGATATCGGGCTGAATCCAGACGTAGATTGTACATCGCTGGAATCTACTAGTCCTAGGCTACTCCCACTATGCCGGTGACCAGATTCATGTCTTCTCTAAATATCGAATTTTTCCACTTCAAAATATGCCCTTTTTTCATATTGATTTTCCCTAAAAGCAAAATTTTCAAACATTCATATCTCCGATATCGGGCTGAATCCAGACGTAGATTGTACACCGCTGGAATCTACTAGTCCTAGGCTACTCCCACTATGCCGGTGACCCGATTCATGTCTTCTCTAAATATCGAATTTTTCCGCTTCAAAATATGCCCTTTTTTCATATTGATTTTCCCTAAAAGCAAAATTTTCAAAAATTCATATCTCCGATATCGGGCTGAATCCAGACGTAGATTGTACACCGCTGGAATCTACTAGCCCTAGGCTACATCCACTATACCGGTGACCCGATTCATGTCTTCTCTATATATCGACTTTTTCCACTCATTTTTCCTATTATTTTACTCTAATAACATTTTTCTATGTAATTATGTTTTAAAATTTTTAATGGGGACGAAGACGGTTTTTGTAAAATTTTTAAATATTTTTATTAAATTGTTGTAATTTATAGCTATATGATCTTTTTTTAATGTACATGTAACTTTAACAGCGCAGTTTGCAGTATGTGGAACGTATTTGAAATTTTTGTAGGACGTATTTATCTGACGTATTTATCTTCACACCCTTGTTTTTGACATTATAAAAAAGAAAAAGAAATTAACATACAAAATAAAAACATTTATTTATTTATTTACTTTAAAAAACAAAAGAAAAAACAAGTAGCTGTGAAATTGGCAAACAATTAACCAATTTTGTAGAAAGGTAAGTTCAGCTTGATTAAAAAAAGAGAAATTTGTAAATGTAAATAATTTTGAAACATTTTATAGCACTTTGGCAAAACGTACAATATTTTCGGATGGTACGGCAAATTTGGAAATAGCAAGAAATCAGGAAGAAAAGGAAGATGTATTGCTGAGGTATTCATCATTTATTATTATGTTCTCATCTTTTAAATTACTTTTTGAATAAAGTTTTGTAAAAAATTATGAAGTTGTTTTATTTCATTCACAATAATATTTTCTATTGACTGTCCTCTTTCTCGAATCATTTTATAAAATAGTTACGAGCACCATATTCATTCAGTCATTTCAACCGAATTTCAAAAAATACTCACAACCGACAAAATTCGATTGGAAACAAATTCGGTTGTCATAACGAATCTCTTTTTTCTGTGCATATTTTTCAACTTTTCACTACCTGTAAGGGGCACATACCCCTGATAAAATTTAAACTCCAATTTTTTACAAACTAATTATTTTCACAAAAAATCTTCTTTCTATTTGTTATAAATTTCTACATTGAAACTGTCACCATTATTACTTTTTCTTTAACGTATATACATGCGAAAACTTAAAAGAATTTTCAAATACTAATCGTACCAAAAAAAGTGGACATGATTATTAGAGTACATTTCCACTAAGAAAAAGATATAAATTATAAGATAATAATAAGGGCAATAAGTCAAATCTCTATTCGTTTTTTACCATAAAATAATTGATGCTGAATATAATTGTAAAAATGCAATAAGCGGTAATAATCTCCAAATACTAAATTTTAATATTTCATTTGTATCATTTTCTTTTCTTATATTTTAAGCACTAGATCGGTTTTTAAAATAAAAATATTGTTAATTATTTTTTATTTTTTCAATATTTCGCCACACCGTTGGGTGGCATTTTCAAAAGTTCAAAAAATATTTTATTTTCAGAAATCTAACTTTAATCGTCAAAATATTTTGAGCTGAAATTTTTAAAGTGCAAATTTGCATCACTGACAACATCTGTTGTCATATGTTTTTACATATAAAAATAGAGCGTGCTCTAAATAAAAAAACTAATACATGTTATAACACATAGGAATATAACATATGAGATATTTTATGAGGTTTACACAGTGGTATTGATTTATATGTGGAAATTTGACATTTCATATGACTTGTACACACCGTCTAAACGCAGCTTAACTGTGATTAATTGAAAAGATAACATCAAAAAGTTAGATACCAGTATAATAAAATACACTACGTGGAAAAATTCACAGAAAGATTTTGGTCTACACTCGTATATAATTTAGCTAGTCTAGGAATAAAGGCCGCGAGACCATTATATGCGTCGTTTATCGCCGATTGTGCTCTAAAGCAGTTCGTAACTGACCCGTTGTTTTATCGCTACCAAGTTTTCAGGCTAACAAAGTTTTAAATTTTGGCTTATATGAAAATTCTTATACGAGTAAAAAATTATGTATTTTAGACCTTAATGCTAAATAACTGAAAGTAAAATAACCCTTTTCATGCAGCAAATTGGTTTAATAAAATAAATTAAAACCAAAATGAATTTAATTTGTTTTATTAAATTTTATTTTCGGGATATGATGTAGCAGTCATTAAGCTCCGCGGTAACTTTTTTAATTTTAAAATAAATTTTTGCTCTAAAATATAGATTTATGCTTTTTTATTACATTTAATAAGATGAGCATGTTTAATTAATTTTATACAAATTTTTTTTAATAAGCAAACTGTCTTGAAAAAGCTTATATTACATGCTTTTGAATTGTGTTAACTGCACATTTCCTTTTTATTTTTTGACCACAAATGTTGGAAAAAGTAATCGAAAACTGGACCTCCAGATAAGACTTCGTCCGAGAGGGCTGTGGCGGTCATATTCTTTCGAATAAAGAACATTTCATATCAAATTAAAAAATTAATCTTTGTTTCATTCCACTTATTACATTTTTATATACGTCTATAAAAAAAATCATACTGTATTTATTTGGTTTTTACCATTTTTATTATTTGAATTATTTAGTATAACTCCTACTCAATTTTTATTTTAATAAGTTTTAAACGTTAATCCACATTTATATTCATTGAGGTTTTCAAACCAAGTTCAGTGGAGACATGTAACGTGATGCATTTGTTCATGTATTCACACCATTTTCATTTCCATTGTGTAATGTATTTAATTTTTTTTCTATTTTAGTAATTTTTTTATTTAAATAGAAGATAATGTGAAAAATGAGGCTAGCAAAAGTGCAAGTAGATTACGAGGCGGTTAAACTTGGGAAGCATATTATTATTGTGCGGATAAACACAATAATAATATGGATTTTCTTATTTCTGCAAAAGTCAATGAGATCACAAGACATAAGGAAGGAAGAAGCCAACCAAGTTTGCGGGGTTTGGTACAAATATCTATTGATGCCGGAGACGATATGTTAGGATTTTCTAGAACTTTACATGCAGATATACAGCCCTGTTCAAATATATTTCCACAACAGACATTTCTTACTTTACATAAGTAACTATTAAACCATGATTAAACTTAGCAATGGTGAAAAACACCGACGCTTTCAGGATCCCAGTATTCATTTTAACATAACGAATAGATATACCAAAGAAATAATGTAATATAGCGGATTTGCGTCAAACCCATAAGCAGGTTAGAAAATCAGCACTCTAATTGTCTCATAAAATCGAACCCAACATGTTATCGGACAGCAGTACACGTAAATAAAAAACATTGTTGAGGTAACCATAATCTAAAGCAACATATTATGGTTAATTTGTATGGTTGTTGTAAAAATATATTTGTGTTAAAAACAAGAATAACATGACTGTTATTGGAACATGTTATAGTCTTATATACAAATAATATTGTAAGTAATTGCCATAATAATGGTTAAAAAGATATAATTAAAGGTACTTACAAAATCATAATATGGTCCGTTAGTATAAGAATTACTCTTCAATGAAAAATACAGCTTTTTATTATGATATTTATTAACAATTTTTTATTAAATACATAAATCAGATTTATTTTATTTCATTGCACCAAATTATTAAATAAAAATAATATAAATTAACCAATGGGAATTTTTCCATTAGATTACTTAATTTTCAAAAAAAATTGTTTTCGTTCTAATTTTTGTTATCCCGATTAATTAATTAAATCACCGATATTGATTATTGAGGATTAAAGCACGTCTCGATGACCACTTTTTCTGTAAATAAATTGAATATAAACTAAGCATCGAAAATCATTCATTATTGTATTTACCGCAGGTATATCAGTATCCCATTTATATTAAATTTTAAATATTAGTTTTTGAATGAACAGTCAAACATGCTCCCATTAAGCAGTGAAAACAAACTTCGACAGCATTTAAAGGATTTTCAAGCTTATTTCTTTTTCCACACACATCCAAGTCTTCATGACAAATACTATTCATGCATGAATGGCTTTCTTTTCTTATGCGCTTAAGCGAATTTCTTGCAGTAGCATATAAACGATTCTTGATCGTCTAATTTGCTTCTTTTTCTAGAGGTTGAAAATAAATATGGCTAATTTTGAGTATAATAAGAAATCTGTACGTAAAAACTGAAGCACAAAAATAATAATTTTTTACCAACCTTCTTTTTCTGTTTTATCAATACATGCACGCAAAGAAAAAATATGGTTGCGGTAACCATATTCAAAGAGCAACACAATATGGTTGCATTATATGGTTGCTAACAAAACATAGTATTGTTACATTTGCAACCATATTGTTGTCCAAAGTATAAACATAATTATATTCAAATATAAACATTAAATGGTTAAATTTAAATATAATAATATGGCTGAAAATGTAATGTTATATAATTGAATTATAATATAGTCTCGTAAGTGCAAAATTTTCCTGATATAAAATACTTATTTTTGTTTTATTCATTACTGATTTGTCATAAAAATTGTTCAAAAACATAAATTCACAAAAAAATCAATTATTTGCTTAAAATAACGCTTAGATCATAGGCTACAAGAATCAGTTATATAAAAATATAGTTTATAAGTCCAAGCAAATGATTTCACAATTGTGCTTCAAACACAAAAATAAAGATGTATATGCTTACAATACATACATATTTACTTCAACTATTTTTATTTGTTTGGTTCCCTTTTTATTTCTTTTCGTATTTTGCCTATTATTTTTAATTATTTATTTTGTACATAAATTTTAATTTTTTTTCACTTTTTTTTACAATAAAAAAAAATTTCAAATTTTAGTTACCAGAAAAATTACCAAACTGTCAAGTACTAGAACAAAATATTTTTTAGCGCAAACATTATTCTGTTGCTTTTAACCATACTTTGATTAATAATAATATATTATGGTTAAATATTTTATATTATTTTTAATAAGTTATAAAACTTTGGTTGTGGTTGAAATTTTTTTAAGTTAAAACCAACCATGTTGCTTTTTTTGTGCACAGTAACCATATAATCGTTAAAAGTAAACAAAATATGTTTATCGTGACTAAAGTTTTGTTGAAAATAACTATAATTGGTTCTCCGCAACTATACATTGTTACAAAGAACATAGTATGTTTATTGTGACCATATAACAACCATGTTTTTTTTCTGCGTGTGATAATATTTCTTGCCCCTTAACCGTTTTGACTTCTTGGTGAGACAATTTCCATTTGTAAATGTTCTTTGACTGGAAATACACAACATTATAGTCTATAGCAAACTAAAGAAATATATAATGCTTTTAACAACGTTTTTCTTACCAATGGTTTTAAAAAATTCGTTTACAAATTCGTAATTCTTTCATTTTAAAGAATTTTGTATTGCTCAAAATAATCAATCGTTTCAATTCCTCTGCAAATGTTGTATGCATCATATATGTAGCGTTGCCAAGTGTCGTTTTGCAGCAAACATTTTAATGTTAATTTCCAACATTTCTCTTAGCAACCTGAAATTAATAATCATTATCATTAACGAAAACTAAATACTAAAATTAAAAAAGGGGTTTACATTAAATAAACGTACTTATCTCTTATTATTTCTTTTCCAACAAACGTCAGAATGGACAATTAAAATAATAAAAATACACAACTGAACTTCAGAACATTATGGTCGTAGTTTTTTACTACATGTATGTACAGTTTGTAAAAAAAATGTTTTCAAAGCTAGAAAATTTTAGGAATTTCTATTTAAATAATGAACAACAACAACATTATCATTTTCTTTGAATTTTTTTTCTATGTAACTGTTTTCCTGTACGCTGGCGACAAAAAGGCGCCGACACTTTGAATTAATAATAATAAACATAACAACAACAATGCTAAAAATAACTTTACTTTCTTTGAATGGTGTAAAAAAAATGTTTTCAAAAAACCAAAAGCAAAGAAGATCTGTTATTTTTTTGCACATTTATTGAATGTAAGTTCCTTTTAAGCATGGTAAGTATTGTGGGTAGCATTTATTCTTGAAATTTCTCCTGTACAAGCAACAAGTAATCACACAGTTAAAAATACACAATGCCAGGAAAACGACTGAGCAAAGATATTACACAGCTAGTGTATTTCAATTACTATAAAGGAAAGACTCACAAAGAAATTGCGGAAATGTTCTCCCTTAATCTAAGGACAGTATATAATGTTATAAACCATGCAGAAAAAGAAGGAAGACTTGAACCACAACCAATACCAGGCAGACCAAGAAAAGTAGATCGGCGCATTGAACGAAAAATTTTGAAAATTATTGACGACAATCCACATTCCAGCACTAGGGGAATTGCACTTCAGATCAATCGTGAATGTGATATAAGTATATCCCATCAGACGGTTCGAAACGTTCTGCAGAGCCATAAATACTCTTCAAGAGTCGCCAGGAAAAAACCTCTGCTCTCCGCGCTAAATATTGAAAAACGATATAAATTTGCCATTGAGCATATTTCTTTTCCTCCGGAGTACTGGGATGATGTAATTTTTTGCGACGAGACTAAAATGATGCTTTACTATCATGATGGACCTCAAAAAGTTTGGCGCAAACTTCTGGCGGCTTTAGAAAACAAAAATATAATACCCACGGTAAAATTTGGTAAATTATCTGTAATGGTGTGGGGTTGCATTTCATCCAAGGGTGTTGGCGAACTAAAGATTTTAGAAGATGTGATGACGAAGGAAGTCTATCTGGACATTTGAGCCAGTGCTCAAAAATTCGGCTTTGTTGATCCAGAAAATCCCGCAAAATTAAAATATAAATTTTACCAAGATAATGACCCAAAACATAAATCGTACGTTTGCAGATCCTGGTTGCTATATAATTGCAGGAAAGTAATTGATACCCCGGCACAAAGCCCCGACCTAAACCCAATAGAAAATTTGTGGGTCCACCTAACGAAAAAAGTCGGAAAAAGGTCCCCGAAAAACAAAGCAGAATTAATAAGATTTATAAAAGAAGAGTGGGAAAAAATACCCGATGATTACGACATACCAAAACTGATCCATTCAATGTGTAAACGATTAGGAGCTGTAATTGATGCTAAAGGAGGACATACAAAGTATTAGCAGCAAAAAATCTTTGTTTTAGGCATATAGAAACAATTTTTTTATTTAAGATATAATTTTGAAAACATTTATTTTACAGCGTGCAAAGTGAAGTATTTTTTTTAGTTACAATTTTTTTTTTTTGTTGTTGAAATAAATTTAGTTTTTTCTTGTAAAATGTGTTTAGAAACATCTAAAACAATGTAAATAAAAAAAAAAAACTAATAATAAATGTTATATATTTTACCTAAAAACAAAGGTTTATCTTAAAGTTTTTAATTTTCTTTAGTTTTGAAAACACTTTTTTTACAAACTGTATGTACATTAAACTTACGAAATAGCCTTCGGCCTCGGAACAAGATCAAAATATTTTTAAAACCAAAAATTTTTGTTATTTTTAGTTATATTTTTTACACAAAAAGAGACTCAGTATATTTTGTTTTAAAATAATATACTATTGTTGTTTTAAGAATTTTAATATGGTTCAAGTTAACATTTTTACGTTTTGTGCGTTGTTACCAGCTTTGGATTAAATGTTAACCAAATTATTTTTAAAGCAACACAAATTTGTTTACAGCAAACATATATTGTTATAGAACACAACGAATGGTTATTGCGACCATATAATAATCATGTGTTTTTTCTGCGTGTAAGCTCCAAGTTTGTTAAGAAGATGTCGCGCAGCCTGTGACTACAACAGAACTTACTTCAAGTAAGATTAATACCTTTACCGCAGCCTTAGGACCAGTTTCACGATGTCGCAATCGTTCGCCCAATTACATTCAAAACATTTGTTTTAAACGTAACTAGATGACCCGTGCGAATATTTCGCAGCGCTAGTTGTCATTTTTGTAAGATAAAATGAAAATAATTAATATAAATTTTAGTAACTTCAATACATTTTATTAAAAGTATAAAAATTATAAAAATTATAATATATCATACATATTTACGTCCATACATACATATGTTTAAATACTTTTATAATACTTCTTTGAATACAATGTTAGACGTAATGACATGATCATCGTTAACTTTTTGCCCGTACGAATCCTTCATACAAACAAAAATATCTTTTAATAGCGGTATTGCCAGAATGGATTTTAATATACACTGTATTATGTACAACTGCATTACCATTAAGCGACCCTGCATTAACACACTTGAACAAAAACTTATAATCACTGTGTTATCATGTTCTATATAAAATATAATTTTTATCAATGAAAGTATTAATTTTTCAATTTCTAATTATTTGTCGTCATTAGTGTTAGAAATAAGCTTTAAAATGAGATATCATTCATCAAATTTGATGCGGAAGTATGGGAGCTATTTGCAACCGACAAAAAAAAGTGCTTTAGAAATAATATATATGATTATGCGAACCAAGAACGATTACGACATCGTGAAACTGGCCCTTAATATCTGACACTACATAAAGTTGTAAATTTAGTCCAACTCGTATTAAAAAAATTTCCCGTGATTATATATTTTTCTGCTTTCATTAACAACTTAAAAACACCTTTAAAATATTTTAACAATTATAGTTAGCAGAAATAAACTTTTGTTGAATCACTCAACCACACTAGCCAAGATTTTAATTCACTCTTAGTTCCTTCCCTCGGATAATCGTTTTTATCGGAAAAAAGGGTATATGTAAGTATGTTAGTCAGTAGTACTTTCTAGATAATCCTTTTCCGACCGCATAAAGTATATATATTCTGAGTTCTTACGCCTGTCCGTCTACCAGCCCGTGTTCGGGGTGAAGTCAACTTTGCCAAGGTATAACATGAGCTAGATAAAATTTAAATTTTATGAGCTAGATTTAAATTTAGTTACTTTTTGTGACCGTGCTGAATTCTTTAGAAAAAGGCTAAAGGAGTGATAAGACATGTGGTGAAAGAAGAAAGACAAAGAAGAAAATACTTAATTTCTAATTCAACACTGCTCGCCTTATATTGTTAATTAGGTGATTGATTACGAAGAAGTACTGGCGAAGGAGGCTGCGTGCTGTAATGTAAATTATGAATATGTATTTATACCATTAAACAAAACAAATTTTTTCTTTATTTCTGCAGGTATTAAACCATGGCAAATAAGATTTGTAGTCAATGTGCTAAAAAAAATTACTATCCCGAAAAATCAGTTATGCAAAAATTAAACGTTTCTGCTATTATTCTTATTGTGAATAAAATAAGCCATGATTATTAAAAAACGATGCACAGTTAAGTGAAGGTACTTTGATAAAAATTTCAGTATGTTTTTACACCAGAAAAAAACTGTCGGTTTATAATATGGATTGCAGTTAAACGAGATTCGCTAGACTAAAAGTTAAGTATTTTACTACTCGCATTTTAACACCGCGCATTCATCACCTGATATGACCAGAATAAAAAGGTATGAAAAATAAATAAAAAAAACTGCATGCTGCATATAAGGAAAATTATCCGAAATGAATTTATCTAATTTCTGCTTCTCTCTTCATAAAAAATACGAATTGATAAGAAAAATGCATTTATTAGTTTTAGTTTTTACGAGAGAGTTAACATTTACGTAGTTAGTGCTCTCTATAATTAAGCGATAAAAGTGTAAGAAGTAAAAAGTATAATACAATTTTATAGCAAAATGTCTCGAATGTGTGTTAATAACTCCGACACTTTTTTTTATGTTTTTGGTGAGATGATATTTATTTAACAAAGGTGTTGTATATCGCCTATAATAAAAAAAGCCTATTATTGCTACTTTAACGAAAGCATTAAACACCAAGATAAAATCCGCGTTTCACATTTCTGCTGAAATTCAAGTGCTACACGTTTGAGAAATCGGCGGAATGGTAAAAAAAGTATCATTTCGTTTTGCAGGGACGAATCATGTAAATGATTGCTATTTCTGCGTGACGACTCAAGGAAAGGTAATGGTGGTTCCAAACAAAGATGGTGTCATTATATAACCGGTCTTTTACCGCACAGCAATCTTCATCAAAAGCCGACTCGTCCTAACACCGGTGACGACAAAGATGAAATCACGGGCGGTTCACCGTAAATTTTTTCAATGTGAGAACACGAGGTACATAGTACATCATCACAGCTCCACAAGATAACTCAAGCTGAATTAAATGATCTTGTAAGCAACTTGAATGGCTAAAGAATAAAGCAGAACTTTTAGGTTCATCACAATCTTTTATAAATTGGTGTTGTCATAACATCTTTCCGTATCCTCTTACCAACCATTCATTTTTACATTCTCATTTGGACTTCTTATCGTATAACTGTGAGGCCTTTAGCGATGAACAATGGAACGCAACTGTAACGTTTCAATGTTAGCGGATTACTTTTGGACTATTAATTAAGATTCTACAGAAGCAGCCTGTCTGTTAAATCGTTTAGGTGAATGTGTGCAAATTGGACGGTATGTTTATTACTATGACCGTAACAAGAATATTCCAAGTTTTATATAATTGTGTAAATTAAAGAGAGCCCCAATAGTTTACTTAATTTGATGTAGTGGCCATACTTTTGAAGAGTTGTAGACAGAATTTTGAAATTTTCCACGAACCTATATTGCTTACTCCGCTATAACAGCAAATATTAAATTTTGCTTTGTAAACTAAAAGGTATCCTAATAGTTGGTGTTATTTGATGTATGTGGAAAAACTTTTGAACTCCAAAATTAATGTAATTTGACCTATATGACCGTATCTTTTGAACTGTTATATACAAACATTTGAAAATTAGATTAAAAATCAAACATCTTGGTTGATATAGTAAGAAGTATAAATATTTTTAATTATGAATTAAATTTAAATTTTTTATAATTTAAATTACATTTGCAAAGAATCTGATTGCTAAGTCTTCTGCAACAGCAAGTATAAAATTTGAATTTGGAAATTAAAGGGTGTACCATAAGTTGCTGTTATTTAATGTATATTGCAAAACTGTTGAACTGTTGAGACTGACGATTGAAAATTATTAGTAGCTGTAGTACTGTCTGCTAAAACAAGTAAAAAGTTTAGAGATGGAATATAAAGGTGCCCCAATAGTTAATGTAATGTAATGTATATGGCAATACTTTTGAACCGATATAGGGAGACAGATGAAATCTGCTTTGAAGTCGGTTTTTTGCCAGAATTATTTTTTTTAATTGGTATTATCGTAGTTGTGATGATATCATTAAACAAACATCTTCTTCTATGTTCAATATGTTAACAAAGACAAAAAAGGAGCAAATAGTTAGTAATGAATCGCACATGACTCACTTGTCTACCTCAATATATTTAAGCTAAAAGTTTGTGTATAATAACATTATACAAAGCATTTTTTAACAGTTTATATCATTTTATTTAGGAATTTCTTGAAATTTTAACGTGTCCTTCTAATCCAAATTGTAATTAAGCTTTATTATTTTATAAAGTTTGCAACTAAAAGAATACTTAAAAAAACAAATGCAACAAATTGTATGCAACTTTGCAGGTATGCAAAAAATATATTTTTTTAGTTAAAGTTTATAAAATAAATTTTGGTGCAAAATATATTTTAGTTTTTTTAAATAAAGCCTTTAATCCTGAACAACAGCAAACTGCTTAGAAATATTTTCCAATGAACACAGACAATAAACACAATTATATAAAACAATATTGACAATAAGTTTTGGAAAATGTAAAACAAACTATTTTTATTAAATTTATTCAAATGATAAAAACACATTTACATAAATCTCATACATGAACTTTAATACATTTGTTAAAACATACATAAATTATGAGTTTATGTTTATAACATGGTCTTTGTTTTATAATTTCAATTTCTAGTGTGAAGAAGTTCTTTGTACAAATACTAACATCGTGAATTATTTGAATAAGGTAAGAAATTAAATGAATATATAAAAATGTTGTGTTATGCCTTCAGTTAAATAATAACAAATTAAAAGTTTCATATAAGTTATCTATTTTTTAAATAGAAAGGCAACGCTTTGCGATATGTAGGTCATCATATCCTGTCTACCAATTTTGTCTTAAATCTATCTTTAAGAGTGATGAATGTAAAAGTTAGCATTTAATTTTGTATTAATTTTTTTAAATAAAATCTAGTTACAGCTGTAGGAAGTCTTTAGTAATCCATAAAATACTATTCGTTCTACTTGTATCAAATCTTAACTGTTTTCTTTGCAATCTATTACTTTTAGTATGTTCAAGTTAAATACTGTCGAAATATATTCGTATTCTGTAGTGCGATTCATTACTCTTTTTTAACGATTATCGGTTAGTTAAATTGACTTTACAAAAAATAATCAATTGTGCTATTCTGCAACACTTTTAACGATATTCGCTGTTGCTAAGAACCAACTGATATGGTTAGCAAGTTGCTCATCGTTCAATAAGCGACCATAATTTATACGTTTTTATATCTGTCGACAAAATAAACGACATGCACACAAAACATATATATTCGAATACGAAATAAAACCAGCTTGTTTTTATTTTTTTGAAATAAGACATACTTGTTTAACTAAGTAGGTACACGCACATTTGAAATATATTTAAAGAAAAAGTATTTGCTAGAACAAAACTTGCACATAAACGTGTCTTGAACGTATTTATGAAGAGGTAATGGCAACTCCACAACTAAAGCAATTATTCTGCTTTTCCTATTAATATATTCTACACATACAGTACTGCAAACAGCAGAAAATGTCGACAAAAATAACGACTGTCGTTCTGTTTAAAGTGAATCGCACTACTGATCAAAATTAATTTGTTTTAAAGTAGGTAGAAAAATGGATAAAAAGTAAAAGATACCGTGATATCGTGGGTTGCTTGTAAATATACTAGAGATAAGCTCAAATCGTCTTATTTGCTTCTATTCATACTGTTTACAATTGAATTGTTCTCTTCGTGTAGTGCTTTTGAAATATGAGTACACTAATATTACTGTACTCTTTCAACAAAAGCATTCGACACCATTTATTCATTTGTCGAGCATTGAAACTGTTGATTGTTATGTCGATACAAACTTCACTAGTTAAAACAATTTGTTCTGTTGCACACCATGAATCAAATAATATTTTTTATCAAATTTATTATTTATCAAATAATATTATAATAATATTGTCTTAGCATGACAACATTGCATTATTAAATTGCGTTTTAAAAATTCAAAGTTTCTTCTACTAATAAATGCCAACGCAATTGACAGGTGTGACACGGAGTATTCTACAACATTTTTGTTGTACTCGTAATACTTTTGTCTTTTCAACTATTGAACAACAAACTTGTGTGTGCTTCTCTATTTTTCCTCTATGTTTACTATGCACTAAATTTCTCTTTTAGCTACAGTCAATATTCGCTTTTGAAAAAGTGACAATATTGTACATTTTTATATGGCTTAACCTAATCTCTAATAACGGTAATGCTGCTAGATGATTTTTTAAAGCTGCAGAAAAGAGTTTAGAAATTACTAGTGTCAATAATTAATTAATATTATTTTGGAAATATTTGGTAGTGATTATTATATTGATGTAGAAGCTTTTGAAAATTTTGCTGTTCAAAAATCCTTTTTCATTGAAATGACATAATCATGTCTTGCATTTTTCCTAAATAACAACTGTAAGTATGAAATTCAAAGAGTGGTTTACAAGAAAAACATTAAAAATAGACACAGAATTTTTCCAATCGATTATATTTCTTCGGATGTTTTTATTCCAAGTTTTCGTCATACTCTATTTTGAATTTGAGTTTTGATAACAAGAGAAGTTTTTTCATTATTATCTGTTGATGCCTTTGAGGAGGCCGAATATATAATAAATTAAAATCTCTATTTGTATTATTGTATTATTATCTGTATTATTAATGTTAAGCTACGGTCAGATTAGACAAATATTTGACAAAAAAAAACGTAATCACTAAATTACGGATAAAAATTTTTGTTTTTTTTTCAAAAGTTATTAAGAAATATAAGATCCAACTCAATGTAAAATGCAAGATAGCACATTTATAATATTGTAGTCGTCACACGTGATGATACGTGTCGGGAAAAATTGAAAAAATAATAAAAAAATAGTGGTTATGCTTTTTTGGTTAAATATCTTACTAATCTGACCGGATTTTAAATGAATGAAAATTTACTTATTTTCGGCTTATTGGTTCATTTTTAATTTAATTTCTAAACATTTTTAGAAAGAAAAATTATTTACAAATGTATGCGGGCGTTTTCCAAAGAAAGCAAGAAAAATTAGACGCTAAGCATTATATTAAAAAAACGTTAAAAATGTGCTGGTTTTTTTGAAAGTAGTATAAGTCCATTGTTTGATATATTGAGACATATAAGGGCTTGCGTTTGAAAAATTTAAAAATATTTGCCAACTTTAATGAATTAGAGTAATGTTTTTTACACTATACATGTTTTAAATTTTATTATGAAATAATTATTAGTAAAATTATTTAAAAATTTATTCACCCTTATCGCGGTTGGCAATTTTGTGTCGTTTTTTTGGCGTTTTTAAAAAATCGCATTGCGGTTGGCAAAAACCCCAGTAAATACGACAAAGATTGTAAATCTATCACAAGAACGGTATCGCAGATAGCGTATTTGCCTGTTAAATGCGCTTAAAATTGTCGTTAAGTTTTTTGCTCACGAAAGCGTTTATTTTTTAACAAAAATTATTTTAAAATGGAGTCAAACAAATGGTAAGTAAAATAAAAAGCAGGTTTAAACATATTTATTTTAATATTTGTATTTTTGCTTTCTATCTTTTATGTTTTAGTATAAAAACTAATACACCCGCACAGCTTTCTAAGTTGGTAGAAATAATGGAAAAAACCATACTCGGCAAAGGGTATAATAAAGGTTTGAATAAAATTAATACGAAAGATGAATGGAATGAAGCCGCAGAAGAACTCACTATTATAGGCCCTCCATTCAGCACAGGAGAAGGTTGGGTTAAGTTGTGGGGAGAATTTAAATTAAAAAAAACTGTCGCACAACAAGGCCGAAAGCCATGCAACAGGTGGAGGAGCTTTTAAGCAATTTGTTTTGAAACCAGTTGAAGAGGCTGCAGTAAATTTATTGGATTTACACTCTATTGTCCAGCATAAAGAACCTTTCGGCCTTAAACGTGCTCGTTGCAGTTCCCCAGAGCAAGGGCTTTCTGTTAATGAGGTATTCGACATTGTCATAGGAGAAACTACTCAAACTAGTACTCCTGATAAAAAACAAAAAAAATTTCGAGAACCATTGGAGATTTAAGTTTAATTAAAGAACCTTGCTCTTATTTCAAAAAATTTTCAAATTCCTATAATGATGATAACGTGGATCCAAATAATTCAAAAAAAGTTCGCAAAAATAGAGAATGTGATAAACTATTATTATTAGAAAAACAAGAGGAATATCAAAAAGAAATTAGATCAGAATTAAAAAAAATTTGACCGAAGTAGAAAAACATACAAGAAGAATTTACCAAATTAAAGAAGAAAAAATGAAACTATACAAAGAGGAGTTAAAAAGGAAAGAAGTACATCGTTAAGAACTTTTAAAAATCAGGGCAGCTGAACTTGAAATTAAAAAAAAGAAAATAAAAATTGATCTTTTAGAAAATGACTTGTAGTCTTTTTTATTTATATTTTTTAGTAAATTAATTATTTTCTTTTAGAAATTTTGTATTGGTTTGCTTCTATAAATGTCAAACAGGGTGTTAAAAAATAAAATTGAGTAATCTTTTACAATACGACTTCCTTACAAAAAAGAGAGTCGTAGGCGTGGGCGAAAAGTGTTCACGATACCATTGAGTTTTAAATACGACAACAAATATGACATTCGAGTAAATACGCCTACGCCAACCGCGATAAGGGTGATTTATTATATTTTTTTGGCTCCACATGGATTTATACCACTTTCAAAAATAACATTTTAGAAGAAATAAAAACAGAAGCAAATTTAAGTCCATATTTTCATAGAAATTAATTTTACTAAAATGTAACAGTGAAAAAAAAGACATTTATATACACGAATAACTAAATTTATAACTCATTATAACAGTCTTGGGCAGTGTATAATTGGTATTTTTATTTAATGCTGTTTCTACAACTGCAAAATATTCATTGTTTGGAAGAAATTAATCAAAGTTGTTTGAATTAAACGCATTAGGCATTGACTTATTTCACTTCCAAAAGAGATTTTTGTGCGATAGAGCTGTACAGCAAAACTGTTTTGTTTATTTAATGTAAAGGTGGAACTCTACTGAAATTCTGACTGTAACTATGGAGAGAAGGAGTCAATAGCTCCTAACATTACCGTTAAGTTATTTTTTTAAGTGGACTTATACCACTTTAAAAAAACAGCTCTAATTATTAATTTAAAGTAAATGACCCTATTGAAATCCTGCCAACCTTTTAAGGGTGTAAAATATAAATTTATTTATCAGTCTCCTCAAAGCGGCGAAAGAAGAGTCTCCTTAAAAAGAAATAAATACAATAAAAAATGTGAGCTCAGAAAAATTTTAAACGATTCGGAATTTTGCATACGTCGTAGTTGAACTACATAAAGTTTCCCGCGTTCCCGGGTACAAATAAGGGTTGACATATTGTATAAAAAATATTTTTCTACAAAAAAAAAAACAATTAAATTTCACGCACGTAACATTTGTTTTTAAATTTTTTGATTTTAAATAATAAGTAAACTTTACTTTCTGTTGCTGTTCTGTACCATGCCATTCTGTTTTTTAAATTATTGTGAGTAGTTTTTCTATAACAACATATCAGCTGTTTATATAACAAACAAAGAAAATACAATACACAACACAACAAAAATAGGTTTGTTAACAACTTTCAAGTAACTTAACATTGAATACTATTTTCAACTGATTCGAACGGAACAGAACAGAACGTCAATGTAATAACAAACCACAAATACATATTTTCCATTTAACAGAAACTGCTCAGCTGATTCGTCACGGAACGGAAATTAAAGACTAATTCTGTCTTAATACGAAAATTATACATAAAGTTTTGAATAGTACAGATCTTGTGTAATTACTGAGGGCGGCATCACTGCGTCTCAGGTTTAATGTTTTTACTCAAGTTATTCGCATTGAAAGCTTTTATAGGAATACAAATTCATTTAAATTTTTTTGATTGTTTGTGTTCAAGTATGTTTGCATACAAGTATTATGTATGTGATTGCAAAGGAAATTGTGTTTGTGAAGATGAACACATAAACACATTCTTTGAATTAAATACAAACGCAGTAGTATTCAAGTTTATTTACTTTCTTCTCAAATTTATAATGTTTACTTTGATGTTAGTAATGCATATGTATGCACACAAAACTAATCATATGTTCATGTGTATGTGTGCATGTGTATATGTTAATATGCACATAACTACTTTTGATAACTATGTATGCATGTACGGAAACACACATTTGCATGTGCGTGTGTATGTGCGTTTTGGAAGAATGAATAGCTTTTGTTAAACCTAACGAGCATCTATTTTGTAATTGAAAACTTTAAATATCCATTATATACACAATAAACCCACACAAATATCAGTAACTCACTCAGTGGCTCAAGTGCTATCTTCGTACATGTGCATGCATTTGAAAACCTAAACAAATACAGGACACACAGGACATTATATATTAAAGTTTTTGATTCTCAAGACTACTTTCTAAACAAAAATACCTTTTTAAAAAAAAATTAATTGTATGTAAAATAATAAAAAATAAAATGAAAGAACTCAAAAACAAATAAATAATTTATGTAAAATATTAAACAATTTTTTTTGTTTACTTGAATTTTCCTACTCTTGTCTTTTATTTTATTTTAAACTTTTTTGTAATGTCACCAACAATAAATAAATACACCTCTTTTACCATAAACTAAATTTGTAGATTTGTATTTTGTTACTATTCGTATATAACTATTTAAATCATTAATATTACTGGGGACATATAAATAAATGAAAAAAAGTAACTTTAAAAACGATTTGTAATTTCCTTTTACTAACTTACTATATACAACATGCTGGTATAAACCACTCTACCATCAACTACGTTTAAAACGTCATGTGTTAACGTCTGGGTATGTATGTATGTTCAAAAAAAACCGTTAGCAAAACAAAATTTACGACATGACATTTGAAATAAATTACCACAAGAAAAATACTCAAAGGAACTTAAATTCGTAAAAAATACATAATTCTGTTTCAATGTGTAAAAAGACAGAGATTTTGGATTCTTCATTTAATGTGATATTTTATGGAAAGTTTGCTTTTAAGTAATATTTTTAGTAAGAATATTTTGAAATTTTTAAAATCGCCACAAAATAATTACGTCGTCAAAGCACAGTGGGGCAGAACCTAAATATTTTTGAAATTACTTAGCCATTTATAAAAAGCTAAGCCGATTGATCCTAAATTTGGGCAGTATCCACCTTCCAGAGATAGCGCTATGTATTCTCAAAGTTGGGTACCTCGCACCTAAAAACTCTTTTAAAGGTTGGCATTTCTTAAATTTTTGTCTGATTTTAAACAATTATACATGATCTTAAAGGTCTAGTCCATAGCTACAAAATATTAATAAGCATTTTGAAAATAAAATTTTTGGATTTTCTGTATGAAATTTTTTACAGGCGCGTACATATTTTTATCTTCCGTAATATAAATTTATTAAAGTGGGATACATATTTAAAGACTTATAGTTTTGCATGTAAGAATGATATTGAGATGAACTCTTTTTTGTTTGATAGGAAATATCGTTATCTATATTTAAATACATAAAAAATAAAATAATAGAACACAATTTTAATATTTGTTGCTGATCTCCGAAAATTTTGAAAAATGATTTTAAAAACGGTTCAATTTTAGGAAAGTGAAAATATTAAATTTGCAATAAATTGTTTTATAAATTATTCATCTCAAATAAAATTCTATATTCATGTGCAGTTGGTCAACTTAAGACAAATTTCAAAAATAATGCAACATAAACACAAAGGAAATCCCATAATTCCCTAAGTAAGAACCAAAATTCCAAAATTTGCATGTTTTACTCTTTTGCCCCATAAAATCCACATATGAACTAGGCCTCAGGAAATACTTTCAGCATCAATACGAAGTATATAAAGCTTTTTTATAGAAGTCTTCTTTTTCTAATCGGGATTTTAGAAATATAGGGTAAAGTCAATATTTCGATGTAAGATACGTTAAATTGAAGGAGCTCCATCTTTTACAAATTATACGAAATTTGGTTAGAACGTTTACACATAACAAACAAAAAAAAATGAACAATTTTTACATACATATTCCTCAAGAAATTTTTTTGTAGCAGAAAAAAAATATTAATGCAATTTTTAGATTAAAATACACAAAAATTAAATAATTTTTGACATTTTCAATTAAAAATTTCAATTAAAAAATTAAGTCAGGCATTATATAATCCTAAAAATTTTTTCCAGAATTATTTACATTTTATTCGTTGAGTACGCTGAAATATTCAAAATCATTTGCTAAAAATTGTATCCAATAGTTTGGAAAAACTGGACCAGGGTACAGAAAAATCAAAAATTTTGTTTTTATTAATGCTTATAAATCGATCATTTTAAAACATAAACATCTAGATTAAAGCACATTTGTAGGTATTAGGTAATAATTTAAATTTGCAGGTGCGAGGTATCCAACTGAGTTAATTCCAAAATATTATGATTCTACCCAATGTACATTGTAGTCAGTCATAGAAAACATGGAGAAAAATATGCGCACGATCTTAACTACTAGCTCTTTTGACGTTTCTCTTTATTAAGGTTTGCTATTTCATGATGAAAAGATGTACGAGCCAACGACGAATCGAAATTATTAAAATTTACTACCGAAATTCGGAGTCAGTGGCCTCAACGTTATAAGTGCTCATTTCTAGCTGAATGGCTATATAAATAAACAAAATATGCGTTATTGGTCAGGCAGCAACCCAAACGTACTTCATGAAGCATCATTGCATCCCGCAAAAATTACGGTTTGGTGTGGTTTATGGGCCGGCAGCGTCATTGGGCCGTACTTCTTCCGTGATGATCAAGACCGGCACGTTACTGTGAATGGGAATCGCTACCATTCAATGAGAACCGAATATTTTTAACCCCATTTGGATGATTTGAACTCGGAGGATAATGTGGTTCCAACAGGACGGCGCCACAAGCCACACAGCGAATGTCACAATCAATTTATTGGAAACCAAGTTTGGAGAACGTGTTATCTCAGGAAATGGTACAGTCGATTGGCCACCTCGGTCGTGCGATTTGACGCCGTTAGACTATTTCCTGTGGGGCTACGTTAAGTTTACGGTCTACATCGAACGTGAAATTGCAGCAGTATCGGCCAATTTATGCTTGAAAGCCGTCGAAAATTGGATATAGCGTCTTGACTTCTGCAAGCGTGCCCGTGGTGGCAATGCAAAAGAATTCGAATTCCATACAATGGCATCGAACGTACTTTCACAGGAATAAAGAATTTCATTGATATCCAAAACCGTTTTTGGTTTATTAAAAACAAGTCCTTGTAGCGCTCTTATTGAAAACCCCTTTATTTTAAATATGACTTATGACTTGGACGTAGTCTAATTTGGAGATCCAATATTTGTGACCGTACATACATCTTTTTTGGGCCAACTCAAATAGACTGATTCGTATTTTCATTTACGCTATGCTCTACAAATACCACGACTTTATCTGTACGCCCTTTCTCCGTAGTGCGAAAACGTTCCATAGTTATTCGAATTAATTGATGGACCATTATGTTGACCATAAGCTGAACAGAGTGCACTGTACGTATTTCGAGCAAAACCAGAATTTTAGAAATATATTTGCATAATTTGGAAACGTTGGTCAGGCATCAGTCTACTCAAGTGACAACTGATAAAATATCCGACAGTTAAAATAGCGTTGCCGACTTAAGTTTTTTTAAGTATATAATAGAGACCATTATGATGGAAACTGTATACAATATTGTTTGTAAGTCTAAACTAAAATAACGATACAAATCGAACTGATCAAGCACGCCTCAAATCTCTGTCATGACAATAAAACGATTTAATTGCAAACACCGATAATGACAGAATTTTTTTATATAAATTTATCAATTTTCTTTATTTTTCTTTTAGAAAACAATTTGACTCACATTGTTACATTGTCTCACAGAAGCGCATATACTTACGATTCTTTTATTTTGTAAAACTAGAAATAATTAATCGCCATCTCAGTGCTTTTAGCACTATTTTTGATGCTTTAAATAATTTTCGACGCGAAAATTTTTCGAGTAATTGCTCAGTGCTTTTTACCGTTAAGGCAATACCAAGTTTTATTTAAAAGAACAAAAAATCGTTTAAGAAATTACATATTTTACTTGAACAAGTTTCGCTTTTACCTTTAAAACACTGCATCAACTGTTATAAAATTAAATTTTAAACTGTATGTATCTGCATGTTAGGTATAATTTGAGCATATTTGTTGTACAACGACAGTTTTAAAGTTGTCGACCCAAGCGTACTCGTTTTAAAACCAATTCGTTACAAGGCACCACTTTAAAATTTAAACAACAGCGTATCACTTTAGCTCCCAATATAAAAAATTTATATAAAAATAAATTTAAAATAGACAAACGCTTGCAAATTCGAACGAATGTCAATTGCTATGACACATTTATTTTAATTTTGTGGCATTTATATATATTTTTGTAGCATAGGTATAGCCGTACCTAGTAAAACCCTAAAAACTTTTCAATCTTTGACCCTAGTTCTATCTTGTAATAAAAATGTAATTCCGATTGAAAGTATTTTTTTATTATTTATTTTAAAAATTTATAAAACTAATTTTTACAGAGGTTATTTTTCTTATTTAGTATATTCCATTTTTATTGATAAATTTCTTTATTGTAAACAAAATCCTTATGAAAATTTGTATGCAACATTCATAGAAAAAATCTTCGTTGGGCTATTGAATCTATGGCATTGAATTATGGCATCTGTGTTGTGATAAATGTCATTAAAGGATTTTGTCATATATAAAGTGTCATTTAAGTCATGACTGCAGTGTCATCAATTCGGTGCAATATATTTTATATTTTTATTAGGTAAAAGAAGTATTTTTCTTTTCTAATTTTTAAGCACTAGGTCAGTTTATAAACAATATAATTTTAGTTTATATTTTCAATATTTCGCCACACCGTTGGGTGGCATCCTGTCCTAGTGCTTAAAAAAATAGAAAAGAAAATTATTTAAAAATGTCAAAAGAAACAATTATATGTATACAAAAAAAAACATTAATACACCTTTAGTTAGTTCAGTAAGCATTTTAATTAAAACTTGATTATATTATTTATAATAAAATATTTAAAAGCGTTTTTTAAAGTTAAAATATAAGATCACATTGATGTAACTTCATCATCATTATTATGACAAAACAAATATGTAAATGCACAGAAAACGACCAGGAACATGACACCTCGTCGTTATATTGATGATACATAGTCAAAAAAATAATGGAAGTAAAGTTCCAAACAAACACAATTTACCTCTGCAAAGGAAGAGTAAGGGCGCTACAAGGATTTTACTGTTTCTATTCATATATAAATAGGGGACGTAAGAAAATTCCAATCTTCAAAATGCTTTCTCTACTCAGAAATGGGAATATTTGCCATTTACCGCGTTAAATAAATAAATAATTTCAAGAAGCTTCGATCTATTAAATCACTAGCGACTATCAATAAATTAATCCATATCTAACAAATAATATTAAATTGGGTTCTTCTCCTGTAGCCTTGGCTGTACGTTTATCTATCCATTCCCCTGGCAATTATAATTGATATGTTTATAGTATTTCCAAACTCTTTTATAAAATTATCAAGTCTTAAACTGAAGTGCCTGTGATATTATAATTGTACACAGAATAATATATCATCAATAATATAATAATATATCATCAATAATATAAAGTTTCTAATTTTTGAAATTTAATTTATGTAGGTACTATGGCTAAAGAAGAAGAAAGCGAACAATTTTTATTTTAACAAACGTGTAGAGTTTTAGATCAAATCAAAGGCCAGAGTGTAGCTTGAATTGGAAATACACATACTTTATGGGCCTGTTCGTACATGCGCGCTTTTTAATTTTTCCGTTTGTAATTTCTACAATATTTTTTCTGATAAACATAATAAGCATAATTTTAGTATAATAACAGCCCGATTCTGTGAATTTTTGATAAATTTTTTATCAAGATATTTTGTCAACATTTCTATCAACCAAAAGTTCGGTTGGTATTCTGTGGAAACATTGATAAATAAAAAGCTTTTGAAATTAACCAGTGTGGTGTGGTGTTGCTTTTTTATGTTTGTGCCTCCAGAACTTAGACATTTCGGCACCAATTTTAAAAATTTTTGGTAATATAGATTATGCTTACAGATTGGTCCCATTTAAAAAAACAGTTTATAATCTCAAAAATTAAAGGGTGTCCCCATAATTGATGTAAATTTACTTACATGGGTCGTTATAGACAAACCATTGCAAATTTGACATAATTTTGATTGATAGCGTCATTATAGTAACAAGTATTAACATTTAAAATTATAAATTAGAGGGTGCCCCAAATGGTTCATTTAGTTATGTATATAGCCATAATTTTAAAAAGTTGTAGACAGACGATTGAAAATTACAAACAAGCTGTATTACTAACTCCGCTACAACAATAAGTAAAAAATTTGGTTTTGGAAGTAAACACGTGCCCCAGCAGACAGCTGAAATTTACAAGGGACCTGTTTTGCTAAGTCCGCTACTTATAACAAGAACAATAGATTTTGATTTTAGAAATTAAAGGGTGTTCCCAAAATAATGTATTTGTTCTATATAATATATTCTATATAATATGTTTTGACCCGTTGTATACAAACACCTGAATTTTAGACAGAATGATTTTAAGTTAAAAATTAAAGGGTTTAACAATATTTGATATAATCTGATGTATATGGGCAAACTAATGATCCGTTATAAACAGACGATTGAAATTCACACAGAACTTGATTGCTTAATTTATTACAAGAGCAAGTATATAATTTGAGTTGCTGTAATTTGATGTATATTGCAAAACTATTGAACAGTTGAACAAGTATAAAGTTTGGAGATATAAATTGTTTGTAAACTCTGCTTTTAACAACTGAAAACGATCGCTTAAGTCACGAAATTTTTGTAAGTTTTTTCCGTATTTTCTTTGTCTTCCCAAATCAGCATTAACCCATTTATTTCTTCTTCCACTTTTCTAAAAGGATACGTAAATTTATACACGTATTTTAAAAAAGAGTTCATTATGTCGATATTTACATGAAGCGTGCACTATTTACCGAATTTGAATATATACACACAATAAAATAGTTATCAATCAATACCAAATAAGACTTTGACAAATTATCAACTAAAATGCTTTTATTTTTTTTAGTAGAATGCCAAATCTTGATAAATATTCAAAAGTTGATAAATACTCAATGTTTTTAACATATCAGTGCACAGAATCGTGCTGTAAAAAAATATGTATATTTTTATTTTTTCTGGACACTAAAGGCAACACCCGTTAACTAAATTTTCATGAGAATTTTTTTTTCACCACATATTGCGAAACAACTCAGAAACTGTTGAGCTGATTAAAACAAATTGTACTTAAATAACTTGAAAGTAATTTTATCCCGCAAAAAATCGAATAAACCGTTCTCGAGAAAAAACTGAAAGCTGACTTGTATTCATAGCACTAAATTAAACGTGCCCATTCCATTTGCGCTAAAAGAAAGATTTCTATTTTTTTGCAGGACAGTGTTATTATGAAATAAATATTTTATTGTTAGTAAATAAGATGGTCCTTATACAAAATTTACTACATACTTTACACCAATACTCTTAATAATATAAAAATGTAACTTTAATTGAATCTGCCCTCAAAACATTTCCAAAGTTCCACCAGATTATTAACATTATACTTACTCAGTTGCCAGATTCAAGTTTCATAAAATAAATTGAATAGAAAATATGGTAGCAAAAACAACTGAACTAAACTTAAATGAAGTCAGTCGGATTTATAAACGTCCTGCTGTCAGAATAACTTTAAAAAATTATGATCCACTAAAGAATATAAAAACAAAGACGCAACACAGTTCGAAAATCTTCATTATCCAATTTATTTACTGCAGAAAAATATATTTTTTTTTCTGCCTTTTGCTATATTTAGTTTGCTGTTAAAGCATTTAACTTATTCGCCACAACTACAGGCTACCGACTGCAAAATGTCAAAAATACATGAGCATGATTGTATTGATGACAGAAAGGCGGAAAGTTGTTGTCCATGCTGATTTTGTGGCTGGTGTCCTTTTAAATTGATTTCTATTTTTGTTGGCCACAATAAACAGTCAAGTGACGCCAATACAATAAGACATGTCAAATAAATGAGCTTTTAAAAATCGCTAACTGTGAAAAAGAAAAGAACAACACAAATTTTGGTTGGTTAAAGCCCATAGCTTGGACGCCTTAAAAGTCCTTAAAAGTCCAATGTAGGTAAAACTATATAACCTAAAACAAAAAAAGAAAAAAGATCAATTTAAAATAACTACTAATTATAATTTATTTAAATAATAAAAAAGAGCTGCTTCTTTAAAAAACGCAAAAACAATTTTAAAAAGACATCACTGAAATACAATAAAATCATCATTTTATTATGTTGCAGCCGCGTTCAAATAATAATTTAGCTGGTCATAAGGGGGCTACACAGCCAGCGCTATTTGCTGTCGTGTGATGATGTAGCCTGCTGTTATGAATGTGTTTAATGATTCTTTTTTCTTTAAATGTTAAATGTTCATGATATTGTATATTTGCGTTAAAACGGTCAGCTTGCGACTTAATGTTGTCATTTCGTAAATCAGCTTCTTTTAAAGTATTTCTTTTTAAAATTAAGATAAAAGTAATATAATGAAGTTGCACTGCATAGACTGTGCCATTTGGTAAACTGTTGAAAGCAGAATCATAATCATTGCCATCAACAGCAGTATCATCAGTGAGCAGTGGTTAGTAATAAAAAAGAAAAGAAATAAAATTAAATCATGGTGTTACCTTCATTTTTGCTAAAGTTGAAATTCTAACAATTTCCGTTATACAAAAAACATAAAAAGAAATTAGTAAAACTTTTAAGAAGGATGAGCAATAGTTTAACAAAAAAGACAGACAAACTATTGACAATTATAAAATTTTATATTTTTTTCATAATATCTCTACCTACAAGCATGTTTAACGCAAACCTTAAGACTTAAGCAGGAAACAAAAAACCTTAAGAAAGTATGAAATATTTATCAAAAATAATTTTTAGAATTTTTAAAAAATATAACATTGTTTAATATAATTTTATAAATGTTTGGTATTATTCTAAAACTTATAATTAAATTGTTTTGTGATATTTATGTTTCAATATAGAGTAATACTCTATAATATTAAGCAACAAATATCTACGTAATTAAAGTATTATAAACTAATTTTAATTGTGAAAAATTTGTGGTATTATGGGTTTATTATAATATATTTGAGCCATAAAAAATTAACAAAGTTCCTGTTGTTTGCAACAGATGGCTAACAGCGGCCACTCTGGGAAATATTTTTTTTTTTTTTTGTAACACTGCCTAAACCTAATTAAGAATAATTGCTAGACTAAGACTCGTTAAAGTTAAATAAAATCTGCATTTTGAACTTTGCTATACAAATATCTATAAACAAAAGCAAAAATTGGATTGTTTGAAAAATGAGAGGTTGTTTGAAAAATGAGGTTGTTAGAAAATGAGAGTTGTATAATTGATGGAATTACTCGATGGACAGTCGTGTTAAATACAAAATACTTTCCTTTCTCTCTCTCTCTCTCTCTCCCTCCATATTTATTCTTGCTTCTCAGTTGTTAGCACAAACTGACCAATTAATGGATGCAAGTGGGCTGTGGTAACACACCTACCTGCCTAACTTAACCTAACCTCAGCCGAACTAGTTAATACATTTAAAAATTCTAAGTTAAAAAATAAAAAAGAATGAAATATTAATTTATGAAATATTATTTATGAGCATTTGAAAGATTGTTTCAACAAAAACTACCAAAGTAAGACTTTAAAAACTATTCAAGATTACTTAAAACTGATTAATCAATTGTGCGTTTAAGAAGAGATTCGAATAAAATTCCGACAAACGCAAAAAGCGCGACATTTATATTTTATTTTTTTTAATGTCATTTCGTAGAGAAAATAGATACACAAATGTAAGTGCGATTGAAAACAGTATTAATAATTCTTGCGAAAAAAAACCGACTTCAGAATGGATTTCATCTGTCTGCCTATAACAGCTCAAGTCTATGGCCACATAAATCAGGTTACATTAACTATTGGAACACACTTATATCTCCCAACTTAATACTTTTTCAACTGTTCAATAGTTTGGCAATCAAATTGCAGCAACTATAGGTCACTCTTTAATTTCCAAATTCAAATTATTTACTTGCTGTTGTAGTAAATTTAGCAATCAGGTTCTGTGTAAATTTCAGCCGTAACTGTTCAACAGTTTGCCCATATACATCCGATTATACCAACTATTTAATTTATAATATAATCTTTTTATACTTCTTATTATACGAAATAAAGTAGTGAACATTCTGTCTAAAATTAAGGTGTTTGTATGAAACGGTACAAAAAATGTGGCCATATATAAAAAATTATATTAATTTTGGGAACACCCTTTAATTTCTAAATTCAATTTATAAGCTTCTTGTTATATCGGACTTAGCCAAGCATGTCCCTTGTAAATTTCAGCTGTCTGTCTATAGCGGTTCAAAAGTTTGGTCACATACACAAAATTACATTAACTACTGGAACACCCTTTAAGTTCAAATTTTAAACTTGTTTTCTAGCGGACTTACCAATACAGGGTCGTTTAAATACTAAGCGTCTGTCTATGACTGTTAAAAAGTATGCAATATACATCAAATTAAATGAACTATTGGCGCGCCCTTTAATTTATAATTCTTAATATTAATACTTGTTACTATAACGGCCATAGCAGTCGACATTCTGTTCAATTTGCAACGTTTGTCTATAACGATTAAAAAGATAGGCCCATATGGGGGCACCCTTTAATTTTATGATTTATTTTTGTATAATTTTTTGTTTTTGGGAAGTCATTTTGGATTTTACAGAGGTACCCTTTACAATTCATAATGCACGTAAAAATATGTATGTTGTATGGAGACACCCTTTAATTTTTAAGATTATGAACTGTTTTTAAAACGGGACCAATCTGTAAACATAGTCTATCATATTACCAAAAAATTTCAAAATCGGATCAGAAATGACTGAGTTCTGGAGGCACAATTATAAAAAAGCAACATTCAGCCGAATTGTATAACCTCGTTCATTTTTTGAAGTCGGTTAAAAATGAGTCAAAAACGTAAGTCATAAGACGAGTCGAGTTAAGGTATCATTTTCTCCCTACAAAACAAATATTTTCTCGAGATGATTAATAATTTTAAATTATGCTAACGGGGATGACCTACGTACGTATACTGTAGATTTAATAAACTTTACAAATACATATCACTCATACGCATCACCTCTATCTAACTTTCGATTTCAAAAGTTTAGCTTTTTTCATAAATTTCTTTCCCTCAATTTATACTGTTATCGCTAATATCTTTAAGTATATTGCATCAAGCTATCGTTCATGGATTTGTTGATGTCAGGTAAGAATGAAAAATAAAGTGAAAATCTTGTTTTGTGTTATATTGACCCCACAAATATACTGGTGCTGACAATATAAATTGTATAAAAAAGGATATTACAACAAGGAATTACTGCTAAAAAAAAACAGAGTTAATCTCACAACAGTCGCAAACAAAAAGACAGTGAGAGAGAGGGAGAGAGAGTGAGGACTCTAGTCATCAATGATGAAACCATAAGAAATTATATATATTTTAAAAAGATTTATTGCCTTTATATGATTTATAACGAATCGTAATAGAAAGAAATTATTGACAAAGTGAAAAAATATGAAGAGAAATATTGATTATGACATCATCAGAAACGTTCAAAATTAAATTATTTTAGTTATTACGCTACACTAACAACAGTGGATGTTTACAAAAAGAACAATCACATCCCACAAGAAGTCTTTAGTGTTGCTGCTTTTTATAAGAGTAGTTATTTTTTCTTATAACATAATAACGGAAATGAACAAGAAACTTTTCAATTGAGTTTTCCGTTATGCCTTCTTTTTTTTAACTTTCAATGTTGTGTAAAGAAGAGTACTAGCAACCACACTACAGCAAACAAGTTGGAAAATGTTATTATCTACAGTTGCGGTTAAGGAAATAGAAAAGCTATTAAGGAAAACAATAATTATAAAAAAATAATAATAAAACTGTTTTCTACATCTTAAGTAAACACATTAAATTATAACATTTGTTTTGTGAGCAAATTCATTTAAAGACTACACCAACAAAAATTTTAAAGCCCCTTCTAAAGTTGCTTCAAAGCCCTAATAATTTTTTATGAGACTTCCACTCGAGTTTACGGATTTTCGAGTTAAATTTACTTTTTAAATTTATTATATAAATCTATACAAAAAATGTAACAAGACACATTTGAAGTGAAATTGCTCTTGTATCTCATCGGTGCGGTTTGTTTTGGGAAAAGAACATGCTTTTGTAAGAACAAATTTATTGATTTAGACTTACATTTACATATTAGTAAAAAAGGCCTTAATAGGACCCATCTTTGTTATCTTGCAGAGATGGAAAATATGATAAGTAATAATTTATCTGCCGTAAAATTTAAGTTGTGGCAAGCGATGCTTTAGTAATTGAAACAAAATAAACCTATATCTCTAGTTGATCTGTTGATTACATTGAAAGTTGGAGTATCAAAACATTATTTTTAAATTGTCTAATTTTTTATCTGGAGTTATTTATATGTAGATTTAACCAATTTTTAATTTTTTTATTTATAAAAAATAAGATGTATATTTCTTTATATTTTATAGGCTCTTTTTAAGAACAAACTGTTTGTATTTACTCCAAATAACAAGATATGATGAAACTTAAACCAAAAAAGCAGTGCATATATGTAGATAAGATTAGTGGTGAAGGTGAAAACCTTTCCGAAGTATGAGGGTATAAAAACCCATAATGCGGGGCACTTCCAGCATAACAAGTGAGCCAAAAAATATAAGATATAAAACTAAATCTTCATGAGTAAAATAATAATTACCCAAATCATAAAGGTTCTTTATATGGGTAACCTTCAAAACAAGATCCAACTTTGGACATAATAAAACAATAAAATTTCTTATAATAATATCATACCTACAACCAACTATACATCCCAACAAATCTTTTATTAGAGCTGTAAATGAATCATTCTTTTTTGATTCGTTAAGAATTAGATAATTTTAAATTAAATCTTTTCACACAAAAATTAATTGAATGAAATTTGAGTCAGTATCATTTAATAGAGATAAGTGATTAATTTTACAAGAAATCTTCAATTATTTTAAAAACTAACAATTCAATATCATAAAAGTAAAAAAAATAAACAATACAGATTTTTCACCTCACAGCTTATTTTATGTAGTTATTTTTAGTATTGAAAACTTTCAATTTGTGTTTGCTAATTTATATTTTTAATACTTTTTCTGGTACACTTTATTGTCTATAACAGACTTGAGATGGTTTGGTATAGATGCAACTAGTTTTCATGTTTAATTGGGCGAAATATTCTACCAATCCAATTCTTTTAGGCTATTTTTTTTTTAAACTCGTATTCCCTTATGTTTCTTCAAAAATGGACCATAGATTTTTAATGACATTGAGGCTTGGTGACTGAGGTGGCATAATCATCAAGTGAGGGCAGTTATAAATTGACCAAGACTTTACAATTTCCGATTTATGTTTCGGATCCAGATTCTTAAATTGTCCTTACAAATTTGAAGATCTTATTTTTGTCAATGATTGTTTCAATAAACTCTAAACTCCCAGTTCCAGCAGCACCATGCTTAACTGTTGCCTTTAAATATTCTTTATTGGGCTCGGTGCTAGGCTTTCGACAAACGTAGGGCTTACAATCCGAACGGTATTTATTAAATTTGGATTCATTGGTTAAGATAACTGTATTCCAAATCGATGCGTCCTTGGAATCGTGTTCTATAGTGAAGTTGAGCCTGCATATTTTGGTTTTGGCGCTAATTAAAACCTTCTTGCGTGCAACTCGACCATTAAAATTATGGTGACGAAGAACACACCGAAAAGTTTCAACGGAGCATTGTTTGCCCAGGTCATATTGAATATCGAAAGTCAGTTTGGGAGTTGAGAGCCCTGTATTTGCTTTAATTTTCCTCACAATATAACGCTTATCATGTTTATTAAAATTTTTATTTGGTGCTTCTCTACATTTGTTAATTAAACGGTTTTCACGAACGAAGCACTCGATAATTTTTTGCGATGTCTAAGCTTTTTTATTCTTCATTTCAACTATTTTCCACTTAGAGTTTTTTAAATGATTTACTACCAATTATCTCTGTACTAATGTTATGCGTTGTCCCATTTTATATTTTCTCATAGAATAAAAAATAAATTTCCGCTAGACAACGCATTCTGAAAGTATCGGTACCAAAAGAATGAAATGCATAAAATAAGCTGTGAGATGAAAAAAGCTGTATATTTTACTTTTCTTGTTTTTCAATTATGTTAATATCAATTTTTTAAATAAACAAAGTTTTCTTGTTAAACTTGACCCTTTTCTCTATTTAATAATACCAATTTGTTTTTTTTTTTTTTTAATTCCTACTGGTATTATTATTATAGGACTGCCACTGTATTTAAAAAATATGTAGAATTTTTTATATACTGTTTGACATTTAGTCTTTACGGCGAAAATTAATGAATTCGCTATTACGACCAACTAGTATTAATTCGCCTTGGTCAAACACCATATAAAAAATTCAACATATTTTTTATATATGGAGTTTGATATTTAGGATTTCAGTGAAAATTAATGAATTCGCCATTGTGACTACCTCGTATTGATATGGCTTGCTAAGCATTTTTACTTTTAAGTAGATTTTGTGAGCGCCTCCTTCTTAAACCCTTTTTTGCAAAATTTGTTTATTTATTAATTTTTTTTTTTTTTTTGATAGAGAGAGAGAGAGAGTGGTGAATAAGTTAATTTAACTAATGGTGTGTGTATAGACAATAAAAGCTGAGCAACCTCAATGGTTGCGTTGGCAGAGGTGCTTGCTGCAAAACAGAAGATCGTGAGTTCTAGCCCAACTTCGGACATGCGTACAAGGGAAAAATAATGATTGTCATAATGCAATTAAAAATTAAGAAACAGCAGTACAAATCTCCCAGAAGGGAAAACACAATTATTGTTTGAAGCCGTGGCAGATAATTTAGTGGAGACGTCTAATTTAATAAAAGAGTAACAGATATTTGTCACGAAGCCCTTTAAAAATAAAAAGTAAGAACAGGGATTCACAAGACCGGTAGGATCAAGAAGTATAGCCAAAGAGTGCCATACACTAAAGAATACAGAAATTATAATGAGCCACAGCGGTATTTGCAATCAAAAGAATCCGTACGATTGTTTTAAAATGGAAAAACATACTCGTAACAATACTTTTATATGTAAGTTTTTTTTCTTTTAATTGTTTATTTTAAATTAAATATTAAAATTTTATGAATTCAATGAAAATCTTGAATAATCAATTTGAGTCTTGTTAATAAGGTTAATATAATGCTGTAAGATATTTTCCTAAATTTCTAATTGAAATTTGTAAGCTTTTGTTGCATTCAGCAATGATAAAATGTTCAATCCGATCTTCTATTTCTATGAGTCGTGCTTTAGCAAAACTTAATGAAAATTAAATTAATATCTTATTATTTCTTTAAATGTTCCTCAGGATTTTCATTCAAACAGAGAACAATATGCAAAAATTTGTCAGCTATATTTTTTTGGAAAAAAAGTTCATTATTATTATTTTAACTCTGATAACAAGATGTGCAATAGTGCTATAAACAGAAATTAATATACAAAAATTTTAAATTTTTATGCATTTTTATGTTTTATGATAATTATTTTCTCACAGAAAACAGGATGTTCACCTAGAATTACTATCCTACAAGCAGTTTATTCAAGAAAGTGATTTTTATTGTAACTAGGCTTCAACAATTAATTATTTAATTACAGAAAATTTTACTTCGCCCCACTGTGCCCTTATCCAAAAGCATTTTCATATTTAAAATTTAAGAGCTTTAAATTACAGACGAAAAAAACACATAAATAAATTTTATGGAAACCCATAAAGTAATACTTTTATCTTGTGGTTTAAAGTTGGCTAATCGAAAACAAATTAAACTGAATAATTTACACTTTAGAAATAAATATTATTTGAAATCATATTTTACAATACTTTATCCTAAAAACAATAATCTAACTTTGTTAATAATAGCATTTATAAAAACGAATCAAAAACAAACATCATTGGATAATAAATAACTGAATAAATAATTTATAATAAAAAACAAGTTGAAGTGAATTAACAAACAAAACGATAACTGCTTGTTTAAACACAAATGTATTTCATCTATGCAGATACTGAGATAACATTCATAACTTTAAAATCTAAAATTTAGGGTTTTTCATTTTCAACCTTTTGTTGCGTTTTAACTATTTTCAATAATTTTTCAGATGTGCAGAAAAAATGGCATTAAATTAAATTTTAATAAGAACACTTTATCATTTGCATTTGAAAGAAGTTTATGGATTTGTTCCTTACATTTTATTTTAATTAAATTATTAGTTAAATTGTTTAAATTTTGCAAATCAAATAAATTATTTTGGGTTAAATTCAATTCCTTTTCCGGATTGTAATGCTGCAGTTTCTGAATCGCTACATCCTTCATCTGCATTCTTAGCATCTATCTAATTTAGGTTGTGTTCATTGTAAACATCATATATTTAACCAATCAACTTTGTAAATAAAAATTGCATTCGTGGCCAACCGAAGGTAGTTACAAGGCAAAAACAAATTTACAAGACCAGCAACAAGGAGTACAAAAGAAGAAATAACTGGGATTATTTGTAAACTTCGTTTAATAAAATTAACCCTTATCGGTCGTAAGTCACCTCTGACGTGACAACAGTACTTTTCTGCAACGGTCGTATGGCACGTGTGAAGTGACAAGGCGAATTATGTCGAAACATACTGTCTATTGATGAGATTTGTTTTTAAAATGCATTCATTTCTTCAATTTACCGTTACCATTTGAAAATACGTATTTACCGTTACCGTTTGAGCATAAGAATCTTTTCAGTTTGTCGTTATCAGCAGAGCATTTAACTTGTGCAATAAACTTTCAATTCTTTTTTTTAATGTCTGAATTTATTTTTTGCCCATAAAATGAATAAAGAAAATATTATAAATATCCAAAGAAATTTCTGAAAGTGATTTTAGCTCTAGTGATGAGTTTAGCAATAACGCTTCGTTATTTTCTAAGAAAAGAAGAGTTATAGTTCCTATACAATACTCAAGTTCATGTTGGAGATTGCTTCAAAAAATACCATACCTTACAAGTATATAAATAATTATCAGAAACTCAGACATGTAGTAGTTGTACAAAAAATAAATAATTTGTAACAAAACTGAAAAGAAATGAATATAAATGTATAATAACATACTATTGTTTTTTTTTTTCATATTTGTTAAAAATAACTACAACCTGGTGAGAATCAAACGTGTGAAAAGTCGCGTCCGATAAGGGTTAATATTGTTTAAGTAGATGATGTTTACAATGTACACAACCTCGGGTAGATAGATGCGAAGAAATCTTATAAAGGCTAGAGAGATCCAGAAAATGCATTTACACATTTTGCTAGCGTTTAATATTTTTCTGGTTTCCGTTTCTGCTTTGCTAAAAAAATAGTAATAAAAAGAAAATGGAATTAATCTTAAGCCAAGCTTAATTTAATTCTTTTTCAATCATTCAATATTTAAATTTTGTTTAAACACACAATATTTCATGAAATAATGCTACATATTATTCTAAAGATCGTACCTAACATCGTTCAGACAACTTCAACATAAAGAAAATACCTGTACTCTTTTGAAGGACTTAAAGCTTATTGTTGTAAGTAATGGTGCTACGTAAAATAGACTACCAGAAGTTAAAATTTAAAAATCAGTTTTTTATTAAAAAAAATATGTTTGCAAAATCAAGCGATTGAGAAATGATATAGATTTGAAATCGCAAATCTTGCTACCGCTTGCGTTAAGTTATTGCATTTTATATGCAATCGGTATAAAGTATGTAAACAAAACAATTTTTTATCATTTAAAAACAACAATAATTCTTGCAAAAGAAGCACAATATTTCATATTTCACCCTCTGAAATACTCATAAGTTTTTGCACGCCTTTTTAATACTTTTACAGCGTATAAAATTTTTTACACTTAGCTTTCTTTCAAAATATTTGAGCACTGGATGAACTTTGGAGCAGTATAGTGGACTACATATCTTTTGAAAAAGCGCATATTATTATTTATGAATCACTTGATCGCTTCGCAGAAATAATGCATAGATTTCAAGTCAGGTCTGAATATTGGCAGTGTATAATAAAACTTAAATAAAGGCAACAACGTGTTTTAAATTTTTTTCTTGTTATCAAATACTTATTTAGAAAGGTAAGATATCACATTTTTAATATTACTAACTTATTGTATCCGGCGTTGTCATGGCCAATATTAAAAATCTCAGAAGAAGTTTCATCATCAGCTCTAATCTATCAAGTCTGTGACCAAAGGTACGGAAATAAAAAATTTGATTGAAATTGGATTTCCATGTTCAAAAATATTATCACGCTGTTAGCATTTTTAATGTTAATTCGTACAGAGGCATCATCTGTGTGCATATAGAGAAACAGTTATCAATCCCTTCATAGAAATTAAAAGCAGCTGAAATTTGAACTGAAGTGAATTATTGCAAATTATCCTGGTCCTCTGTTTAAAAATATAAATACACTATTGCACCACCCAGACAAATATCTACCCGTTTTTCAAAATCCATTTAAATCGGTCGTTTAGCCGTGATTGACGCACCAATTTTTGTTTGTTTGTTTGTGAAGTAGAAGGATTAAGCAATATGGTATTGCTTAAGTTTTGAGGGGATGTTACTATTGCTATGTTAACTTTTAGATAACGCATAACGCTGTAACTTAAATAGAAAATTTAGAAAAAAATCACTCAAAAAATTGCATAGTGTAAATCTGGACTATTTGTACGTGTCATGTGAGTTTGAGTAAATATTTTAATGGCTGCACTGGTTTGGTAAAAAATTTGACATATCTGACGGTATTTCAAGAGCCTTCTTTTCACTAAACATAACAAGAACTATGATACTTAATATGAACACACCCCTAAAAATCGAGTAAAAAATCCTAAAAATATCAAAACAAAATATGAGCTTACTTTTGTTCCTGATATCAAAACCCTAATTACAATAAGGTTGTTGTTATTTGTTTGTATAAAATAAGAAATTTGCAAATATATATTTGTAGTAATTTAATACATTTAGATTGTAACTCACTTTATAAATGTAATAGTTTTCAGTGCCAGGATAAGAAACTTAAATCTAAAAAAAGTTTCCGGAAATCAAAATCTTCCTTAACAGTTTATGTGTTTATCCTCACAACAAACGATAAAGTTTTTACATTAATTTTGCATTTACTAAAAAAAAGTTTTGTTGTTTTTATTACTTTTCCTATTTATATAACATACATATGCGTAATATATGTATGTATATATTAAAATACATATTTACATGAGTAGCCAGCGAATACTTTGAAGTTAAACTTTACATCCATTCTCCAAAAGGTCTCTTTTTAAATATCTTACGTCTTTATGGATTCACGAATAACTTTGACATATTTGGTATACGTGTAGCTTTCAGTTTTAACTACTACTATGTAAACTAAAACAATGTAAGTGAAGCATTTATAACATACAGTTACTCTAACTTACCGAAAATTGCAGCATTTAATGAATTATAATCATTAAAAGCTTTATACCACATTTAGCTTACTTTTTCTCTGTCTATAGCACAAGTACATTGTACAATATGAAGTAATCGAAAGCAAACTCTGTGTTACCTTTTTACTTACAATTCTGAATACTCGAAATATTAGCAACTGGGTGGAATACAAGAAAGATAGGAGTTTTAAGGCACCCTTTTCTACATATAAAAATCGATTAATAGCAAATAGCTGTAATGAAAGGTAAACTTTATTATATTATAATGTAACTCGTTATGCAATACATAAAATGTATTTTTTAATAAAACTAAATATAAAAAAATAACACGTTACTCTATTTAGTTAACGGTAAATAAATTTGTATTGAATTCGCAAATCATTTTTTTATATACATAAGTACGAATAATATATTTATTCAGTAATTTCAATCGAATTCAAAGCAAAATGCCCAACGGACAAGTTTCGTTGAATAACTGTTATATTTATTTTAATACATGCTGATCAGACGAGGTGGTTGCGCGTTTGTTAAACACAAGATCAAGAGTGCAAATCAGAACAATTATGAGTATTGCAGTTTACTGAATCTTCCTTAAAGTTTATGATAAATTTAAATCAAATATTTTGATGTCCGATCAAGCAGAACACCGAAGTAAAATTTAATGCCTTAAGTAGAAGGAAAATAAATTGTTGAGTAGTCGCAATGAATGAGCTGATAAAGGCGCTTAAATATTAGTTTAGTAAATGAGGTGACTAAAGCACATGTATATGATTACGTTTATTTAGTTTATAAACAATTAGTTTATTGAGTCCTTTTATTGCACAATAATAACACATTACTTTTACAGCTTTAATTAAATTACACGATTTATTTAGCCGATTATTTATTTATTCGCGACTAAGACACTAAAAATTCACGATGGCAACTTTACTACTTTTGAACGGGCATAATGTTGTACTACAAGATCTTCGCTAAGTGACGTTCACAATCAGAATGAATCGGTCTGTCTGGCCGTAGCTTTATATACCAAAGCTAAAGGTTTCTTGAATGTACTAGAATTTCTGATATCTGCTAATTGAAAATTTTAGTATTATTTATGATACATGCAGTGTAGTCATCAGTGTGACCAAATCCAAAAAATTTTTGAAACTAAATTGGCACTGAAAAAGTGGCAAAAAGTGCTAAAAAAATTTTTTGAAGTGCTAAAACATAGTGCCAAAACTTGTCTTAGTTTTAAACAAATATTTTCTTGGAGAGTTCACAGTTTTATCATTTATACTTATGTTGCCTTAGAAATATTTATTTCCATTAAAAACACCCAAATTTCTTAAATCTATAAACTATTTATTACACATAAAAATTCTTAAAAACACAACAAAAATAATAATTCAGTCTTTAAATTAAATATCACCTACACCAGTGATTAAAAATGCTTGACTATTTTTCATGCATATGTAATTGCTTAACTGTTGCTGTGGAAAAATGTGCAGCAAATGCAAAAAAAGAAAGAAATGCATTTGCTTTAGCTGACTATGTGTTTCTTTCTGCAGCAAAGCAATCAGCAAAGCAATTACTTTGAAAACTTTTGCTATTGCTTAAGCAGTCAGTTGTTCATTATTTTTATCTTTGCTATTGCTTAACTCTTTACTATGAAGTTGTGGCTAACTACGATTTTTTTTTTTGCTGCTACTTGCTTTAACTCGCTGCTTTTCATAACTTTTAACATTAAAAACGTATTTACGTATTTATTACTTTCAATACATAAGAAAACATATTTTTAAAAACTTTGTTCTTATTACACCATTAAATGGTGTTTTTTCTTAAAAGGCAACAGCAAAAGAAAAAAACAAACATCAACTTATTGCTTAAGCAACAGCAAACGTTTTCAAAATAAATGCTTTTTGATTGCTTTTCTGCAGAAAGAAATACTTAGTCAGCTTAAGCATATGCTTTTCTTTCTCTTTTTTTTTTGCATTTGCTTTTTGCTTTTGCTCCGTTTATAATAAAATGTTTTGTTAATGTTGAGACATTTAGATTTTTTTATTTGCTGAAAAATATGTAAGCAAAGCAAAGATTTTAGTGCTGTTGCTATTTTAAACCCTGACATACACATATGTACATACATACGTACTTAGGCAAATTTATTCTAGATTTGCGTATACAACTTTTTAATTCAGAAATCAAATCAAAAAGTGCCTAAAGAGGTTAAAAATAAATTATTAAATTATGTTGCTAGACTTGCGTTAATTATTTTTTGGAACATTTTGTAAATTATATTAATTAAAAATGTTAAAAAATGTTAAATGAATAGTTGAAAAGTGCTAAAAATAATGCTAAGTGCTAAATAGGTAATTTTGCTGCTAAATCAATAAAAGAAGTGCTGAATCTAGCACTGAAAGTGATAAAACGGGCACGTTGGTAGTCATTCCTATTTAGTTGTTAAGCAATGCAGGTGTGTGTATGGTGGTGTATTGTGTTTGTTTATTTCTTACTTTTTGTTAGTTGTTTTTGTTTTGTGTTTGTTTATTTCTTACTTTTTGTTAGTTTCATTTCACCTTATTTGTCATAATTATTTTAACTTCTTTTTGTGATTTAAACAAAGCATCTTCGTAGCAAAAGTAGAACAGCAAGGAATTCGGAGAAAGAAAAACTATTATAGTGAACCCGTAGTAGTTTAGTTAGTAAAGTCGCTTATATATTTGGCAGGTGCTACAGCCACTCTATAATATAGCATTATAATCTTGGTCCTTAGTTATTAACAGTGTCTGATATAACTTAACTTATATTTAAAATTAAATATCATTACTAAATATTATTCAAGAAAACTTTTAATCACAAAAAAATATCTTCGATGAATTTAAACGCCTTTTTGCTATATTTCAATGATAATGTCGATTAAAATGCTTGTGAGGTACCATCACAAAAAAAATTTTGTTTATTTATATTATTAACGAAAAGTTCTTAGGGAACTAACTTTTCTATTGGTAATTAGGCAGGTTCCACCACCTGTACAAAGTTGCAATTACTAGATATTAAAAGTCCGTTCACTAGAGACCAAGCTCCTAAAGAGCTGTATTTTTTAATAAATTTATTTAGCTAGGGGATCGTCATTACATGAAGATATACATAAATGACATTTCCGTCAAACGTCATTTGAGGTCAATGGGTAATTAGTAGAACGTATTCTTTAGAAAAATATGCAAACTAAACAAACTCTTCATTAAAATTAAACGTTGCACTTTACATTTTACTACTTTATTAATAAGCTTTTTTTGTTTGTTAAAATAGTTGTTTAGAAATGATAGTTTTTTGAAACAAATATCAATTTTAAAAAGAACCAAACTTTTGCTGAGCATGTTTTAAAATAACTCATGCCATGAATTCTATATGACATTCAAATATGTGAATCTTCCGAGCTTTAAATACAAGAGCTCTTTTGGAGACAAAAACAGCTATCAAGGCTATGAAATAAATTAAGAGCCCTTTAAGATGAACCAGTTTAGTAAAAAAAAATCCAATTTCTGAAGTTTTTCGGATAGCAGTTGATTTATTTTTATACTCTAAGAAATGAGTAAGTAAGGTTTCTTTTCTGATTCATATTGTGTGCTGAGAATTTTCATTATACTTAAATCCAATGCAAATGTTAAAACTTGTATGAAAAGGCCTTGATTGTTTTCACCCATTAGATCAACATATGCATTATTTGCGTGATGATTTGAGTCTTTTGAATACAAATATTTGTCTTTTTTATAATAACTTTGCAAATTCCTCCTTCAATCGCTTCTAAGAGTTATTATTGTTAAAAAAATATGCTAAACAGCTTGAAGACAGCAATTTCTGTCGGTTAGAAAAAGCAGCAAATGAAAAATTAAACATTTTTGTTGTAAAGCAGTGTTATTCATCAATCCAGTTTTTAAATTATACGATGTTTTAGCAATTAACAAGCTGCACAAATCCCTCTAGTTTAAAAAAATAATACACAAATTGATTTTAAAATTAATTTTCGCAATCACTTTCTTAAAAGCAACTCTTACATACAGAAACAGGATTTTCATAAATTTGTCTGCATTTATCGCCTCATAAAACATAAAACAACAAATCGTTTAAAACATTTTTTGTTTTATAGTTTTTCTATCCAATAAACAGTGATACAAAGTTTTCTACTCGTACTTATCTAGTTTTTGCTGAAAGAAAAACTCCCACATTCAACCAAAACGTACTTCCATTGAAATAAACACAAAAATAACAGACACTACAATAATAACATCTACAATATATCAAAGAAGGAAAATTTCAAGTCGAAACTATTTAACTGCATCGACTTATTATCTCCGTATGAAGTATTTTTTCAACTGTTTTGTATACTGTCAACAAATTGGTTGCACTTGTAACATGAAAGGCAAAGAGAATCTATATATCTGTAATATTACACAAGGTATTACTGCTTTTCAAAATAGAATATGTATTTATGTTTAAATGGTTATAAAGCTTCTGATAAACCTTCAGGCTTTAGAGCTTTTTTTCTGAAATTTCTGCTTTATACTTCTAATGAAATAAGCAGTATTTTGGTCTTGTTTGTAGAGTCTTCTGGGCATTATAGAATAGGTGTTTTCTTTGTATTCAAGATATCACCTCCAATTTCCACACCGAAAAGAACCCTCTTGGTTATGATTGCCGAAAAAACCACTCCACGCATATTTTTGTATTGAAGTTATAAATAGATCAAACAATTATAGCTTTTATATATTGAGGTTAAAAACTATCCAATCTTTTTATACCCTTACCACAGGCTGAAAATGGCATCAAGATTGGTCCATGTCCTTCGAGGCAACGGACAAAGCCCACGCCTGCCTCTGATATTTTCATATCTTTTTTTCAACTTTCGTTTGTATTTTTTTTTTTTTTTTTGTTTGTTTTAAGAAAAGTAGCACTTCAGGCATTAATACCTACTTAGTTTTTGTAACCGTGCTACATTCTTTAGGAAAGGGATAGATGAGAGAGAAGACAGGTGGTGAAAGGAGATAGATATAGCCATTTTATTAATTATTTTACTTCGCCGGCGAATATGCTATGAAGAAGGACCGACGAAAGAGGCTGCATGTTTTTATGTTAATTCTGATTATGTATTTATACCATTAAACAGAAAAAAAACATTAAAAATGTTTAGAAAATTAATTAAAAAGAACCAAAAAGCCGAAAATAAAGTAAAATTTCATTAATTTATAAAATCGATGGTTCGAATCCTGGTCAGGGTAAAAATTAAAAATTAAAAAACATTTTTTTATTTTTTGACTGCCGCAAGGGTTGAACCCAGGGTAGCCAGATTTGTAGTCAACGTGCTTACCACCTGCAAGTCATTGTGTTTATAATAAAAAAATAATGCAGAAGGTAAGAAAAATTGGTGAGCTTTTCACCACTTGCTGCTTATTCACCATTCAATTATACTACATAGCTTCTGGTACGCATGGTTGCCAATTTAGCCATTTTCAGGCTAGATGTGGCCATTTTTTTTCATCTAGCTACAAAAAGATGGCTAAATGCAATCTAGCCACAAAATTTAGCTATTTTTTATTGAAAAAAATAAAAACTTTTTTTCTTAAAACTTTTTACTTTTAAAGTATCTAAATTTCTTGTTACGAAAAATAACACTGTGTTTTTCTTTTTCTACCTTGATATACTTTATAATTATTGTAATAGTGAAGGCATAAAAGAAAAAATTGCTGACCGATATGATAACATAAACTTAATAAAAAGGGGTAATATTGATAATACCGTGGAGTTTGTGACAGAGGTTTCTAAATATTAGGATGCAGCAGGCAACAACCCATTCTATGAAATATCGAGTTTAGCAATTCGTTACATTACATGCAAACGGACGTAACTACACTTTTGGTTTTTTTACAGGAGAAGCAAAAAACCTTCTAAAATCCACAAATATAAAGTATTTTTTACAATCACCCCAATTCTAAATATTCCCAGGGAGTTAATTCCTCCCGGGAATAATATTCCCCTATTCTAAACAAACAGGGAGAATACTATTTTGGGAAATAAATTTCTAATTTTTGAATTCAGCTGTTTTGCTTTGAGCTGTGTTGTTTTGACTTAAAATATACAACAACAAACATTAAAACAAAAAAGAAATAAAGCAAATAAAAGTTATTTATATTCAATAACAAAAAAATTAAAAAGAATTAAAAATACTTATGTAACAAAATAAATAAAACTTTAAAAAAGAACAATTAAAAACTAAAAAACAAAATTAACAAAATTCGCATTATTATCTTTTTCGCTGATGATGGCTGAGGTGAGTCTTTACAGCTTTCATTTAGCTTTATATCGTCGTCCGCTAAAAGCTCTTATGGCAATTCTGCTCCAATATTTTCTTCTGTTCGCTTATTTATGTTTGAAGAAGAACTGGATAATCCAAACGTATTGGCTATACCTTTAACGGACTCTTTCATCCCAATCAAATCCTAAATGGCTCCATATTCGGCCCTCCATCAGTTCCTTTACTATATTTGAGGTTCTGGGCGGCCTTTTGTCGAATGTACTTGTTTTGATCACACCATACCTGAAAAACGTTTAAACATTTAAAACTCTTCTATACCATTAAGGACTATTTTCATTAATCATATCTTCTTCCATTCCGAAACGCTTTTTGTTGGTGGCCCTGCTGAATTCAACTCCGCCTTCAAATTGCCCTAAAACCGGTTTAATTCGTCCTTACTTCCCTTGAACATGGGTGGGCTTGCATTTGGTTCAAGAGACCCTTCAATTGCTTTTTAATTGTTGTTTTAGACCTGAAAATAAGTAATTCATTCATAGTTATGTATTAAAAACTGCTAAGATATATTTTTTTCAACATAAATTAAAATACTTACAATTTCAAATACAACTCCCTTGCAATTTTTTGGAGGAATTGTTCCCAAAATTTGTCATTGCATTCTCCCTTTAATTGACTTTCATAATACCTACTTTTTTCCCGAGGAAAAGATTCCCATTTTGGAAGTTCATTTAGAATAAGGGAAAAATTTCCCAGGGAGTTTTCATTTAGAATAGGGGAACAGCGAATAGGGAAAAAATTCCCAGGGAATTGTGATTCATAATCGAGCTAACTTTTTGGCATGTTCTTTTTTTTTCTTATAAATATTTATTTGGTGAGACGAACCTTTTTAGTTGACCAGAAAACCGCCCAAAAATCTTACATATTGTTTTGTATTCTACCATTATAACATTGTTCATGGTATTCGTATATTAATAAACCGTTAAAGCTTTTGAATACAAATATATTTTTTATTAAATTTTTTAAAAATAAAATAGTTATGTAATTCATTTTTAAAGTAAAAACTACAGATATGTCTCAAATTTTATATAATGAATTCAATATATTTTATACATATAACAAAAATACAGTTCATTTAAAAGAAATCGAAAGCAAATAGTTAATTTTCAAAAGGAATACTATTATAAAAATTATGACAATCGGCTGGTATTAATGATTTTAAGTCTTGGAGATTTTGCCATTTTTTCTTAGATATTTTAATTCTCTCAGTATGCATTGGGTTGGGTTCTTGATCAACATATTTCTTTATAACTCTTTCTGGAAGCATATCATCATAATATTTGTTTTGAAGTAAATAACACCAGTGCAATCGTATCCCAAAGCGCAAATCATATTTACTGTGGAATCGCCAGATTTTTTGCCTGTTTAAAATATCTAATTTTAAAATCAATAAATATATTAAAACTAATTATATTTTACCTGGTCTTATTGACAAATAACGTTTTGGAATGGACTCGAAGTCAAGAAAATACTCATGGCTCAAATGATGCACTTGTAGAGGAAAAGGATTTTTTCGGGCGTCTTTAATGAAGTCCACAAGTTGTGATCGCAGATTATTTTGCTTATTGTTAATATTTCTCTGAATTAAAGAGTGGATTGAGTAACACTCCATTTGAGTGTGACCAACTATTAAATATTTCTGTTCAATTGCAATATTTCTTTTCATGCATAAAGATAACAAAGCGTTAGATAGAATAACGTTCCGATTTTGGTAAAAGCACTCATCAGAATAGATTATAATATGGTTAGTCTCAGGAGATTTATTAATCGCATTTGTTAAATGTTTTAAAATGCACGTTGCAAACGTAGATGCGACGAGATTACCTTCGGTCTCATCCCATACATAATTATCAGATTCATGGGTGATTACATTATATATCGTGAAATTATGAACTTGCAGCTTCATCTTGTAATACGACGCATTCGCGTTTGATTGAGGAATTAGTTTCACTGCCTGCATATCCATACAAAACAATAGACAAAGTCCCGACTATGCATTTTCGATGTCATTAGCCTTCTCAGTTCTCATCATTTCGATTTCCTTTCTGTGAATATCAAATTCATCTTTTGATATGTTATTTTCCTTATATGAGACACATAAATTACACTGCTCATTTCTCGGTTTGAATATTGAGAAATTTATTTTTTTCAACTTTTCCAAAAAAATGGGAAAGGATATAGGTGCAATTTCATTTTCCATTTGTGCTTTGCATTCCAATGAATATAGTTCATACAGTTGATGATAAGACTTCATTTGTGTATCATAATATAATTTATTTGTGTACTGTCGACGATAATGTGACTCCAACTTTGGAATCTCTGCTAACCATTTTTCAAAAAAGCCGAGTCGTTTTTTATATTTGGAATGTTCGATTTTTTTCGGGTTTATATTAGTGATCTTCAATTTTCAGGATTTGTTTGTATACAATGTAAGCCACTGCTATCAATCCAGCCTCTCACCATTTTTTCCGATAAACCTAGAGTTGAGAAAAACATTTTACTACAAATTTGAACTCGGTTCGTATTGAGCTTTAAGTGATAGCGCTTTGTATTCAATTGTCTTGAGCTTTCTGCACAAATACGTTTTCTATTTGAGCTTTCAATAAGATTTTTCACTTTAAGCTTCTTCTGTTCCCAGGCCATCTTCCAAAAAAGTGAAAATATTTCTCTACGCGTGTCTTCAGAAAATAATGCACAATGTCTAACAGAACTTTTTAAGCAAAAGTTAGATTTACAAGTTTCTCCCATCTTTCTCGGCATTCTTTCACAGGTAACATTTCCTTTGGACAAACCTTCATATTTCATTCCATTCATTCTCTTTATTTTATTTGAAAGTCTCTATTTTTAGTAATTTTCGCCAAATCAAAACTTTCTAAATTATTTTCGTAATCAGAATCAATTTTTATTGCTTTTACTTTTTATTAATTGTTATACATATGTATGTACGCATGTGTCACTAAAACTAAGAACACTTGATTCAAACGATAATTTTTGCACAAAGTGCGTATTCGAATTTAAATTCTATTTATGAATTAGAGAACATACAGAAAAACAAAAAAAAAAAACTCAATGTACCGTTAGTTAACAACCAGGGCTACCATTAGGAATCATGTGGTTTGGGTGTTTAAAATGCCAAATGTTGATAAATCCCGAAAATCATGTAATTTTCAGGATCAAGGCTTAAGAGTAGGCACCTCTATGTAAGGTTTTCATATAAATGTGTAGTTACGTCTTCTTGCATTTAGAAATACATACGCCCGTAGTTACGTCGGTTTGAATTTCGTTAATAAAGTCGCCACTTTTGATCGTAGGAGTCTAAAATTATGCATGAACATGTATTTTGATAAAACGTACCATAATCGATGAAAAACTCAATTTCAAATTTTTGTGTAGTTACGTCCGTTTGCATTTAATATGACGAATTGAACTTCTATCTTTACCATGGTTGAACGTAGACGTCTAAAGACTTTTTAGTCAAATGAATTTAATCAAGACCAAATTAACAAATCGTATAAAAAGCGATATTACAAGTTCGATATGTTTAAATAATTTTGTATAACTTGTCTTATAAACGTTTAAATTATAAAGAATGTATGTATTTTAGTAAAATTAAAGGCAAATGCTGTCGTAATTATAAACCAGACATGGAATGTTTAAAAAATAGGTACAAATGCTTTATTCGATAAGGTTGGACCAAATGTAGAAGACTGGATTGATATACCTTTTACTTAAAGCTTTCAAGTTAATTTATTTAAATATTCAAATATTAAATAGCGTGTGTTAATTAAAAAATATAATTGGTTTATTAAACCTATAAACGATCAGAATTCCGTTAACCAAGAAAATTAAGATGTTTGTTTTTTTTTTGATAATTTGCCCTCAGTATAATAAGATAGAGCCAAATGTTGAAATTTGTACTTCCTACTTTACTTCCACTACATATTTATTTAAAAATGATGCTGATGTTTAATAAATATAATCAAATAACTCGAGTAATTTAGCGATTTTTAGCCATTTTTTTATCTTTACGTTGCTGGTACGTTAACCTTTTCATTTGGGGCAACAACAATAATCAAAACCTTACAATTTTCGAAAAAAAACTTCCTTGAATACTTCTAGAACGTCATAAATCAAAATTTAAAATTTTGGAGTTAATCATAAAGAATTGTTCGCCATTTTATGCTTTATATTGTGTATACGTTTCATCTTTATGTCTTTTGTTCTTTCCACGTTCATGTTTGCAGTTTTTGTCAATAAGAACGACACATTTGAATTGTGGAGTAAACTTCATAACGTAAAAGCCATATCGCTTTCCAAAACATCGTCATATTTCGTTTTCTGACTGTATACATAAAAAAAAGATTTTTTAAATGTATCGACTTTTGCATATAATGTATTTTTTTGAGTTAGAGCTGTGTTGATAAAAATATTATTAAGTAAAACTTCTTTTTCTTTTCAGAAGCAACTACACATTTTAGTTTACGATACAGTATCGGATATATTTTTGCAGCAATAATGTCAAAATGCAAACATCCCACATAGTTTGTACAAGATCTCCCCTTTGATATATAATTAAAGAAAGTTTTTTGTTAAATGGATTTTTTTTATGAATCATTTGGCTAATTGTAGTGGAAACTTTAGCAGTCTGATATTTTTCTCGATGGTGAAAATAAGTCAAAAACTTAAGCTGCGATTATCTCGAAATGAATTATTTTAAGTTATGACGTTCTAGAAGTAAATGAGAAATATGTATATGTGTATAATCATATATATATATATATATATATATATATATATGTATAACAGATTCGGCATAGCCGAATATAACACTTTTACTTGTTTAAGTTCATCCATCCATTTCATTTTCATATTTAAAAGCTATTTCATCTTAAAGAGTTCTAGAAATATTATTAAATTTTCAAATTTACGACTTTTTTCAATTTAATTTTGAAATTTTAATTATGTAATACATAATAACTAGGATGATATTTACAGCTAAAAAACAATTCCTTCAAAAAAAATCAATAGTCGAAATTATATAAAAGTAAACTTTCATTTTTTTCGCTTTAATTTTCCCTTCTTCTGTTAATTTTGAAAGTCTGGCCTACCCAGAAGGTATGCAAATCAGAGATCGTATATTTTTAGTTATTGTATTATTATGCAGATGTAATCAATTCAACTGAATACAATGGGGACCTTCGCAATATAAATGACAAATAGTGTAGAACTTCCAAACTGTTATAGGATTTATTTGAAACTCAAAACAAGTATTAGACTTTGTAAACCGTATCTCGGTAGCCTAGGCACTAAGGAACTAGAGTAAGTGAGACCTGCAACTTTCTTAGGTATTATACGATTTTAAAGAAGAAATAATGTCATACATAACATAAGGTAGATAGATGCAAAGAATGCTGATAAAGGATGTGGCGGTCCAGTAAATGCTGCATTTTATTCTGCTAGCGTCTAATTTTTCTTGTTTTCTTTGGAAAACGTCCGCATACATTTGTAAATAATTTTTCTTTCTAAAAATTTATAGAAATTAAATTAAAAATGAACCAAGAAGCCGAAAATAAGTCAATTTTCATTCATTAAAACAAAATACGCAAAGGATCGGATAAGCTGAAATGACAACTTTCTACGTATAGTGATACATCATACAAAAAAAGGCACTATTAAGAAAATAAATAGTCGAACATTTTTAAAACAAGAAGAAAGTAGGTAGAAGAATATCAAAAGTTTCAATGTGATGACTAAAACATTTACAATGAAAAACAGACAAAAGAAAAACAAATTGTCAGTCTCTATTACTCTTAATGTTAATTTCTAAACACAGCAAAATGCAACAAAAATGCATTTATTGGCACAAAGAAGGTGTAATTTCCTTTTAAAACTTTTGAGAAATTAAATTGAGATGAACGTTCAGACACCATTATACGTATGTACAACCGCACTTCTGCTTAAAATCTAAACTCGCAAATCAAATCAGAAATTTAAAATGATAAATTGAACTTGCTTATTGTTAGATGTCGTAGGAAGCGACAAGTAGATTCTAAATAGGTTTTAATTGGTTCTAGCTGGAAAATTAGAATATCAATAAAGTTGAACACATAGAGGGGAGTAAAACTAAATGCATTACATTAAAGGGTGCTGAAACCCGAATAATTAATTTAAATTTACCGATATTAGTTATTAAACAGCCATACCTAAACAAGGGCGAAAAGCGTTTTTTTGTTGTCAAAAGTTCTCATGCCAGTACATTTTGTATGGAGAATACCGAAATAACGCGACGGCAATTGGAAAAACCGAATTTGACAAGGCGTTTAATTATAATAATAATTAAAAATAAGCAAAACAAATTTTTGTTTTTTTTTTATAAAGTTTTGAATTTACACAAAACAAACACCAGAATTGTTATTCTTTTTAAAATAAAAAATATAAATTAAAAAAAAATTGTGTTAACTAGACTTAAGCCTTAATTTTTTAATAACCCTGTTTTTTATCATTTTGACATAGCGTTGGCGCTTTTGTTTAGGTATGGCTGTAAGGGGAAAGTACTCATATATAACAACTTCAATACTACTTAATTAACTTTTTTGAAAACTTCTTAAAAACTTAAGGATAAACTAAGATAAATTAGAATGAATAGAACAAAAAGTAAAAAAAAAAACAAGTAAGGATACTATATTTGGCTTTGCCGAATCTTATATACCCGTCACCATATTTGTAAATCTAGTTTAGTTAAGTAACTCCAATCAAAACAGCAAATATAAAATTAAGTGCTACATATTCTTAGATAATTTTACAAAAATATGTCATCGGCTCTTAACAGGTTAAGCATTTTTATAAAATTTTAGTATTTCAAATCTTTGTATTTGCTTCTGATATCAATAATATATTTTTAATACTCGAGCTTAAGTTCAAGTTTAATAAAATTTTATTATTTTCCTTTTACAAGTTTCAATATTTCTTCATCCATCGAATGGCATCTTCAGGAAAGTATAGTAACAATATTCAAAACATTAAACTTCCACTTATCACTATAATGTTTTCAATTGTACTTGTAATTAATAAAAGGAAAATAATAACATTGCCGCTGTCATTCGATACGTCAGAGCTTGTCGTATGGAATTATAATTTTATTTTTTCGCGGCAAAAAGTTAAAGTATTTTAGTTTTTTGAATTATATTTAAAGGAAAAAATGTAAATTTAATAGATATGCATACATATGTATATCATGGCAAAATAAAAGTAAAAATTTTTATTTTATAGGACAAATATTAATAAAATAAATGCAACGCAAAAGGAGTTGATGGCGGAATTTATGAGTTTACTCCCACAGTTGGCCAAAAATATATTGTTTAATTGTTCCCAAGGAAGGACAGTTGCAAACAAGCTTTGGAAGCAGCTGTCCAATAACTTAAATAGAGCTGGGCCATCGATAAAAGATATTAAGTCATGAAGAAAGGTAAGTAGATTTTCTTGGATTTCAAAAAAGAGTGGCTGTTTTATTGTTGTTGAAACAGTTCTGCTGCTGACGAGAGTTTTTCCCTGAGTAAATAACTCCCGGCTTGCACGCCAGCATTAAAAACAGCATCACTTTATTGTTTGCCTTATTGCTTTTGTAGATTTTAATCGTCACCTTTTGGAATTTATTTTTTAGGTTTTCACTGATCAAAAACATCAAGTAAAAAAGGTCTCATTTAATATTTCTTCAAAGAGAAAAACTGGAGGAGGTCCCTACGAGGAACTGACCTTGTCACCGGCTGAGGAACAAATTTTGCAAGCTGCAGGTATAAGTGTAGGGGTTGAGGGTCTTTCTTCTACCAAAACTTTTGGTGCTTCGAAAGAGGTCTTAGAGCCTTGTACTGCAGAGGTGGAAGATTATTTTGAAAAATATATTGATGAAAGCGATAAAGACAATACAGGAGGGAAAACTCATGAAGTTTTAGAGAAGGTTTTGAAAAAACAAGTAATAAATAAAGAAAGTTGTAAAAGTGATACTAAACTAAGCCTTCTTAGAACCAATTTAGAAAAGTTTGAGCAGTCTCAAAACATGTTGAGTTCCAAATTTGACCGTTTGCTAACATTAGTGGAAAAGACTAATGAACTTAAGGAGAAATTCATCAAATTGAAAGAAGAAGAACTTGCTGCAAACTTGGCTGTTAAAAAGTTGATCTAGAAATAAAGACTTTGGAATTAGAAATGCTAAAGCAACGATTTGAATAAATAAATATATGTATATACCTATATATATATATATATATATGTATATACCTATATATGTAAAAGTATGTATATATCCTAATTTATAAGATTTTATTTAAAAAAATAATTTTATTGTTATGAACAAAGCAATATGTTCATATATGTATATCCTAGTAATTTGTAAGATTTTATTTTTCTTTTAGAAAATGAATTTTGTTTTTATTTTTTGTTTTTCTTTAATACAATAAAAAGTACAAATACACTTTGTGAAAACATGTTCCTTAAAACAAAATAGTTTTATTTGTTTCTCCAAAAAGATAGTTTAATGTGATCCCTAACTTTTTTTCCAATTTTTGTTAACTGAGTCTCATTACCAATATCAGGATCAAGGGGAAGAGCTTCAGCAATAAAGTTATGTGTATGTAACTGGGAACTTTAAAATAAATACACACATTGTGTAGGGCAACACATGCATTAATAAAAAATTCGAAAGTTATCTTACGCAGCTGCCGGCAAAGACAAAGGATCACTTTTATCTCTTATTTCTTTCCTTATGCGTATTACACAACTTTCTTCTTCGTCTGATGAAGATAAACAAAAAAATAGCGAGGGATTCATTTATTTAAACACAATTTTAATAATTAATTATGAGAATAACAATTTTTGGCTCAAAGTTTCTGTTTAATTTGGTTGTGTTTTTTACATTTCAAAAACATATTTTCGTAAATCTATTATATTTTTATAAAAATTACGATTCGACACATATCGCATGACATGATTTGCTTTTATGCCATGTTCATATTGCAGCGTTTTTTTGTAATTCGCTCTCCCATTCGTAATTCAGCCTCTAATTACCAACTGAATAACGTAATTCCTCATACAAATTTTTGAGAGCGAATTACCAATTTTGTAGGTAATTGAGTTTGAATTAACACGCCAATTACGAAAAATCAGTGTCATATCTAATTTTTATCGAAGTTTTACCTTAACAACTGTTAAAATAATAAACAGTAAACAAAGAAAAAAGTGAAAAGTTATATAGGACATTAAAAATTTAAATAAATATGGAAAAGAAATATATCATAAAAATAAAAATATCATAAAAAATTGTAATGTCAAGGCGCCTACTAGCTACGGCTAAACTACTGGAAGAGACCAAAAAAGGTAAACAAAATAGTTGCTTTAAAATAAAATAGTTGTTTTTGTTGTTTAAAATAAAATGACAAAACTTTTTTACAGTCCAACGTGTTTTCTACGAAATAAACAAACAACTGCCAAACCCAATTACTTAGATGCAATGTGAACACTCAAAATACCACAAGTCATTCATCATTCGAATTGTAATGTGAACATGGTATTACTCGATACGTATCGAAATATTATTCGATACGATAGTTCACTCGATATTGAATGCGGTGATTAGACCCCTGTTTTCTATTTTTGAGTTATTTATATATTCTCTTTTAGACAATTTTTAAACAACTCTAGTAAATTGTTTTAGTGGAGGAAACAAGATGTATATTGTTTTGTATTTATAGACACTGTTAATAAGAAACATAAATGTAATATATGAATCACCCTATTTATAAAATAGTAATAAGTATTAAAACAAATAAATTCATTCTTTACTCAACATTACATGGTGTCAGGTGTGTGAAGCTAAAAACAAAAGAAATGGAAAAAATTGGTTCGGTAACGAAAATAAATTTGAGGGCATCCAATATGGCCGTCGAGTGGCGAAATTGGCTTGAACAGTTAAAGATTTTTGTGACTGCTTCAAATCTGGACGGGGAGACGGATAAGAGGAAAGTGGCCCTACTTATCCACCACATGGGTCCTGAGGCATTTCACATTTTTCGATCATTTGATGAGAATGCTGAAGAGGTTAAGTATATAGACCTTATAAAATTATTTCACAACTACTTCATACCGAAATCAAATACGGCAATGGAGCGCCATGTTTTTTTTTACCAGAAAACAAAATGGTGCAGAAAGCATTGATGAGTATCTAACAGCATTAAAGAATTTAAGTCAAACATGCGAGTTTGGAGATCTTAGAGAAGATCTTGTAAAGGACATCTTTATATGTGGTATTTCATCAGAGTTTCAACACATTAAAGAAAAACTTTTAAGCGAAGGTTCAATTAAATTGGAAAAGGCAATAACAATTGCAAAAAGTATTGCTGCTGCCAGTGATAATGCTAGTCAGATGGACGGCCTGGGGTTGAATGTGCTGCAAAGTAAAGGTAGACATTCAAGTACTGCTACTCAACGATGTTTTATACAAAAGTCTTGTGCTAAGTGTGGTCAAGTACACAAAAACAAATGCCCGGCGGAAAATGCCCAGTGTCACAACTGTAATAAAAAGGGCCATTATGCTAAAATGTGTTTTGCTAAAAAGCAACAAAATGCTGACAATTTTAAAGGTTATGGTCGTCAAAAACAAAAACAACAATATGGTAATAAAAACCACAGATAATAACCAGATAAGTCACGAAAAATTCAGTGTGGCCAGATTCCAGCTTTCGTTAGAGAGGGATAGTAACAGTTCTTGCGTTTTTTATATTACTACCTCTTTCTGATTATAGCTGGAATTTGACATTTTATTTGTTTATAAAAATTTGTAAAGAAAATTTGGCGCAGATATAAAATATAATTACCTTTGCGCCAAATATTGTGCCATTAAAGTAATAAATTGTATTGATTGTGTTTTAATATCTATGTTTGATCTGTGCTTTTAAAATAATAATAAAAAATAAGGGTTGAAAAATCAACCACATCAAGAAAACAAAAAAATCTAACAAGAAAGATGTGAGTTGAATAAAGTTGTTTTTTTAGTTTCAGTTTTTAATGAAATTATTTGGTTTCTTTCAGGAATCGCCGCTGCATAATGGGTTGTGCCGAAGGACAGAAGCTGCACCAGTTCCCGAAAAATCCGGCCAAGTAAGTTTGCATATAAGTTTTATTAGTGACATGCTTGCGCCAGGTTTTGTACATTAGAGGAACTGTGTTCCTTTTCAATGTACAAAATGTTATTTATTTTGTTTGATTCCTAGATAATTGGAATTGTATGTTTGATGAGATTTTATCTTAGCAAACATACATATACATATGACAGTGTTTCTCCTAATCAGAATTTCACGTTGACTTTTCTTCTCTTTATAAAGTTTGACAATAACGTTTTTTAAATCCTGCGAAAGTTCTTTTCCATGAGGGGCCATAATTAGAATTTAGAAAAATTTCCAATAAAAAATCAATTTTGGTATTTAATAACAATTAAAAAAACAATTAGTCACTTTTTTCGCGATTAAAATGCGTTTAACTTAAATGAAAGTCAAAACTTTAATAAGTGCATACTTACTTTTGTGATGTGATTTTTTCTATATTTGAAGAAATCGTAACGGAATATATAACGGGACAATTTTTTTTTTATGGGTTTGTGTTTTTGTATAAGGCAATACTACATATTATTGCTAGTGTACAAAACATTATTACTTTTGTAAATTTTTTTAAGGAAAAAATTTAAATGTTTAACTATTTCTATGCTGCATACTCACTTAAGTAATATACTGTATATTAAAATCTTCCTTTTTATATTTTAACACAGATTGTAGCGATGCATTGCTAATTGCCCTGAGATGGAAATTAATAATTGGTGGAACTATTTTTAAACTGGTGAAATAAAACACAAAATTTTGCTAATTATAAATTTTTTCTTTTTTTATTATATACTTAAATAAAAGCCGTAAGTTATCATTAAAGTTAAAAATTATTATAACAAAGATTTTATGTTTTTTTCTTTATATAAGATTTTTGAAATATAAAAGTAAGTATTATTATTATTGATTAAAACTTTCACTTTTATTCACATATTGCTTCATCTTTTAGTTAGTTAATAAAATGTTTCATTTTCAGTTCTACATTGGAATTTACCACCAACAATATATCTGATATTATTAATAGTACCGGATTATAATTTAGTTTAAAATTGATCTTTATTTATTTTTGATAATGCATTTAAAGTAAAATTAGGGAAAAAATGTATCCTATTTTAATTATAGTCAGAGCTTGATGGACTTGTTGGTAATGCTCATTTATATTTAGTACTAGTTATGAATTTATTTATACAATTTTTAAGCTTAAAAACTTGCGAAATATGTTTACAGCTTTTTGAACATCGCCGTTGCGTACTTTACGTTCAAATAATTTTATAGCCCCAGCCCATTCATGATTAAGAATTTTATTCGTTATGCAATCGTTAAACTTTTTGGTTCTCGATTTACTTTCCTCCAAAATAAATTGTTTTATTGCTTCCACTGAATTTAAGCTTTCAATTTGAAATGCTTTCTGTTCTGGATTAGGTGAACGATCCACATATTTTCCCAAATCAGCCTTTTTTAAATTTTGAGCTTTTACAGGTGCTAATCTTTCCTCATTATGCAATAAAAGATTTAGAACTTGATCTTTGACGGCCAAAACTTCATCGCCTAAAGCTTTTAATTTAGTCTCCTGTAGTTTGGTTGGAAATTGTGATTGAAATTTTTTGAAAATGTAGAATTTGTATTAACAGGCAATTTTAGACGGTGCGGCAGGATATTGTTGTATAATTCTACTGCAAGATTTAACAACTTTATGGTCATGTAATAAATTTTTGCCAATACAGCTAGCAACAAAGTATTTATTTCAAAAAAGAAGTACGAACGCATTTGGCATGTGAAATATTTAGCTGCTGACAAACAGCAACTGTTGATACGTCGATACAACTCGTAGATGGCTATAAGTCTTAAAAGTACAAAATCTAAACTGTCCCTGGTGGGCAATTGTATGCTTGTACCCTCGTCATACTCCACGTCCGGCAATGCACACAGAAAATGCTCTAAGTCGCGGTTAAAATCCGCTCGCAATAACCGACATAGGGCTGCATTCAATTTACAAACATCTTTAAAACCTTTCATTTTATTATAAGAATTTTTACGTCTAGCCATTAATCTGGATAGCAAAGCTGCTACCTCGTTATACTCCTTCCTGTCCTTCGGCCGGGCGCAAGGATTTTCTCCTCTATGGTATGACCAACACCGGCGTCGCTTACTAAAGACTTTTCGCATAGCCGGCCTTCGGCCGGGCGCAAGGATTTTCTCCTCTATGGTATAACCAACACCGGCTGCGTCCGTAAACTAGATTTAAGCCAAAAGTGCCTAATGTTTGTTTTTCATTATCATGACGACAATGTCATGCATCGACATTTTCCACTAGGTTATAATCTTTTTCTTCAATACTTGCTTCAGGTTTAATTAGATCTAATTGAAAGTTATTTTTTCTTCTCTTTTTCCATTTTTGCGGGTCCTAAAATACAATAAATTTAGCATAAATACGTTTAATTGCCAATTTTTTACTTACCAATAAAACCACGCAAGCTGTTTTGGTTTTTGTTTGTGGAGCCTCCGATGGAATTGTAGTACAATCTGAAATAAGGGAAAACAATATTTTTTTAGTTGTTCTTATACACTATAATATTATAAAAATATTTTATAATTTTTTTTATTAATTTCTTTCACTAAAACTTATACTTTTTTCACTTTTTCTTAAAAAACTATATTTTTACCACAATTTTGTTATACATTTTTTTGGTTGATTAAATAAAAACATATGTTTGCAATAGGTATGTGTAGCGGTTTCTTCCAACTCATTGCTTTAAGCGTTTTTGAATATTTTTTTATTCACTTAAACGAAAGCCGGAAGAAAATATGATAACCCACTTTTTTAAACGTCACTAGTGAGTTATCTGATTTAATCTGTGATAAAAACTATGTTAAAAATTTAGCAAATATAACTGGCATAAAAGAAGACAATGAATTGTTTATTGGAACGTTGTCTTTTTGTCATCAAGAACAACAAATAAAATTCGTTGATAAACAGTTGCTTGAAGCTGCTGATAAACAACCTATTATTGACAAAAAACAACAGTATAATCAAGATGATTACGTTCAATACAATAAAATAAAAACTGAAGCTGATATTGGTCAACAACAAAATCTAATTTGTACATTGGCTGATACTCAACGAAATAAAACAACAAACAACGGCTGGAATATAGAAGTGCTGATTAACAACAAATGTGTGGAGTTTCAAGTCGACACAGGTGCAGATCCCAACATATTATCCCAAGACGCTGCCAAAGGTTTGGGTTTAGCTGGCCGTGTGATAGCAACAAGTTCAAAAATCAATACATTCAGTGGTGAGAGGTTGCCGATTAAGGGTAAAGTTGAAGTTACTTTTTTCTACAATAAGAAAAAATATAAAGATTATTTTTATATAGTAAACTTAAAATGTAAAAATATAGTGTTGAGAGGCACCCTCGTATTTTTAAACTCTAGTTATAAGTTAATCAAAATAATAAATGTGTACTAATGTAATATAAATCTTTTTGACAGTCAGCACTTTATTTAGTTAAACTTTGTTTATAAGTTAATTTAAAATTAATGTACTATTGAAATATGACTATTTAGCAAGTCAGCAATTTAATTATTTAAATTATTATTTTTAAGAAATGCTGTTTAATCAGCATTTTTAGCGTTAAGAATTTAGTATAAATAGTAATAAATAATTATTAAAACAGTGAGTTGTAAACTAAAAGTAAGAACAAACACTTATAGCCTGAAATTCCTACGGGACCCTGCAGGCTATATAAATAAATAAAAATTATAAAATAAATAAATAAAAGTGTTTTCTTGCTTACAAACGACTCCAACATTTTGGCGCAGCCGGTAATAAAAGAATAAATATCCTGCGATTCCTAAGGGACCCTCCAGGAATAAAATTTGGTTATAGAATTTTGATTGATTTTGAATCCTTTCCAAATGTGGCAATAATTTCATAGCAACGAAAGTAAGGAAACCAAATAAACACGGAAGTGAAGCATTAGGGGTCATTAAGCATCTGTATACCAGTACGCCTTTAGTGTCTTCAAAGAAGTGTGAATTGGTGGAAATATTAGTAAACTGCTAATTACTTTGGCCACATTAGGAGAAGTTTTGATTCGATTTGTTTTGCTTGTGAAAAAAAAATCGGTAAAGTCGGTGGCAAAGAAAAATTTAAAGAACCCACTAAGTATAGAGGTGAATTCCTAGGGGTCATTAAGCACCTGTATACCAGTACGCCTTTAGGATCTTTGCCAAAATACAAAGTGGTGGAATTGAAAAGTAACTGCCACAGGCCTAAGCCACATTAAGCAAGGCAAATTTAAATTTTGTATGGAGTAAACGTCGCGATCAGTACTTCGTGCGTCATTAAAAAAAAAAAAAATTTTTTATTTTTGAAGGCAATAGCGGAAATGTTTTTAGTGCTGGTAAGTATGCCTTTAAAATTTTTAGATTTGTAAATGGACAACCTGAAATCAAGGACGGACGAATTACTATCTAAGATCAATAAGTATAACTATTCGGTTGACAGTCTGCAAGTTCTCGCATGGACAGAATTAAATAGTTTGAAACAAGGAAAGGAATTTACAGAAAGACATAGGGACAATATACGGCACCAGAAACTAACAAAATTAGAGGAAGTTGGTTATGTGCTACAATTGATAGGAGACCTTAATAAGAACCAGTCGGCAGATTTTTGTAAAAGAATAGAAGAATTGGAGGTAACCAAGGGACTTTTAGAAAAACAGAGCCGCAAATTATGGGAACAGATTAATTATACGGATAGTTTATTAGAGCAGCCAGTAGAAGAAAACGCATCCTTGGTTGAAAAATTGAGACAAAAGGGATTAAGTGAGAATGAATTTAAAAAACAACTGAAACAACAACAGCAAATAGACGTACAAGACGACACCGTACAAAGATTACAAACAGCCTTAGGAAATGCAAAGCGTGAACTCGACATTATACACAAGACTAGGTCACCCACTCCATCAATAAGGGAAGAATTAACAGAAGAGGATTCCAGAGTTCCTTATATAACAATAGGACACACAGACGGCATTTCTACGGTTACTGACGAGCAGGCAGAGGAGATTAATAATAAGGATACTCGTATAGAGGAGAAAGAAACGGCTCGTGACCTGATATCCAAAACTCGGAGCATCATAATAAATGCAAAAAAGGCAGGGAGCAGAGGCTATACGACAGAGACGACATCTAAAATATTTAGCGAGCTAGCACAATACAAAGAAACATTCGACGATTTGAAGAGGACAGAAGGGATAGACAACACATTAATTCGAGAATTTGATACATTGGTACTATCGGCACATGAAATTTTGAAGAGGCGCTCACCATCGTCGAGAGAAATACAAACTACAGACAGAATAAGTGAAGAAATTTCAACCAACAATATGACGTCTTTTACGGAACTTTTGAAAAATGTATCACACATGGTGCCAATTTTCTACGGTGCAGATGGCCCAGAGCTTACGACAGAATCAAATAAATTCATTGAAGGCTGTATGATTGCGAAAGATAAACTTTTGGAAGCAGGTAGTGTAGTCGACCTGCTAAAATGTATAAAAACAAGACTTTTTGGGAACGCCTACTCATATTTGCACAACAAAGATTTTGGTACAATAGAAGCCCTATGTTTAGCTGTCAGAGAAAAATTTATGAAGTCCAAAACCCTTAATGAAATACAAGAGTTAATATTTAGCAGTAAGCAAGCATCGACGGAAAGCGCGTATGAATTTGGCGAAAGATTAGAAAGGCTTCTTATAGACGCAACAGAATTAATTGCTGCACAATGGCAGGATGCATCGCATCGGAAATCTATGATGGACCACTGCAATCAATCAGCGGTAAGAAGTTATATAAGGGGCTTACGTGACCCGAAATTGGTATCCAGGTTCATTGGGCATGAAAATGACAAATTATCTGAATTGTTGAAGATTACAAAGGATGCACAAAACCTGTTAGGCGCCAACATGCGATTGTCAAATGTAATGACAGTGCAAGCCCAGGAACCGTTGTACGAAACAGTCCAACAATTAGTGAATGAAGTTAGACAACTCTCACTAAGACAGCAAACGGTTAACAACTCAATGCCGGTGGATTACACACAAAGGAATTCTGTAAGTTCCCCAAAATTCTGCAATTTTTGCCATAGGCAGGGACATTTGTTAAACGAATGTTTTAGACGGCAAAACAACACTAACTTTAATCAGGGAAGACGCCAAGAACAATCCAACAATAATATTAATAAAAGTCGTCAGGCCCCTGACCGTAGAGGTAGAGCGCAAAACTCATTGCAATCATCAAGTCAAAACCAGGCCAATAATCGTTTTGGTGACATGAATAGAAGAAGGCAACGGTGCTACAATTGTAATGGTCTTGGACATTTTGCGTCAAGGTGCCCGGAAAATTACTATCATGATAATATGTTCAATAGAAGTGGAGGAAGAAGTTACATCAGCAATAGGGGCAATAGAAATAACAACGTACGAGAAGTGGCCAACAACCGAAATAATTCGGGAAACTCAAGGCGGCCCAGCCAAAACTAAGAGGCTGGGACGCCAGAAATTCTTACTTACTTTCGAAGACTTTAGCATCTAAAACGCCAGAAGACGCAGAAAAGAGCGACCACAAAAACAAATTGTTTTTGAGGTCTATGTCAAGGATCATGCCAGGTGGCGAGAAATGTAGACTGAGCACCACAATTAAAAACAACAAAAAAGTACACTGGAGTGAGAATATACACACGTACATTCCAGAAACCTGCACAAACTATTTCACTTTCAAATCAGAGTCACAAAAGGAGCAAAAACTTCGTACAGAACAAAAGAACGATGCATTCATAAATTTTCCTTGCAGGGAAGCAGTAAATAGAAGTCTGTCTTTGCTGGTAGATACAGGAGCAGACACTACATTAGTGAGGGCAGAGGCCGAAATCAAAAGAGTTTGTTAGGAGCCTTCGGAGGAAATATAACTTCAAAGGGGACGATAATTGCTCAGCTCGAAGGCCTGGAAAATTTTTCACTACAAATGCACGTGGTGCCCGAAGGAACCAAACTTCCAGCAGATGGTTTGCTAGGAAGAGATATGATGTGGGACAGATCAGTCACAGACACAATTAATAAAAATTTAAGATTTTTTAAAAACAGACAAGAAGTGATTTCACTACCACTTGTCCCAGAAGGAAGATCATCACAAATATACTTAGCTAAACAATTTTCTATCAAAGAGCGTTCACAAACAATTGCATCAGTTATAGTAAACTCCATTAATGGTGACATTGTCATAGACAAGTCAGAAATTTTGCCAGGTGTTTTCGTGGGTGCAACTCTAACAACAGTGAAAGCCGGAGCAGCTCTTGTACCTATTCTGAACACGAATAACACGGCCATAAATATAAGTGAAAAAATAAGCCTGAGCTACGAAAGCTACAGGGACCATAAGATGAAGCCATAAGCAACAATAAATATAATAGATTCTAGAAAAAGGTTGAAAAGAGAAAAACTACTTTTGGAAACGGTAAAACTAAACCAAAGTCTTAACCCAGAAGAGAGGTTTTCAATCGAAAATATTTTAAAGACATACGACGATATTTTCCAACTGCCTGGTGACAGTCTTACCTACACTACTGTATTGAAACATGAAATACCCACGGAAGCAAATCAACCCCCAATAAACATTAAACAATACAGACTACCAGAAGTCCACAGAACTGAAATTAACAGACAGGTAGACCAAATGCTAAAGGATAATGTAATAGCACCCAGCAATTCTCCATGGAACTCCCCGGTTCTTTTGGTACCAAAAAAAGCAGGACAACACGGCGAAAAAAAGTGGCGATTGGTTGTAGATTTTAGAAAATTGAACGAAGCGACAGTAAAACAAGTTTTCCCAATACCAAGAATCGATGAGATTTTAGACCAATTAGGGTGCAGCAGGTATTTCTCTACTCTCGATTTAGCAAGTGGATACCATCAAGTATTAATGGATCCTAATGACAAGCAAAAAACCGCCTTCAGTACCAACCTAGGGCACTATGAATTTAACCGTATACCTTTCGGATTGACGGGTGCACCAGCTACTTTTCAAAGAATAATGAATTCAATACTAACCGGGCTACAAGAAATTGACTGTTTCGTTTATTTGGACGATATTGTTATATATGGCAGAAACTTAGTGGACCATAATTCACGTTTAACAAAAGTTTTGGAGGTCTTAAGAAAATACAACCTAAAATTAAACCCCGAAAAATGTCATTTCCAGCGGAGAGAAATTATCTATCTTGGCCACCAGTGCTCAGAAAAAGGGGTTCTGCCAGACCCAAATAAGACTAGGGCAGTGAAAGATATACCACCCCCTAAAAATATCAAGGAGCTACAAGCATTTTTGGGGCTGATGAATTACTACAGAAAGTTCATTCCAAACTCGGCACGAATTTCATTACCTCTTAACAAAATGTTGAGAAAGGATACAAAATTAGAGTGAACACAAGAGTGCCAGGAAGCAGTGGACAGAATTAAATAGTTTGAAACAAGGAAAGGAATTTACAGAAAGACATAGGGACAATATACGGCACCAGAAACTAACAAAATTAGAGGAAGTTGGTTATGTGCTACAATTGATAGGAGACCTTAATAAGAACCAGTCGGCAGATTTTTGTAAAAGAATAGAAGAATTGGAGGTCACCAAGGGACTTTTAGAAAAACAGAGCCGCAAATTACGGGAACAGATTAATTATACGAACAGTTTATTAGAGCAGCCAGTAGAAGAAAACGCATCCTTGGTTGAAAAATTGAGACAAAAGGGGTTAAGTGAGAATGAATTTAAAAAACAACTGAAACAACAACAGCAAATAGACGTACAAGACGACACCGTACAAAGATTACAAACAGCCTTAGGAAATGCAAAGCGTGAACTCGACATTATACACAAGACTAGGTCACCCACTCCATCAATAAGGGAAGAATTAACAGAAGAGGATTCCAGAGTTCCTTATATAACAATAGGACACACAGACGGCATTTCTACGGTTACTGACGAGCAGGCAGAGGAGATTAATAATAAGGATACTCGTATAGAGGAGAAAGAAACGGCTCGTGACCTGATATCCAAAACTCGGAGCATCATAATAAATGCAAAAAAGGCAGGGAGCAGAGGCTATACGACAGAGACGACATCTAAAATATTTAGCGAGCTAGCACAATACAAAGAAACATTCGACGATTTGAAGAGGACAGAAGGGATAGACAACACATTAATTCGAGAATTTGATACATTGGTAGCATCAGCACATGAAATTTTGAAGAGGCGCTCACCATCGTCGAGAGAAATACAAACTACAGACAGAATAAGTGAAGAAATTTCAACCAACAATATGACGTCTTTTACGGAACTTTTGAAAAATGTATCACACATGGTGCCAATTTTCTACGGTGTAGATGGCCCAGAGCTTACGACAGAATCAAATAAATTCATTGAAGGCTGTATGATTGCGAAAGATAAACTTTTGGAAGCAGGTAGTGTAGTCGACCTGCTAAAATGTATAAAAACAAGACTTTTTGGGAACGCCTACTCATATTTGCACAACAAAGATTTTGGTACAATAGAAGCCCTATGTTTAGCTGTCAGAGAAAAATTTATGAAGTCCAAAACCCTTAATGAAATACAAGAGTTAATATTTAGCAGTAAGCAAGCATCGACGGAAAGCGCGTATGAATTTGGCGAAAGATTAGAAAGGCTTCTTATAGACGCAACAGAATTAATTGCTGCACAATGGCAGGATGCATCGCATCGGAAATCTATGATGGACCACTGCAATCAATCAGCGGTAAGAAGTTATATAAGGGGCTTACGTGACCCGAAATTGGTATCCAGGTTCATTGGGCATGAAAATGACAAATTATCTGAATTGTTGAAGATTACAAAGGATGCACAAAACCTGTTAGGCGCCAACATGCGATTGTCAAATGTAATGACAGTGCAAGCCCAGGAACCGTTGTACGAAACGGTCCAACAATAAGTGAATGAAGTTAGACAACTCTCACTAAGACAGCAAACGGTTAACAACTCAATGCCGGTGGATTACACACAAAGGAATTCTGTGGGTTCCCCAAAATTCTGCAATTTTTGCCATAGGCAGGGACATTTATTAAACGAATGTTTTAGACGGCAAAACAACACTAACTTTAATCAGGGAAGACGCCAAGAACAATCCAACAATAATATTAATAAAAGTCGTCAGGCCCCTGACCGTAGAGGTAGAGCGCAAAACTCATTGCAATCATCAAGTCAAAACCAGGCCAATAATCGTTTTGGTGACATGAATAGAAGAAAGCAACGGTGCTACAATTGTAATGGTCTTGGACATTTTGCGTCAAGGTGCCCGGAAAATTACTATCATGATAATATGTTCAATAGAAGTGGAGGAAGAAGTTACATCAGCAATAGGGGCAATAGAAATAACAACGTACGAGAAGTGGCCAACAACCGAAATAATTCGGGAAACTCAAGGCGGCCCAGCCAAAACTAAGAGGCTGGGACGCCAGAAATTCTTACTTACTTTCGAAGACTTTAGCATCTAAAACGCCAGAAGACGCAGAAAAGAGCGACCACAAAAACAAATTGTTTTTGAGGTCTATGTCAAGGATCATGCCAGGTGGCGAGAAATGTAGACTGAGCACCACAATTAAAAACAACAAAAAAGTACACTGGAGTGAGAATATACACACGTACATTCCAGAAACCTGCACAAACTATTTCACTTTCAAATCAGAGTCACAAAAGGAGCAAAAACTTCGTACAGAACAAAAGAACGATGCATTCATAAATTTTCCTTGCAGGGAAGCAGTAAATAGAAGTCTGTCTTTGCTGGTAGATACAGGAGCAGACACTACATTAGTGAGGGCAGAGGCCGAAATCAAAAGAGTTTGTTAGGAGCCTTCGGAGGAAATATAACTTCAAAGGGGACGATAATTGCTCAGCTCGAAGGCCTGGAAAATTTTTCACTACAAATGCACGTGGTGCCCGAAGGAACCAAACTTCCAGCAGATGGTTTGCTAGGAAGAGATATGATGTGGGACAGATCAGTCACAGACACAATTAATAAAAATTTAATATTTTTTAAAAACGGACAAGAAGTGATTTCACTACCACTTGTCCCAGAAGGAAGATCATCACAAATATACTTAGCTAAACAATTTTCTATCAAAGAGCGTTCACAAACAATTGCATCAGTTATAGTAAACTCCATTAATGGTGACATTGTCATAGACAAGTCAGAAATTTTGCCAGGTGTTTTCGTGGGTGCAACTCTAACAACAGTGAAAGCCGGAGCAGCTCTTGTACCTGAACACGAATAACACGGCCATAAATATAAGTGAAAAAATAAGCCTGAGCTACGAAAGCTACAGGGACCATAAGATGAAGCCATTAGCAACAATAAATATAATAGATTCTAGAAAAAGGTTGAAAAGAGAAAAACTACTTTTGGAAACGGTAAAACTAAACCAAAGTCTTAACCCAGAAGAGAGGTTTTCAATCGAGAATATTTTAAAGACGATATTTTCCAACTGCCTGGTGACAGTCTTACCTACACTACTGTATTGAAACATGAAATACCCACGGAAGCAAATCAACCCCCAATAAACATTAAACAATACAGACTACCAGAAGTCCACAGAACTGAAATTAACAGACAGGTAGACCAAATGCTAAAGGATAATGTAATAGCACCCAGCAATTCTCCATGGAACTCCCCGGTTCTTTTGGTACCCAAAAAAGCAGGACAACACGGCGAAAAAAAGTGGCGATTGGTTGTAGATTTTAGAAAACTGAACGAAGCGACAGTAAAACAAGTTTTCCCAATACCAAGAATCGATGAGATTTTAGACCAATTAGGGTGCAGCAGGTATTTCTCTACTCTCGATTTAGCAAGTGGATACCATCAAGTATTAATGGATCCTAATGACAAGCAAAAAACCGCCTTCAGTACCAACCTAGGGCACTATGAATTTAACCGTATACCTTTCGGATTGACGGGTGCACCAGCTACTTTTCAAAGAATAATGAATTCAATACTAACCGGGCTACAAGAAATTGACTGTTTCGTTTATTTGGACGATATTGTTATATATGGCAGAAACTTAGTGGACCATAATTCACGTTTAACAAAAGTTTTGGAGGTCTTAAGAAAATACAACCTAAAATTAAACCCCGAAAAATGTCATTTCCAGCGGAGAGAAATTATCTATCTTGGCCACCAGTGCTCAGAAAAAGGAGTTCTGCCAGACCCAAATAAGACTAGGGCAGTGAAAGATATACCACCCCCTAAAAATATCAAGGAGCTACAAGCATTTTTGGGGCTGATGAATTACTACAGAAAGTTCATTCCAAACTCGGCACGAATTTCATTACCTCTTAACAAAATGTTGAGAAAGGATACAAAATTAGAGTGGACACAAGAGTGCCAGGAAGCAGTGGACAAATTGAAGGATGCTGTGACAAATCCTCCTCTCCTCCAATATCCTGATTTTAGCAAGTCTTTCATTTTGACAACAGACGCCAGTAATGGAGCTCTAGGAGCAATTCTTGCTCAAGGAGAGCAAGGAAGTGACCTACCAATTTATTTCGCTAGCAGAGTATTAAGCGATACAGAAAAACGATACTCCACAATAGAGAGGGAGTTGCTGGCCATTGTATGGGCCACAAAAACGTTTCGACCATATCTGCTCGGCAGATATTTCACGGTATTCACTGACCACAAACCCTTGAAAGGTATAGCTAACCTAAGGGATCAGGAAGGTAGATTGGGTCGTTTAAGACTGAAATTGTTAGAATACGATTTTGAGATTCGCTACAAACCAGGCAAGACGAATCAAAATGCGGACGCTCTCAGCCGCCTTCCAACGGAAGAAGTAAACATAGGTGTAATAACGAGAGCACAATCAAGAGGTGTGGAAACTCCGAATAGGGCAAGTGCAGTGGAAACGAATAAAAATCATGAAGAAGAAGATAATACCACATATTTAACAGATGCAGAAAATATAAAGAAGGTAATTACAACCTTCCATGACACGCCATTAGGAGGCCACCAAGGTGCGCTAAAAACTTATTTCCGTATTAGAGCACAATACAAATGGGCTGGAATGCAAAGTCAAATTAAAAAGTATGTAGCCTCCTGCAAGATTTGCCAGCAAAATAAAAGCTCTAGGATAGACAGGATGCCAATGACCCTGACCACAACTCCCAATATGCCCTTTGAAAGAATTTTCATGGATATTGTTGGGCCCTTACCTGAATCATCAAGTGGCAACAAATATATAGTAACCTTTTTGGACGATTTTTCAAAATACCTAGCTTGCGCAGCTATCCCAGACATGGAAGCGGCAACGGTAGCAAGGCAGTTCTTTCGAGAAATAATTGCCCGATTTTTCATCCCCAAAGTTCTCGTGACAGATAATGGAAGCAACTTCAATTCAAAATTGTTCAAGGAAGTTTGCAAATTGCTTGGAGTAAAAAACATATATACAACTCCGTATCATCCTCAATCCAATGGATCCCTGGAAAGGACCCATAGACCTCTTGCAGAGTATTTAAGAAGTTTTGTGAAACTTGACGGAACTAATTGGGATGATTGGCTGCATCATGCCATGCATGTACACAATAACACAAGACATTCGTCTACTAAGCAAACACCCAACAAGGTAGGGCAAAAGAAAAATCAAAAAAATATTATGACAAGGGCACAAAGACTAGACAGTTTAAGACCGGACAAATGGTGTGGCTAAAAAACCAGGCGCGAAAAAATAAATTTTCACCTATATGGTTGGGTCCCTATGAAGTCACGGGAATACCTACACCTGTCAATGTAAGAATACGACAAAGGAAATCCGACAACGTTTATCATAATAATTTGATAAAACCAGTAAAATAAAGAATTTATAAAAGGTGACAGGATGCAAGAAGTTAGATTGTGAATAATTAAAAAGGGTAATTTTTTTTAAGGATTTTTTTTTCTTCTGTTGAGTTTAAAGAGTATCAGTTACTCCGTTTATTTTCTGGTTATCTTGGCTCGAAACTAAAGCTACAAAGGATTTAAGCAGAAGTACAAGTGAGTTACTCATAAAACACTGATTTAGTTACTTTACAACACCGCCATTGGTAATTTGCCTGAAACATTGAATTTAGTGCGAAAATTCGATACGATTTCAACTGACGGCAAGTGCCATGGGGTATGCGAAGAAACATTTCGAGGTAAAATATGAAAAGGTAGCAGCAAATAGGCAAAAGTGAACAAAGGTTGATAAGATTAAAGAGAAAAAAAAGGTAATATAGTAAAAGAAAATCGTATAATACGCTACAAAGTGTATCAGCCACCCAATTTCTGATCCTAGATACTTTGGCTCGAAACCAAAGCTACGGGACGAAATTGGGATATGAGGGCGATAAAGGATGAAATATATAAGTAAATAGAAAGGAGGAAAAAGACCAGAGGGTCATATAAGGGAAATAATAGAAGAATATTAACGAACATGAGAAGAAAATGAATAGTAGGAAAATATATTGTCAGAAAGGGGGAAATAGCAAGGAATTATAAAAAGAAAAAAAAAAATGTGAAGAAACATTAAGGAAAATAAGTAAAAAATAACGGTAGGAGAATATGTGAAAAAAAAAAGTATAAGAAAATATCGAAGTTTTCAGCAAATAATAATTAAACGAACAAACTAAAATAAATGGTCACCTAAGGAAGTTTAAAATTGAAGTCTAAATACTAAGGTTTTTTAAAAAAGGAGGAGTTCCTGACTAAGGAAAATTTACATCGAAAAGTTATTAGCACAAAACTGCCACAAATGTCGTAAAAACAGTATTATATAATGGCCTATAATGGATGAAGTTAGTTCTAACATAGATACAATTTCAGCTAAAGGTAAATATTGTGAAAAAACTAAGAAAAAGGCAGTAAAAGATAATAATAACAAACTGAATTAAAATGAAAAAAGGCCACAGAAAGTTTATTTATAAAGGAAAAGTAAAACGCATGACACAAAAAGAAAGAAAATGTGATAAACCTATTTTCGGTTGCTAATTCATTTTATTGAATTGTTAAAAAAAAAATATTCTGCAACATTTTTATGCACCTGTATGTTCACATTTTTTTTAGCAAATTTTTTGAATAAAATTTAAGTCTTCTTGAAAAATATGCCTTTAATTTTTGTAATTAAATAACGTTTTTACAAAATCTCACTTGGAATATTTCAAATTAGCAAACAACTTTTAACGTTTTAGCACCACATTTTGTGCTTTACTTTTGATATTTCATTAATAAAAAACACTGTTTTTTTTTAATTGCAAATGTTTTAAAGTACTTATTTTATAGCGTGAAGCTTGTTTTAAAGAAAAAAAAATATTCTTTGTTTAACATTTTTAAACACTGATTTATTTTAAGCAGCAAATGTTTTGTTAATTTGAAATTTGAGTAAAAGTGTATTTTGTGTTTAAAATTTTTGTGTCTGATTTCTTGTGCATTTTCTTTTATTCTTGCTGTTGTTTTGTAAATTATTCACTGCATTTTTGCATACGCAACACTTTTTTTTGTGTCACTGGCCTGACGATAATAATTTTATGTAATAATTTAAATTCCACAAACAAAAAAAAAAAAAAAGATTAATATTTTCAAAAGTGCTACTCTCAGCATTAAACGTAAACATTATAGCATGTATATATATATATATATATATATATATATATATATATATATATATATTGGAAAACGCCTGATTCAGAGGTTTTGATTATTGTTTTCACAATACAATATATATGAACAAGCTCAATAGAGATTAAAATGCTTGCTTGGTACCAAAAAAAAAAAAAAATATATATATGTATCAAAAAAATAAGATTAATAAATACTTACAACAACAACATACAAAATATTTATGAGTTTTTTATGTTGTTTAAAAGTAGCAAAAAAAAAAATTTTTTTTTAAGAGAAGCAAACAAAAGAAGAATAATGTTTTTTATGTTTAAATTATATAATGCTATAATACCAAAACCCCTATATATAATTGTAAATAATTTAATATCAATATAATTTTTTGTAAACAATTTTAAATTAAGACTTTTTTGTTTTTGTTAACAATTTGAAAAGATGGTTTTGGGAATTTTAGTATTTTTTAGTTTTAAAATTTAAAAATAAACTGGGATTACGTGTGGTGTTCTCCAACACAATAAGCGAAACCTTTACGTGTCAACTAACATCATGGACTCATCTTGTCGAGCCCCAACGGAGTAGCAACAAAAATGAACAAAAAATACGGAAACATGGCACTAGAGGTGCAAGAAAATAAACAAAAATTTTTTAACTTAGAGGGCTTTATTGTGGATAAAAAACGTTCAAAATCTCAATTATGATTTTCCTCACTATATTTAATTAAATTTATCATTAGCAGATACTGAACCTTATCCGAAGAGCACCTTATGATCTAAAACGAAGAGTTTTTGTTATAGTCACGAGCTACGGTTTTTTTTCTGAAGTGTGGTAAAAACAAGTGTGATTAAAGCTTCGTTTAACCACGGCAAAATGCAGTAGAGGCAACATAACCGCTACCTTTATCACAATTCCTCCGAATACGCAGATGAAATATGAATATTGAAGCAAGTTTGTGCATAAGAAAGCAGCCAGTGGAAAAATTTCGTTTCGATACAAGTTCGATATACATGGTACACATGGATCTTTGAATGGCATTGACTATAAAAGAAGTACTAAAACTTTTCCCGAAGTTGAATTGGTTGGCTATAAAGGACCGACCATAATAAGATGCAGTCTATTTCAGACCAACATTGATTGTCCACATTCGCATGAGTTGGTTGTACGAAAAGATGATCATGATATATGTGATTCAAATAATTTGAAGGTATCACAATATGTTGGCTATTTTGCAGAATTTAAAAACATGGGTATTAAACATACGGCTTAAAAGGAATTATTAAAAAAGAAGCGACAACGTTTAGGACGTGACTTTTTAACAAATAGAGAAGATCAGAAGTTGATATAACAAACAGAAAAAGAAGCTAAGGAGATAAATTTAATTCTATTACGGCTATGCTGTGAAGATTTCCGAGTTGAGAAAAACAAATCATATACAACTATAGCCCCACCAATTTATACAAATCCAGTTAGTTTTCCGGAAAAAAGGTGATATAAACAAGGCACCTAAAATAAGCAGCAAAAGACGCATCCTTCATATACGAACGTTAGCTCTCCATCTGCAGCAACATCAACACGCTGGGACGCAATTTCCGATAAGGGGGGAGGGATGTTGAGAGGCACCCTCGTATTTTTAAACTCTAGTTATAAGTTAATCAAAATAATAAATGTGTACTAATGTAATATAAATCTTTTTGACAGTCAGCACTTTATTTAGTTAAACTTTGTTTATAAGTTAATTTAAAATTAATGTACTATTGAAATATGACTATTTAGCAAGTCAGCAATTTAATTATTTAAATTATTATTTTTAAGAAATGCTGTTTAATCAGCATTTTTAGCGTTAAGAATTTAGTATAAATAGTGATAAATAATTATTAAAACAGTGAGTTGTAAACTAGAAGTAAGAACAAACACTTACAGCCTAAAATTCCTACGGGACCCTGCAGGCAATATAAATAAATAAAAATTATAAAATAAATAAATAAAAGTGTTTTCTTGCTTACGAACGACTCCAACAATAGTAGGCCTTAACTTGGCAATGAAAATGATTTGATAAAAACTGTAAAAATATTATCGGCTGATAGTGTCGTAAAGCAGAACTCTGATATTTTTGAAGGTTTAGGTTTAATAAAAAATGAATGTAATTTGATGCTTAAACCTAATGTTAGTCCAGTTGTGGATGCTCCAAGGAGAATTCCTTTTTCATTACATGAAAAATTAAAATCAGAGTTGGATAGAATGGTTAGTCTAAATGTCATACAGGTTGTTGAGGAACCTACGGAATGGGTGAATTCAATAGTTTGGGTGTCAAAACCGGATGGCAAAATTAGACTTTGTTTAGATCCTAGAAATTTAAACAAAGCTATTTTACGACCACATTTCCAGTTCCTTAATATAGATGATTGTAAAGCAAAGTTGAGTGGTTCTTGTGTTTTTAGCACATTAGATGCAAACAGCGGGTTTTGGATGATACCCCTTAATGAAAGATCATCTAAACTATGCACCTTCAGTACTCCTTTTGGGAGATATAAATTTCTCCGTTTACCCTTTGGAATAAATGCCGCTCCTGAGATTTTCCATGCGGAAATGATCAAATTATTTGGTAATATCGATGGCTTATTGATATACATCGATGATTTTTTGATTTATGCGAAGTCGGTTGAGGAACATAATAATATCTTGAAAAAGGTACTGGAAAGAGCAAGAAAAGGGGGATTGAAATTTAATAGGACAAAATCAAAATTTTTACTAAGTGAAATCAAGTTTATAGGTCATGTTTTTAATAAAGAAGGAGTCAGACCTGACAAGGAAAAAATAAGAGCCATTTTAGAAATGCCAACACCACATAATGTCACGGAGTTACAAAGATTTTTGGGAATGGTTAATTACCTAGGTGGCTTTATTGATAACCTGTCATTAAAAAACAGGCATTTGAGAGAACTTCTGAAAAAAGATATTTCTTGGCATTGGAATGATATAATTCAAAGAGAATTTGAAAATTGAAATTACCAAAACTCCAGTATTAACGTATTTTGATCCGGGAAAACAATTGATTTTAACAGTCGATGCATCTAGGTATGCAGTTGGGGCTGCAATATTACATGGGAAAAATCGCATCGCTTATGCCTCAGCGTCTCTGACAAGTGCTCAGACGAATTATGCTCAGATCGAAAAGGAGCTGTTTGCAATACTGTTTGGTTGTGTGAGATTTCATCAGTACACTTATGGTACTCGTGTACACGTTGAAACCGATCACAAACCATTAGTATCATTATGTGATAAACCCTTGTATAAAATCCCTGGAAGGTTACAACGTTTTATGTTACGATTACAGCCGTATAATTTGATTGTGGTATACAAACCTGGGAAATTTTTATATATCGCTGATACACTATCAAGATGTCCTCTAAAGGAGAAAGTTTTGGTAGCATTTGATGATGAGGTTTCTCTACATTGTAATTTTTTGAAAACAAATATGGAAATTCCATTCTCTAATGTTAAGGAAATTCAACAACAAATTAGACTTGATATAACTTGTCAGAAAATAAAACAGTATATAGAAAGTGGGTGGCCTAAGAGCAAAAAATTGGTTGATAAAGAGGTTGTACCCTACTTTAGAATTAAAGATGAGCTGACAGTTTTAGATGATTTGATTCTAAAGGTGAATCAAATTTTAATTCCTAAGGTTTTACGTCGTAAAATGCTTGAGACACTAATTGAAGGTCATATGGGCATTCAGCGATGCCAAAGTTTAGCTCGCAAGTCCATTTACTGGCCCAACATTTACAATGATATTCTGAACATTGTTAGTAACTGTGAAATTTGTTTAAAGTTTCGCAATTGAAATACAAAACTCGAAATGATTCCACACGAAATTTACGACATTCCGTGGTTTAAAGTCGCTTGCGATATTTTCGAATTTAGTAAAAATCAATATTTAATGGTAGTAGACTACTATTCAAAGTATTTTGAAATTGAGATATTAAATAATGGGTATTCAAGTGCGAATGTCATAGTTAAGCTTAAGTCTATTTTCGCTCGAAATGGAATACCTCAGATTTTTATCTCTGATAATGGCCCTCCGTATAACTCGAAAGAATTTAGAAATTTTTGTAGTGAGAGGGGCATTGACCACAAGACCTAAAGCCCATATTTACCAAGGTCAAATGGCCTTGATGAAAGGTCAATCCAAACAATGAAGAAGATGTTGTATAAGTGCAGGGAAAATGGAACAGATCCATACATTGCTCTCCTACACTATAGGACAACCCCGAAGGATAACATGCCAAGTCCAGCAGAGTTATTAATGTCTAGGTATTTAAGGACAAAATTGCCATCAATTACAGAAAATTTTCAATCAAAATTAATTAATACTGAAGAGTATAAAAGAAAATTGAAAAGTAGAACAATGAAATCAGCCGAACAATATAACAAAAAGGCAACAAGTAGGAAAACCATTAAACCAAGTAATGGTGTGATGTTTAGAAAAAATGATCACTCGTTTTGGTTTCATGGTGAGGTAGTAGAAGACTGCAAGGAGCCAAGGTCATTTCTAGTTAGGGATGATGAGGGTGCATTGTATAGAAGAAGCGAACAACATATATCATTAAAAACTGAACCATCAACAAGCTTAAAAACAGAGAAAACACAAACAGTTGAAAATGAAAAACTTGATATTAAGAATTCGAATGATAATGCTTATGTAACAAGAACTGGTAGAAAAATTAATCCACCTTCAAGATACGATTGCTACAACAGACTCGATTAAAATACAGTTTTTATGAATCTCTTTTAATACATGTATATCTTAGTTATTAATCGAGAAAACTTTAAAATAAAGAACAAAAATAATTATATGAATTTAATGTATTATATTATTATATTTATCTTTTGATAAAAAGAAAGATGTGTATTTATAGACACTGTTAATAAGCAACATAAATGTAATATATGAATCACCCTATTTATAAAATAGTAATAAGTATTAAAACAAATAAATTCATTCTTTATAGCATGTTTACACGGCAATGTGAAGCACTTGCTTCGCTCTCTGAATCATGATTGCGAAGCATGCCGTTTCCACGACACATGCTACATGCTTCACATTGACTTCTGTTCTAAAATTTTGTTTTTCGTTTCAATTTTAGTGTTTGTAATTAATAAAATTTTAAATTATTTGTTTTTATATTAACACATATTTACACAGCACTTTTAATATTGGTTTACTTTTTTTGTTTACATTTATATACAGCTAGTTCAGATAAACTTGCGATAAAAATTAGGGAAGACAGAAAATTTTCATGCTTCGCAAGTAGATTCAAGCTGAATCGTCTCAAAACAAAATGCTTCGCTCTCAAGATTTTATATGGCGAAGCACGTTGATTCGGTCGTGATTGAGCTGTGAATCATGAAAAGAGAGCGAAGCAAGAATATTGGGCTCCGTGTAAACATAGTATTACTCAACATTACATATATAATTTGAAAAGACGCGCTTTGAAAATTTGTGCTTAATTTGTTCATGCTTTTAACAATCAACAGCAAAAATTTTAAATAAATTTTTTTAATAGGAGATAAACCTTGTTTAATAATACGTGTTTATTCTAAATTGGAGGCATTTGTTTCTTCAAACTTTGCACAAACAAAAAAAATGTTGCAAAACTCACCATTGCTCCAATGTTCTTCTTGCAACAGACTCAAAAGACAACGATCTAAATTGCAAATAAAACAAAGAGGTGCCATATAACAAAAAAGGTGCAAGAGAGGGTAAAATATATTAAAAAGTGGTACATTTACCTCTTTTTAAAAAAGGGGCATTAAAAGGGGCAAGCATTCGAAAAAGTAGCAAAAACGGTCACGCTGTCCACATTGTGAAATAGAATGTATGTTACACTAGACATACAATACACTAGAATAGAGCTGTGTCGTTCGCGAACGAACGGGTTAAATTTACCGAATTAATCAAGTGAACGGAATGATCAGGTCATTTAAATCTGGTCTTTTCGTTCAATAGTGTATGGGTTAAATATAACGGATGACTTAATTGAACGAAATGAGCCAGATATTTAATCGGCTCCTTTCGTTTAAATTGACCGATTGAACGAACGAATCAGTCTTTGATAATTTACCGAAAAAGACCGGTCACTGAAACGAACGACTTGGCACATGTCTACACTAGAATAATAGATATGTTTAACACATGTTACGTAAAGGGATATCTAATGCGAACTACGAAATGAATAATCCTTACACTTTTTCATATTTATGAAAAGTTTAACTGCCTCTTTTAGTAAATTGATTGCACCTTTCGCTGTATATGCTGAAACCAAATACGTAACTAGAAAAAATATCTCCAAAAATTACAAAGCCAAATAAATGAGTTTGACTTAAGCCAAATGATATCGATTAATACTACATTCCAAATTAGCAAAATTTAATTTTTGAAGTAAAAGAGGAATTAATATAGGATTAATATTTAACAGGTTAAACCTTAAAAAGTCTTACAGCCATACCTAAATAAGAGTAGAAATACAACCTCACGGTTGCGGATGCGGTTGTTTTTTTTATATGGAGTTTTGACAATAAAAAACGTTCAACGAATCCGCATGAAATTAGAATCTATTTTAATTTGAGTGCGTTTTCTCTCAAGCTCTCAATTTTGAATTTTTTCTCTTTCAGCATGTTGCCACAGTTTTATTGTTTTTCTACCAAAAAATTCTATTTGTTAATATTTTTTGTGAATGACTACGAAAAAAGAAGAAAAAGAAAATGTAAAAAGTCATTGTAAATCAACAATAATTTTGAAATTTTTCAATTCATTGCTTATTTACATTTGAAAACATTTTTTTTAAATATATTTCAATAAAAAATAAGTAAACAAATAATAAAAATGACAATAAAATCCGCATCCGTCGCCGCAACTCATTTTATTTGTTTTTTCTATGACATGCGGAATCCGTCGCCGCAACCGTAAGCTTGTATTTCTACTCTAAAAACGGAAAGCGGAACGTTTTCTTCCGCATAGCTTTGACGCTGAAATGGCATACCTAAACAAAAGCGGCAACGGTTTGTCAAAATTATAAAAAACAGGGTTATTAAAAACATTAAGGCTTAAGTCTAGTTAACGGACGCACCTCAAAAATAATATAAAGCTGTCTATGGTGTGTAAATGAAAATCTAAGCAAAAAATTACCTTTCCTATGAATCCCATATTGTCCCATTCCCCCTTTAAATACTCGATATGCACTATATTATACATACAAACGTTAGAGGTCCGTAACTCCGAAGTTAAAGGTCGACTCCAAAATTTTCACTTAAAATTTTACACCCCGGACACAATTTTTTCATTTCTGCACTAGATTTTTTCCAAAAATATATATAATTTCCCTAAATATTTTAAAAAGAATAACAATTCTGCTGTTTATGTTGTGTAAATTGAAAATTTTATAAAAAAAAAACCCAAATTTGTTTTGTTTTTGTTTATTTTTAATTTTTTTTTTATTATTATTAAACGCCTTGTCAAAATAGGATTTTCCAATTGCAAAGCGTTGCCGCCGCGTTATTTCGGTATGCTCCATACAAAATGTACTAGCATGAGAACTTTTGACAGCAAAAAAAACGCTTTCCGCTCTTGTTTAGGTATGGCTGTTAAAGAAAAAATCATTATTTGAAACTCTTGCTTATGTACAGTGAAATGCTAAAAGAAGGATACAAAAACTTCACGAACGAAAACTTTTTTCGCAAAATAAAATTTAAAGCTTTTAGTTACACAAAAAAATTTACAAGTTGTTGAATTTAAAAAGTTTTTGTAAATTATTTTTGCTACTGCGTGAAGTCAAGTTGACAATGTAAACGAAATTGTATTTTATTACTTTATATACTCACATACAGTAGCTCCAAGCGAAACTCGTACACTTTAGAGTAATTTTTAAACTATCTTTTAACATTAAGTAAGAAGCTCTTAACAAATAAAACTGTATTTATTATATTAGTTCATTTTATAACAAATTTAACAAAACATAAAAACTTTAAATTATTATTTAATAAAAAAAAATTGTTTAATAAAAACATAAAATAATAGTAATTTCTGTGACAAAGCCAAACTCGTACACCACACTTCAATCAAATATTATTTTTTTGGTTTTAAATATTATTATTTGGTGTGCATGCCTTTATTTTTTATCACCATTTGTAATCTATTTGGCATACTGCGCACAAGGTTTTCGCAAAAACTTGGTTCAATATTGCCCCATTCGTCCTGAAGAACTCTACTACTACGAATTTTACGATCGAGATAGCTCCACAAATGTTTGACTGGGTTTATGTCTGGACTCTGGGCTAGTGTATCCATAACATGTGGACAATAATAAAGTAGCCATGATCGCACATTATAAGCTTTATGCTTAGGGTCGTTGTCTTGGTAAAAATAAAAGTTTTCACCAAGACAAAGTTTCTGCTTACAAACTGGCAAACTTTCTTTTAAAATGTTCAGATACATATGCTGATCCATGGTACCATTGATAAAGTGTAAAACACCGGGCCCAGATGCAGAAAATAATCCCCAAACCATTACTGACCCACCACCGTGCTTAACTATTGGTTTCATGTTTTAGACAAGCAACTCCTCATTGGATTTTCTCCATACATAAGGTCTTCCATCTGATTCAAACAAGTTGAATTTACATTCATCTGTGAATAATACTTGCTTCCAAAATGAAAAATCCGTTGTTTCATGTTCCTTGGCGAATCGTAACCTTCTCTTTGATTTCTCTTATTAATCAGAGGTTTAACTTTTGTCCTTCTACCATTGAAATTAGCCCTTTTTAATATGTTTCTTATGGTCTGTGGGCAACATTTTTTCCTAAGTCTTTCTACACAACTTCTACGAGTTTCGGAGCACTTAAAAATGGGTTGTTTTTTATTTGACGTAAAATATATTGCTCGTCTTTAGCAGAGAAAATTTTGTTATTTGCACTTTTCTTCTTGTTCGCAATCCTCTCTTCCATTTTACACCTTTTTATAATATATTGCACTGATGATAGGCTTCTATCAACTATCTCAGATATTTATCGCAGCGATTTACTATTATTATGATGTTGAATTATTAATTTTCTTACTTCGACATAAGTTTATCCTCTTTGTCTACCCATTTTGTTCTCTTTTGTACCTCTTTCAAACAAAAAATCAAATAAATGACAATAAAAAAGGTAATAATGGGAAAAGTCCCTAATTTTTTTAATTATTTTTACGAAATATCCCGAAGTTAGATGCAAATTAAAAAAATGTTGCCAAATTAAATAAGACTGTACGAGTTTTGCTTTGGCGTCGAAAGTTGGCACTTTTTAAAATATTTATCTGTATTTTAATAAATAAATTTATATTCAAAATTTCGTTTCTGATATTTAATTAAGTACATAGTTTTGTACTAAAATTAAGTAAATTTATTTTATTAGCCTATTTAGTTTTAGACATATTACATAAAGAAATTTGTTTTCATAGGTGTACGAGTTTCGCTTGAAGCTACTGTACATACATTTGTATGCTCTTATTCTCTGCCGCATGCAACAGAAGCAACCATATCAGACTGCAACATTGGACTGTTAGTATAATTACAGTGCCAAAGTTGTCTTTGGAAGTTTGTGGGTGTTTGTTATATTTATTTGCTACGTTACTTGGTTTGTATTTTTTAGAAGTTTAACATAAAAGTTTTCTTTAAAAAATCTTTAACCACCAAATAAAAAAGAAAAAAGACAAAACATATAACAAAAAATACAATAAGTCTTAGTGACAATTGAACGTAAAATTAAAATCTTTTTATTACCACTAAATTAATGTGGTTATTTTGTTGTAAATATGTAAGTGCAAGATGTAAATAAGGTGACACAAATTTAACTCTTATCCTGGAGTTAATGTCGACGTCGTTGACGGCGTCAAATGTCAAAAAAAAAGTTGAATCGTATGAAATTGTATGAGAGCAGTTAATCTCAACGCGTTGCAACGCCGTAAAAGTTCAATCTGTTTCAACTTTTTCGGCGTTCAAACGCCGTCAACGACGTCGACATTAACTCCATGGTTATTATGATAATTTGAATGAAACTTAAATAACGACTTAAATGCAACATGTATTATTTAGTAGTTTAATAAATTTTTAAATTATCGTGCTACTTTCCTGAACAAATAATTTAAACCAACGATATTAATTATTGAAGGTGAAAGCACGTCTCGATGGCCACCGCTCACTACCACAGGTGGGAAAAATGTTTATTTAAGTTTATCATTCCGCTTGCAATTTCTACAATATCCATTTCGACCCCATAAAGTGTATATATTCTGAGTTCTTATCCATACCGAAGTCGATTGAGCGATGTCCGTCTGTCTGTCTGTGTTCGTGTTGAAATCAACTTTGACAAAGCACTAGATGAGCTAGAGAAAATTTATTTACGCTAATCGATCAGACATAGTTTCGAAAATTGCGCTATTGAAAATTAGGAAGATCGGTCCATGTCCTTCGCAACAGAGGGCAAAACACCAACCTGCCTCTAATTTTTCCATATCATTTTAAACAATGAAGTAACTCTAAATAAAAAAAGCAATTATTTAGGGCGATAGAGAATTAAAAAATAAGAAACAAACATCAATTGAAAAAATTGGCGGTCGCCCATATCTTCCGAGTTACGGGCCTTTGAACTTTTCACATTTTTCAAAATATGAATATGGACATCAGTTAAAAGCTGCTGAAAAGATCTTTAAGGAAATACTAAAGCTTTGTAAAAATGCTTAACCTATTGAGAGCCGATTACATTTTAATGTAAAATTATATATATATGTAGAACGTAATTTTTTTCTAATTTTATAATTCTGTCATCCCAATATTTGCTTTTTTGATTATAGTTACTTCAGTAAACTAGATTTACCTATTTGGTAAAGGGTATATAAGATTCGGCATAGCGGAATGTAGCACTCGTAACTGTTAACGTTCCTTTGTATTCCTGTGGGTGGTTGTCTTTACTAAATACTAAAAAGTGAAGAGAAACACCTACACAAGAACAAATGAAAGCTGATAGGACAAGAACCGTAAGCAAAACTCACAATTTTCGATGCTTTTTTTGAATAGAAAAACTTAATGGTAGGAAAAAATGTATATGACGAAGGGTATATGAGTCATATTATGTTAATGTTATTACATATTTTAAAATATATGACTATGGCATCCCCTGGTATTCATATTTTTTATATGTACTTGCTTTTGAATTAGGACTCAGTTGCAACTTAGATAATAAATCCTTTGTGATTGCAACGCTTTTGAATCATGTAAAATGAAATAAGGACGAATGCATTTATTTTACTGTATTAATTTTCTTTTTTATTAATCGATAATTACTTAGTCATGTACAGAATATAAATTTAATTAATATGTATATTACACAATTAAGCTTTGTTTTTCAATTACAAATGTTTTTCGATTTGTTATGCTAAAATTTAAATATAGTTTGCCTACTTTTCCCAACGGTTAAATAATTATTTAGAATTTTTACAAAATATAAAACTAAATATGGTCTCTATAAAATCATTGTATTTTATTGGCTGGGACAATTTTGTTATATATTTGATTTTTATTTATAATTAATTAAATACGCAATATTTTATTGGTAAAACTCTACATTGTAAAGTAAAGCAGAAATATTTTCAATCAGTTAAAAAGAAAAAGAGGGAAAGAAACTTATTAAGATATATTTAATATACATACTATATAGCAAATTAAAATAATTTGAAGAATTAAAAAAAAAACGATTTCTGTTCTTTGCATACCCTACCCTCTGCACTATTTTATGTGTTTATTTTTTATCAATACTTTTCAATCGACTTCTATTCCTGATTTATATTTTTGAAAACATAATTTACTACTAACACAAATATAGCAAAACATATTATAATAATTATATTTGATTGCCAATTCAGGTAAGTATTTGATGAACTTTTTGCTGAATTTGGATCTGCAGCAAATTCACCATTAGAATCGTTTAAATGTGCTGTCGTGCCATTTACAGGTATCCGACCCCTTAGGCCACCTACTCCGGCTACACTGTTTGCCGTGGCCTTAAGTCCATTTGTACCGTTGGCAATTGTACCATTAGCGGCTGCATTTAATGCTTTCAGTTTTTGTTCCTTTTCTGTTTGAAGTCTTTTGTTGATCTCTTCACAAATCTCAGGAAATAATTCAACAAAAT